>CM050690.1:34283856-34931356 GCA_027574665.1 Rhynochetos jubatus
TTACCAGATTCAAGGAAGGGATGAGAGATTAGTGCAACGTGAGGGCTGGGAGATGAAAATAACGTAGGCTTAGGAAACCCGAGGCTTTGTTCTAGGTCTATGGAGGAGCACAGACATTGTGAAGTGGAAGAGGAAGATCCATCTTGAGGCATGAGTGGCAAACAACACAGACGTATCTCCCAAGGTGTACTATGCCCTCAGTATGCCCTCAGAGCCTTTCAGGAGAATGACAGCCTTCTATCGCTTGGCTACACACCTATTTTCTGGGTGGCGGCGATAAGATCATGCTGAGGTCTGTGAGTATGATTGAATTCAACCTCAGGCAGAAGATTATATTGATACAGATAATCTGGTCCCTAAAGTAAGCTTGGTGGCCTCAGCTAATTCAATTTATGGGCTGCTTTCCTTATTGCAGGAATCCCAGGAGGAACTTGCATTCATCAGAGGCTTGATCTACAAAAGGTGCTAAGCTTTGCCATCTCCAGTTAATTTTATGTGAGGCTGTGGGTGCTTGCACCTCTGAAACTCAAGCCTTACACGTGATGCATGAAGAATCTGCCACATTCAGTGTCTCATTATCCAGGAGCATAAAAATGATTGAAAGAGGGGGAAAAAACAACAAACCCGAACTTCATAAACATTCATTAAAGTCCATCATGGGTATCTAAGCAGCATGATAGCACAACAATATGTCAGTTGTCACTTTGTAGCATGCAAGTTTTATTCCCAAATTACCCCAGTAACCTAAATAAGAAAGGCAAAATGCTCAAAGAATATGGCCATCTGGAATACATAATGTGGAAAGATCTGCAATGCATTACATGGTCTGGAAAGTGGCTGGTTGAATTCCAGAGAGCTAAGATAGACTTCAAAGTCTGGCCGCACATCAGTGAAACTGCTGATCAGCTCAGATATTTAAAGTGGGTGTAGATGAATGAATTTATTACATTTTTTATCTGTTGCATTCATATAGGAAAACATGACTGTAGACAGGTTCTCCATCGATTTCATGCTTGGTTCTTTTGGTTTTAACTGTATAGTATATTTTCAAAATTTTACATCATATTGTGGTTGTACTAAAAGGGTATTTTCCCTTAGTTTATAATACCATTGTGGAAAGAAAAGGGATGGGAGAGGGGAGGGAAGAGGGAAGAGGGAAGAGGGAAGAGGGGAGGGAAGAGGGAAGGGAAGGGAAGGGAAGGGAAGGGAAGGGAAGGGAAGGGAAGGGAAGGGAAGGGAAGGGAAGGGAAGGGAAGGGAAGGGAAGGAAATATTCAAATACCTCAAAAAGTATTGGGCAACTTTAATTCTTAAGTAATGAAAGAAATATCAAGTTGGGTTTCCAATTTGGCTTTGTTTTTAACTAAACCCAAATACATCCACCATTTGGGATTTTTCATATTTTTAGTTCAAACAGCTTTCTCTTGAATTAATTGCCATATCTGACTTTTATTTACACAGACTTCCAGCTTTTCTACTTTTTGTTTGAGAAAGGGAAAGAAAGATGAAGCCATACACTTCATTATTTTCCCTGTGCTGATCCCAGAATCACATGCATCAGAACTGGGCTTTGATGTGTTCAAGGTATATTTTACCTAACCTATGAATGAAAAAAATGAATCTCCACACTTTGATTGTCTATAGTGGGACAAATTAATTATTCCACTCTTCTTTTCCCTCTCTTGGTATTGTTACTATAACTTACATAAAGAGACCTTCACTAGACTCTCCAAAGGTAGAACTACTCTAACTAAGCATGATTTTACTATTCAGCCTATTATTTAGACACTGAAATTAACTATGAGTAACAAACACAAGATTTTTTCTATAAAACAGAAAAATGCTGCTCATGACAGTTTTTTCCTATATTAGAGTGTATTAGCTTTTGTACTGAGCATTCTTCACTACATGACTCAAAGTTTCCTCTTTATACAGTACAAGTATGAAGTATACTGTTGGGAGAGCTGTTTTTAATTGACTTTTAATTAATATGCAATACATGACAGCAAATTATAGTGTAATTATAATGCATGGTACTGGCTGCAATGGAGTAAGAGAACTGTCCATGGGAAACATGTTTTTGGTTGGGTTTTTCAGGTTTTAGCCTCCCAAGGCTCATACCAAAATCCCAGTATGGATCATGCATTTTCCCATCCTCCAGCTAGGCTAGCACACACTCAGGAAGACGCAGAAAAATGCCTTCAAATACTGTCAATAGATCAGCACATACAGCACAGCAGAAATCACACTACTCTCTTAAAACTGTCATTTCCCTTTCAGGAGGGTAAGAATAATTATCTTAAAATAGTGATGGCCTTGGAAGATAGATTGTTTTCCCCAGGATTTTTTTGCCATCCCATTAATGAAGTCACTGAGGAAGATTGATATATTCTATTTGGCTACCTCTGTGTACAGTTTTGACCTAAATCAGTAAAGTTAGTAGAGATTCCATGCGGTCATGCGGACATGGGAAGAAGAATGGACAGGAGCAGCAGCAAGAAAACGTGTCCCTTGTTGAAAGGGGGGTTTAGTTAAGGACCAGTAGTTGTTGCAGCCAGAGTGGACTTCAGGCAGCTGTGACTGTAGATCACACAATTATGGCAACCACCATCTCCCTTCCAAGGAAGTTCCTCCAAAGTTCTCTGAAGCCTTTTCAGTTTCGCATTCTTCACCAAAGCCTCAAGAGCTGAGGTCTGAGGTGGTTTGCCTCATTATTCTTGCCAACATCTTTCAAACATCCATACAGACAATCCCTATGGTCATTTGGATCATCAGCTTCCTGTTTCTCCTGAACCCAGATGTGAGAAATAATCTAATATGGCAAAAGAGAAAAGGAAAATTTAAAAAAAAGAAAAAGAAAAAAGTTGGCTGAGCATTTCAAAACCTTCACACGCCACAGAAGTTTGGGTGTCATTTTCCTCATGTTTCATTCATACCTTTAAAAGAAGAGGAAAGGAAAACATGTACTTAATCAAAATCCCAGCCGCACTTCCTGAGCCTATGTGTTTTACAGATGGGAAGACTCAGAAGACAGATTGATTTTTAATCAACATTAAATAAGGAAGAGCATCTGCTTCATGTAGTAAAAATGTACCCTGTAGTCCTAGTCATCCAACACTGCTGCTGGCAGCATGAGTGACTCCATGATAGGGAAAGTATGGTGGTAGCACATTGCCTACCAGAAGCACACTACCTGGGCAAAGGGTGACCTGTGGTAGAAAAACGATCTAAAAATCAGTGTTCAAGCCTTCATTTACCACGCCAGAGATTAGATGAAAAGAGCAACTCATCATAAAATAAAATAAAATGTTTCTTCATTATAGAAATAAATCCAAAACAACTGACTGTTCAAATAGCTAACATTTCCAAAATGACTGCAGACAGGGTCTAAACTTTGTTGTCTACTTGCAGTCTCATTGTTTTTTAAGCAAAAGAGTGTGAAAACAAAAATGGCTTGGATAATTGGCTGGAGTATTTTATTCTCCCTATACGACTTGCTATTTGCAAGTGAAGCTCCTATTGGAGGAAAAGGAATTGAGCTTTATGTGCACTCAAGCAAGGCTAGTAGCTGTAAGAACACTGCCATGATTCGTTACAGTTGTCTTCATGCTTTAGAAAACAAAATTTCAAAAAGCATAAAATCAAGGTGTTTTAGGAACTATGAACAAAACCCAAACATAATAGTTGACATGAACAACTCATCAGTAACTTGGAGGATAACTTTTTATTAATTCATCCAGAAAATATTTGCTAACTATTATGATGTTTACAAAAACAGGTTCACTTTGAGAATGACCCATCCACAGAAAACAAATGTTCCGTAGATAGATAACCACTTTTCAAGAAAATCAGTTCATCTTGCTGTAGAAAGGTGTGATAAACATGCTAAACTAAGAACAGTAACACAAACCTGAGTGCAATAATCTGCTAAAAAGTCTGAAGCACACCAGATATAGCTACTTTGGGAAGGAGTTTGGCACTCAGGCCAAAAGATTTCAGCTTTTAGAAAGTCAAGAATCACTCCAGTTAATTATAATGAGATTTGACCTTGCAGTCTTCAGGCCTACTTTATAAACTGGACTTCTGAGGGCTGTTTAGCAGAAGCATAAGCTAATATCATACCCCATGCTCAAAGAAAGAGCTAGCAGGTAAGAGGAAAAGGCGCTGCAGGGCTGAAGAAGACCCCAAAACTCAGGACTCTGCTGCAAAAATTTCTAGGACACAGTAGTCTTCATTTTTTTGAGCAATTTCTGCCAGGCCAAGATTTTATTTTGCAGAGGTTAACCCAGTAGTTTTGAGGCCAAAGTAAAGCTTTGACTTGCTTATCAACTAGCCAGTGCATACTAAGAGTATACTCAGTCTTGCCTACACTTGCTAAAACACGTTACTCCAAAGGTTCTAGAGTCACTTTTAAGGATACTAATGGCGTATCCTTTAAAGATCTTAAAGACAATCCAGATTGCGTTCAGTGTCATTTAAAAGAAAAGAGGGGGGAAAATATGTATCCTCTCCTTATTAGCAGAAGGAAGACTGTTGTGTAGCAGACAGAGAAAATAAACTGACTCTCCTTCTTCCTGGCGGACTGAGTACTCCTACTCCCCTTTTGAAGGAGCTGCAGCTTCTAGCTCACACCTAACACAACGGTGGGTTTTGAAGGAAAACTTTGTATTATGAGGGGTGTGTAGTGGAAAAAGTGACCATATGTAAGAAATATGGTAGTGGTAGCACTGGAGGGAGAAAGTGAAAGCTTGAGAAAAATGCTAAGTAACTCATCTGAGGTGTTCCTGGGGTCACAGGGCCTTGCATATCTCCTAAAATCATTATACTCGACAGTCAGTCAAGACCAAGCTTGCCAGTCAGTGTTTACTGAAAGTCTGAAAGCAGGACACTTATCTGTTCAGTTTAGTTTTACATGCATGCCTTTCACTTTTGTCTTCCTGTCCTGCTTGATGTTTTGTCCTAGTCTCATTTAAATGTTCCATTTTTTAGAACGGTTTAATAACTTTTCAAAGCATTTAATTTCCTTTTTGTCAATCTAAGCCAAAACACAGACTATATTCCATTTTACTGATGCTTGACCATGAGGATTTTTTTTAATCTAGCCACACATGCGTGCGCACGCGTGAGCATGCATGCACGTTCACACACACTTCAAAAACACGCCAATCTGTTACAAATCAGAAGGCAATCTTCAGCCCAAATTCCTCAGGAGCTCATTCAGGGGCTTTTTCAATGACAATAGGAGGAATATTCCTCTTGTTCACAATTATTTAATGGAGAAATATCTAGATTGTTTTCGGAGAACCATCCAGCAGAGGAGTGTGTCCCATTAGAAAACTAAGCTTTCTTTGAGAATCACTGATGATGAAAAGCTGTACTTATTTTGCCATGCAAACTATGCAGTTTAATGTGTAGTCCCCTTAGGGGGTGACATGGAAAAAAGACCTAACTAAAGTCTTCTGATCTAATGCCCAAAATATATTGCATTTCTTCGCTTTATATATTTTAATGAAAAAAATATTTTAAAAAGGTGCATATTTAGACATAAAAGAACCCAAACAATTTAAAATAATTACATTGTAAATGTCAGTTCTTCATAAATGAACCACTAAAGCATATAGAGCTGGATCAGGGATACATTATCAACCAGGTATCCCTTTTTTAAAAGCTGCATTCCAGCAGTTTTAAAAAGCAAATCATAATGTCTTTGAAGGGATATTATCTTTGTGTGGCTGAAGTCCATTTCTTATCTCTTGTGGTTGATTTCAAGGAAAATCTCAGTGCCATTAGTGTGGTCTTGTTGCAGTCTTGCAACGACCACCCTCCATGTGCTTCTCCAGTTTCCCATCCTAGGCTAGAGCTACGCCACTTCCCTGTGCACCTGCAGCTGTGTAAGAGGTTGAATGGCCAGAAGGCAAGAAAGGGCACAACCTGGAAAACCCTAGGAGAGTTTAATTCTTCTGCAGCCTTCTCCGTGCTGTTTTCCTCTGTAAGCTGTGGGAGAGATCCAAAAAAAATTACGGAGCAATAGGGAGCTCACTTGCCCAGAACAAAACTGTCAGATTCCACCTGCATATGGGTGTTTTTATGAAAAAAACACAACCAAAACCCACCTTTTTTTCCTGAAAGTCTGACAGAAATTTGCATCTTCTCCAGCAACTCAGTTTTTTCTATCCTGAGTAAAGCAGTCACAAACTGCTATTTTTTTCTGGTTTTCAAAAGGCTGTCCCACAGCACAGTCAGTGCACAACATGAATCCTTTAACCCAAAAAGCTTGTTTGTTTTTTTTGAGGAAAAAAAACCCATCAGCCAGTAAGATAGCTAAGATGCCTTTTCTTCATAGAGGGGGAAGGTGACTGTGATATAAAAAGGAAACCCAAAAGCAGTACTTCTTTCAGATAACCCACGCTTAGTCCCTGGTGATCTTTGCGTACATCTTTCCTCAGGGAGCCCCAGCTTGGCTACACACAAGCAGAAATACACAAGAAAACCATGTGTTTGGCTGAGCATAACACACCTGCACTCTCTCAGGAAGACATGTGAAGTGTGCTGCCTTCTACGCCAAAAGTTGTTTGGCAGAATGCTTACTAATCATTTTTTGTTGTGTGTTTTTGTATCTAGCTTTATAAAGGATGCAGGGAATAGTGAAGCTCAGACTCCAGCCTAAATGAAGAGGATCAGTGTAGGGAAACACATCCATATCTCCTTCATATCTGGTTGAAGAATGGCCACTTTTTGTCTCCAGCATCTCACAAGGATGCTACAGGTTTCTAGCAGGGACTCTCCCTGCCCAGGCACAGCATCAGGCCCTGTCTAACCACTAGGTCTACTCACAGAAGTTACATATAGCTTTATAGGAATTGAATGTAGTTAGGAATATTTCCAAGATGTGTATTTTTTCCTTACAGGAATTGCGAGTAGTTAATATTTTCAAAATATATAATCTTTCTTTGTCATTATACTCTTCTGAAAATGTCAACATAATCAAAAAGTGAAAAATCAGTGCCATTTTAGCTGTAGTGTTGCATTCTACAAGAATGCAGAGGGGAAAATTCATCTCCCCTTCTTTCCTAAGTGTGCTTTATATAGACAGAAAGAGAACGGCCAGGGTTTTAGAGACTTACAAGCCTGTATAACATAGCAGAAATCACTTTTTGGCTCTAAAATTTTGTTCACTTTGTTCACCTGAGTAAATCTATCAGTAAGAGCCAGACTAGAGGAAGAAAGAGACCAGTGTAAATCAGAAAAAATCTGTAGCAGAAGACTTCTCTCATAGGGAAAATATCCCATAAATAAGCTAACTTTTGAAAATACATTACTAGGTCCATCCTAGTCATCACAGAGAGCATAGCATTTTACAACAGTTGACTTGCAAAGAATAGTTCTACTAACAAACATTTTCTTAATAATACCACAATTAAGCAAAGACTTCTCAAAATCAAAGCCTACATTCCATAACAAATCCTACCAAACAGTTCTAGTGTCTAAATTAAGGCTTTTATAGTTATAAGCAGATTCCACAGGTGAAACAAATTTTTAATTTATCCATTTACTCCACCCTATTTGGGTTCAACAATATACTTTGTAAAATGGACACAGGTGCCTCACAGACATCTGCTCTTCCCACAGTAGTTATTTTATACATAGGGGTCACCATATAAAGCATTTATCTTCTAAACAGAGAGGTTTTATTTTTGTTTCGTGACATTAAGGGTCTTGTTGGAGCTTTTTCTTCCACCATGTTGGCTTCTTCCATTCTGCTTAATTGATCCGTATGTTTGCTTAAGGTATTGATCAATGTACAAGGGAGACACCAAACCTAAGCTGTTGCTCGGGTTGTGCTGGACGAAACAGATCCAAACCATGCTTCAGTTGTAATCTCTTTCTTCCTTCACAGGGTTACCCAACAGCTGAGATTACCATAAACTTGGAGTAAAACCTAGATTTTATTGGAGTATGAAACCTAGGAAACAACAGGTCCTTGATTCAATTCCCTTACGTTATATAAGTGTGCAGCTCCACTCTCTAGGGATGACAGGCTGTAAAGTTTTAAATAATTTAAGTAATCCAAGGCCTGTTTCTTACTGTACTTACTGGACAGTCTCTTAACTGTGAAGAGCAGTTCTTCAGACAAAACTCTGAAGAGCAAGAGAATGAAGTAGAAATACCATTTATAAGTTTCTAAAATAACTGTATAAAAGTATTTTATATTCCTTTATGTGTTGGATATGATATTAAACATTCTCTGTTTGACAATGGCTACAGGAATTTCAGAAATGTAATAAAGCCATAGTTTTGAAGTGAAATCATCCATGGTGTGGGCTAATTGAGTTTTGAAAAATAATGGATCTACCTGCCCGAAGAAAAAGCCAAAAAAGTTCTGCTTTGTGGATATTCAAATGCATAAAATGTTTTATTGCTACTACATTTCTGCTCCAAGTTGCTTTTCTAACAGTAAATCTATTTAAAAGTTATTCATGGTGATACAGAAGACAATGGTTTCTGGATGCTTGGGATTATGCATTTAAAATGCACGTGCATGTTTCTAACTGAGCTTCAGAATACATTGCTGTCCTTTAGATAGCATGCATTTATCTTAGCAAATTATGAAAATCAATTTCTTTACTGTCTTTACTGTCTTCTTTTTGCAGACGAATATCTCCGTGACAAACAGGTATAGGGAAACAATATATTAGAGAATTCTCTCGGTGCTTTCCCTATTGTGGTTATCCAGTTATCGCCAGAATCCTTCAGTGTAGACAGTGACTGAATGGAGTACCCTACGTAGATACCTACAAAAGTCTTAGGAAAAGCATTGTCTCACAGTCTTGATAAGTTCATATTTATAACTTGTATGTGTTCAGCTACAAAGAGAAATAAGATTTTAAGGATGGGTTGTGGGTTGCTTCAGGAATTTTTGTGTGGAAACACTGCCCAATGAAGAGAGTGAAAAAAATTTTGCTCTCAAGCTAGAGCAGTTAAATGTACCCAATAAACCCTAAATGACACAAAACACATCTGGCTTCAGGTTTTCCAATGCACTCCATAAATGAATTTTGATTAGTCACAGGTTTGCAAATCTACAAAGCAAACTTGTGTCCAGTGTCTCCTAGTGTGGAACCCACTTACGGTATTCTGCTGAAAACCTTGCAAGGTTTGCATTTCACCAGCTTTATGAACTGCTTTGTGGTTGTATCTGAATGGCACTTTGAATTTTGGGTTGCTTAACATGAAGCACAAAGCAAAACTTAAAGCAAAAGATTCTGTGTGGGCAGAAGTGGGACAAAATGATTATGTGAACAGACTATGGCTGCACAGACAAATGGGTATAGGACTACTCTTTCTTTTCCCTCAATATACAAGCAATTAGTATTTTAAAAGTCAAGCCCACACACTGGAATCAGGATTAAAACATGAAGTCCATTCACTTTTCTTATCTGACTGACATAGTTTTAGAAATAGAAGCTGTCCTGTGAAATTTTATCTTCTGGAGTAAAATCATTATTGGGGCTTTACTCGTGCTTATGTTGTTCCAGAAAAGTGTTGGACAGTGGGTGTTTTGTTTTTTTTTTTTGAAAATAACTTTTGGGAGTGGAAAGGAAAAACCAGTTCGATCTGGACAGTAGAGGTGGGAAAAAATAAATTATCTTTATAATAATTTATAATCTTTATTTAAAATGTCATAGTTAAACTTCAACTTTTCTTTTACGCAATGCACACATGATTTTGGGGTCAAGGAGGAAAAGTAGTTATGCCTGTGTGTTTTTAGAAATTTTAAGCCAAGCATCCAAAACTGCTCAAATCTATATCAATGTAACTACCATCTCAATCCAGTACTTTGCTATTGCTCCAAGATTATCAGCGATTTGGGTCCGTATCTGGCGGTAAGAAGGTGGTTTCAAGTACAGAGGGGTAGAAAATCTTGTGTAATCAAAGGGCAGCCTTGAGAAAAGGGGAAGCAAGAAGAAGAGGATGCTTGGAAGAGGGTCCCACCTGCAGAAAGAGAATATCCAGTCATTCCCTTCCTGATGCTCAGTAAACAGAGTAAACCTTGTGCCCATCAGAGACAGAACTTCAACATGGCTTTCCTTTTGCCAGAAGAGAAGACAATTTGCCCATAATTAATTGTGCACTTGAGTGCAACTGGAACAAATAAGCAGAGGAACTTGCTGGCATAGAGAGTCTCCCAAAACAGACAGAAAGCTGTAGGAAGTATGGGGAACAGAGGACAAAAAGCACTCATTTCATCCTTTGCCTCATCTAATCTGGTTTATCTCTGAATGGTCTGGAAGAAATGATACGTATAACTCATTTTCTGACATTTCAAACACATCCCAGATGTCAGCCCTCTGTGTCAAAATGGGGAAGTCTATCTGTTTATAGGGAAATGCGATAGCTGCAATTTATGGTCTGACAAAGTCACTGTTATAACTGATTAGTCAGTTAGTGGGTTTCTGGTACTCTGCTTCTACTAACCACTTTTCTGCTATTAATTGAGATGTCTCATTTTATGACTTCAAAGATGCTCAGAACAGTGCTAGAAGGCAAATGGACTAAGAACATCCAATAGAACTGGATTTTATTTTAAACAAAACAAGAACAAATACAAGTACTATTTATACCAGCTAGAAATTTACCTTTTAAAATACAAAAATCACCACTAAACTATGCTGTTTTTTCCAGTGTTTGGGCACAACATTAAAAAGATCTTGATTTTAATAAAGGTCAGATTCTTTCACAATTGGAAAACATCTGTCAGAGATGTTTGGTCAAACTGAACAGGCGCTTCCGCAGTCTCTCACTGCACCGGCCAATAAAAGAAATTAAAAAAAAAAAAAAAAAAAGAAAATATCAAGGAGCAGAAAATGCTGAGCTCCTATCTTTGGGTTTCCCAAAGCTGCAGAAACAATCCGATGAGAAGACCCAGTCATTGCATGCTGGATGGATTGAAGGGTTTGCAATTATTTTGCATAGCCTTGTGGCATACCTAATGTCGTAAACTCCCCTCCCCCTGAAATACACTGTGCCACAGGTTTTAAGTGGCGAAGAAGAGAGTTTGGATGGGAAGGCAGAGGCAGGGCTCAGGGCTGAAAGAGTGGAAGGGACAGAGCAAAAGAGACAACTGAAGAGCCAAGAGGAGGGGCAGGACTCTACGCGCGGGAAGGCGCTGTGTTGCATAAATATGCAAGGCAGTAGAAGCATGTCAGCTACGTGATGACTGGTTTGGCAAGACTGGTGTAAGAGATGGGAACTGCAACTGTGGCTCTGCAGAGCTCACATGATGAAGAGTCAGCAGAGAGCTCAGCCTCATGACCAAGTCCCATGTCACCTTGGGCATCTCTAGTGTTATTTTGAATTCCTAGTCCACGTGTAACAAGGATATTAATGATGTGTCATGCCTACAGGGGTGGACCAAGAAAGTCTGGCTGCCCCTGCCACAGGTAGACCATGTCCCAAGGCATGGAAATGAAAGCCAACAGGGCAAGGCATACCTTCTCATTCCAGCAAGGGAGCAACCCTTCTGGAGAAACCTCCCAGGCAGCCTGGCTTGCTGGTTTGGGAAACTGCATGGAACCCATCACAAAGACCCTGCTGAGCCGTGCGGTAATTGGGTCCT
Organism: Rhynochetos jubatus; assembly: GCA_027574665.1. Classification (NCBI taxonomy): domain Eukaryota; kingdom Metazoa; phylum Chordata; class Aves; order Eurypygiformes; family Rhynochetidae; genus Rhynochetos; species Rhynochetos jubatus. Next base: position 34,295,473 of record CM050690.1, read on the forward strand.
CGCTCACACAAGGGAGCAGGGTGTTCTGGAAAAAAAATCCAAACTCAGCTCCCTGAGAGAGGAGGGAGAGAGAGATTCCAGGAGTTAAACTGAAACCAGACTGGGTGCCAGAGCTGCTAACAAATAGGAGTAGATGCTGGTCTATTTTTCTGCATAATATATCTTGTAATGAAGCATAAGGTTAGATGAGATGACGTGTGTGTGTGTGTGTGTGTGTGTGTGTGTGTGTGTGTGTGTGTGTGTGTTGCTTCAGGACCCTTTGTTCTCTGCTGCCTCACAGTAAATCCTAAGCAGGAAACAAGTCCTGGAAGGTACCTGTCTGCCTGCTGGCATTTGTCACACATTCCCAGATGCAGAATACAGGTGTCTGCAGCACGACTTGACCTGTGTGCTGATGAGTAGCTGGGACATGCAGGCACAAGGTAGACATCTTCCTGGTTAAGAAATGGTAAGTCCTTCCATGAAAGCAACAGGCTTAGAAGTCCTGTACTGGGCATGAATTCAGAGACCAGAAAACTTCAGTGAGCACCATACCATGGTCTGTCAACTGAAAGAAGAGGATGTGATTCAAAAGATTGCAAGGGACATGACTCTACGCTGACCAAAGTGGAGAAAAGACTTGAAGACTGTGGTCATATAGAGACATAGTCAACTCTATTGTAATGTAGTCCTCAGAATGGAAGCATACATGAGGTTCCAGTTGTTCCGTTTTTTTTGCCAACAAGAAAATAAATTTTTCATCCCTGCTTTCTTCCTCTGGCTCGCACACATGTGGGTTGCCTGCAGCCGCTTTGCATTCGTGGGAAGGTTTGACTGGATCTCTAGAAAAGTGCCTAGAGGCTGTCTGAACTCTGGTCCTGGCAAACGATTTTGTGATGAAAGCCCAGAACTGGAAATGAAGAGACCCCCTGCTGCCAGCAGTGTGCTGTCCTGTGAGCTCAGGCAGTCTGCTTAAAGTTTCAAATAAATTCTTCAAAAATGGAGTAATCTCACTCCCCTGTCTCTGAGGAGTGGCACGAGGGGAAATCAGATTGCACAGATGCAGAAGAGGTTGAAAAAGTGTGCAGACCCCTTCTGCTCCACAGCCACAAACCCAAAGACTTTTGTATTGGTATTGTGGAAAGAAGAAGCAATTAGCATTACCGCTGTACACAGGCTGAACCGTGTCCCCTGGCTCCAGACACTCTCGTTTTCCTGTGAGGCTGGGTTATTTGTCCTGTCTAGACAGTCTGAGAAGAGGCCTTGTACAGCCACCTTATCCCATGAGAGAAGAGGGGGGAAATTTGAGGGTTTGGCTTCACATGCAGTATTTGTCACCTGGAGAGAGGAGATGTCATATCTTCCCCGGGCAAACTGCTTTTAGCGATTGGCTTTTCTGTCTGAACTCCTCAGAGGAGTCCAGTTTCTTCTGTGCCTTCAAAGCTGTGGGATCTAGTGTCAGTACATTTCTCAGGAATTCTCCACATTCCCTGTTTCACAGTCATTTTTCATCAGTTTGGATCCCTTGCATAAAGTAATCATCTCTTCGAAGGCTTAAAACTGGTATTGAAAGGAAGATGATGAAATATATCCTGAGGCAAACAAATAATAAAACAGTCTAGAAATGTGATCATGTCTCTTTGCAAGTCTGTGTTATTTCATTCATCCAGGCTAACCAGACTTGCCATTATCTTTTCCCCCATTTTACTGTGGATAAATCTATTTCCTGTAATGAAATATTTCCTCTAATTCAGCAACAAATATATCTTGCTAGATAAGAACCATCCAACTACATCAGTTGAGCCATATTCTTGGCCTGCACCTGTCTGTCTGAAAAAAAAATAAAAATTAAAACATATATATGATATTGTTTAAAAAGAAGCCTGTCAGCACTTGCTAATTAGAAGCAAAAAACTCAGTCTGAAACATAGGACTGAGAGACATTGAATTAAAACTATTGGGAAAGGGTTACTAGCTTTTGTACATATTTCTGATTGCTTGGTGGTACGATTTCTTGCAGCTGAAAGGCATAAATGTGATGGGCTGCATTCAGAAAAGTATTGAAACATTAGCTGATTTTTTTTTTTCCTTTTTCAGCAAAATTCTTAAGCAGATATTTATTTTTAAACCAAGTCCTACAGAAGTCAATGACTGGTACACCCAAAGTTAATCACAAGCCACACTTTGTTTGGGGAATGGACTGCCCTACTGGGTCTCAAGGATAAGGGCACATCTCATACGCTAGCAACCATCTGGATCATTGTCGTGGGGGTGGTGAGAGCATAAAAGCATTTTCAGCTGTGTTGTGGCAATGCCAGAGGGATAGTTTGTGGTATGCTGCAAACAGAAAGGTGACCAAAAGCTCAGAAAATACATCAGAACCAAGTGCTGACCCAGCCTAACATCCTGTCTCCAGCAGTGTCCAATGCCAGATGTTGAGGAAAGAGGAGTGTTTCTCTTGAATACTTTCCTAATATCCAATGATAAGCAGTTGAGTAATTTCCTGGGCCTTCATAAGCCCCCAGTAGGTTTTTCTTCTCTGGATTTGTGCAATTCTTTCTTGAAACCCTGCATACTTAGCATGCACACTGTCATCATGGCCCCTGTGCATCATCCCAGCTTAACCACACACTTAGTGCAGAGGTTTTTGGGTTTTTGTGTTTGTTTTTTTTTTTTCCTGCACTCTTCTCATTTGATGTGCCCTGGTTCCTACTACAAAGGAAATGGTGAAGACTCTTTCCCTATTTTTTTCCCTCATTGCACTGGCTGCTTTATTAACAACCAACACCAATAACCTCAATCGTCTTTCCCACAGAGGTCTAGTCTATCATATTGCTCCTTGAACAAAAGCATTTGATCATACTTGTCGTTTTTCTCTTTGACTTTTCCATTTCTTCTATGTCCTTGAGGGACCACACAGTACTCAGGGTGTGAGAGAGTAAAGGTTATACAGTGACATAAGGACATTTTCTGCTGTTCTGTTTATTCTTTCCCAAATAATTCTTAGCAGTTGATTTGCCATTTTGACCCATAAAGAACAGTGGCTGATTTATTTATTTATCTTTCTGTTACAACCAAGATCCTATTTCCATATAGAAACAGCCACACCAGAGTTGCTCACGGTATAAGTAAAGCTGGAACTTTTCTTCTCCATTATGCACCAGTTTACAGTTATCTACACTTAATTTCATCTGCCATTTCATCTGCCATCTATGTCTTAGTGCTGTGAGGCCATTCTGGAGTTCTTTTTAATCAGGCTTTATAGCTGATAAATAGCTTAAATAGACTAGCTAATTGCATAAATAGCTTAGATATAATCAGATTCTAATTTCTTTCACACCCTTTTCCAGATCAGAAATCCTGGCTCATATCCTTGTGGGTTGCCTTGATGACCTCCTTACGCTGTGAAAAATTACTATTAGTCCCTGCCATGCAAGGCTTATCCATTTTATCCTAAGGCTGCTTATCTTCATGAAGAACCTCTGCTGAGGGACAGTGCCACCGTCTGATAGCATGCCAGGAGCTGTGCATCCTCCTTGTCTCACTGGCTGGTGAAACAGGCAGTAACGGTGCCTGAAAATCCCCTTGGTGCTATCTCAGATTCAGCCCCAGTTATCAGGACTCCATTAACATCCTCATGAGCAATGCAGTTTGGTAGGTCTTGGTTCATTGCATTGATGGGGAGACGCCGGTGCCCTCTGTCCCTGATGAAAAATATTCCCTGCCATTCCAGGCGCAGTGGGACAAGCAGCAACTCCAGCAGGTGTAGCTGGGCACATTCCTCACGCGGCCAGGTTTCTCGCAGGGAGCTTTTCTTAGCTTATGACGGACCCCTCAGCCTTCCCTGTTAGCTGTCAGCCAAACTCCTGAGGTATCTCTATCATCCACACTCCCCTTCCACCTTTAACCTCTTGCAATTGTAAATGTTCATTAACTTGACACACAGCGTAGCTCCTGTTCCAAGTGCTCGGCGGTAGTGACAGGGGAGTTGTTCTCTCTCTCCAGGCTGTGTGAGCACTCAAAGAATTTTTCACCCACGGGACAATTGCTTGTTGCAAATTTAGCATATTTGGACAAGTGTTAACTGGAATAACTGTGTCATCCCTCTGTCAGTTCATGGGAGTGTGGCTAGGGCAGGAAAAGTAGGGACACCTTTTGTTGTAGTGAACCAGGTTGCTTTATTTTCAGCAGAAACGGTTTAAAATCAGGGTTAGAAACATGTATTTCCTAGTTCTTGAGAATATTTACATGTCATAGAATTATTTGAGCTCCTTGACTGAAAAGCTTTTAGCCATAGCAGGGCACACAATATTTGGCCTTAAAGTTACAGCCTCAGATCACTCTTTTGCTTGCTTTCTTCTCTGTGTAACGTCAGAAACTACCATTGCTACAGATAAGTAGCTGATTCCATCTGAAAACCAGAAGTAACCATTTTACACAATTTTACCCTGTCTGTTCTGGGGATAATGTCAGCTCCAGCCAATTTTGAATTAAAATGAGGGCAAAGATGCATGGGAGCTGAGAGTTTAGGCTGGTCACTTCTCTGATTTCCAGTTCCAGTTCTGAAATCAAATTGCTACAATCCAGTTAAGACACCGATCAGAAAGTAAAGTTGGAGCAACCTAAACTGAAATGAGTTAGACTTATATTAGACCGTCACAGCCAGACTATCTAAACCATTATACTACCTGACCAAAAAAATAAAACCTTCTGAAATCTCCTTGCTACAGTCACACGTCTCCACTGTTATGTCTCCACTCCTTTTTTTGTCTACATATTTATTAACTTCTTGCAAAATATGTGAAGTATTTACCACTTTACCATTAAAGTGGACACACACACCCCCACACCAGATTCTAGCTGCTCCCACAGCAGAAAATCGGAGAAAAAAACCCACATTTTCACTGTGGGGAAGCATCATTCAGCTGCAAAAGTAAGAGAAAATTTCATGCTGTTTTCTTCCAGAAGATCTTGCCCTTGTGGGATTGATGGGGAGACCCTCCACTCACTACATCATGGTCCTCTCTTCAGTGTTTCCATTTACTACAAGCTGCCTGTCAGCTGAGTGAGACAGAGAAGAGGAAATAGCTTTGTGCTAGCTCTTCAGATTACCAATTAAGAAGGTCTCCCCTTTGCATTTTGGCTGGCTGTTTAGGAAATCTTCTCCCTCTGAAAGCAAAATTATCTTGAGACCAGCATATCCCTAAAAAGCAATTCTGCTGTTGTTTTCCTCTGACACATGGCAGCAAAAAGGCCTGCATTTTGTTATATTTTTAATACAATATGACAGGTCCCTGTAGGTCCCAGCTCAAACCCAGCATTTCCCCTCCACCCCATCCCATTTAACTGTAATGAAGCAATCATTCAGACTAAGAGATGACGACATGGCACCTGTGAAAATAAAAGATCATAAATACCATGATGTCATCGTAAATCTCCAGGAGTTAAATAAAATTAAGAAAATTACAGTGTCTTTATTTCACACCACATACTGCCCACAAGGCAATCCTGAGAGCATGGGTGTTGAGACAGGAAGAAGTTCAGCATGTGAGCTGGTGAAAGCCGAAAGCCCTGCCAGTGGGGCTGAGTTGTAAGTCATTCCTACGCCACTGCGTGGTCTCTGAAGTCTGGGTTTCCATTACGTTCAGTAGACTTTGGATGTGGTCCCAAACGCACAACCTACAACAACATCTCCTATATATGCTACATTTTCCCTCTGATTCAGAAGTTTCAACTTGTAAATGACTGCAGACAGCTTAGGCCAAGACGGTCGTGACTCCAGAGCCCTGACCCTTTGCTTTCAGCTTTTGAACAATGGGGTCCAACCCCCAAATCTGAGTTTCACTTAGTCTACAAGCTTTTTCCTGCCCTGTGGAAATCACCTGGAGACTTGGGAGCCACACTTCAGCTTTGTCCTCCTTCACTGTCTCTCAAACCCAGGCTCCAAGCGTTAACAGCAGAAACCAGAGGCATTCAGGGCCAGGATTTCAAAGGATGAGGGCTGTGTTTGTGCACACAATATTTGAATGCACACTCGTTGCATGCTTAATCCCCTTCACGTGCAGGAGAAAAGGGCTGGATTTGCATTTGTAAAATAGCCATGGCTGCCCCAGTGCTTGCTTGGCTGAGGCTGCCATCTCTCACTTTGTGTGCGCCTGTGGTTTGCGTTTGTCCATTTTGCTGACAGCGTGGAGGAGTGTGTGGCCCCAGGAGGGATCAATTAGACTTTAATCTTTGACAGCCTGCCCTCATGCCTTTTCTAGCCATCTGGGCACTGCCTACTCTGGCATTGCCCCTGTGCCATGGCTTCTGCTTGGGTGCTTTCAGCCATGTCTGGTACTTCGGTGAGGCTTCATTTCTCCGTGCCCATGTGCAGCCTGGAAGGTGGCTCAATCTTTCCTCCCTCCCACTTCGAGGACCTAAGCCCGAAGGAGCATGTCAGGAAAAACATCCTCCTTGATCACAAGCACAGAGGGTTCAATTTTCTGCAGGTATGGTTTGATTAAATGATGTCATACTTCAGGGCATTTTTCAGCATGAGATTTATGCAGGTGCTTTCACCACAGGAGTGAACTACTTACTCTCTGCTGAATAAATGAGCTCACAAAAGAAATAATTAATGTAAGAGGAGCAAAGGAAAAGAGGGTATGCTCAAACCTTTGGCATTGTCTTTGCTTGGAACAATTCAACTGACTTTGTGACCTTTGTGGCTTCATACTGTATGGCTTTTATGTAAATCTTTCTGCTTCATTCCCCGCAGAGACATTCACCTTCTGGTTCATGGGTCCCCTGCTCTTTTCTCAGCAAAGACAGGGTGTGCGTCAGTCCCAGAGTTTCTCTTTCATTCTGCTGCCAAGGAGTTCTGAACAGAAGATTAGCAAACCCTACGAACTATCATCAGTTGCATTAGCCCACAGGGAGGGATGTTGCAATGAGTGATATCTGAGGTTGGAAGATATTTATCTCCATGGCAGCATGAAGTTTACAAATATACCAGCTCTAGCACAATCACCCTTTTTCTTTTTCTGGCTCCTCCAAGTGTACTGTACTTGGAGGTTAACTGATTTGACTGTCAAACTTGTGGTCTTTTAAGGGTTAAAAAGGCCAGAGGCAGTGTGTGAGAAAGCTTTTTTTTTTTTTTCACAACATTTCTAACAAGCTGAACAAAATCCAGGCCTTGTTTAATGAGCACATATTTTATACAAATAAGCTCAAACGAGCTTACCCATCTCTAATTAAACTAGAAAGGAAACATTTGTCCTAATTGGACTGCATAACTGAAGAATTAATTGTGTGGCTGCTTAGAATTGCAATCTTACGGCCCAGTTCACAGAAAATGCCTTCATGGTAGGACATACTATATGCAAGTTTGCTCATGTCTTTTTACCAAACACATAAGCCCATGTGTGATTTTGGTGCTTTGGTTTTGCTTTTTAAAGAAAGACTGTTCATGCAGACATACATGGGCCTTAGTGGAGGCTAAGTACAGTATTTCAATATTCTAATTAGGCCGCAAGAGAATAGTTCTCCAACACCGTAATTAGGTACTCAGTTAATTCCTACGGTGAAAATGCCATGCTAACTTATTTCCAAATATCAAAAGGGCGACTATTGCATTGACTTGGCTAGATCTGCAGAAACAAAAAGTATGGCATGGGAATTCATATTTCCTTCCAGTAAAGTCTGGCACTGTGCAGGGCATTGCAAGAAGCTTGGGAGCTGTTTGGAGTAACATCTGCTATGTTCAGAGGGTGTTGATTAAAACAGAGGAGGAACATTGCTAAACATCTTCTCCCTGTGAATCTTGCAAGTCTCTCCTGCTCCGTTTACCAACCAGAGCAAGTTCCGACGATGACCATGCTGTACAGCCCACTCCGCTGTGAGAGAGCAATGACATGTGCTCTGCCCCAAGCACTGCCAGTGGGACTGTCAGTGCAGCTCCCTCTCCAAGATCTCTGCTGATGATACACGAGACCGAGTGCTGCACGGCTGTCAGACACAAGCTGGGGCATGTGGTGTGTTGGCAGTCACAGGAATCTCAGTTTGGCTCGTAAACTAAATACCTTCTATAGGACCCCCACCTGAAACTGATTCTCTCTGGCCAAGATCCTGTGAATTCAGTTTAGTCCTTCTAAAGTAGTGTTTTCAAACTTAGGTGCATGGCTGTCTTTTCAACTTTACTGTGAACAAGATGTTGAATTCCTTCAAAAGGCCATGAAATTCCCAGGCATGCTATTGAGAAACAGTAGGTGTGAAAACACCACCCTTAGCGTTTCGTATGCTTTAGCACTACCAACAATATATGGCTAGTGTCAATTTGTCTTGGCAGGGACTGAACATAATGTAGGTCAAGACTTGAAGAGTTGGCTACATATGAATGTGAACAATGCAAAATAAACTATGAAGCATGGAGTGTTAAGTTCTTCAGGCTCGTTCTGATTGTTCTGCTTGCAAGGAGAGTGCTGTTTTTCTGCAGCATAGGCAGTAAATATGTGTTATATTAACTGCTCAACTTTTGATTCCATTTGATCTTTCAACACATAGGAAGTTTATTTGTTAGACTCATTTCTTCTTCCTGTATCAGGTTTTCATTTAAAAGTTCCAAAAGTGCCTATCTGTCTTTTCCTTATTTAGAACATTTTATTGCTTGAGTCATGCCTGTTTTCATTTATTTTCCAAGATGTACATGAAGTGGACAGAAAACCAGAGGATCTTCCTAAATTAGACCCAGTAAATACAAATGCAGACCTGAATATGATACAAGACAATGCTTCATGCTCAGGATTTTAAATAGGTGCGCAAAGAGAAAGAATGCACCTCCTTGCTGCGGGTAAAGTGGTACAAAACACCAAACCTACTTTTTAGTTTTTGGGTTTTTTTAAATAGATTCTGAAGCAGTTGAGTGAAAAACACTTGTAGGATGTGTGGACAGTGCTGTCAAGGACCTGTGGGGGACTATAAAGTTAGTTTTAATCTGTACAACTGGCAGTGGTATGTGGCCACAATAATGGAAAAAGAAGTCCCAATGCAAAGCAACAGCTGAAACATGAGCTTTTCTACCCTGTATAAAAGAGCTCAATGGTTGCAGTCCAGTCACTCAAATGAAGAGTGCACTTCTCTGCTTGGTCTTCTGTGGGAAATGGGTTGCACTGCCAAAACCTTGACACATAATTTGGCGCAGTTGGCTAGTCTGCTGCAGGGAGAGGAGGCTGGAGCAGTCTGGAGACCAGGTTGACTTACAGTGATAGGGAAGACAATCACTCTCTCGAGAAAAGTCTGGTCTTTGCCTGGCAGCACTGAGTCTACTGACTGACTATCTGAGTCATGTCAGTAGAGGAAATAATACTTTACTGAGTTTAGGGGGATATATGTTAAAAACTTCTGGCTTTTTCCATGGGAGAGAGTCATTGCAATACTAGGTACTAGACAAAGGGGTACTTCTTAGCCACCACTCTTCATGAATACAGCATCCCCAGACAACTATCAGTGTTTTTAATTTAGTCCCTTCCAATTATTGTGCAGCATTACTCACTGCTTTCCCAGTGCAGTCTGTGTATCTTGGCCTGTAGTCCATCTATCTCACCACAGGAATGAAGAGTTAAAATCTGCCATCACTCACAGTGGTGTAAATGCTGAGAAACTACTTGAGGCCAGTAGAGTCATATTGGATTTATGCAGATATAAGTGACAGCAGAATTATTAAGGGTCTGTTTAATACCAGCAAAATTCGATGTCGTTTTATGATTCAGGCTCCGGTTCTTAATTCTTTGCATTGGACAAGTTAAAACAATATTTGACACATTCTTAAACAGCAGGGTATAATTTATTACGATCCAATTACAGAATCATCACAAGAGAAAGGAATCAGTTAAATGGGGAGGGCATAAAGAGCCACTGATAAGATACACAGAGTCAAAAAGGAAAAGGGAAAAAAAAAAACCTCCCAAGGTCAAATACAGGAAGGTCTTGCCTCTTCATGAAACTCATCTTTCTTTTCCAGTTGACAAATGATCATAAATTCGGCAGTGCTGAAGAAGCACCTGCCCCTCTCCAGGTCTTGGGACAGAGGCAGTGTGTGCCGACTCTCTAAGGCTGCCTGAAGGTAGAGCAGGCCCAGACTATTTTTGGAGTGGTATATTGACACTGATTTATGTGTGGTATGACAGACACAGCAGAAAAAGACAGACTTCTTGTTAAAAGGAGGCTCCTATGGAACAGCACGTTCCGTGTAACACTCTCCTGCAAGAGAGCTTGGGGATACAGTGTGTGCAATCAAAATGCAGCTGCAGGCAACGTATGTAATCAGTGAAGACATGTTGAGCACGGGCCAATCTCGGGAAAGCTGTAGGTGATATTTTCTCTGCATATAGATGAGGTCTGCCAGTGATAACTTGTGTCTTGAACCAATTTCCTGTTCAGGAATTGTGTGCTCAGAAATTGTTCAGATATCATGGGTTGTTCCTGGAACAGCACCTTCCTTCACATGAACGGCCACGTAAAATTACCGGTAAGGGGACAACACGCCCCGCATTTCTTCACATGGTTTGTGGTTTTCTGCCGCAATGAGAACGTGAGTTCACCATACAAGATGTTCTGGAAACAATGTAAATCATGCAAGCTGTGCTGAAAACGTTACCACTGTGCCTTTCTCACACCAAGGGAGCGTTGCCTGTGTCTCTCCGGGAAATCAGATCTTCTCAGTTTGGAGGTGCACCTAGCAGGTGGAAATAAGGAATCATGTGATTGTGTGCATCACCTTCTCCAGGCCCATCTTGAGAAGGAGACTGAAGAAGGGACGATGAAGTATCTCAGAAATCCATCAGTCTCTCCTATAACACCGTAAAAGCTCTTTCCTGTCCTTTGCATCTCCCTGTTTTTCTCTTACCCGTGTGAACCTGTACGGTATTTCCAAACATCAGAGCATCGTGCAGCTAGCTCTAAATAATAGAGACAAAGTCTCCAATTGTTCAGCTTAATGGCATGAGCCTGTTGCTCTGTTGGCTGTTGCCAACTTGCCTACTTTGCTGTGATGAAGTTTTCAAGAAAGATCTTGCAACAACATGTCAACAGGGCAGCCTCGTTCCTGTAGAGTTTAATTTGAAAGTCTTTCTTTGGTTTGCTGATGTCCCAGTCACAGAAAACCTTCATAACAAAGCTTGCGCTTGGTTAGTTCACTGACCATTAATTTCAGATTGCACTGTTGGAAAAAGGTAGGATACAAACTGGAAAAGACCAAAGTCCAAAAGAAATGGGGCACAGTCAGATGGCTCAAGAAAAGAAAGAAAACATCAGAAGATCTTAAGGCCAACTTCTTGTTGAGACAATGTTTAAAATTACTTTCAACTTTTAATCTCTTTCATTAGCCTAACTGTGAAACACTCGAAAACATCTATAGGTGCTTTAAAATACCTTTTGGGGAGCAACAGAAAAATTAAAGCTGTTCTTTTAGCCTGGTTTCCTGTGAGTGTGATCTTCAGACAATCACGTACTGTGAGTGAGTGTGCATTAAGACATGTTAAGAAAACATGTGAAAAGCCAGAAGAAATAGATTTTATTGGTGTCTCAAGGTGAGCAACCTTTCAGAGCTGCTTCTTAAAAGCTCACCTTCAGGGCACAAAATCAGAAGTCCCCTATGGCAATTATTGTCTTCCTTTGCTAAAATAAAAATTAGAAGAAAGGACTAATTTTATTTCTATTAAGCTGCATGATGCAACTACTTGAACCAAAAGCACACGAAGAGGAAACACATCCTTCATTATGCCAGGGTTACCTTCTAATTTGTATTTCTACCAAGTGGTACATGAAACCAGAAAAAAATCAACCTCTGCATCCTCTCCTTAGAGGCCTACTTGTAATCTACCATACTCCAGCTATGTCAGTTGAAATGCATAGGTGGGATAACAATAAATGTTGCTGCATCAGAGTCTGTTTTATGAGACAAAACGAATACTGTGTCCATGGCCAAATTCTAAATTCCTTGGCATGTCTACCCTTAAAATCATTTATTTGTTTGTGGTTGACATAAGGTAATGTGAACTACTTTGGAAACTCTGGCAGCAAACACACCAATACCATTGCTCTAGAAAAACGGTAAAAATGATGCTACATCATCATCACTGGGTCAAGAGAGAAGACAAAAAGTAACATGTAGATACAAGAAACCAAAAGGATGATAAGGCAAAGTTTAGGAGTTCTCACACTGTCGACCACTTCCATAGTTGCTACAAAAATTGTAAGGTTTGGTTTTCTGTTTTTAATTTGTCTTTGGCAGTAGGAACTTAGACTACTTGAATTCTCATCCTAGAAAAAGAGAAGATCATGCAATTAAATGAAGTTTCAGGACAGTTCTCCTGTCCCACAAGCTTGCTAAAAGGAAAAGACTTTTTCAGTGTGCCCCATACTTTGTCAAGGTGGCATTGTCACAAGATGCTTTGCAGAAAGATCTGCAAATCATAGAATCCCTTGCAGTGAGTAAAAATTGATAGAAGGCAAATGTCTCCCACACAGACACTGGCACTTCTCCTCAGTAGTAATGACATCATTAGAAATAATTACAGACCAACGAAGCTTTGCTTAATTAGCATAGTAAGAGTCTCTGTTGAGATCTGTTAATATACCAGTATTGCCTGGTATCATTAAAAGAAGTATTTTTCCAAATGTTTCTATACTTACCTTGCTCTGAAGCTTAATGCAGTGCATGTAGGACTGCTTAAAAAGAAATTCTCAATTTATGTTCAAATTAACAAGAAAATCCTGTCATTAATTGCAGTAGGAAAAAGGTGCTTTCAGATTGTGATGTTAGATTTTTAAGACCGTAAGAGAATTTATTTTGACACTTTCCTACCTGCAGTTTATAAGACATTTTTTGTGTATCCATTGTTACATCAAGAACCACCAAGCATAACAGAAGCAGAACTGAGATAACAAATCTACATCATCTCCTTTTCAGCAAGATGTGCAGTGCTACCTTTTGCAATGGTACCTTTTCTTTCCTGCTCTGTCTTCCTTACTCCCTACCGCACCACCCTGAACTGATCCTTCAATTCTCTTGTTCCTCCTTATGATACTCTTCATGTTCTTTTCACCATCAAAGTTCCCTCCTACTTCTTTTCTTTTTCAAAATAAAAAATTATTTCTTTTCTCCGGTGTGCTTCTAAACTTTCTCTTTTGATCTTTGCCTGTCCTGTTCTCTACCAAAATTTACTAACTTACAATTTGTAAAAGACTGCCAGCTGAGAAGGCAGATGAGTATGCCTTTGGCTCCTGCCTCTTTCTCCTTGGCATGGGAGGAGAGCAGGGGCGGATGAGACAGCAGCTATGGGGTGATGCCATATGGGTGGTGTAGCTCCCTTTGCCATTTTGAGAAGCAAACGCCAGGCAGTGAAGGACCTTGAGCAGGTAAAGTAACATTGCACTACAATCCCTGGAAGAGAGTCCTACACTGATAGAGTTTCTGGGGAAATTACTCAGGCAGGGCTCCTACCTTTGGTTGGCTGGTTGCCCTTTTGCACTTTGTGAAGCTCATGGCAAAAAATAGGGACACCAACACCAAGAATGCCAGCTCATCTCCCCACCTTTCTCCTGAGGCCTTCCAGTGCTTTTGCCAGAAGTTGACTCATTAATGATCCATTTGATAGGTAGCTCTAAAACCAGAATCCCATGGAAATGCCACATATCTGATTGGCTGTCCAGCTCACTTGCATAAGCAGATTTTTAACAGTAACGCTTTCTGTTCCAAGACAGTCACTGCTTACCCTGAAAAACATGGCCATACAAGCAAGATCTGGACCACCTTATTTCACCAAATATATGGCCCAAAATCAATGGAACTACTGATCTGCTGAAGGCCTTTTGATGAGAATGAAGGTTGCACGTATTTGAGCATAATACCGCATGAGGGTGCTTGTTATGGCAAGGGACTCACAGGAATGCCATGATGGTCCACCTGACCAACCCCTCCCTCGCTGACAGTGGCCAATTACCACTGCTCAAGAAAGACAGTAAGGAGGAGGTAAGAACCTGCAGTTCAGGGGGGCAGCAGTTCGGTTCTTAATATGGTGTCTTTGCGCTTGAACAAACATATAAAACCAGGACCAGTGAGGACAACGTGCTGTTTATCTTCCAGGCGAATTCATAGTGCGGTGCCTGAGGGCCGTGTCCTACTGCTTCCACACAATGGAGGTGATTCACGGGGACTTCAGCTGCAAGAGTTAAGATTATTCTCTGCAACTGCTGCATCAGGTTAACTGTGTGCCTCTGTGGAGGCACAAACCCCCGGTGAAAATGGAACAGTAGTGCCCGTATTTCAACAACTTCCAATTTAGATGTTGACACTGTAATTGTTCTTTGAAAGATTGAAAGTATATCCTTAAAGTCAGCAATGTCAAACAAAGCAAAGCACAAATCCTTTGATGCTTAGTGAATACTTAGGGCCAAATGTAGTTTCCAGCCAGATTTCTTTTTAACTTTACTGTCCTCAGTAGGTTTACACAAGTATGACAGAAAACAAAACAGTCACTCCAGCGCTGATCTGAAATACAGCTCTAGTCGATGTGCACCTATGTTGATTACCAACACAGTATATGCTGGCTGAAATCTGTTCTCCAGCGCATGCGGTTATAGAAATATTTTACCCATTGGTTCTGTGATGGGTCAAGCATCCAGCTGATTATTTTTGAAAGCCCTGAGTAGTACTGGAAAATCAAAAGTTCAAGCTGAAGCTTTACAGGAAAATACCAAGGTTGGTATCCTTCATATTTGCCCAGAAGTCCTGCTAATATCAATAGCATCTCCACCTACAAAGTGTTTCAAGATGATGGCTCAAGGAATACCCCAGGTGATGACAGACAATAGAAAGTTGGGGGGAGCACACTGCAGCCCTTTCTTTCAGTCTGCTCTCTGAAATGCATTGAAGCACATTTGAAATTGAGAGGGATAGAGCACGGCTTGTTTCCTAAAGAGTTTTAATATTTGTGGGCATTGCTGTTTCTGCTTGTGAGGCTGCTACCTGTGTCACAGGTCTGATGGAGTCCTAGCAGTGTAAGGTTACTTATACAGGCTGAATCAGTATTTATGTTGCTGGCAGTCATTGATTCAGTACTTTTTCTACAACCAAAGGAGCTTAAAAAGACAATGGAGTGGAATGAACCTCTTGTAGTTCATCCAATGACGTTACATTGTATAGTCTGTCAGAGACAAAACGGGATGAATGGCAGGAATTGCTAATGCTGCATACTTTTAAGCAACCAATAAATGAGTCAATTAACTGGTTGTGCCTGGGGTAATTTCTCTAGAAGGTTTAGTTGCCAGATTTTATAGCAATCATAGAATGGAAGGAACAAAACCAAGCAGAATGATTATGCCGTAACTCACAGAAAGCACAGAGTTGAGTTGTCCCATACATATATTTGCAAATGCCTTTGGAGCTGTTTTCCATTTTGAAAGATGCTTGTCATACAAATTATGCATTTTGAACAATGCCAATGCTAATGTCTCACTGAATTTTGACTCTGATGTTGAGGCTTTCTGGGCTGACTCTTAGAGGAGAGGATGAGCAGTCATACTGAGTTCTCCTATCTTGAATTGCAATGGGGCTGGATGGTTGCTGTGGGTTTTCTCCAGTGGGGATGTCTCTGTGCCATTAGCTGATGTATGTGCCATTATCTGTGATGTAGGCAGAATGCTGAAGGAGATACAGACATCCTTAGAGGGCTGTTATAATTCAGATGCACCTTAACAACATCAAAGACAGTGGGAGAGCTGGGAAGGCTCAGCTGGATTTGCTTTTGCTGTCTGACATCCGGACTAAAACTGACCACCAACACCTTTTCAATCCCAGGCAGAAATGTTTGCCTCCTGAAGCAAAAGCATGTTGGAACACCCATGACAATGCCATAAGAATAAAGAAATGTCACTACGCTCATACACCATGACAGTTTTAAGAATGAGGTGCAATAAACATGCCTTCCCTTAGCCCACGACAGACTCTGTATCAAGAGATGTGCATGCCTTCAAGGAAAGATCTTCAGTGATTTTCTTCTTTATGCGTAGTTTTCCTGCTCTAGGCACAATGTCTCTTCACAGCTGTAGCAAAGAAAGAAGATAATGAAATTTTATCAGCAGTATAAACTCACACACTTGTAGGTCAAAGCCAGAAGGGACAAATATAGGCTAGCCTAGTTTGACTTCCTATGAAACACATGTCAGAGGAAGGCAGCCAGGACCTATGGGCTACAGTTCCCTTCCCTCCCCCTCTCCATTCCCTTCCAGAACAGCCAATGCAGTGATGTTACTCTGCTGTAAGGACATCACCATGAAAATGAGGCACCACTCTGCAAAGGGCAAATCACACTGGCCTCCATGGCCTAGATCTATGCCCCAAAGAACTTTTCTGGAAGAGCTGCTACAGATCAAATTGTACTTTATATATATATATATATATATATATATATATATATATATGAAATTTGGAAATAATCCCCTCCCACATCACAAGGGCATGGACATGCCCCGTGGACAACGGCGTTAGTAAAACCACCTTGCTGCTGATTAAATCCCAGTGACACTGTCAGAGAAGGAGCTCTGCCTTCCAGGTGTCACTGGAAGGACTATAGCACCTCTGTACCTTGGGGGCTGAGGTACAGATGTGCCATCCCAACTTCTGATTCCTCAGAGAAACTAAAATTAAATCAGAAGTGTAAATTCAGTCTTAAATCAGAACAGTAAATTCAGTCAGTACCTCACAGGAGGAGACAGGATTTCAACAAATATTCACTGACTGAAGATCCTGACTTCGCAACAAAGGCTAACACTGACACATTAAGCAGTCAAACAATGCTTTTACCGCTCAGTTTCTCTCACAAACTACAGATCTTCCACCCCTATCCCTCATTTGATTAACACGGGCCATCCTTGCCTGCAGGTGTATACTCCTGTGAGTACACAACCTCCTGTCTTTCCCTCATAGCTTGTTTCCAACCAAATAAAAAGCCTCAATCTGTGACTCTACTTGAGTTATTGCAGCCCCCGGTGTGCCTGCTGTTTCTAACTACAACCTTGATTTAGCAATAGTGATAAGCCACAGGCTTTATGCTTTGTTAGATCTTATAATGGTTAGGTTGTAACATTTAGGACCTAGGTAGATCTCCATCCATCCTCTCAGAATGCAATTAATTCGAGTGCTGGTAGGTACTGGGGAGGTCTCTGTGGCTGTTTCAGGCCCACCAGCCTCTGTAGCAAGGAGGACCTCAGGGATTTATCAACGTATCTAGAGTACTTCAGGGTTCTTTGGTTAATAAAATCTAAAATAAAGTATTAGTTATCATCATTATAATTATACAGTTACACAAGTTAATTCAATCTGATTAGAAACAGCCCTGTGAAGAAACCACATGTTTTACCTCTTTTTAAATGGTTACAGTGGAACCACATCTCAAAGCTCCTATCTGGGGAAGTTAAAAAAAAAAAAGCTAAAACCAAAGAAAAACACTGATTCAGACTTCCAACTTGCTCCCCTGGGTGATGTGGGGAAGCAGTGAAGAGAGAGAAAAGGGTCCTGCTTCTCACCTTTTCCCCATTTATTAAACTCTAATATTTCTAGCTACAAGGGGGACTAAATAAAAACCAGGCACATATTATCTGTGGTTTTTTACATTAGATCAGCTGAAAACCATCCTCCTTTACTAGGAAGTGTCTGTATTTGCCAACAATTCTTTGTGTCTGACTCATTTCCTTATTACCTCTCTCCCCTCCTCTGTTTTCCCTTAAGGGATTGACTTTCCCCCACCTCAAACAAAAAGAATTTCTTTGGCATATGAAGGTCAAGGACAGATTTTCTAACGTCTGCCTGCATGCCTCTCCCTCTCTCTCCTATATGTCTACTTTTCTAAGGCATCTATTCTTGTAGGCTCCTGGAGCACACACAACAGGCTTTGCTCCACATTAGCGCACTTCTTTTTGTTTTTAAGGAAGAGGAACACAGATGTGCCACTTTTAAGATTTCCACAGACTTAGTGATGTGACCAAGAAGCCTACCTGCACTCTGCAAACCTGACTTAGTGGCCGTACAGTAACACAAAGCCATGCATGTAACAGCAGGAAGGATTTCTTTTAAGACCTCTCTCAGATCTCAAGTTGAGTATCCAAGCAGTCTTCCTCTTTGTGTAGTTTGAAGGGGCAAAAGCAGCTTTAATGGGCTATTCTCTCTCAGCTGCAACAATACAGCCTAACCAAGGGAAAGGTAGCGTGTCCCTTGCTCTCTATTTTGACGATGTCCAACTGGGATCTTGGAGGACGCTCTTTGTGCATTAAGTGGGTACTGAAAGAATTGAACACTTCCCATTTACTGGGTTTTTTGGGTTTTTTGGGTTTTGGGGTTTGGGGTTTTTTTTTTTTTTTTCTACAAGAAACAAAACAGCCTATGAAACACAGAAGGTAGAGCACAGAGCACAGCAGAAAACCAGCTGCAACATACATAGGGTAGACAAGAATGCTTTCAGCCTTGCATGTTTATGATGTTACCAGCAAGGGAGCGAAGGGTGGAACACAAAAACTGCACCCTTACTGCTACCTAAAGAAATAGATGCCAAGGCAATTAGTTAACCCAGAACAAGGAAAGGCAAGGGCAGTGCTTTTTCAGCAAGCAAGAAGTCTTTCATTTCTTCAACTCCCATTCCTCAGTAGTGGCTTTTTGTTTCCACTCTGAAAGAACATTGCTTCTCTCCATGTTTTTTCTCATTTACATTTTCATTTACTAAATAATCTACAGATAATTTGTTCTTTGTGCAACTTTCAGACTCGTCTGTCTGGCACTGTGTGTCTCTTCTCAGCAATCTTTTGTGCATAAATCGGGTGATCAAGCTAGGATTGAAAGCAACACAGTTGCAGAGCAGCAGAGTGACCAGGGAAAGCCTCTGGAACTGCTATATCCTATAGCAGACCACTAGGCTAAGAGCACATTTCACCTTTTATAACCAGAGCTTAGACAGAAGAAAGAGCTCAAAAATCAGAAGTGGCTTGGGATATTCATCCTCAGACATTGTAATGGAGCCTGGCCTTCAGGGATCACAAACCTGCTTCCTGAAGGTTGGATAGCCTTTCAGCATCTCAAACTGGGACTCAAAAATGGAGACATAAGCCAGAATTAATCACTCTTCAAAACTGAACTGTTGGTGTGCAGGGCAGCAGCCTAAAAAGATGCCTTTTTTTCACACTCCAGCCCTGAAAATGTTAGTGGCCAGGACAGTGAGTGAACTGGTTGAAATACTAAGTAAACTTTACAGCATTTGTAGAAAGAGATACTGAAATTATAGACTATAAGTCTTCTCACAACAAAGTTGAATGTAAGAGTAATGCTTATTCAGTTGGGAACTGTAAACATGTCTGCTACCAAAACACACCTCCTGCCAGTGCTAAGCTAGGCAGGGTTTTATTTATTACTCCTAGAGGCTTATTCACACCATCAAATTTGGACATCTCACTTAGGTATGATTCAGAGGATCAACATTACATTCCTTACAGAGTCAACAGAGAGATGCAGGCACTTCTCAGGCACAAGGTAATTCTGTGTAATTAGGTCAGATGTCTAATGCAACATGAACTATATCATTTGCATGCTTCCTGCAAGAGCCTTGCTGGCGTTGCTAATTTTATGATAGATGCATTAAACTCCCTAGCTATCCCGGCTGGGATTTCCTTGGGGTGACAGGCCCATTGGTTCTGTTTCTCCTTTTCCTGCCAGCAATCTCATTAACTCATCAACTCCATCCTTTCATTCTGTCTCTTACTGCTGTGGACACTGCAATTTGCTCCCTTCCCACGACAGTCATGAGCCTCAAGGTGAGGGGGGTAGTGGAGAGGGTGGCAGTGGAGAGGATGGCACAGGGAGGGACGGGCACATGCATTACAGATGCCGACAACCATTCACAGGTGTGATGAACTGTATGTGCAAACTGCAGCTTCTCCCAGTACATCCCTCAACCTCCCTGACCAGCAGCCTTGGGTTTCTCTTGTACCTGCTTTACTACTCTTCTCCTGTGCTCTTGCTTTGTCAGCTTCCGAGATGCTCTGGAAGGGTTGATAAACTCTGCAGGAAATCGTAGAGGAGTAATCTATACGGTTATGGTCTGCTGTGTCCAGTGTGTGAGCTAAATCACGTATGGCATTAAAGCACGCTGCAGGCACAACCTGTCTGTGCATTTTGATAAGCCTGGTAGCAGGAACCATTCAGGAAATGTTCGCTGCTCCCTGGAAAAGTTAGGCAAAAGTGGCAAAGAGGAGTTTCAAAAATGTAACATCTCCACAGACCAACTGTGACTATTACTGTATACAAGCTGAAGAAATAACGTGAAGAAAAATACCGTAACTAAAATTACAGATGTTTTGGCCAGCCCAGAATGCTATAGGCCTCATGCTCAGACCTGAAGCTGAGAGTACCTGAAAGTGCCCAAATGCCGTATATGTAAAATCACAAATCAGAAAAGCAAAACCTGCCTGGCTAAAGGAGGAACTCCAGCTCTCAGAGGGACTGGGAAAGTTAACCCTACAGTTTGTAGACAGCTATACCTTTAAAACTGTTAATGTAAGTTCTGCAAAAGATATTGCCCTAGGCATGAGCAATTTTAAATGCTGCATTTGCATTCGCTATGTTTTAAAATAACAGTCTGGGTAAATTAGTCCCATTTGGACAACATCTGCTCTTTCACAGTTCCCTGGACTCTGCTTTATCAGAAATGAAAGAGAATGGAAGATTCTGAAGTTTCCTTGGTCTCCAGAAAAAACATTTTGCCCCACTTTAAATAAGATATATGATAATAATGCTTTGCAACTGTAATTTTAGGTTGTAAACATTTAGAGGGTTTCCTTTTCTTACGACTATTGCACCATGTGGTCTGGATATAAAACTGGCTTTGGTTACCAATAGCATTAAACTGGAAAACAAAACTCCACATGACTCAGCGATGCTTGAAAATTATTTAATCGTGGCCTACAATAAAATTTTACAATTAAAGAAATATAGTATGTTTTCTTATGTTGAGCTCCCTTTCATTAAAGCAGCAGTAAAGGAGAAGCACTGGAAGGCGTTTATGAGCACAGCGGGCCCAAACGGCCCCACTCAGGGCAGGGCAGAGGCTGCTGCGAGTGGTGGCACTGCCCTGGGAGGGTTGGGAGGTGGTGGGTCCCACAGCTGCTGAGGACCACTGACACCTTCCCAGCCCATCACGCTGGGACGAACAGAGTGTGGCAACAAGAGCTGCGTGACCATGGAAAGACGAAGCAGTTGCAGGGAGGTGGTCTGTGAAGGCCTGCTTCTCTCACGTGGGTGTCTCACACTCAGATTCTTGGTGTTTAAATACGACGAAGCCTCTCTATGTCCTGCGCAGTTACACTGTGCTCATCTCCATGCTGTCCTGCAGAGCACAGCCACACCTCTGCCCCTCCAGCATGTCAGGGACAGCCACAGTTTGACTTTTCCTCTGACAACCAGTATTTTAGAAAGGGTTGGGTACAGCACAGTCAAAGGGCTGGTAGGTTCAACTCATAAATGTCTCTGCAGACATGGGTGCTTGAGTTCCTTCTTCTTGGTTTTCTCCTTCATGACCCAGCAAATCCAGCACCAATTATTGGCAATTGTGGTAACAGCTCTGGGACCTATCTTCTTGGCTTGAACTGAAGAAAATTCAGCAAGAGTTCAGACAAGCACAGACCAGATGCCATGCTTTGAACATTATGAAATCTTGCAACCTTATTTAAAACAGGGAATTCAGATTAAATTAAATATAAGGAGAAAGAACCTTTCTTCATCTTCAAGATCAGTCTTGAAGTCTTCTGCGCTCTCTCCCTGTGCACAGTTGCTTGTTGTATCATCATCTTGGCAAAAGTTACACATGAAACCGGGATCATTTGGAGCAAAAGAGTTGTGCTTTTACATCCATAGACACGGAGTTCATCCTTGCTGAGGCCTTGGACACACACCACATTGTGCATGTGTGTATGGAGAACAGAGTGCCAGAAAGGGAAATAAAAGTCACCAAGAAGTGCTGGGTGAGTATTTTTGCTCATACAGCTGATAATTCTAGATGATAGTCATTTTGGCTCTCCCTTCAAAGTCTCCAGCAACTGCAAATTGAAATCAAAACAGGAAAGAGAAACGAAGATGAAAGAAAGAAATATTAATGACAGATTGAAAAATGATACACACAAAACAATTTAATCCATTACTGAAGACAAAATGATTGCCAAGTAATATTTTAGTCAATCAGTATGTGTCCCTGACTTTTACACAAAAGATGGTGATTAAAGTACGTAAGTCCTACTTGGATGTACTAAATTTTCTATTTCAGAGTCGAAAGAGACGATGAATAACTCCAAGACACGTATTTCCTGAAGATTCAAATGCCTTGCATCAATCTTAATTTCCACTACGAAAACGTCACAAAAAAGAATCTGAACATCATTTGTAGAGAGGAACTTTGGATCACATACACGAAGGTTTCAAAGCCCTGAACATGTAGACTGGGGTCTGTTAGAAATGAAATCAGACTTACTATCAGTAGGAAAGTAACAGAAAGGACCCAAAAGACCAAAAAGGCAAGCAACAGTGGGGATGGAGCAGCAGGCAGGGAGCAAGTGCCTATTCTTTTTCTTCTGTTCATTCCTTGATCATCCATCATAGTCCATAATAATTTGTGCAATTAAATAATTATTGATGCTTTGACTGAAACAATAATGCCTGGGGCAAGGGAACAATCAGGAGCCCCAAATTACAAACCGTGCTTTTACATATTTTTTCCCATGTCTCATTTCTTCGGATTAGAGTTCTGGCAGCAACCTGGTGTCCTGAAAAACGTTGGAAACGTTTGCTCTTCACCAGGTGCAATGGCAGCTGTGGTAAAAATACTGGGTTCCCTGTTGTTTCAGTTCCTCCACTTCAGATGGGAAGAAGCTGCAGGCTGTGAGGTCAGTTTGAGCTCTGGCATAACACATCTACGGCCTGGCTCAAAGGTGAAGCTCTTGACTTCTGCCCTATGGAGATGTAGGGAGCCTACTGCCACCTCAGTCACCCTGCATTACTTTCCAGGGTACCAAACCAGGAGTTCCTGGAGGCCCTGCGCCCCTTTTGCGAGGGGGATGTCTCAGAGGCTGAATGGTGTCTCAGGTGGAACCAGATGCCTATGTCTCACCTCTGGTGTCTTTAGTATCACGGTGGTAAATATCACACTCGGACCCAAGGGGAGAAGGCAGATGTTGGGCCTCACTTTTGGAGGCTAGATCTCTTTCAGGAATGCTTTTTCTGAGAGATACTAGAAAAGATTTGACAGCATATGTAGCAAACATTTTGAAAAAGGGTGGTAAAATACTGTGGGAGAGCCGCTGTTGTTAACCCATCGCAACACAGGTGATTAAACATGAAAAATTCAGCACGTGAGATTACTTTTAAAGCATTTTCATGATTTCATTCAGATCATTTCAGACCCAACCCAGGTCTGAACCTTGTGCCAACTTTCTTCAAAGATAGTTTTAAAATAGTTCAAAACCTATTTTAACTCATAAAGAAATGAATAATTTATTGGTAAATTCTAAGAAAATTCATTTATACCTAAAAATTATATGTGGTATTTCTGAGCATGATCTACTGATTTTTTCATGGATAATAAGAGTGACTGTTTTCCTTCCTGTCAGTGCAAAGCTTGGCACACCCATAGGTATAGTAGATCCATAATGCATTACCTTTGTAACAGTGATTGTAGACTGGCAGTTGAACTCTTAGACAACCTACGAGACCAACCAGAGCAAATTTTAATTCTTGATAATGTAGAAATGAAGTAACACAACTCTGCCAGTAGAAAACACTTGATCTTCTGTGTACAAATTTTGGGCAGGTAGGTAAAAACATATTTCTGACTTGTCAGGTTGTTTCACTTCTTAAAGCAGTAATTAGGGAAATGGAAAAATATCTTAATAGAAGTCAACTCTTCCATATTCTGTGCCAAAAGCCTCTGTAAACATGGAGCTGAATCTTTTCTTTCTTTACTCTTGGTTTTTTCCTCCTCTTTTCTTTTTTCTTTCCTTTCCTTCCCTTTCTCTCTTCTGAAAATTGCAGAATTATCATCTATTGTCATCTGCATGTATGTTCATACTTGTTTGCATGTGAGTCAAACATTAGTCTGTAGTTTAATTGAAGGCTATGAGGTTTATGTTGGGCTGGGTGCTGAGCAGCTGCATGTTATGCCTGTGGCCTTGAATCGGAAAAAAAGGGGGCAGCATGTCAAGTAAATATGAAGCTTTTTTTTTTTTTTTCAAAATAAAGTCGATGATGAAGGGGAAAGTTAGTTCTCTTCACTTTCATAAAGCCCAGTGTTGTAGGTGGGAAGAGTTTGTCCACCTTGGTTTCTCTGTATGAATTGATTAGGAAAAGTTCTACGTGTTCAGTCACTGAGGAGCTAATGAACACTTCAAGAATTACAGAAAGTTAGGAAGTCAACGTATTAAAGACACTTCCACAACTACAGTAATTACTGGACTCAAAAACATGCATTTGAACATCTAGAAATACAGTACTGATCACCATGCAAGTATGTCTTTTTTATCTTTTGATACCATCAAAGGGCCATAATGATGATTTCATTATTGTCATAATCCCAATTCTCTGTTTGTGTTCTTTATTGTTATACTTGATAAAACGTAAATACATCATCATGTGTTTTACCATAAACACTGAAATGATTTACTGCATCAGCAACTGAATGTACCTGCTCATGTCTCTGTGGCCAGCCAAGACAGAGATGGTCAGCTATAAGAGCTTATTACATTTAAAGAGCTCAGTTACTTCCCTGTTCATTCAGACAGCATGATGCGAAATCCTGTGGATTTTTGCTTTGGGTTGTGTTTAGGATCTCAGCTGTAACAATAGGGTCTTCCTGCAGAAGGGAATGGGAGGGTTGTCCCTCTGCAGAGGAATGGAATGACTCCAACCAAACACTGTCTTTCAGTGATCTGCCATAAGGGTAGACCTACTTGAAAGGAGACCCTGCTTTCACATGGGTGCTGAGTGCTTCCACCCAAGACTTCAGAAAGCTCTCCAGAACAGTGCTGATTAGCTTCTCGACATCTGGAAAGACGCACTACACACTATTGTAGTCCACCTTCCCTGGACGCTCTGCGAACACTATCAGCAGAGGATGTTGCCCAGATACCTGCCCAGACAGTTGCAGCAGTCTGGAAACGAACAGGAGCGGCTGGAGATGAACTGCCAAGAACCTTGAGCAACAGTTACCGGCGCAAGCTGGGACTTCGGTGTCAGTAATGATCAACCCCGCGTGTAAAGGGTCAGTCGGGTTCCAAAGACTGGTGATATCATGAAACACGAATAAGCTATGAAAGTGCAGGCTTACCCAAAATGTCCTGGTTTTCATGTGGCAGGCACCCAACAGCAGATTTAAATAGAAAAGTTTATACCTTCCATGTATTAGCACAGCTATTTTATTACTTGGCAAAGTACAGAAACAACAGTGTTTGCTTATTTTGCTTTTACAATTATTTCCTAATTGCAAGCCATTACTGTTGTATTTTAAGAACAATTTGCTTTGTCACTGGATGCTAAAGGCAAGTCAAATACTTTGCTTAGAGAAAGTTAAAAATTGCTTTGTTTCTCCTGCCTTGGGAATTACAGATGTTTCAATGTTCTTCGTGTTTCCTTTGCAGACACTGGCCTTTAGCATTTGAATTATTTTAGCCCAAGTATCAAAAAAACTCAAGAGCTTGCTCGGTTACCAAATGTCAGTGCATCTTTGGTTGTGGGCAACAGCCTTGTTTTATAGGAGAAAAAAAAATATTTAAAAGTACCCTGGTACGAGTTAGGAACATATTAGTACAACACTAATTATAAACTGGAATGTGTCAGAATTCAATGAGTTATGATCTGGCGAGGACCTGCAAACTATAGTCAGATACTTAATAAAGTTTAGACATGCAGCTGTGAAGACTCCTGGATCCTTGCCACCTTTTATTAGAGTGGCGCCCAGCAACGCTGATGTAGTTAAGGGTCTGTCAGCATTTCCATTATAAAACCCCATTTTTTTAGGCTTTGTAACTTGCCCGTTTTAAATCACATCAAGCTGAAACTTGACATTAAAATTGTCAGGAATAATTTCTTTTAATACAAAAATGTCACTTACATTTTCACCCTGTCTTTGTTTTAGATTCAGAGAGGTAAAGAAAATAAAGTGAGTGCATGTCATATTTTATTAGAAACTTATATTTGTCTTACTTCAAAAAAAACCCCAAACCCACAAAGCAGGGCTCGAGCTTGAAAAATAAATATTTTTAGCCCCCTAGGGCTGCATTCTGCTCTTGGTTTCCCACTGAGGGATAAGCAGAGTACAAAAGATGGCATTACATCCTAGTCTCTGAAAATACTGTCTTGATTCTGACCTGCAATTTTATATGAACTAACAAGATGCTTTGAATAAAACACCAGCTGATTGTCTACACTGTGCCTTGTGGGTTTTTGTGTTTCCTTTTTTGTTTTGTCTACATTTTAGATTTTACAATAGACTTTTCATTTCCTACTTGTTTTCTACCAAGGCCTGAGGTGTTTATACACCCCCAGAGCAATGCAGATTTACACCACCTGAGGACCTGCTGCTCAGCTGGTTACATGTTTTAAAAGCATTGCTTATCTCTCTGCCCTCCTTATTTCTACCTTCCTTCCTGAAATGAAAACCAAGAAAATCTTTTGGACAGGTTATGTTTTCTACATCCGTATCCCTTGGTGCAACGTAATGCATATCACTATGAAAGACCTGCAGTTCTAGACAGGCTTCCTGTCAGCTGAGGTTGAATCTTATTTTTGCTCGGTATGTGCTGCACAAGTGGTCAGACTTGAAATCAGCTGATGAGCGTTCTTAGGGATCCTTCACTTTTGTTCTCTGCTCTTCATTTTTTCTCCTAACATAGACGTGAGGGGGGAAGGGGTGAAGTACATTTATTCAGACTGAAATTTACCACTTGTTTCTAGTGATGACATATCATGGTTTAACCCCATGCAGCAACTAAGCGCCATACAGCCACTTGCTCACATGGGAGAGAGAAAAATTAACTCCCTCCCAGCCAAAACAAGCACATCACATAACAGGAAAATATTTAAGTTTTCAGTCTAGATGAACCTGAAAATCTAGAGGAGAAATTGAAGGAGAAAGATTTTGTAGGGATTGAGACTTTATGTTTTTGTGCTGCTGTATTTGAATAGAGGGACAAAAAGCAGCTCTGTTGACCATTAGAAACATCTCAGTAATTGGGGAAATTATTATTTTCATGATTCCATAAGTGACACACACCTGCATATGTTGTCAAGCCACCACCTGGTCTCCCCTTTCCAAGTCATGCAAGCAACTGAAACAAGTGAAAAACACAATAAGCAGTGATGCCTAAAGCTTTAGGTATTGGGAGTGTATGTGCCAGCCCACAGACAGTGAAATGGTTGTAGCTCCAGCCCAGTCAGGGTCCCTGTGGCTATTCTGGGCAAACTAGGGTCAGAGCATGAAGCAAGCCCAGCTCCTTGACCTGAAATTCCCTATAGATCTATCCTTATATCTTGCTCTTGTCTCTTTAGACGTTCTCTCAACTCTTTAGTCGCAGCTCTGGTTTACAATCCTAAATTTGGCACATGCCTTAGTTCCTTTTGTTCCCACTCCCTTTGTATACCTGTTCCATGCCTTCAACCTTCGTCTAAGCCTGAGCACGACGGCTTGTATCCCCTGCGACAATCAGATATACTACTGATCATAACAGACTGAGTTTGAGTGGGTTTAGCATGGCAAATTCAAGGTCACATCAGTGCCCTTAGTGAAAGGGTAAGCTAATGTGTTTAGCTTGAGTTTGTGCTGAGCTAAAATGCATGGAGGATTGGTTACCACAGCTCAGCTGATGCACAATAACTGGTTAATCCACTTGATACCTGATAGTGCATCTGAGACCTACCTTTGAAAATCCAGCCTCAAGTAACCCCTCCCTTTGCTCCTGTTCCTTCCCCCCAGATTCTCAGAGTGGCAAGCATGGTCTTCTGTTCCTTCATTGATCCACCAGGAACAGATCAACTAGGGGTGTGTCTTCCTAAGAAGCCGAAAAAAAAAAAAAAGATGTGGACAGAATCAAACCAGAGGTACTGCAGCGCATGCTGCGTGAGGTGTCACGAGCAGCAGCAGCGGGGGTCTAACGCTGAAGTCATGGTTTTGGTGACTCCCAATCAAACCAAGGTCTCACCATCAGGATTCATAAAGTCAGAGAACTCAGTACCCCTGGGCATCTCACGGGGCGATAAATCAGCACCCTTTAAGCAAAGCGTAACTTCTGCCCTGTGCTGTGTGGAGTTTCATTAGCCAGAGTCTCTTGTTCTTTTACTTCAAGTGTTACATTCTCACCCTTTAATTTATCCCTTTTATAAACGGGTTCATTCCCACCCTCCCCAGTCCAAATGGAGCAGGTTATTGGCATTTGTGCTCAAGGCGCAAAATCAAAGTTGCGGATTATCCAAGCGCTGAACGCTGCATTGTTTCCCAAGCAGTTCAGGAGAAGTCATCATGCAGCACTTGAAAATCAGGCAAGTTGTACAGAATGGCCTAAAATACAAAACCCTGAAGGTGACAGCTCAAGCC
Source organism: Rhynochetos jubatus (assembly GCA_027574665.1). Classification (NCBI taxonomy): domain Eukaryota; kingdom Metazoa; phylum Chordata; class Aves; order Eurypygiformes; family Rhynochetidae; genus Rhynochetos; species Rhynochetos jubatus. The sequence goes on from CM050690.1 coordinate 34,324,104, forward strand.
CCTGAATCCTGGCCACGTCTCAGGAGTGCTCTGACAGCAGAGGCACACTGACACAAACAACCTGTCCACGGTTGTCCCTGCATGCTCACTTGCCCCGAGAGGGAGGGGACTCTAACAGTGCCAAAATCGCAGCAACAGACCCCCCAATTTTCAGGCCTTTAAAGCCTGGGGAAAGCCTCTCCTTTGCCCATATGTTGGTGTGTTCACTCTTTCTCCTCCAGCCAAAGGGGCGTTTTCTTGCCAAGTTCAGAAGGAGCTGATTAAACAATTTTTTTGGCCTGGAAGAAAGCTAGAACTTAGGCTGGCTTAAGCTGTAACAAAAGTGTCTGTATTTTTCCTGTATTCATAATTCAAAAAGTAGCTTAAAGTCTTAATAGCCAAACACTTCTAGCCCCTGAAAAGCTGCTGATAAGAGAATGGTAGAGCAAATTATTGGAGCAAGACTGCTCTTAAAACTCTAACTCTGAGCAGCGTTACAGCAGTGTGAGAAGTTGTGGTATTTTTTGGTTGCCTTCGCAGCTGATCCCTGTGATCCTTTTCTCGGAGTCCATCTCCTTTGCTCTTTGCTGTGTGCTAGCGCAAAGGCACAGGACTGGCGCAGGCTCAGGTGGGAGGCAGGTGTACCCAAACAGGCAGGCAGCTCCCAGAGTGGGGTCCAAAAGGAAAACCATAGGCAGGGTGGATGGCACTAGAGGGCTCAGAGGTGCTTTGGAAGAGCACTTGCGGGCTCACACAGCCTGCTCCAGGAGCAGGGCAGTGGCAGGCCTCAGCAGGCGGTGGCTGTGCCCAAAGCAGCTCCTCATACGCCCGGGGGTGGCGGGCATCGGCGACTGCCCGCTCACGCCCAAGCCTCAGAGGATGCAGTTACCGTGTCACACACAGGCATGCTGAAGCCAGGGCACTGCATATTTTGGGGTGGTGGAGAAGAGCATCGAAAGACTGATGGAGGCAAGAAATATGCTGTTGAGAGCCTGGGAACCAGGGTTTGACGGGAGTACCCCTCCCTTCCTACTTATCTCCTTACCGATGTTCCTCCAGACTTGGGAAAAGTTGTTCCTAAATCTACCTTAACTGACACTACACAAAGATTATGTTTAATAACTGCATTATCCTGTGAAGTTGACTTTAAGACAGTAAGAAACTGTATCTGTTATTTCACTGTGAAAGGTGCTATATAGCACAATTTTAATCGTCTTTTTTTTTTCATATCAGATCGCAGTCCCATTAAATTTTAAGGAGGCTGTTTGCAGCAGTGCCTTTCACCCCTCTCAAGTCGCTCATTTTCAAACGGCAGTGAGATATTTTGTTGTTTCCCTGTCCAGACCTGCTGCATGAACCGACCTCCCGCTAATACAGTGCTGATTCCTTGGTTACCAAAAGGGGATCCCTTTGTGTGAAAGGTGGTGAAATTAAATGCAGAGAATACCTGTCACGAAGGGAAGCAGAACCTTGGTCAGACACTGTCAGGGGACTTGACGACAGCTACGTTCCAGATCACTGCACGCAGCAGCAAGCTGAAAAGACAAGCCAAGTGCCCACATAATAATTTCCACTAATGTCACCAGGAGCAGCCAGTCAGTAGATGGAACAAAAAAGTCAGCCTTGGCAGGAAGAAATTAGCACAGGAAGGGCCAAATTGAGGTGACCTAAAACCCACCCACCTCTCCATAGATGATGGAAGAGAAACAAACTCTGGTGTCTTGAGAAAGATCCAAAGCACAGAGGGACACAGAGGTAGTTATTAGGAAATATTTGGTGTAAGGAGCTGTTTGGAGAGGCTCATTATTTAACATGGAAACCCCAGTAAACTGCAGCAAAGAAGCCAGCTCCATGAGCAGCAACTGTTGCCATAAGGAGTATGGGGGACATTTAACTACCACGAACAGCTAATATTTGTTTAATAGTAACATGTCCAGCTTCATCTGCTATGCAAAGGCATTGGCTTAGCTTTATAGAACCATAGGGAAGGGTACAAATAGCAAGGCCTAACGCTGCTTAACTCTCATACAGTGAACAGATGAAAAAAAAAATCACCAGGTCACATCAGGGTATATGCCAAAGTCTGGGAAATAAATGGCATTGGAATGCTGACTGAAAAAATGTTGGCAAAGCCGTAAAATACTGACACCTTGAACTACCATGCATAACATGAGCCTATAGACAGCCAGCAAGTTGCTGAGATAAGTCCTGGTAACAAACTTTTCTAGCAATCAACCCTGTATTTATGCTTGCTGGGGAAAGGTGAGATGCAGCAATCGGGAGAACTGATCTGTGACAGACCTCCAGTTGTTCCAGCATTTTGGTCTTTCATGGTCTGATGAAGCTTTAATAAGAGACAGCTCCGTCTCTGCTGTGCAAAAACTTCCCAGAGAGGCAAACAAACAACTCCAGAGAGACTCAATTCATATTTACATCAGGGCCCATTTAAACAGCCCAATTAATGCAAAGAGAGTTAAATAGAGATGAGTGTCACTCGAGCCCTGTAACTATTCACCCATTCTCTTTTGCTGCGTCATGCTGAGTGTCTGTAAAAGCAGAACAACTAGATGGGAGATGCCAAGGAGTCAGCCTGGCTTCTCCCATTTAAGGACACGGCACTCCAGGCTCAGCTGTGATTCCCACTTGCAGCTCTCTACACCACTCTGGTGGTTTGGAGGGACTTTGCCCTTCCAGGCTGCCTTCAGTGCTGCCGGCATATCTAAATGCCTCACTACACCATTATCCCTCAGCTGCCAGAGCGGTCCTGAGCAACCGAGCATTGCCGGCTTCTCCAAGCGTCTGAGCATCTCCAGCTGGAGCTGGAAGGGCTCGGCTTCACGCAAGAGGACCTCAGTGTTGCAAGATCGAGCTCGTTTGTGTGCTGCTTCGAACCGCCATGTAGGTCTGCAGAAAGAGAAACAACAGCGTCCCGTTCTCGGATGGATCCCATTTAAGGGAAGAATTCAGACTTGTGAGAACAACCACAGCTCGGACATGTGGCTGGTTGAAATACAGCCATTTTCCATTAGGGGAGGCTGGAACTACAAAAGATGAACATGTTTATTTTTCATTTCATAGATACTTTATTAGGGATTTAATTTGACTACAGTACATGCTTAGGGCAGGCTGTAGATTTGAAGAATTTTTGTTGTTGATTTTTTCAGTGTTCACAAATTAAGAGAGTGTCTGATCTCTTCCCCGTTCATTAGAAGCAGAGCAGTGGATCCATCAGTGTGCTGACCCTCCAACTCCACTTCCTCCGCCTTATCCCAGGGATGGTGATCTGACCACAAGAGAATGGCTACAAGGAAAAGCCTCTATATTCTGCAGTTAGAGGAAACTCACATCCATAAGAGCTGATGCTCAGGATACTGTGTACATCTCTAACGTCTCCCTTTTCTCAGTAATTGGTATCGTGCTTTCCAGGAAGCACAAAGTCTAACCGGAGCCACAGACTGTGACAGAGGTGTTTGAAAAGTACAGTGGGAGCACAGTTCCACCTGCCTTGGGCAAAGCTTCTTGAAAGTGCAGCTGGAACATCTGGAGGCTTGATGAGCATTTCATCATCTTCTCAAATTATTTGGGGGTTTTGACTTTCTTTTCACAGCTTGCAAGTTTATGTGACGTATCTAGCCAAAGGACATTGTTAGCTGTCCGAAGCTCAGGGCAGATACATGAAGAAACAGAAGGTGGCTATGTGCTCCCTTTGCCGCCCCATACTCCTCGTAGGCCTGAGCTGCCTCGCTGCCTCACCTTCTAAATTGTGAACGACTGCACCACATTGCTGTGATGGCTGTGGCAGTCCTACTGAAACAAACCTCATTTAACAAGAAGTAAGAAGCTGGTAATGAAAAGTGAAAAGGCCCCTAGATGTATCCTCTGCAACATATACCCTGGCAGGCTGCCTATTTTAGGAGAGAGGCATTGTTCTATAGAACCTGGGAATGTGAACACCATTACCATCCGCAACTACAGGACCAAGGAAAACAATGGTTTTTTCCCTTTTCTGAACATGGGAATAGTTTTGCCTGCTTTTGCTGAATGGATGCGGGCTGTTCCCTCCACAGAGCTTGCATGGAACAGCAATAAAAGGTGCTGGAAATATAATCTGGTTCTGGACAATAACAAGCAAAATGTCAGAAAGAAAGTGATGTCTGATTATCTACTGTACTGCCGTGTCTGAAAACAGAGCCAAATAATGTTGGGAAATCTGTGCTCTTGCATTTGCAGGACAGAGTTCTGGCAAAGTCTCTGTCAGCAGAATCTGTTGATCCATTTTAGCTGTCAGGTAACGGATTGTGTCATAAGGACATTTTTCTTCATACTGACCTCCCCTGTAATGATATATCATGCTCTTCAAAATACCATGTCACTAAATCGTATGAGATCTGGCCTGGCAAAGATCTGATAATTTACATTTTTTTTGTCCTGAGAAAGCTAGAAGTATGTTTTAGGTAAAAATGGGAATGACCAGCCACACAACTACCACTTTAGGGAGCACATCTGAGAAAGCATGACCACACCTTGCTTTCACCTCATTTTCAAGAGGTGACAAAATTGTGTGTTTGCTGTCCATCTTGAGACCCTAGGCCACAGAACAGCCAACAGCTGTGAAGTCATAAGGCCTAACATTGCCATCCACAAAATAAGATTCAGCTCCAGAATGTAGGTGAACTTTAGAGTGGGATACAGGAGAGCTGTAAACCACACGCTGCCCACGGCCATCTGAAACATGGGCACAGGGGTTCACTCAGCAAGGACTGAGTGAATCTAAAATGAGAAATTAGGAAAAACTCTGTAAGAGGTTCTCTTTTAACTGGCTCTAGAAATCTCCTCCAGCTGTGTCACACAGAGTTTGATCGAGAAGGCAAGATATATCCTTAGTCACTGAGAATAATAAAGAACGTTTTCTGTACATTTATATATCTTAATTTCTGTATGTGCAACACTGATAAGCTTCAGCGGGAGTTTGTGGGTGCTCAGCAGGTGACCAGCTTTCAGACTTTTGCCTTGTGTGTTTAATTATAAAAGCAGTGGAAGAGTTTTGTATATAGAAACAGCAGGTCACTCATATTAGACTAACTTAGACCTAAAGATGTCTTAGTATAACTGACAGCAGGGACACAATAGCTCTAACTCAGGCAGCTGATGTGAAAGGGCTTTGTTATTGAACAGCATCCTGACACCAGTTGGGGAAAAAGAAGAGAATTAGCTTGCCACAAAATGGTGTAAACATCGAAATAAATGCAGTGCAAATAATAAGGAAATCTGGGAAGTCTGCCAATATAATTGGCTGGTCGAACTGGCTAGTAAGAACGGAGTTAATCCTTGGAATACTCTTCAGTGCCCGGAATTAGTTTGGATCTATGAAGCCCTGAAATATTCATTGTTTCTTCTAAAGCTGTCTTATGGAATGATTACATAGAGTCCCCATAATCCACTAACACATTTACTTGTTATATGTTTTTATTACACTCCCCTGCAGATGTTGCTGTTTCCAATTAGAGATGTAACTCCTACCACTGGCTGTTAATAACTATTTTGCCTTGAGACATATCTTATTTGCTAACTGAAAAAGGCAGGTTAATGGTGTCTGCACTATAGTATATTATTAGAAGTGAGTTTGTGAAGTAAACTCCCAGTGACTCTAATCTCAGGAATGCTGACTCCTCCTGAGGTCAGTAATTGGGTATTTTGGAATTTGCCATAGCAGCAGGCCTAAGCCTGTCTTCAGCCCCCTTTGAAATTCAGACCCTGAGGTCAGCAAAATAATTGGTTCATTTGAACAGAAAATCAGAAAGTGAAGGGTCCACTTTTCCCCTAGTGTCTAACTTCCAATGCACCAAACAGATTTTGAGATGCTCCTCTCTCCTTTAGGTAACACAACAAAGTCAGTCACTCTCCAGTTCAGTTTCCACAGAGTTCCTCGTCGCTTTGCGCTCCCTGCCTGAAGCTCACAAGTCTTTGGTTTGTCATGAATCCCAGACAGCCAGTGGAGCAAGGCATGGTTACTCTCTATTTGTATGCTAGAAACTCTTGCTGCTTTCACTGTTTGACCATTGTAACAACACAAGACCCATTTCAGTCTTTTGATCATTTTTTTTCCAATTTTCATTCACTCTGTGTAGTCAGAAGTTCTTCTATTGGTCTCAGAGTGCAGCTCTCACTGCCTCAATGTCTTGCTTTTGAACTACCCTACAGCTTTGGATTCAAGATCTGTATCGTGAAGGAATTTGGCTATAATTATTAATCAGTAGTCATCGTGGTTCTCCAAACGACGTCTGAAATGGCAATTTCTTATCCATGTTCACTGTCTTATGCTCTTTGACATCTGTTCCCAAGTAAATCTTTGGTAGCGTAGGGTTGATGCCAATAAAATATCAGAACAAGGCCAGGGTAAGTGAGGACTTCATTGTACCCTTCACTAATGAAAATGCTAAATACAGTTAAACTTGCTTGGAACAACACAACTTAAGTGAACCATAATCACCCTGTGTCTTGAATGAAAAAGAAGAAAAAAAAAGAGAACATGCAAGATAAGCACTGCAGAGCAAGAAACACACAGCAGTTTGATTACTGTTTCTGCAAAACTAAAAATATATCATCTTCCCATCAGTAATTCAATGCACATGGTTGCTTTACAGTTTCAAACATGTAATAGTTGAATAAAAAGCACCAAATATATATGGTCCCTTCCAAAGGTCTTCCAAGAAAAAGGAGTGCTATATTGGATGTAGGTAGTGTTATGATTACCAGCACTCCAGAGCAGAGATACTTCCAGTATGGCTCTTGTCAAAAGCAGATGCCAGATCACGTTCCCACTGACAGCCAGGCTGTGCTTGAGCAAGTTTGGAAAGTGTCAGGAATGAGTTTTGGGTCCATGATCCTGGTACTACCTTGATGTGAATTAAACCAGCACACTAATTTATGCAATTTGTTTGGGCTAATGTTAATAAAGCAGTAATAATAATAGTTTACTTTTATAGGGGCAAATTTTGAAATTCTGGTCTTGATTTTTGCTCAGATCTTTCTGAGGAAAAGTCACCATTCGTGTTCTCTGTACCTTAGTTATTTTCACTTTTTTCCACCTCTTTTTTTCTTTTTTTGCCTTAAGGTGGTTTTCATTACTAATGTCGTCTTTGTAAACTATAAATGCTTCCCTGCTGAAAGGAATGAAAAACGGTTTTGCAAGTGGGAATGCCATGAGCAGGGACAGACATTGGAATTTTCCCCATATTTTTCTCATTTGCTGTTGTTTTTTGTTTGTTTTTTCCTGTGTTAGGAATTAAACTTTCATTTTCCAAGAAGTTCCAAAAGTATTTATGCTTGCCAGATTCTGTTCTGGTCAAAACCAGAGTATGAATCAGGATCAAGTATTCTCTGCAGTCTTCACCACCCACATTTTATATACTTTGTGATGATGACAATGTCTATTTTGAATTGTTGGGCACCTCAAATTATAGAGAATATAAGACTAAAATTATGGAGAATTTCCAGATTTCTTGGGTAATTTTAGGCAGGATATTAAAAGCCAGCTGTTCCTAAAAACAATTATATTCTGCCAAGCATTAATACTAATAAAGAAAGGTATTACAATGCATCTGTAATACCAATTGTTTTCTTTGTCGCTAAGATTCCTGGGTCTCTACACTCTACTGTGCATTTCTTCTTTGAAGCCTGGTAATTCAATCAAAAAAAAAAAAGGGAGCCAGATTGTGGATCTATGAAGAAGAAAGCAACCCCACAGCAGGTGGGGTTTTCACAGGAATGCCTATAAAATCCTCACTACTGAAAGCAACAACAGGATACCCAAATTGCCCAGTGCAGGAGATTTGTTATGGCAGTCAGCTTTCTGTCAGTGCAACAGGGAATCGGCTACGTAACAGAAACAAAAATCCAGAGGATGTTTTCTAGGCACCAATCTTCCATTTTACTGTTTCTAATGTAGTACCTGTGGGTTCTGCCTCTGAAACTGAATTGCATCTGGCACAATTTGTGGGGGCTGGGGGCAAGGGTGCTTTTACAACATACTGCTCCCACGCCAGTGGAGTGACCGGGCTGGCTCACGTCGCAGGGCTTAACCGGAGGCTGATCGATTTTATGCTGGCTGACAGCTTTCCAAGCAGTTGCTTTGACAGCCTGGGATCGCTAAGGAAGGACAGAGCCTGAAAATGCCCACCTCTCTCAGACACGTTCCCACTGTGGGTGACAGGATAGGGGCTGGTAGGGTGATAGTACCATGAAGGGATCAAATCCTGGGGACAGAGCCAGGGGGTTTCTGCTGCTTTTTGTGCCTTGGGAGATGCATAAATCAGCCAAAAGAGAAGGCAGAACCTGCCTCATGGGAGAAGCGACCACCTAAGATGGTCTGGGGAAAAGATGACTTCCACAGTTGGGATCTGCCAAGGCTTTCCACATAAAAAGTGAAAAGCAAACAGGAATGCATCCAGACCTGCTGGATGATATTGGTTACCACCATTCCTGACTCCTGCAGTGCTAATGATTCCATGGACACTTTTTTCTGTTTGGCAATCTCTGCCTTGGCTCCTCTTTGGAAATAAATCCTTTGTTCTTAACTCCTCTGTTTCTGTGTTGGTTTGACTAAGATTTCTGTGGGAAAGTTTGAGATTTTCTTTTATTTCACTGGCAAGGTTTCACCTTTTCCCCTGCCCCCTCCTCATTTTTTTGGACAGATTTCATTTCCCAAACAGATGTCTCTCATTTCTGAAAGCAATATCCACATACTCAAGATTTCTTTCTTTTCCCCTGTTTTTCCTTCTTATTCCTCTCTTCTTCTTTCTTGCTTTCTTTCTTTATAATCTTAGTCTCTGTAAATGTTTCACAGCTCTATTCTGAAAAACTACTTTGTGAATTATGATTTATAGTGTCTTCTCTACCACTCTGTGCCTGCAAACATGCACACCAGATCCCATGAAGGCTGGATTTGCATGTAACAGGGTAATAACAGAGCTTCTACATAATAATCTGCATAGGCAATTAGGACATGTATGCATACAGATGTCCAGCAACAGGTGCATAGGCATATTCCTTACATCTAGAGCCTGAGACTTTGGACAATTCCAGTGAGATGCTGGCAAGCTGCAGGGCCCTGCTGCTGCTTGGGAAGCAGATGGCACAAGCTGAACAACTGTACTTATGAAGAACACTGCTTCAGCATTCGGTGCAGCCCAGCCTTCGAGCTGCCCTGTGTACGCACAGGATGAGCCAAAGTGGCCAGGCAGAAAGACTTCAGCCTTTGTCATAGGATGTGCAGGTATGTGTTTGCTAACGGTCACACCCAAAGCACTTAGCAGCCCACATTTTTAACCCACAACCAGTTAGCATCTGGGCTGAAGAGAAGGACTCCCTGTGACACACAGCCAGGGATGTAAGCACCCAGATTTTGAGATACTCAAATGCTTTTTTTACTTAGACCAATTCTGGGTCAGATTTTCAAAGCTGAAGTGTGAGTATTGATCTCCTCCTGACCTTGATATCAATAGGTCTTGGGTTTCTAGAGCTGTGCTAGGTGCCTAAGTGACGCTGATGATCTGTGACAGAAGAGCATAACCCAGATCTTGCATAGAGAGCTAGCAAGGTCTTGGCTATGCTGAGCAAGCACATGGCCAAGAGAGAGCTGAGGCCCAGAGTCCCACAGAGGAGCATGGCTAGCAGAGACACTTCTAGTCTGGCTTCCCCAAGACTCAGGAAGTTGCACAAGCATGTGCTTGGCAATGAACTCATAAATAGATGATAGCAACAGTATCTTTCAATGCTCCTGGGTTCTCCAGAGCATCTGATCCTGGCTGGGGTGTCAAAGGCATGAACAGTGCTCCTTGACTGAGAGCTCTGTGCCGGGCACGGCAGGGAGGACTCCTGTCCACCTCAGCTATAGTCACCTGGGTAAACATTTACAAAAAGCCATCTACATCCTTCTTTCTAACCTGTAGGTGCCAGTGGAAAACTTGGTTTGTCAGTTTGGGCCAGATGCTTAAACCCTCTCCTTGTAGGCTCATAAGCATCTGCACAGTGCCACAACGATAAAGACATGTTCTGTGCACATGGGTCTTGTAGGAACCGCAGTGTATTATGGGAAGAAGCCTTTGATTACTTTATGGTCCGTTTCTGTTGCCCAACTTATTTTTGAGCTACTGAAGCCATGGCAAGCCTAAGGAGAAGAGTCATGTGTCTATCACTGAGGAAAACCAGTTCCATATGTCCCATGCATCCCCCTTGTTATGTGCCTGGCTTCCCACAGGCAGCACTGCCTTGGGATGTCAAGGGAACAGGGAAGGAGAAACAGAAATCTGCTTTTACTTAAACCTACTTAAAAGAGAGAATACATTTAGATGACCTATTCTGAAGCTGTTTAAGTTCATTCCAAGAGGTTGACTGCACGGCTCATGTAGAAAGCAGCTGCCAACTTTTCTTACCTTTGTTTTTTTCCCCTGATCAAATCTTTTCATAATCTGTAGCCAGAGCACAAGGATGGCACCTTGCACTTCTTTGAAGGTTTGTTCTTTGGATATTGAAAACAGATGCCTGTTTCTGCCTAAGGAGCAGAGCAAAGCCTGCCTGGCAAATGGGAAAAGCAAGCAACAAAATCTCTATATAGCTTATAGCTGGAGTGAGAATGTACGTTTATAGTGTAGTAATAAGCTCATGTTGAGTCCCATTTCTTCTCCAGTCAGATGCTTCTTCCATTGCAATATAAATTCACACAACAAAAATGAAGAGGTATTCTGTGCAGTGTATTGTAGATTCTTCTGTAAGAACAAATAAGAGAAGCAGTCTCTCCTCTTAGTCCTAGCATCTATGTCCTTATCTTTCCTCATGGGAGTCAGAATGTCAGCACAACGTCAGCACAACTGTGCAACTGAGTGATACAGTTATGCAGTAAGAGGGGGAAAGCAATGTGTCACTTCTTCAGTTTTATGCCATCTGTCAGCCTGTGGCAAGGCCCAAGAAAACAAATAGACACATTGCAGGACTGGGCCACAGCACGCCCTGTAATTGTAGCTGTATAAGCCCATTTTGACCCTTCCTGAGACACTTTAGCTAAGCTCCCATTCTTGTCAGTACTATTTTGTAAAATCAGACTGCAATACTTTTGACAGATTTTAATCAGCTTTCTGTAAACACAGAAGAATGAGCAAGGTCGCCTTGCATTGGTGTTAAAGCATTTTCATAAACAGAAGAAAATTTTTCAAACACAAATCAGTAGAAGAACAATCAGGGCCGTAGTGGCATACATGTAAGATGGGAAATGAGTGTGCAATTTACTTCAAATCAGACATTGACCCCCTCGCTAGTTGGTCACCACATAACTGTGGAACTCAGCTCTCTGTACAGCCAGAGAGCATGAGCATGATACACCAGGAAAAGTTTGGACTGACCCTAAGTAATCCTTAAACTTCGTATAGGTTCACATGGATGGAACTGGCTATAGATGTGTAATTGCAAAAGAAAAAATAATTGGCAAAAAAAAATTAGTCAAAATGAAATATTTCTGTTCATTGGATTCCTTGGCTTATAGAAAGAAGAAAATGTTCCTGGAAACAGGGAGTCCCTTTGATTCTCTGTTGTCTGACTTGAAAGTGCCTTCTGAAATACTGGGTACAGCCCCATCTGCAGAGCTTTCCTGTATCTATTGGTTGAGCCCACATCTTCTCTAAAGTCACAAGGGACTCATAGTGTTGCACATCAGCATGCACAACAGCTTTCACAAGTCCTGTAGACACAAAGAAGAAATATATGCTTTTGTAAATGCATTCCTCATCCTTTTTTTTTCCCAGAAGAAAAAATAGTTTGCGTCAGCTGTGTTCAGGTGGTAATCACTAAAATGGATTTCTGGCACCAAAAAAAAAAAAAAAAAGAAAAAGAAAAAGAAAAGAGTTCTGGAAATCTTCTCCATGCTGGATAAGACTACTGCAGCTGTAGGTCCTCTGAGGCAAAAAATCAGGGTGGGTCCTGAAGGTAGGAATGATGCATGCAGTGGTCGGAACAGTGTCCAAAAATATATTTACCAGAAAAATGGAAAACAAAAATATAGGAATACAGGAAGAGCGTCCAATTGGAACAGCACTGCCAGTGGGGACTCTGCTGGTCTAACACATAACAGAGCTGTAGTCACAAGGCTCTCTGCCTCTTCCTTTTTATTTGGAAAAGAAAAGATGCCTGTTGCCAGGATCATCAGAGATTGTTATTCTTCATTAAAGCCATGAGACCTTGGAAAAACCTGCCCAGCTCATTTTTTAAAAACAAAAACAAATAAGCCCTGCAAGTGCCTAAAGGGAGGATAAGGTTACTTATTGTTGCTTAAAAATTCATTTGGTGCCACGTCAAAGCAGCAGTAGGTACATTTTAAAGTGACAGGTCTAAAAAATATTGTTCTTTCTCCCACCTGCCCGTGAACTCTCTCCACTCCAAAAGAAGCATTCTCCATTGGTCCCAATTAGTGAGCTGGAGTATTTAAAATTCAAACAAGGACCTTCTTCTCCCTCTCATACTCATTAGCTCACTCCAGACCTCCTTAGTCAGGGGATTTTCTAAAGAGTCCATTTAGGAGTGCTAATAATAGTAATTAGAGGTCGAGAAACCATCTTGAAACTTGACCCAAATTTTCACACAAAACTTGAAATGAACACAAACCCTTTCTGCGTTTCGGAGAAGCTGGGAACTCCTTCAAAGAAGAAGTTCGTGACTTGGAAATTTTCTTTTTAAAATGTTGTTTCATTCCTGCATACCAAGCCCTTGAAAAATTATCTAAGCAGAAAGGCTGCTTTTTAGGAAACTTCTAGAAGCATTTGTTGTGCTGTTCTTTTGCGCCTGCTCAAAATGCATGAAGTATTACTGAGCCTATTGTAAACCGTGGGCCTCTTTTCTCCCTCGTTCGCATTAATTCTATGCCAATGGGATGATATTAAATTACCTCCTGCACCTCCCAGGAGTCCAAGCTTTCTTTACACTACCTTTTTCATGTCACAGATTCCAGGCTGCCCCAGTCCCCTGCAGATCACTACAGCAGCCCAGTAGCTGCTTTGATATACAGCTTTTTCGTACAGCTCACTGTGTAGCTCAAAACAGCTTAAAGCAGTGAGTGGCCCAGCCGGTTCCTCTTTCTTTTACGGTAGGACATTCAGCTGTACGTTGCCAGTGCTCAGCTAGGGTGGCTGCTTCAGCCTCACAGGACAGATGCAAAAAGCCATACCGGGAGCTAAAGTCTGGTTCACTGGCTCCAGTGGAAGTTACTCCTGGCCCCCAGGGCAAATAAAAAAGCAGCAAGGTCCAGTGCTTCTTGTGATGGCTTTGCATCATCCGCACCCATCTTTCTCATGTATCTGTCTCCAAGTGAACAGGGCATCTGCAGAAAGAGAGAGGAATCAAGCCTGAGCTGGGCAACACAGTCAACAGTCAAAGAAAAGTCTGAGCCTTCTATAACTGGATTGATGTGAGAGTAATTTAGATCTTGAACTACACAGTGACCTTCTACAAATATTATTAACCTTTTTTAGCTATAATGCAAGCACTGGTTTTCATTATGACCTTGCACTGCCTGAATAGTTTGTCTTATAAATCTTATTTTATGGCTGTTCCTTAAGGCTTCTAGAAATGTATTATGCATTTTCAAATCTGGCAGATTACTCTGGAACAAAAGGATTCTGAATCTTGCAAAGGACTTTTAAAGTCATTGGCAAGTTTTGCCTTGTAATTTGGATAAAATAAGAACAGTTTTGAACCTTCAGCTACAGTTCAAACCTGCACTGAAGTTTCTTTGAGATTCATAACATCTTGAACAACTTTACAAGTGGTTCATTATCAGAAGCAGACCTGGTCCAAAATTGGAATTTCTTACGGCAGGGACATTTTAATATTTGGTTTTATTCTGAACTGAAACAAAATGTCAAAATGGCAAAACAATGTACACAATGAAAAGCAGAGAAAAGAATGATTCACAAATATCAAAACATTTCATTTTGAAAATGTCAAAAAAATTGTTCTGGAAATGTCTAAATGCTTCATTTAGGAATTTTCCATCCAGATGGAACATTTCAGCATTCTTAAACCCAAATATTTCATATCTGGCTGGGCTTACCTAGGTCTCTTTGTATCAAAGCTGAATTATCAAATATGATCTCTTTACTTAGTGGAAAGAAAGTCATTGCTCCTAAATGGGGTGTGAACTATGTGCTGTTTTTTGGGGTTTGTTTGTTTGTTTGTTTGTTTGTTTGTTTGTTTGTTTGTTTGTTTAAACACGTTTATACTCATATTACGTTAACATATTTTCTTTCAATATCTAATCATAAAATAATTCTATTATGTAGAGTCTCAGCTAAGGTGTGCCTCCTTCTGAAGAAAAGAGAAGGAAAACTGAATCATAAACTATGTGAAAACTCAAAAAATAGAGCTGTAGTCAGTTTTTGTTTAGTAATGCATACTATTAAGAAGTACTGGAATTCCAGCATGTCTGTGATTAAGGCTGATTAAAGTTTAGAGCAAGAATAGAAGCTTTACAGAGAGCCATCCAGGTTTCCTACAGGCTTTGCAAAGCATTTCTAAAAATGTTATTCTTCAAACAATAAAATGTATGCAGATGTATACGTATACAGTATAAACTCCCCCCAGCCTTTCCTCTTCTCAGTTCCCTTGCTGCTCTACAATATTATTTGCAGTGGGGTCAGATTACATTAAATTGCATTTATATTACATTGCTCTAGCATTGGAACGTGCTTACATAAGTATTCTTTAAAGACAATGCCTTTTTCTCAGAGTCTATAATGGGATATTGACTTGAAGATAATTTTTGGGCAATGGTCTTTTGATTAGGTGCCTTTTCATTAAAACTGTTAATGTCTATAAAAATTGGTTAACGGGCAGTTTTTAATTACTGAGCAAGTTTTAATTTTTCAAATACCCCTTGTGCGGTCAAAATGAGCACTGACATCTTTAGCACCAGATATTAGTGTTTTAAGTAATAAACTCCTAAATTGCTGTCAGATTGATATTATTCCTCTATTTTTTTTAAAAAGGGGAAAAAAAAAAAACCAGAAAGAGTTGATTGGCTCATTGATCTCTCTATCCACATTGCAAAACATGTGCCTGAAATCTAACCACATAACGGATGCCATGATTAAGGATAAGAAAGCTTGGGATCAGTTACACTTAGTTTGTGTTTTACACATAGTTGCAACATTAAATGAATAATATCCTGCCTAAACATATTACTTCCACTAAACCCAATAGCAGTCTTGTATTTTGTGAGGCCACACACCAGCAAAAGTAATGAAAATATTCTCACCTGGAGTGCTGTGTCCAGTTCTGGGATCCTCAGCTCCAGAAGGACAAGGAGCTACTGCAGAGGGCCCAGCGCAGGGCCACTAAGATGATGAAGGGCCTGGAGCACCTTCCATCTGAGGAAAGGCTGAGAGAGCTGGGGCTGTTTTCCTTGGAGAAGAGGAGGCTGAGGGGGATCTTATCAATGCTTATCAATATCTAAAGGGTGGGTGTCAGGAGGGTGGGGCCAGGCTCTTCTCAGTGGTGTCCAGTGACAGGACTGGGGGCAATGGCCATAAACTGGGAAACAACAGAAGGTTCAACGTGAACGTGAGGAAACCCTTCTTCCCTGTGAGGGTGACAGAGCACTGGGACAGGCTGCCCAGAGAGCTGGGGGAGTCTCCTTCCCTGGAGACTTTCCAAAGCTGCCTGGACTTGTTCCTGTGTGATCTGCTCTAAGGGATCCTGCTCTGGCAGGGGGGTTGGACTAGATGATCTCTAGAGGTCCCTTCCAACCCTGAACACTCTGTGAATGTGTGAATTCTGTCTAAACAAAAAAACTCAACCATCAATCATGGCAGATGATAGTAAATTCATATTTTCCCTACCATTATGAAGAGCTGTTCTACATAGACAGACAGGAAGCTTGGTTACTGCAATATTCTGTGCAATACTCAATAAAATCTGAGTGTTAGAAAGCCAATCCTGGTCTCCATAACTGATTTTTCTCTCATTCACATTGCTGCAAATCAAGAGCTGCTCCACTGAGCTCAACAACTGTATAAACCCAGGGCAAGATGAATCAGGCTGTGGGTAACCCATGTTTTGCAGTGTACAGAGTTCACAGCCTTATAACCAGATTGTAAGATCTATTAGACATTGAGGGGTAGGCTGTGGACAAACTAAGCTTTGAGCATGAGACAGCACGTACTTGACCCACTGTAACTGCACTCAACACCATCTCTGCTGATCAGAATCTCTGACAGAACCATACAGCTCTAATCGTGTTGGCCAACAGAAGAAGGTGAGGTACGTTTTTCTCAGAGTATGTGTCACATACTGCTCTGGATAGTCAAAACGGTTTGTGTAAAAGCTTTTATAGCCTTGTGTAGTCAGTCCCATATCCCAAATTAAGCCTATAATTACCAGGTACCAAAATCTTGTGTTCTGGTCCTTTGTTCACATTTTTTTTTTTTTTTTTTTTTTGATGCCATTTTAGCATCTAATTCAGAGCAGTAAGGAGGGAATGAGGAATGGGGATCAAGTGGTGCTTGACATTGCCTGCTTGCTTGTGCCAGTGTCCTGGAGCCTATTGGGTGCACAAAGGCTTCTGTTTTCAGCCATACATCTACTGCAGTGGGCTAACTGACCGACTTCAGTATAGCCAACGAAAGTCAAAAATCCTCCCAATTTTGCACATTGAGCTCTGGCACAGCCGCTACATTTGCATGGCTCCTGGTCTTTATCAGGGGTTGTATGAACAGCAAACGCAGTTGTGGTTGCCAGTGGTGTGACCTGTGATTCTTGAACCCTGGGGCCAACACACACAGCTACCCCGTGGATTCCCCTGAGAGGAAGGGCAGATAAAGGCTGACCGTGATACTCTATTAGAAATCCTGCTATATATCCAAGCTCTAAGGGCCTGACTAACAATGAACAAATCTGGGTATTTATTCCAACAGCTGAGGCACAGTGCAATTTGGATGATATGGGAATGAATTAGCTGAGTAACTCTCAGCCTTACGTTTTCTATCCTTCTGAGGTACATACTTTCTCACTCTCCTTACCATGCCAGTCCCAGACATAATTATCTTCTCTAAAGATTCATCAAGGGCTGTGTGCAGAAGTGACAGCAGAGAGGAAATACTAACGGCACAAACATGAAGCCAGGGCAGTTTTGAACATTTTGAATATGTTAAGGCCAGCAGCATCCTCATTAAACTCTGATTAGCAAGTGGACTTGATCCAGGCTAATTCACGGCTGAATGGGATTTTTCTTTTTTTTTTTTTTTCTACTGCCAGTTTATCAGAGGTAGGCAATTAAGGGCTCACACACCTCCAGGTCTTGAGTTTTTTTGAAGCAGGGATCTCATACCAGCCTTGCAATAAAGCCTTATTGTCCTTGGGACAATATTCTTCACTAATCTCACTTCTGGCAATTTACTTTTTCTTGCTGAGCAGATTTAGAAACAAAAAACCTTGAAAGGGCATGGGAGGAGGAATACTCTAGGGCTATCTAATCCTGTCCCCAAAGTGGGAGTTTTCCATTCAGCTTCTCTTTTAATGAGCACTGGATAAATAAACTTTTACTGCAACACTACTTTGATTCAAGAGCCCTATGAGGACCCAATTATGCATCCAGTGGGAGCAGCGTGGCGGTCTGGTTTTCAAAGCAAATGCAATGTAGCAACACAGGGCCCTTGTAATTACGGCTTCCCTACAAATTTATAAACCCAGAGGTGAGCTTTGCTTTGGTTGATTGTTTAAATGCAATTATTACCTTTCTTTCACTTTCAACTTGTTAATAAAGCTTTCCCGAATGCAGTGCTTGGAGTTATTCTTCCCGAGCCCTAGGATCCCAAAGATTTAAGGGGAAACCAATCGTCTGTTTCACTGAAAGGGACACAGTCAGGTCTGGTCAAAGATTAGAAGAGCCAAAATGTTTGACAGACACACTGAGGGGGCCACATCCTATTTTCCACCTGAGAAAGCAAGAGGGAGGGAGATAGAAAGAAGGAAGCTAAAGAAGGAGACAGGGAGTGACTCAGAGATTAGAAAGGAAGAAACACTAAACAGCAGCTTGGCTCATGGAATTACCCTGTTTACATTGTTTTTCTTCCTTTGCAGCTGTCAGTATTACACCCACAGCACTAAGGTGTGTCTTCCTCTAAAGTATATGCAGATTTGTCTGCAGCTTAGTCCTGTCCAAAAAAATTAGCAAGGCAGGTGTGCTCAGTGACACATTTCACAGGCCTGGTCTCCCAAAAGCCTAAGTTCAGTGGGTCACAGGAAAAGTGCGCCCTTTCCCCCTTCAAGGCTCCCCAGATGGATGGGAGCATTGACTAAAGTGTGGCTATGACATGGAAGTCGAGACATGGGATGTGTTGAATTGCATGTATGTGCAGCTTGAGGGAAGTAAGACACTTACTTCAGCTCCTTCTCTTTCAATCACGTGCCAAAGTTTTTCTGGATATGATATATATGAGGGTTTTATGCTTCAGTTTTCATCAACAATATAATGTGCTTTATATACAATATACATACAGCCTACCTGCGCTATCGGTACATCATAGGATGCTTTACTTACTAAAGCTGTGTGAGATGACATATACACAAGTAACATGACATAGCCAGTTGCATATAATTCAAGAACATAAGCCTGACATATGTAGAGCTGAGTTAGAAAAGTTTAACTGTATTTTGGGAGCACGGCAACCATTCACTGATTAGTCCGTGGGATGATTTGTGGGATTTGCTCGTGTATACTTTTTCAATCACTGTTGATTTTAATGGAGTTACAGTATTGCTGTCTATTTTAATGCCTCCATCAAGGAGCTTGCAGTATACATTACATTACATCCCAGAACAGATACAGTGGAGATCCCCTGCACTAACAGAAAGACATGCTGAGGAGAAGCAATCAATCACCCTTATTCCTGTACAAAGGAAGGATTTTGCAAAAGGGAAGTCATGAAGTACAAGCTGAGCTAAAGCCAGGCAGTCTCAGACAGTTATCCAAGATGTTTACAGCAAGAAAAAAGGAATGGCTAGGCTTAGGGAGTGACTTCCCACTGGAAACAGCACAGCAAGCTGGACAAGACAAATTGTGGTTGAGAGTGCATGACATGAAGTGTATGTACTGGGGACTGCAGTTTGACCCCATGACAAATTCTGTTCTACAGCAGCAAGAGAACTGAAAAAGGAAAGGCAGGGGGAGCTTATACTGCATATACATGCATCTGCATGTATTTAATCCTGTGAAAAGTAAAGTTTTCAGCATGTCCCTGTGTGTATGCACACATGCATTCACGTATGTCCAAGTCTACTTTTTTTCATTGTGTCTCTTAAACAGTTAAACAGTATGCAAAATGTGACAGGAAATTTTGGGGAGGGTGTATTTCCTCTGTGTCGGAGTTTAAGGATTCAGCATCAGTCTCAGGAAGACAGCAAGCTGGAATGTAAATCACAGCTCCCAGGAAGTTATGCTGTATAATGGACTTCTGTCCTCACATATATTTGTAGACACCCCAGTCAGGAGATACTCCTGGAATCCTTTCAGACTCCAGGGGCCTAAAGCATATGGCACTTAGCACGTCTGAAAGCCAAGTACAAAACGAGTGCCTACCTGAAAAAGAGCAGCACTTCTACTAGATCTGCATCAGAGCAGTTTATGCCAAATGACTTTGATCCTTCAGAAAAAGAGAGAAAGAAAAAGAGAAAGAGAAAGAGAAAGAGAAAGAGAAAGAGAAAGAGAAAGAGAAAGAGAAAGAGAAAGAGAAAGAGAAAGAGAAAGAAAAAGAAAAAGAAAAAGAGAAAGAAAAAGAGAAAGAGAAAGAGAAAGAAAAAGAAAAAGAAAAAAAGAAAAAGAAAGAAAAAGAGAAAGAGAAAGAGAAAGAAAAAGAAAAAGAAAAAGAAAAAGAAAAAGAAAAAGAAAAAGAAAAAGAAAAAGAAAAAGAAAAAGAAAAAGAAAAAGAAAAAGAAAAAGAAAAAGAAAAAGAAAAAGAAAAAGAAAAAGAAAAAGAAAAAGAAAAAGAAAAAGAAAAAGAAAAAGAGAAAGAAAAAGAGAAAGAGAAAGAGAAAGAAAAAGAAAAAGAAAAAAAGAAAAAGAAAGAAAAAGAGAAAGAGAAAGAGAAAGAAAAAGAAAAAGAAAAAGAAAAAGAAAAAGAAAAAGAAAAAGAAAAAGAAAAAGAAAAAGAAAAAGAAAAAGAAAAAGAAAAAGAAAAAGAAAAAGAAAAAGAAAAAGAAAACAATTTGGAAGTGATTATTTAAAATCTCCAAAACATTACATTTTGGGGATTCACATGGAGACATAGATCAATGCTCTAGTCACAACATTTCAGAAGGGAAGCCACTCACTCTGAGCGGAGAATGGATCAACAGTAGCCCTGGGGGGAAGGACTTGGGGGTACCCGTGGATGAGAAGCTGAACATGAGCCAGCAGTGTGCGCTGGCAGCCCAGAAAGCCAACCGTATCCTGGGCTGTATCAGGAGAAGTGTGGCCAGCAGGTCAAGGGAGGGGATTCTCCCCCTCTCTTCTGCTCTTGTGAGACCCCACCTGGGGTACTGTGTCCAGCTGTGGAGCCCTCAACATAAGAAGTATATCAACCAGTTGGAGCGAGTCCAGAGGAGGCCACGAAGATGCTCAGAGGGCTGGAGCCCCTCTGCTATGGGGACAAGCTGAGAGAGTCGGGCTTGTTCAGCCTGGAGAAGAGAAGGCTCCGGGGAGACCTTACAGCACCTTCCAGTACCTGAAGGGGCTGACAAGGAAGCTGGGGGGGACTTTTTACAAGGGCCTGTAGTGACAGGACGAGGGGTAACAGGTTTAAACTGAAAGCGGGGAGATTTAGATTGGATATCAGGAAGAAGTTCTTCCCAGCGAGGGTGGTGAGGCACTGGGACAGGTTGCCCAGAGAAGCTGTGGGTGCCCCATCCCTGGGAGTGTTCAAGGCCAGGCTGGATGAGGCTTGGAGCAACCTGGTCTAGTGGAGGGTGTCCCTGCCCAAGGCAGGGGAGTTGGAACTAAAAGATCTTTAAGGTCCTTTCCAACCCAAATCATTCTGTGATTCTATGATTCACTCTGCCCCCAGGAAGTGACTCAGATCCCTTCTCTCTGATTTGCAAGTAATACTTAATTTTCAAGAATAAGCTGCAGCATATCCTCATACTGTACCGACTTCCCTCAATAACTGTATGAAAGAAGTCCGTGTCTCCAGGTAGGGTCTCTAGCCACCCATGCCCTGGTCTCATTCTTTGTTTCTCTTGCCTAATGGAATAACAACAGCATGAGAAGAGCCTGAGGTTACAGCCAGTTTCCTGCCCTTGTCACCTTTAGGTGAACACTGGAATAACAGCAGCTTGTTTTCTAATGTGTTTTCTTAGTTTCTAACAGCAAGAGATAAAATCTCTCAAGAGCTGTAAGCTTGCCTGCAGTTAAGAGCTATAAACAGTAGATCAGGGGCACATGCATCCTTTCCTGAAATTCAGGTTGATTTCTAGATGAGTAAGACCCTCAGTGTGAATAAAACTCAAGGTGCTCACAAGCAAGATAGGAAATTTTCACCGAGTTCCTATTGAAAATTCAAGACAGTTGGCCAATTCAGTGTGTGCGGCTGCATTAATGTGAAAGTCCCCTAGGCTGAAAAACAGCTGTTCCAAAACTCTGAGCAGTCCTGTGGGCACCCATCTCAGAAAAGACCTGACTCCTCTCTGAGGTTCCCCGTGACAGGAAGCTACACAACACCATTATGAGCTGTTATAATGTGGAAAAACCTTAGCTTTCCAAAACACTGAGAGAGAAGGGGGAACTGTATGTATTTGGCATACTGTTCTTCATGACTGGCAGTAGACACCGCCCACATGATCCTGGTTTGCAGTCCAGTGACCATCCAAGTTTCCTTTGTGATCCCGAAGTAAACTTTACAGCTCCTTTGCCATGGGGAAAAAAAAAAAGAAAAAAAAAAAAAGCCAAAACCATGATGGTTTTGTACTGCATGAAGCATTCCTTCAAGAATAAGCTCTTCAAGGATTTGCCAAGTTAAGATTTTAATTAAGTGTAATGTGACAAGCTAGGAACTACGTGATGAGAGCTATTTCTCCTTTCTTACTCTAAAAAGAGTTCACAAGCATCAGCCATGGGTTTGGCAAGGAAGACAGTGCACCTAGTGACTGGAGCTGAGCATGCTCATAGTTCCTGACCCCTAGAGGATTCAGTATGTGCAGTTGGTCTCTCGCTGCTTCCACTTAGCTGTCTCGGTTTCCGATTTTGCTATGTAGCTAACAGCAGCATGGTCATCTTGTTCCTGCCCACACTGGATAACTGCAGAGTATCAGAGCCCAGCCCAAAGCTCAACTAGGATAAGTTTGCTGGTAGAGTGCTCTCTTTTTTTTCAGTGGTCTCCCAGGATCAGATTCTCTGAATCAAATGATCCTCTCGCACACCCAGACACAAGCTTGTTTAAAAAAGACATGAACACACAAGTGCCTATCTATAGCCCAGTTAAGCAGCACATCAGTTAATATTTCCTACTTATTCTACTGAGGGATCTCCCTCTTGTGCCCACCAGACTCCCCGAATCACTGGGCAGAAGAGTATCGTCTGCCAACATCCACTCTTACAATTTTATGCCTTTTGACATGAAACTCCAGCTGCAGTAGCCAAGATGCAGGAAGGTAAAGGTATGAACGTGCAGTAATACTGTGTGTGCTCTATTTGCTCATTTTACATGACATTAGATGGGATTAATTGTGAACTTCTGGTCAGAAAGCTGTCAGAAGGAGAGTAATTTACCTCAAGAAGCAGCTATTGCCACCCTATTTTAGTCCAACTTCACTGTCTTTTCCTCCTTGGCTGACAGTTGACTGGTATGTAACCCCTAAGCTACCCCTGCTTGCTCATCACCTCTGTATCCCAGCTCCAACAACAACAGTGCCTCAAAGGAATTGCTTGAACCATGTCCACATTGAGATCCCAGCGATCGGAGGTGTGGTTAAACCAACTGTTTACCCAAATTAGATCATATTATCCATGAACACTGGAAAGAAAAACAGTTCCTTAAAGTAAAAGCAAACCTTTTTTAAGTGATAACAATCTTGATTAAAAAAATTGCATCCAAGATCCCCATGTGGTTGAATTCCCTATGGCTGGTACAGGCAACCTAATGCCAGAAAGGACGCTGAGGTGAAAACTTCATTCGCCTTTTGCAAAAAAGGAAAACTTGAAACACAAAAGCAAATGAAGATTAAACTCTTTGTGGAGTTCAGACAGCACTGCAGCACATCGTTATGGGCCTAGCAGCATATCAGCATGTTCCCTAAACATGCAGTCACTCAGATCAGAGAATTTCACCCAAATTTGATATAAGCTGGGTTTCTTTTTTAAAATGTGAGCAACTGTGATTTAATTCATTAACCAGTTTGTCAAATCGTAGTAGTTCAGGGGTATACTAGGGAAAATTTGAATTTTAAAGGGTATACATCATTCTGCCTGTAATATCAAGGACAAAACATATCCAAATAGGGAAGAGACATGTTACACAGAGTGGAAAAGTTGGTTATTTTCTAAACCAGAATACATGTAAAGTGCATGAAGAGAAGGATTCACCTTTGCTTTTGGGAATGCCAAATCACATCTAGCTACATGAGAAAATTTTGGCCAGGTTAGTGGAAATATCTTGAAACCACTCCTTCTTGTAAAGTCTCTACTACCTTTACTAACATAAATCTTTCCAAATGCAATATGCTTTCAAGAGCTGGAAGACCTTGAATGATAAATCACTTAAGAACGAGAACCTGCTCATTTATAAAAAAAAAAAAAAAGAATGACAAAGCACACATTTTCCAAATTCTAGTAGTAGTGGTCATATCCTGATCTAAATTTTCAGATTTCAGGTATCAGCCTTTACCCTTCAGACACAAAGGTGATACGTCCCAAAATGACCAAGAGTAGTTAGATGCTTAGACTGATTTCAGAGGCACTGAGTTTTAGTAATCCAGTGAAGTCAGCAAGACAAGGTGTTTTGTAGTTGTTTTGATGTCCCTTTAGTAACCTTGGGTCAGCTGTCCTGGCTGTGTCCTCTCCCAGCTTCTTGTAGAGAATAAACTGGGAACTCAGGTGAAGTATGTGAAACTGAAAAAGTCCTTGACTTGATATAAACATGGCTTGGCAACAACTATGTTCTCAATACTCTTCTCAGCACAGCTTAGCCTCATACTAGCTACCATGAGGCAAATTAACTATCCCAACTAAAACCAGCACAGGTATCTCCAGTTATAATTTCACCTAGCTCTAAAAACAGTGAAGAAAATACATTTCCTCCTTGAAATAACACAAATGTAACTTATTCAAATGAGTCAACTATTAAGAATCTAATTTACCTTTAACTAGTTTTGCTATGATTCCCACCCCACCCCACCACACACCCCGGCTAGGACCTCGGCATTTTATTAGCCAGTTTTGGTTCTAAGTTCAGTAATAATATGATCAGTAATAGTGCACACAACACAGGAAAATCTGTACCCCTATCTTTTTTTTTTTTTTTAATCTAATTTCACTATATTTGGGAGGGTAGAAGAAATAATTCTGTTGTTCTTATACCCTGTTAAGCTTTTCTTGAAGTTTTAACTGGGAAGAGATTTCCATTTTCTTTGAAACTGCAATGCAATGAAAGCCCTGCTAGATCAAGCTCATGGCATCCTTCTCCTATCTATCCTGTCGGCCAGCTCTTTTTATGTCCTAGGACATGCCATGCACATCAAAAAGAAGTTTCAGGGAAAAGGGAGGCAGTGAGCAGGGGTAACCAGCCAAATATGACACCCCTAAGGGTAGCTTGAGGTAAACCAGAGCAAATGGAAAAAAAACCAAGTTCCTTTCTGCCACCTCTCGTAGGTTGTGTATTTTTTTGCTCATGTAATCATCCATTAGTTTCACACTGTAAAAAGAGACAGCTGAAAAAACTACAATCAAAAGAAAAACGTCATGGAGAGTTTTGACAAATATAGAGAAACAGTTTAAAACAAGCTGCGTTTATACAGAGAATTTTTTAGGCACTGTTCATAGAGAGAGTTATGCTCCATTAACATGGCATTTCATAGAGTACTCTCCAATAAATATGTGGCGAGCATTGCAGTTTCCCATTGAGTGAAAGCTTCTGACCCTGAAGGCAGGAACAGTGCAGCTATTAATCTAAGAAGACATAGCCCCTGCAGCACAATTAAAATAACACAACCTCAGGAAGGATTAAGCAAACCTGGATACCTCTCTAAAATGGACCTTGGCATGTACGCAAAAAGAATCATGTCTAGATGAATATCTGCTGCCTTAAACTCAACCAACTTTCTAAGTACCATCCAACTGCATCCTATGACATAGCTTCAATTTAAAATTACCTTTCCAATGCAGGGAGCAGAAAGGATATCGCCTCATTTCTAAATTTTCTGGGCCAATTTATAGCTGGCATAATAGATATACATGGGCTTCAGGGTGCTCAGTGTGAACAGTTTCTTCATAGTATTCCAGGGGAGAGGCAATGGCAAACTTGGTCCTTGTGTTACAAGCAACAGCACTAGTGTCCATGGATGCTGGGAAGGACAGAAGTCCTTCCACTGGGTCTACTAGAATGTATTGTGCCTCAATAGTATGATGTGCCAAAGTTGCAGATCTCCTGTCTCGACCCAAAAAGACTCCACTGAGCTCCACAGATATTTACCATGAGGTCTTCCAACAGGGACTTTCAACATATCAGTACCACCACTGCTGCCTCGTAATGTGAGGTTTATCTCATCAGTGCCAGGTGGACCAGTTCTCATGATTTCCACCTGCACTGCAGACTAGCTGGAGGCCATCTGGGTCCATCCAAGACTTTAGTGCTGGACTGAGCACCTGGAGCCATGCTTATCTCTTATTCTAGCAAATACAACACAAAAATGACCTGTTGAGTGAGGAGGTACTCTCTTTGCTCCACTCCTTGTGTGGATCCTCTTGTTGAATGTATTGGACAATCAACCACATAACCAAATACTAAGAATTTATTACGCTTGGGCAGGCTCTCAAAAGCATTTCATGAAGACACTGTATAAGAGAGAGAGGGAGAAAGACTACACATATATATCTGTAAAGTGTGTGTATCTCTGAGTGTATATATATTCATATGCATACATATAGATCAGAATCCTAAATCGGAAAACAGCTACTATAAGATGAGAACAGGGCAATAGCAGAGCAGCCATTTCCCTGCCAAAACCCAGGTTCCAGCTTCCTGCAGTTTAGGAAGTTACTAAATGAAAGGTTATATGTACAGGGGTTTTTTAAAGATTATTTTTTCCTCTCATGAAGCTGTCTGATCCCTCTTTGAATCCATTCATAATTTTGGCCTCTATGACACCCTGTGACAATTAATTCTCTTATTTAATTGTGTGTCTTATGACAAAAAAAAAGGTTGGGGTTCTTTTTGTTTAATTTATTTCTGCCTGATAATTTCATCAGCATCCCTTTTTCCCAGCTCAGTCACAAACATGCGGTGTGATTTTGGACAGCCCTTACAATCTATTCCTCAATTGCCCATCTGCAGATCATGAATAAAAGCATTCCCTCAGGCAGGCTCCCACTGAAATCAAATGACAGTAAATACCACTTTAGCCAGATATATGCTGTCATTATTTTAGCATCCCGTCTTATCTGATAAAAAGATTTGCTAAAGGGGACTATAATTTCTGTGGGAGTATGGTCAGGTAGGGATGAATGAGGGCAGTGGAAGGACTTCAGAAGCTGACATAAGAAATGCAGCAGGCAGTTGTGGTTTGAAGGAAAAGGAGGCAGCCACCTTTGACTCCAGAAAACAAAACACTTTTCTCCCATCGTATAGACTGGTAGAGAAGGACAGCACAAACCTTGATTTTCATTGCCATGAGAAGGTCATACAGTCCTACATGAGCTCTCCCTCTGAGGTTTTAGCAAGAGGTGGACACCAAACTCCAGTTAGAGCTTCCGATAGTGACATTGTAAAGAGAACCAAAGCAAAGCGAGGCTGGTTTGAGTCTTTGTGTGAGTTTTGCATTTGTCTCGATCTCTCTGGTTTCCATGAATCTGAGGGTGAGATGGAGG
The DNA here is from genome assembly GCA_027574665.1 of Rhynochetos jubatus. NCBI lineage: Eukaryota > Metazoa > Chordata > Aves > Eurypygiformes > Rhynochetidae > Rhynochetos > Rhynochetos jubatus. The sequence goes on from CM050690.1 coordinate 34,351,174, forward strand.
TGGCTTTGCAGCTGCATGCTGAAAAGGGAGCAGGTGGCCTTTTCCCCATCCTCAGCCTCCCAGTCACCTCTCTCCTACGCAGGGCAAAAAGAAACTTTATCGCAGGCTCTCTAGGCAACAAAACTGAGGACGGACGGGAGAAGTCCTTCAGGAAGCTCTGGCTGCCACTATCGAGGTGTCACAGGGCTGAGGGCTCCCGGGGGCTGGGGTGTCTCCATTGGGTCTGTCAGGGCAGGGCTTGGCAGACAGGGCCTGTCCCACCACCCCAGCCAGGAACAGGGTAGTCAGGGGACACCAGGGCAGCCCCAGACCCAGGCATCAGGTACCTCCCTTGGGATGGGTCAAGGTCCGGCTGAGCCATGGGCCAATGGGTGAGCCCATGGCCAGGCAGGGCCAGGCTGTGATGAGATGAAGAGCAACCCTGCTGCGATGCCACTGGGGTATGGACCCTCCCCTGCCAGATAACATCCGATAAACTACATGCTCTGGACACAGCTTTGAATTGCAGATGTCTTCTGAGTACTGGTATTCTCTGTGTTTCTGGGTGGGTTTGGTCACAGCCTGTGTACATAGGAGAGAGATGCAAGTATATGCTGGCAAGAGCATTAGCTGCTGAGGCAAAAATGCTTCAATCCCAAAATGTGCTTTTATGAAGAACAGCAATGACGATGAACGCTGATTATTTATGTAGCAACTGTGAGCTTTGTAAATGAGCTGAATCCTTCTCATTCGGCAGATACCTTCTCAAAGTCACGTACAGTAGACTCATAAAGAAATCAAGCCTGCCTTGCTTATTGTGGTTTCAGCAGGCGTGGATGTTGGTTAGGAACGTCAAGGATGACACAGGCTCCAGTGATACCAATGTCAGAATTCCCACTGACTTTGAAAAACGTGGAATTTCACTCTGTAAGAGATACTTACTCAAGATTTTAATAATGAGTATCCATTCCTCCCTTAATGAAAAACTCTGCCCTTTCTCACTGCAGAAATCAGAGTTACTCTGTACCATCCACACCATCAAAAACGCAGGAAAACGTAACTCACTGCAGGCTCACAAAATGGGCCTTAGCAGCATTTGAGACAGATCTGTCTGAACACCATCTAAAGGCAGGATATTTTCAGCTTTCGAAGGCACAGCACATTTTAACTTCACTGATGCTCTTTGTTTACGAAACATATGCATGTGTTCTGACAAAACAGCTTTTTCTTTCAGACCAATTTTCAAAAGACCTGCATCTACGGGTGACACAGATAGAGCAGACTGACTCACATATTACTGACTGTAAGGACATCTGTTTTTCTCTTGTTAAAAGATGTATATACAAGTTTCCACAGTCTTTAAAGCCATTTGACTGTAAGTGTATTGAAAGCACTGATATACGTGTCAGTAATGTAACTGTAGACAAGGACCAGATCCACCTCCAGAGCAGTTTTTGACAGTTTCCAGGCTTTGCTATTGAAATGCAAGTAGATGCTGAATGTGGGAAAGGCTAAAGCTATGCTGCTTGGCTCAAAGCCCAGGACTGAAAGATTTGGGTCCACTTTTCCAGCTGAAAAATGTAATGTACTTCCTCCCAGAACTTCAAGGAGTTACATACTCAGCTGGGAAGAACAGGGGTAACTTCAGTGAAGTCAGTGGAACTGCAGGCATAAATTGTATCTCTGGATCTGACATGTATTTTCTCTTAGTAAGCAGTTAGCTTAAAATTCATTAAAGATGGATCAGACACAACAATCACTAGCAAGCAGAAGAAACTTCTTTTTTATTTTGTCTTTCTTACACTAATCTGCATCGAATAGTGAGCATTTACCCTTAAGATCAGCTCTCTCTGTGAACTCTGTGGAGATAACCCCTCTGTTAGTGCACAGAAATTGTATGGGAAATTTGGTCAAAGAAATTGCTGGTCTGGAAACTCTTGATTCAATTATCAGAGATTCCTTTGCTATTACTTGCCTTAGATTTTCTTAGTTTACAAAGTCTATGTCTTGGTCAACATTTTTCAAAAGTAATAGACTGAATTCAATATATTGTGCTATTGGGAAATTACTAGAATTTTACTACTAGAGCATAAAAACATAAAAAGACTTGTAATATGCATGGTTACATATGCATAGCTCAGTCCAGGCACTTTATTTTCACTAATGGCCTCAGCCATGCAGAAGATGGGGGGGTGTTTGATGGGGCATTTTGGTTAGCAGATCTATGTTGTTTTATTTCTCTCCTTTCCCTCTTACATGTTCTTTGGACACAAGTCAGGCCCCACTGCCCGAATATGCAGCCCCAGGGCACTATGTGAATGGATCTGGTAGCTCAGGTTCTTCCACTAATCCAGGTCAGCATTTGTCCCAGACACAGGCTTTATCCTGCAAGTCTCTGTGAGGACGTGCAGCAGGAAGTGCCAAGTTATTATCCTCCTTTACAACTCTGGGTGAAATCTACAGAAGGATGCAATAAAGTTAATTACTAGGCGTTGTCGTTCACTTGGAGGTAAATCTGTGGCTTCTTAGGGCTTGCTTCTTTACTCAAGGGGAAAAAAAATAGGAGCATTATCAGGCACTAAGTACATCTATCAAAACAAGGACTGGCATTCATGCAAGTGAGGACCTGAGCTATACACATACATGCAGAAGCACAGAATCATTTAGGTTGGAAAAGACACTGTCGTGGTTTAACTCTGGTGCTGACTGAACCCAGCACAGACCCTTAAAATCATCTAATCCAACTCTTAACCTAACACTGCCACATATGTGCCCTTTTTAGCTTTCTCTCCAAGTCTGGACAAGAAAAAATTTATGAGGAAGTAGAGTGACCTCTGGGACACAGGACCACAGTGTTCTGAACTTTCTGGTCACCTTATGCTTTTCATTTCTGTGTATCACTTTAGAAGACCATAAGATAATTTAGGTTGGAAGTTAAACTCCAACCTCAAAGCAGGCATTGGAAGGCTTTTCTTAGGTCCACCCAAAGCCTCTGCTCCCCACTCCTTCAATCTTTTCCCTTCTCCCTCTCCTTGCACTTAAGTTAGCTTCGGTGCAAGTCTTCCTGTCACACGTTCCATGGCTCTCATTGTTTTGCCTACCACCTTTGGTGTAGGAATGGGTCACAGCCAGTTGCAGGTCCAGATCGAGCGTGCAAAGTCTGTGAAGTCCCCAAGGATCTGGATATTCTCCAGAGTGAGACTGAGCAAGGACAACTGCTTAAGCAGGACTTTCCTAAGTCCTGGCAAAGCAGCCAATGCCAACCAAACGACATTTGTAGCATCAGCAGCCTTGCCAGGATGTGTGCATTTTTTAGTGCAGTGTGTTTAAAGGGGAAGGAAAGAACAGGCCTGGTGCACTCATCCTTCCCTCGCTCGCCTGCTGTTTTGTAATAACAGCAATAGGAAAGGAAAATAGGATGTGATATATAACATTAATTTGACATAAAGTTATTTGGTTGTTGTTATTTAGGCAATAAGGCAACTAAGTGCTGGGGTATATTAATTGTTAGAATAATGTGAAATGTGGTTTAAATGGAATACTGAGGATGACTGAGGATGATTCCTTTCCCCAGGAAATATGTTCAGATGTTTGATCCTGATAATACTGGTAGTAATGAAATTATATAAACAGATACCTGCTTACCACAGCAGTGAGGTATCCCAGGTGTGTTATTGGACACCAGATAATGTGCAGCTGTAGATTAAATTATAAATTAGTTTAGCAGAGTTAAAAAAGACGCGTGAGGAGCAGTTTCCCTGCTCTGAGGGAAATCTTTCCCTAAGATGATACCTTAAAATGCCAGTCATCTCATCTTGCTCTGTCACGATGGTGAAAATTAAAGAAGTAACAGATTTTTAGGAAGGCCTGTTGAGCTGTCTTTGGAAGAGTGTTTTGATTTGTTTTGTTTTAAATTTAGTAATCAAAATGCTAGTGGAAGGTTTCTTCTGGGTGACGTCTACTTATAGCCAGTAGCGTAGCCCTGGAGGAGGTGTACTGAAGGGAAGGGGGGAGAAGTAACTCTCCCACACCGGTTAGCTCTCTGCTGCCTGCAGGATGTAGGCACTGCTTGGCTCTCACTTGAGGAGAACCTTGCACAGAAATCTGCACTTGCCCTGGCCTAGGAAGGGCTTTTTTTATGCACCTCATTGGCACTAGGGAAAGAATTTGTGCTGGTATCCAAGCTCGACTTCCACTCTTAAAGAGATAAAGGTACTCACTTTTCACCGATGCAAATGAAGTTGGTGTGAGAAGTATTACATTTAATAACACAAAGACTTCTTCTCTGCTGTACAATCCATTGAACAGCCAGACAGGAGATCCACAACTACCTGCCACAGTTTGACTTGCAGCTTATGTGGTTCCTAGTAGAAGACTATCCATATTTTATGATTTTTTCTTATATTTTATTACTTTTTCTTATATTTTATTTTTCATCCCAGAGAGCTAGCACTTCATATTCCACATGATATGTTATAGGATGAGTGAGGGGAAGCGGAAGGTTTCCTATTTTTCTAATCAGTATCATTTATTAACATTATGAAAAGGAGAATTTTTGTGTGTGTGTAAAACAAGAACACACTAGCCCATAAGCCTGATACAGCTGGTATGTGAAGAACATGTATAATAACCCTGATTTCCAAGCATGACAAGTTCTCTGTAATCATTACTTCATCATTAGGTCATTCACTTCATCATGTAGTAATTTTTATTAATTATTACCATAAAGCAACGTCTGCCATCCATTTATTCCTGTATAATTGAATTCCTTATATATAGAATAGGGAATTAAAATTATTTTCTGCCTTTACATACTCCATCTGCACATTCATTTCTTATTCAGCATGGTGGATAAGCAAATATACCATTATTCAATGTCTGGTTGCTAGACTCTACCAATTTCTTTGACAAAGTAACATAAAGTGTAATATTTTCATAAATATTACACAAATCCAAGCATTCATGAGTATGAGAGCAATAGCTATTATTTAATAGCTATTATTATTATTATTATTAGGTTCAAGTCAAACTTATGCCAACCTTTGTATAAGGAAATTACTAACATAAACTGTTTATTATCTTACCTCAGGAAACATAAATGAAAAAGCCTCTCAAATTCTAACCTGCAACATTGTTTTAGCTATCACATTTGCATTGTTCATTTTGATATGTTGAACAGCCACGGATCAGAGTAATAGACTCTGGCACCTAATTATTAATTATAAGTAATTTGAGATCAGTTGAAGAGCTATGTGTTTGTTCTGGGCAGATGTAACACCTCGTGAAGTCCTCACAGACAACCTAGTAATGAGTTGCAAACACTGCGCAGTAGGTTAAAATAATATCTCAGTCCTGATCTAATAAAAGAGAGGTGCAATGTTGGTTAGTATCACCTGTCTTTTGCGCATATCTGCCTCTAAATGATTTGCAGTTCGCCTCTGACTATATTTCTTCTTTTTTCTCTGTAAAAAGTCACTTGCTGTCAGACACCTCCAGCCCTGAAGCAGTGTGAAAAAAATAGCCTTAGGCAGGATATATACACTCTTCTCCTCACCACGAAGACGTTAAGAGCAGCACTTCCTCTGTTCACAGGGCAGATATTATTGGTAGGATCAGCAACAGAAAACCAGACTATAGTAGAAGCTTAGTCCTAGCCACAGGAGGTACTAAATGCCTAAAAATGCAGCACTGCAGACTATCTAAGGACAGGATGGTGAAACAGGAAAAGAAAATATTACAAGAATGACAGAGAAACAGAGGGACAACTTCATTCAGCTGTTACAGGAGGGGCTGGGAAACCAGAGATGGAGAACTGTCCCCATTTCTGTGGCCTCAGGCATGTAATTTAATCCCTCCTTCTACTGCTTTGTTGGATAGTTCACCCAGAAGGGGCCCAGCAAGTAGCATGGGTCTGCAAGGCAGCTACTACAAATGGCCCTGATTTCACTTGATGATCTTAAAATGCACCTAAACTGTGTATCCACATGAAGAACAAGCCCAGAGCACGTTGCAGCTCTCCCTATCCATACACCCAGAATGAATGAGACATGTTTTATCACTTATAAAATTTGCATAATGTTCACAATTCTTCTCAAAATAACAATGCATAGCATTTTCTGATATTTGTTCTGTGCTGTTTCCAATTTTTCATTCTAGATTTCTCTATATATTTCCTAGACCTTTACAAGCCTAAAAAATGAAAAGACATTACCAAAAAGCCAAAAAAGAATTGTTGTTGGTTTTCTGAAGCTATTCATTAAAAGTATCTCTTGTACTTTATGTGTGTCTTGTTTGCCTGTTAAACTCAAACTTTATTAGAGTAAGGAGAATGCTGAAGAGGTTTTATCTGTGATTATGATAATCTATGATCATCCTGTCCTGTGTAGCACACAAGGCAAATACTAGGCAATGAAGATTTACATGTGTAGTTTCAATTTAGTGCCAGATTACTATTTCTTTAAGAAAGCTGAGTCCAAAAATCATGAGATTGGATTAAAGAATATGAGGTTTAAAGAAAGCAATAACTTTTGGTGCTCTTTCACGTTTTGTTTTTTCTAGGAAGTGCTCAGGTAACATTTTTAATCTTTTCTCTGAAACTGTAAAGACTAGAAAGCCACACTCAAAGGAGTGAAATATGAGCTTCTCGCCTCTTAAAACATCCCTGGGATTTGGATTTTAAGAAACACAGCAGTAGAGCACAAGACTTAGGACAAAACCGTAAGAGTTTGCCAGGCTGCCTGTACTCAGCCAGCCTGTTTTTTGTAGAAGTCATCTGGCAGCGTAAGCACTGCTGAAAGAGCTAAATAAAATAGTATGAGAACGCTGAAGGCATAAAGATGGAAACATGGGAATGTGGGGGGTGGGGTGTTTCTGAGTTAAGCACTTGCTAGGAGAGGCTAATGGGAAGTAATGAGAAGGAAAGTGGGGGAGCAGAGCAAAAGTTGTGGAATGAGTGAACCGATTCTTGTTAAGTTTATGGCCAATTAATGTTTGCCATACTTGGGAATCAAAAGTTTAGCAAGGGTTTCTCTATTTTAAAGGCAGTTCTTTGAACAATAGAGCCCTTTTTCTGCAATTCACAGCTGTCAGAGATCATTTCACTCCCTATATAATTCAAAAAAGTGATGCCTTTAATTGGCAGCATAAACACTGCTGGGCTAGTGTGTACTGAGCTTGATTTAGATGCTCAGTGTATGGCTTCAGTTTGCATCTGTCAGGATTTGTAAGGAAAAGCTGCATAAATAATTCTAGACTCACATTTGAAAACTGGGAGGAAAAAACAGGATTGCAAAACATCTCATATGCTGGCTTTAAAATTACATGAGCCAGGAAAGCAAGAGTTAAAGGTGAAACTCTATCCCGAGGACCCTTTCACAACAGTCACTTCCCAGGTGAAGTGCCATATAGGTAGCAGGGCTAGAGTAAGCTGGAATGGCACCTTAACCCTGCATTTCCTGCCCTTCCTTACATCTATTTTACCCTTAATATTTTAACGGAGTCTAATTTACAAATTGGGTTGCTGCTTTGCTTGTTGATCTGGATCACATTTTTTCTCATAAAACAGCAGGTAAGAAGCACAGGCCCATGTGTTACTCCTCCCATGGTATTTTGAGTTGTATTTTTTCAGTGTCACAATGAAACCAGAGAGGGGGACTTCACAACACAGGCACAAAAAACAGTTAGTAAAAGAGCATAGAGTGGTTGAACACACGGCACCAGCAAATAGCCTCTACCCCAGGTGAGGTTCATTGGGTGTCCAGGTACAGTCCGGAGCTCTACAAACTCCCTAACACCAAGATTGCCATGAAAACCGTGAGAGAGAAAACTAGGATTCACACAAACCGAATTTTGTTCATCAAGCAAGGGATATTTCAAATAGAAGGAAATGTTCAAAATTAGCAATGGCATTTAAGGAACAAACGTTCCTTGTTTATTCTTCGTTTTCTGTTGCTGCGGGATCGTGTTGCAAGCACCCGTCCTTCCTCTGGCACAGATCAATGTGGCAAAGTAAAAATCCACTGAACAAAGACAGTTTGCCTCACAATAAAAACTCATTCATCCAACAATACTGTAGCTGCTTTTGTAAGCTATAAGGGTAGTTTATCAAAATCAAAATGCTCAACAATACTTCAATAACTTTCAGTATCATTAAGTTTGGTCCTGAAATTGGGTCTCTTGGCTGGTGGCATTCCCTCAACCTCCTTTGACTCACTTCTGTGATTTACACTAAAAGGAAACATGGGGAAGTAATTTTTAGCAGAACGTACTCGTTTGGGGGAGACACTGGTGAGAAATTTTAACAAAAATCTGATAAATCTCAGACAAAATGGAAAAGTGAGAAATCTGAATTTCCTGAAAATGGGGTTTGTCCATGGAAATTTAGGAGTGTTGACTTTGTTATCGCAAACTAGCATTTAGAACTGAAACACTGCATTTCTTTTTGAAGCATTGATTCAAGATGCTATGCTAGCCTCTTTACTGAAGAAATGTAGCTCCTGCCCCCAAAAGTCACAGTTCAGTGAGAGACAGAGGTCATAAGTGAGCAGTGAAGGGATGGTCTGTACAAATCAATGAAGTTTTTGACAAGCATCAAAGCGTTTTAAGAAACATCAAAAAAATGAATGAGTAGGAACTTAGTCTAAGTGAGAACTAGGCTTGGGAAGGTTTCATGATGTATGAGAGACACACAGAAGAAAGCATGGGGATGTCTGTTAAACAGGTGAGCCTGTGAGATATGGGGATATTTGGAGGAAGGCAAAGGAGACAAAAAGATTCATTACAGAGCACCGAGCAATGTGTTATGGGAAAGCAAACTACGACAGGAGTCTGGAAGACAGAAGGACTCAAAACTTGCATTGCTAGAAAAATACAGTCTTGTAAGTCACTTTGGAAGAGGGAGGGGAAAATCAGCCTAATGCTATGGTTATTTTAGGCATTGGAAAGACTAAAAGGACAAACCCTCTGTGCAGAGGACAGAATGGCTCAAAACACTTTATATTTCTTGTACCTCATATTTCTTCTGTCTCTTGTGCCTTGTGCGCCCTTAACCATGATCCTGCATGACAGGGACTCTGTCCATCACAGCACTGCTATATACCAGGGTGCCTCAATACATAGGCCCTCTGGGCCCAGGAAACCAAATTCCCACCATGTGGAAGAGCCCAGATTATTTCTGGCTAGGAGTTTCTCTCGAAGCAGCACCAAATAAAGCCAAATATCAACTTGTTTCATGAAACAAAATGTTTTGGGAAAAAAATCTTACCTCAGAAATCTCATCCCAGAAAGACTGTCTAAACATGAAAAACTTGTAATCGTATTTGTACACAAAAAAGTAATTTCAGCATTTCATTTTAATTGCAATTTTAAATAATAACATGTGTTGGGATCTGGCATTGCAATGTGAAGAACATTCGCAGCAGAAACAGCGATTTGAATCTAACCTGTAATGGGCATGTGTTAGGAAATGTTGTCCCCTTCTTTAGTTACACTGATTTCACGCTCATCTGTACAGACTCCCATATGTCTGTGATTTACATTGGCATGAAAGACCAGTCAGTAAGCGTGGAAGCAAGCCTGAAGTATCAGTTGTGTGCACCTTTCATGCCTTTCTAAAACAGAATCTGTACAACAGGAGCAAGAGCAGTGGGGCATTAGTTGTTTACAGGCACATTCTTGATATTATGCCATGAAGTTTTTACACAGGGAGGAGTCAGGAATGTGCCCTGTGAGTAGCAAACGCCTTATGATTATGGAGTTTCTTTCTCACAAAAAAAAAAAATATTCTAAAAGTGAAACATGCTGAAATTTCTGCAGGTTCATATGCAACTCTAGCCATTTACTAGTTGGAGGGAATTGTACCCTTTAAATCAACCGCTATTTTTAAGGGGTTGGTCACCTAGATGAAGTGCACTGAACACTGGAACCTTTGTCCACCCTGAAGCGCAGTGTATTTACCTGAACCAGGAGGTTATTAACACGGGTAAGAGATGCACGTCGGCTCAGTCTCCCCCAAAGCACTAAACACCTTCTGACAGATGTCCAATAACTTTTGCACAATCCAAAGCATCTCACAGAATTGAGCAACAAGAATGCAGTCTTGATCCCCAGAAAGTAAAATGGAACGTTCCCTTGCCTTGAGTAGGATCAGAGGTTGGTGTAAAAATATGGAAGTGCTGGTACTAACTTCTCCAAAGAAAGTCAGTTAACTTAGCCCTAAAAATATGAAGTGAAGCCAAGTTAATTGCACCTGCATAGTCCTCACATGAGAGAATTCAGAACAATGCTGCCTTGCAGTTGATCAGCCTCACTGCACCTCTATCCTGGTGTGAAATATGAGGGAACTTTATTATGCCTTACAGACCCTGCTCTCAATTAGGAGGAGGTCAGTTCATAACAGTCTCATTGTTATCAATGATCTTAGTCCAGATTTGCAAGGGTGAGACTGGGAGCAGCGTGGGACCTGTGCCTGAGGAAGTTTTATGATCTTATTGTTTTGTACTTTCTAGTGTCAAGAGTGACAGAGGCAGATTCCTGGGATGATTGCACAGGTGGTGTTAAGTAGCCATTAGCAGACTACAGGCATGGCTTAAAAGTGATTACTTGTTCAAAGGGGAGGTTTCAAAATAAATAACTGTCAAGGAAGTATTACACCTTGTGTGGAAAAGAGGAATGTGATGGAAAAAATGCAGCCTTAGTATGTATCTCATTATAGTATGCATAAGGAGCATTAGCAATACTGTCACAGCACAGTTTTGCAGCTACGAGGGTTCTTAATTTTGCCACCTTAGTTCTCTTTCCCTGATTTCTTACCAACAATAAGCATTAAAAGTTTACCTACATTTTTGAAACTTTCTGACAAACAGATCAGTGAACTCCGGTTCCTGTGCTAAAGGACTGCGGAGAAAGTCTTAGAGTTTCTTGGCCCTGAAACACAAGCAGAGGCTGAATTTCACAACGATATCATTTTGGAAAAAAGGCTTGTGAAAACGCCTGACTCCCTAACACCCCACAGCCTCTCTTTTGGCAGCTCTTATTCCCACACCCACTGTATCAAACAGGTGGAATCATGCTCAAAAGCAGTTTTGCTTTGATAGGGCTAAACAAACCTTTCTCATGACAATGAAAGCTTCCTAAACAAAGGATTAGGAACAAGTGGAAAGGAAATGAAATCTTGTGCTGCCACTCATCGTTTTTGCTAGTGGAAAACAAGAGAGTTGGCTTACTTAGCTAAGCTTCTTGTTGCATGTAATTTTCTTAAATCTGATTAGGATCATTTAGGCTTTTCTAATTACAGCAGTCTCAGAAAGCCGTACCCAATATCTGTTTACCTAGGAGCTTTCTTCTCTCCTTTTTTCCCCACACATAGTAAAAGATGAAGCTCTTGTATGGGTAAAAAAGGCAAATATTACATCCATAAGAAATGTCAGTATAAGGTGAATGGCATTCCTAAGGACAGTGATGCCACAGGGGCTAACCCAGGGCTTTTTGCATCCTAGGATACCTTAGACTTTGCTCAAACTTTGCAGAGTTGGGCTTTATGTGTTTTTGTTATTGGACAAGATGATTCTTGTGGCATTAATTCCTTCTTATAATGCATTCCTGAACCCGCCATTCCCAAATGTAGCTTCATTTCACCCAGACTCTGTGGCTTCAGAAAGATCACTCTTTCCTGTTGTCAGGAGTTGGGCATGATGAAAACACAAAGCTCCCAAAATCTTTTCCTTCTTTAGGCGTACAATGGTTAAAGATACATTTGCAGCTCAGCACGTGAAGTAGGTACATAACTCTGGCAGAGACTCACTAAGAAACAATAAAATCCCACGTATGGAGAAAGGAGATAGTGTACAACTTTACCTAGACATCTGTTTTTAAACAAAGGATGGCCTTACTCTTTCAGAAAAAAAAGTTCAGTCCTGTGTCCTCCTTTTCTTCTGGCACCTGGGCCAGGGAGGAGGTGGCACTGAATCAGAAATTTAACATTTCAGTATATGAAATACTGTTTTTTACAAAACTGTTATCTTAGGGATCAGAAAGAGAATGTGATTTCAGGGCATAACTCAGCATTCTTCTCTCTCAATCAGCATTGAACTGGTATCCCAGCACATTATTATCTCCAAGAAGTGGCATATTAAAGAAGGGAGCATTTTTCGAGCAGTAATTTACATCTAGGCTTTTTCATTGTGATTAAAATCCTACTAAAATACAGCCACAAAGTGTTCCTGGTAAAATTCATGCTTGATAAAAACCATAAATGATTCTGTTTGTTAAATATTAAATGGCAAATTTTTGTTATTATTTAATAAACAAAAGAAAAACAGAAAAAACTGGAATCTTAATAGCTATTCTGAACATAAAATGAGGTACGTCAGAGCCATGGAATCCCTGCTATGCTTTATTGAACCTAAGTGATTGACCAAGGGCAATCAGCTGGCTGAGGTGACTAGTGATAACGATGTTAGGTGTCTCAGGGAATTCAGTCTTGTTACTCCATCACAAAGTCCCATGGAGCACCTGGGAACAGACACCTCTGCTTCAGTCTCATGGATGGGGCAAGGTCTTAAATTCAGGGACGAGGATGGGTTTGGTCTGGGTTGCTCTGTAAGACACCCTGGTGTGCAAGATGATAGAGCAGGGTAGAGCCCAAGCATTGTAAAACCTCCACTAGTGTTATCTGAGAGCACAAACAGTGCAGGAGGGTGACAGAGCTTGAGTGTTTCTGCAAGTCACAACCGGTACCAGCCATAGGAGGAAGATGTGGGGACACCATTTACCAGTCATGTTATCCCTTCTTCTATGTACCAGGTACAAATGATTTTGCAGTCAGGGCAAAAGAGATTTGCTAGTTCTTAATGACTGATATTTGCAGAGAAATGGATGGGTATGGTGTCATTTGCTAACAGAAATCCTTTCTCTTTCCAGACTCGCAGTAAGCCAGTTGGCAACCCCCTTGTCATATCACAGCAGTCCATATGCAGACACCGTCTGAGCGCAGAAGGAAAGGCTGGAATCCTCACAACTGCTTTTTCCATGTGTGGCAAATTATTAACCAACCACACTGCCTTGACACTGCATGTCACATGGAAGCACAGAAACAGGTTTGTTTTCTCACCCATCTTACACTTTTTGCTGTTGAGAAGTTTGTGGCACAGATATCCAAGAGATTTTGCACCAGAAGCATCTTCTGTCTGGAGAAGTACCGTCTGGAACTGGCTACTTCTGTGTGGCCGAAGAGCTTGTGGCATAACTTAAGTAATAAACACCTCTTCCTTCTCTGTTTTTACCATTCACATCCAGAAATTGTAGGAAAGCCTCTTTCCAGCAATATCAGGTATCTCTCAGGTTTTTATTATTATCATTATGGGGTTTAGCCTAACTTGCTGAGTATCCCTTTTGACATTCAATTTTCAGGGTTTATTCAGGGCTTCAGTCCCACCATCACCGTCAGTGCAAGTTCCTGAGCACAATTTTCTTAAAAGGTTGAGTTATAGCACTTATTCTGCAATGACTCATTTCACTTTTCATGTTGCTTCCTGAAATTCAGAGGTCAGTAAGGACAAGGAAACTGTAAATACAAGTAACACCAGTTTGAGAGTGAGTCAGATATTTCCTTTGTTAAAATAACCTAATGATAACAATATGTTCCTCCCTTACCACAAGGCAGAAGATTCCAACTCTATAATGGATTCCTTGGTGGCTATCTGACCTCTTGCAGTGGATGAGCTCCTCAGCTAAGGCACAAGTGCCAGATGTTAGCGGGAGGGCATGAGAATGTATCCTCCAGGAGAAGAGACTTCTCCAGATACGATATCATTCTTTTGCCCAGATAAGTAAGAGAATCAGAGCATGCCTTTGATGTTGTCAGCTTTGGCTTCATCCCTTTAACCACTTCTGAAGATGATCCAGTTTCCTCTGGATTGCATTGGATGTGGGGTTTGGACCTAACATTTGAACACCAAACTTGTTATTTAATTTGGAAGGTATTAGACACCACTCTTCACGCAGTACTGGAGGAAAACAGAGTCCAAGAAAACTTTTCTGCATAGTTCTCAGTAACAGGGAATCCACAGAGGGAGGTCTGAGTGAATTCCAGGACTTGTGCACAAAATACTAATTGCTTTTCTGTCGTATCTCTCAAAGACTCCTCTTTTCTCAGAAATACCTACCTACAGTTAAGCACACTGGCTGTACAATTCACCCTGTTGGTGTGTGTTCACCAACACTCTCATCTTAGAAATATTTTGAATCCTAGACTCTTTCCAAAGCAGAGTGAGACATCGCCAACGACATGTAGAAGATGTCCTATATTCTGTTAGAAAGCTCTGGACTTGCTGGAAGCCTTTCTAATACTTTCACAGCTTTCAGGCCCTTGTTGCAAGTGAAGTTTGGATCTCACAGGAACCGTTAAGATCATCACCAGCCGAATTATGTTTCCATTGGAATTTCAGTAAAATTTATAGGAATTTACAAGGCACAAAAGCCATAATCAAGATCCAAAAAATATTTGACAAACTGAACCCTTCTCAGATTTTTGGCATTTCTAGTTATTTTCTCATAAAGCATTTCAAAGTTATCTATTTGCTCAAGTAACATCCTGATTTGGGAAGCAGTTACAATTTGTGTATCTGTGGCTGGGTTAACTAATGAAATTCCAGTGATTCAGTAGTATTATACCAATGTACTTTGGCTGAAATATCAATACACACTTTGGAAAGTTCTCTGATAAAACTACATGTTAAACAGAAATAACTCCCAGCCACAAAGTTTGATCACTCCTGCAGTTGCAACGTCCTTAAAATTCAATGTGTTTGGACCTTGAAACCTGGCTAATGCCATGATACATCTGTAGTCCAGCAGCAAACCTCAGACCTGTGCTTCTGCAGCATTCACAAGTTTTACCTCCAGAATTTGGCTCCATCTTTCAATTTTAAGGTTCCTATGTCCTCAGGTTGCATGGTGTGCAGCAGTCATATGAAAAAATCTGTGGAAAGTCTGAGCCATTTAAGTGCAACTCCAGTGTATTTGAAAGCAGCTTGGGACTGATTTTTCTCTCCCTTACTCTTGTTTTACATGGATGCTGTTCTCTTTAATTCTGTGTAGTTCTTTTGGGGTTACATTAGTGTAAGTGAGAGGAGAATAAGGCTAATTTACTTAGCTACATGCCTCCCAAAGGACACTTCAAAGTTTTAGCATGTATTCTTCTTCGTCTTTTTTTCCTTTTAATCCTCCCTAAAGCTCAAAACATCCGAGAAGGATGAACAGAGAAAGTTTGTGTAACGGGTGATCTTTCTTTAGATAACTTATCACCAAGACAGTGGGAGTTTTTTATTCCTTCCACCCTGTCAGTAGGAATTGGCTCCAAGACATGAGAGATTAACTGAGCTTTAATGACAAAGAAACACAAACCAAAAAGAATTAAAAGAAAACAAGAGCCTTTACTCAGTTTGTGTTGATGCTAATTTTCTTGTTTCTTCATTTTTGTTACCAACAAACCTTTTAAAACCACATATTAAAGAGGCTGTTAAGTGGATACAACCTGGTGTACAGTTAATTACTTTTCAGTATTTGCCACCTTATCATTAGCTTCTCAAAAATTGTTTAAAAAAGCACCCTGATCTTTTGATCACTAAAATAACACATCAGAGACAATATGTTGTGTTGTTCCCTCTCCAGTTTTTGAAGGATAAACCACAAGGTAACAACAGAGGACTACAACTAGTCCTTTGTAGTCAGCAAAGGTTGTTTGTAAAGATGCCTCGAGTCAAAATTTCCAATTGTTGCTCAGTTAATCAGGTCGTTGCTTTTGGACTCACAGAGCGCAGGTAGTGTTTCTGACCACAACATAATTTCAATTACTGGAACACAGTAATTTTCACACCAAAACAATGCATCTGGAAATGCGGAAGCTCAGGGCAGCTGCCGGGCTGCCTCATTAAACAGCCATTTGACAGAAAGCAGCCAGCCAGATCCTAACACTTGCCCTGGCAGTGGCAGTGGCAGTTCTGGATAGCTATAGGACTTGAGCTCAACAACCTTCCAGAAACATTAACTCAAATTAAGAACTAGAAGTCACCCTAGATCTGCAATGAGTGCCTTGTTCTTCAGTGGTCTCAGATATGCTACTGAGCCGCCCGGGGGGAACTCGATGATGCTACCAATTTGTGTGTGGAGATGGGGAAATCGTGGATTGTGATACTTGAGCTGGTAAACGCAACTGACTCCATCAATTTAAACACCATTGTCCAACCAGGAAATAGAGATATATTGTATGACATGATTGTGTGTGACCACAGGACCTCTTTCAAAAAAAAAAATCCCCAAAAAATGCTGAGAAACAGAGCTCAGATTTTGAACACTGAAGAATTCCTAGCAGCAGTTTGTAAATTACAAGGAGGCAAAGAATTATCCATAGGAGTTACTGGGCAAGTAGTACAAAATAATAAAGACTCAGAATCTATATAAATGGTATAAGTGTTCATTAGTCTTCTCATTATTTCTTTCTTGACTGTTACTTACACCATTCTTCCTGACAAAAAAATTCTTTCCTGATCATCATCAAGCTCAGAAAGAGCATAAAGGCTGTATGTCCTATACAGTAACATTTAGTTGAGGATAGCCCTAAAACAGCCTTGCTAGATGAAATAGTAGCTTTCCCAGTCTGATGGAGACAGACTTTCCACAGCACAGACCTCGCACCCAGAGGTTTTGGAGCATTTGCACAGCTGCAGTACCAGCTCACACCCACACAAGTCATGATGCAAGCCTCCAGTTGTTGTTAATGTAACTGACTCCCTTTCACGTCCGGCAAGACGCAGCTTTGCCAGTGTAAGCCATTTCAGGGGTGACTCGTGGGGATGGTTAACTGCTAAAACTTCTTTGAGATGGACAGCCTGAACAACACGGAGTATAAAGGCTTGGTGCCTGCCCCGTTCCTCATCTGTCCACTCCTGTGTCACTGCAGTGATGGTCCTCTGGGGGTCATGACCTCCCAGCAAGCCATCTCAAGTGGTAGGAAGAGTACTCACGGAGAGGCAAGGGTCTCAACAGGGTCACTGGTGAAACCTCAAGGCCATCAGCTCTGACAAGCTAACCAGCCACCCCAGGAGCTGTAGAAACCAGCCCTGTGGGTTGGCTGGGTCCATGGTCCACTGAAGCTGCAGCTCATTGTCTCTTACTGACAGCACTGTCCCACCAAGGCCCTGCCATGAACTTGGGAGGACAGGGAGGTCCTACCCAAGAGTGTCCAAGAGTCTGGCTTGTAATTGCATCCACCACACCTTGCAAGGAACATTGTTACCAAACCTCTGAACCCAGGGAATACCTACACTGAAACTGAGAGGCAAATTTTAATTTACAGAAAAGAAAACTCCCTACTCTGCAGCAGAGAGGACCCAAAAATTACTGCTGTTTTTCTGGGTCTTTTGTGTTAGGCAAGAAACATCAGAAACACAACAATGTAAAATTACCTTCTCGACCATCTTGGTGCACACCCAAAACCATAACAACTTTGCTGTTAAAGCCAAGAAACACTTTCTCTTCATGTTGTGAGAACAGCAGCAGTCACTAGCAGGAAGGGGACCATCACGGGAGCCTGGCATCTCTCAGGGACCGCCTGGTATAGTCGCTTTCAGGGGCAACCCACGCCCCACTGAGCTCAGCACCAGGAAACCACAGACAGGAAAATACCAAGGCAGGCTTGAAGAACACGGCATTTCACTGCACGAGCTCATTTAAGCTTGCCTTTATTTTTTTTTTTTCCTGCTGATGGGTGTCCCAGCCATCAAGGCAGGTTGGAGGTTAATCATGAGCATAAAAAGTACTATAATTAGATGCAAAGGTCCGAACACTCAAGGGATAAAAAACACTGTTCGTTCCAGGAACATTTAGCAACTGTTGACTGGTAGAAAGTAAACAGATTTCAAAAAGTGTCAGCATGCCATACCACTGCATGCCATTCCAAGATGAACATTGTTCCTAAATATATTTCCTGTGAGTGGAGGAGGAAAACAAATCTAATTTTAAAGAAATAAAACCAAACCAGATGTGCATAAGAGTATGTTTTAGGCTTTTTTTTTTTTTAAATAAAGGTTTTTCTTTACTTCAGAGGTACCAAGTCAGTAAATGTAATCTGAGAGCTGGCATGGCATTCGTTACCACTCTGTTGAGCACCCCTGCTTTCCTTTGTAGCTGCACCCATTTGCCAGTTTCTCAGAACACGTAACTGAGTGCAGGAATGCAGCAAATACTTAAAACTGATGAAGGCCTTTTAGACTTATCAAAACCACTTGTGCTTTCATGATTGTGCAAGGTGTGAAGTTGAGCTTTGGCACATTATGAGAAATAGCTGACAGTACGTGTAACTCATTAGACTATTGCCAAGAAACATATGCTAAATGATCTTTACATTGAAGGCCGTCTGTCTGCTCAGTTCACTGCTGGTAGACACTTCTGGAGTGGTTTTACCTGCAATTAAAACTTCTGATGGACAGATCTCTTGCTGGTTAACGGTCAACGCCATTATCCATACTACTCTATCATATCCAGCATAAGAACATGAGGGTCTCTAAGTCAGAAACTGTTATTGCTGGTCTCTGACTGGAAAACAAAGACATTTTAAACAGCAGAAATCTTTAGGTAAATGTGAATGTTTGCCCAAATTCCTAATGTTTGCTCAAATTCCTTCCTATTTTTCCACAAGTGTGAAGAAGCATGTCAGTTCTTGCAGGTTGTCTTATTTCCACACTACTTACCTCCTTCAGATGGACACTTTGCGGGTAGGACACTAGGAAGCTGTGGGTACCCATCCCAGAGGAGATCTTAATTGACTTTCAGATGCCAAAAACAGGTCAAATCGAAATGCATGGCACAGAGGGGATTTCCAGATGCTAGCACGGAAACATGTATGGCAAGAAATTAAAGGCCACCGGGGGGGGGAAAAATGGAATTGCAGAGCAATTCCCTTGCTGACCCCCTCATAAGAGTTATACAATACTTGTTAGTGATTTTTACTTCCTTACCACAAGGCAGGTCATACAGTCTCCATGCAGGCATGTGCGTGTGCACACACACATCATTACTGCTACCATGACCGTACACCCAGTCTTAGCAAGTGTCCATACAAATGACTGCTTGTCCTAAAAAGCCATCTGTGAATTGTGATTTTGCACATGTTTATGGTAATTATTTGCCAATTACAGAAATGGTCATTTGTGAAGTTTTGATTCTCTGTATATCTATTCAGGTCAGAGATCAGGCCGAGAGTGGAATATGGAAATTCCCATTTAAGAAGCTCCTGTCTCTAGTAATAACTGGAAGATAAGGACAAGGAAGAAATGTTTCAGATAGTATTATGCTGGCATTCTGGTTAACATTATACTGGGAAGAGGGACAGGGAATTTTTTACCATGATAGCGCCGTGGTAGGCTGAGATGGGAATGCCAGAAGAAGGAACTCTGTTAGCACAAGTCTGTAATTAGGAAGACAACTTCCTAATAAAGCACATGGCAACCATAAAGCTTCTGATACCACAGTCATTAACCAAAAGGTCAAGAGTCCATTAGCAGCTGCCACTGTAGAAAGCCATAGGGCCTGTAGCTGTGGGACACAGAAGCCCTAGAGAGCCCTGAAGATGACACAGAGCATCTGATAAGAATCAGGCTTTGCAACTACTAATCCCACGTCCCGTGATGGATAACATAACCTTGCTATTGATTAATGCTTCCCAGGGCTTGGCTCATGTCAGGTGGCAATGGATCAATAGCTTTCTGGCTTTTAATGTGGCAGCTAAAATCCTTGTCAAGATTTGCACATTCAGCCACTAGAAACAAGTTCCTGTTCCTGTGCTCTTGTATTATGCCTTTTGATGTCTATATGTTACCAAGTCCTGACCTCCATTGTGTCTTTAATTACAGATGGCAGGATACAATACCTCGCTGTTAGACAGGCAGCATACTGTAGCTATTTAATGATCACTTTGCCCTGCCCATGCTTTTCTCTCCAGTGTACAAGAGTTACCTACACTGAACTAGAAGCTCATTTCTCTTTTCCTACTCCATTCACTCCTCTCCTCCTTCCCACCAGATTGTACAATAAAAGATCAGGAAGCAATCTCTCCATGAACAAACAAATAAAACTTAATTCAAGCCCACAACTATTGATGGCGGGAGGCACTGGACTCCTGTGACTTTCTTCACCTGTCTAGCAAATTAGTCTAAGAGCAAGTGGAGAAACAACAATACCTTCCTTAAAAGGAAAACTACACGAAATGCTAACAAAGAGTTAAGCAAATTTGCATTACTGTACTTACGTGCAAGCCTAGTGTGACTGCAGGCCACCCCGCCCCCGAGCTGTGCTTGGGTGGTCCTTTACAAATTCGTATGCAGCAATCTATTAGTGGTATCTAGCAGTGATTTATGCAGCTGTCAAGCTGCCTTCATCAGTACAAGTGAATTGTGGGCACCATCAACTAATGCGGACTCCTTCGTAGTGTCTAAAGTAAACGAGGGCCAAATTAAAAGAAAAACAGCCCAAGGTACCACCCACTCATCTTCTCAGTTCTTTAATGACAAGTTCCCTCTACAGAAAAAACATACAGCTGCTCATATGAGACCACACTTACAGAGACCCCACTGTCTAATCACAGACAGCCTGTGAAAGTCAGCTTTCACGCGCTTGGTTGGAGCAAGGAGAACAGGAAAAGTTGGCAGAGTTCCACCAAAAACTAAAACAGTATTGATGGCAAATAAAATTGACACAGGACCAAATCAGTTAGTTTTCATAATAAATACTGATGCATTATTTTGTCAGGGAATAATATGAACCATGTGATGATGATATAATACACCCTTGTAGCATACGCCTGTGTCTTTGTTTTCAGTAGGAACCAGTGCTATAGTGTATCTTGGTCTAGCCGCAAACCTGAGTCCTAGCTGGTGGCTAATCCAACCCAACAATCTCGGCTTTCCTACTCTGGGTGCACAAACACACTGGTGCTTTGCAAAGGGGCAGAACAGCATCCCTGAGTCATGTGTGGGCAAAATGCCAGTCTTCACCATCATTTTTGAATAGTTGATGTGAAAATGAACTGAAATGCTTCTTGCCCCAAATACTATCAGTGAACAAATGGATCAGAAAAGCAGGCATACGCACACAGGCATTCTCACACTTTTTGGAAAAGATGCTTATATTTGATGCCAAACTGAGAAAAAATTGTTCCTGGCAAGACCAGAAACTTGACCATTCTGAGGCATAATTAATCGACAATCATTTTGACGTATCAGAAACTAATACTTACTGCATAAAATTACAGTCTTTCTCCATAATCATACATGAGCTTTCAAGAGTCTTGCACTCTCCTGAGCCAGCAGAAGGGAGGGAGCTTGTGATAACAGGGTCCGCCTGAGGTTCAGCTTTACAGAGAAAGTTTTTAGTATTGCACTTGCAAGGAAAAGAACTGTCCATAGGCAAAAGGTCCATTAACAGCCCTGTTCTGTGCAAAATTATCTAAGCCTAGACAATTTGGCTAAAGACTGACCTGTGCTTGACTAAAATAAATAATGATCCCCAGTGGTTCCAGCTGGACTTTCATCAGGCTGTAACACTGCCCAAAACACAACCCCTTAAGAAGATGCCACTCACCTAGGATTTAAACAGGTGCTGAGCTGATCTTGTCCTCAATCCTTTGCTCCCAAGTGGAGAGGAGGAGCGCTACGTCATGGTGCTTTGCAGCAGCCCTCCTGAGGCAATCGGCATGGCAAGGACCAGCACGGGACCCTGAAATGAGGAAAATGGTGCCTGAGATGAAGTTCTGTGCTAGGCAGATGGAGACGGTTGTCTTCACATTCATTCCACCAGCACTGAACTCCCCGTGCTGCCAGAGGCAGGAAGTAGACAGGAGTTAAGAATTCCTGAATTAAGGAATTAAGAAATTCTTAATTGTCTTAATACTCATACTGTGATTTTAAGACTTTTATGTCTGTCACATTCAGACTCTGAGAACTTCTGCCGCCAAGCACCTATGTCCCTAAAGGTCCGTACCCTGTGCTAATACCCTGCTCTTTGGGACGTTTCCTTTATCTCTGGCACTGAACATGGTGTGAACAGCTGCAGGGGCTGTAATAGTGATTGTGGCCAGCTTTCTCTTTTGTGATTCCCCTCTTTTTTTCATTATTGTTCAGCCCTGAATTACTGAGCTTTGTCCTAGCCTGAAAATCGCAAGTATTTCTCTTCTCTCCCTGTCAGGCCTCAGACATAATGGCACAAAAGAAACCTCCAAGCCACCCTAATTTTAGAAGGCGCTCATTTGCTGGACAGTTCCCCAGTGACCTGACACAGAGAGCAAAAAGGAGCTGGAAAAGGCACTTGCTGCTGTTTTGAAACAGGCAGAAGCACTGAAGTGTCCTATCGCAGTGCATTTAGCGTGCTGCTACAGCGGGCGGGGGGCTGAGGCCTACGCAAAAGCTAACAGCCACAGTACCCCAGGCTGCGGCCCACAACTGCCTTGCCCTCGTAACTGAGACCATGGGCAAAGCTGAGCAATATCAAGCGGATTTTTCTCAACGTTGAACTTAAATGTCACACAATTTCACCCAGTAGAAGGAATTCTGATGGACAGACACTTTGCTTTGGTGTTGGTTTTGCTTTATTTATATCAGATGTGTTTATTATGACTCACGAACTGAAGATAGCATTCATTGTCCGGTCACCATGAAGAAGCTCTCAGGGCTGGCCAGATGTGGGTGGTTCCTACACCAAAATGAAAAAGGGGATATCTGTGAGCTAGATCTTGCAGGACGATAAGATCTCTGCCTTCAGGCTGCAATTAAATACTTAGGAGCATAACCCTCTGGCTAAGTGGTGTTGGCAGTAGCAGAGACTGTGTCTAGTTAGTGCTTATGGATTCTTATTAATACTGGTGTCTCATGCTTCCATCCAGAAATACAGAAAAAGTGAGACCCTCTCTGAGTGTCTTTTATAGGCAGAATACTAAAACACATCAGTGCGACAGTTATATGAAGGACGAATTAAACCAATAAAACTTCCATTTCCTTTGGCAAAAGTCCGCTAACTTCATTCTCAATGCGCCAGAATAATTACACAGTAACCAAATTACTTTCTACCACCTCATTTTTCTGTTCTCCAACCATTACTCTATTTGTAAATGCACAGTAAATCAGAACTCAAGAAGAGAATTTTAGTGAAATCAGTCTGGCTTGTGACTAAACTTCTGCAGAAGTGAACATGGAAGTGACAGAGGTGGCCACAGGACCCTACTGTACCTGAGTGACATGCTCTGGGCAGCACCTTTCCCCTGCCAGTGATTTCAGCCATCTACAATGAAGAAGGCAGCTCTCATTAAAACCCACACAGTTTTACTGCTGTCTCCTGGGACACCCACAAAGGTCCTTCGCTGGAATTGATGGAAGAATGTAGGTTACATGGATATCACAGTGCCACATGTATGTGTGTCTACGTGGTATGGCAAGAGAAACTGGGATGTCAAATTTTAGGATTCATTGTTCATACCTAACAGATCTGCAACACAGCAGATATTTAAGAATATTTAAGAATATACTCAAATATACGACTCACACTACAGAATACAAAGCCACAAATTAACTTCATTTTATACTTCTTGGAGAGGTATGTTACTTGTCATGATTGTATTTATTCAGGTGTTCATTCTTCTCCAGGAAAAGAGAAATGGTTGCCTTATGTGGATGCTGTAAGTGCTATAAATTGCAATTATTTGGTGAGTTTTAAGCATGTTCTTAAACATCTTGCCAGGTCAGAATTCTGAGAAACAGAGATTCAAATTTTAATGACAAGGTAAATCTCTTTATGGATGAAGAAAAGGGTAAAATGTGTGCATCTGCATCTGCATGCGTGTTTCTTTGTGTGAAGAGGGGACCGGAAGTTCAGGAGCATAATCGCGTTGCACAACAGAGATCAGTGTAGAGGTCTCTGAAGTTCCAACGATGGCACTACATCCCAGATCCAGGAAGAGCATAGCTGTGCCAGTATAATGCTGTGCTTGGGCTGCCCAGCCATGCTACAATCTAAGACTATTTAGCCTGGATGTCCGGCTGTGCTACAGTAGCAACACTGCCTGCAAGACAGTACAAGGTTCAAACTCATTTTGAAGAGGTTCTCAGACCTTTACCGTGACTATGCACTGGGTAGTATGATGGCTTGCATCGGTTAGATGTCATTCACAGCAGTGTGAATGAGTACATCCTAGCCAAGAGGGTCCATCTGAGAGCACAGAAAGAGATGAGTGGTTAGTAAAGACAGAGTGAAACTATTGGGCCCCTTAAAATTCTGACATGCAGCATTAAGTGGTACTGATTGTCCAGAAGCAGATACGATGCAGGCTGATGTAGTCACAAAAAAATACATGACTTTAAGCAGGGAGATGCACTGGAAGGACCTTAAACAGATGAAGATGCCCAAAAGAAAAGGACTTTCAAAAGGGGTGCTAAATAAAATCTATATTTTGTAAAGGAAAATAATTTAGAGCACAGGAGGAAAAGTCTTACCCTTGGAAATAAGAGAAGGCTTTGGCAATAAAAGCAGATATAATGGCTGAAACTGTAACTCACCATGTTGAAGAGATCAAACTCAGGAGCAGCAAAAGGAAAGGAGGAATAGAGGGCTGAATTCAGTATGAAGTATGTTTTCAGGGGATAGAGAAAGACGCCTAATGAGAAAAGTAAGGCCAGAAAAGTTTGTCAAAGTTTCCACACCAAACAATTTGTTCAGCCAGCAGAACTGTAAATCAGAGACTATTTTATTTTTGGCACAGATATAAAAGAAATGTTCTAGTCAGGAAAACATTTTTCACTTTGTGCTGTGTAACCTCCCTTTCGTAGAGAAATGTTATATCCAGGACTAAAAACCTGTCTAGAATGTTCTGTAAAACAGTCTAATTTTACCCATAATCTCATAGCAGCTCTATTGATATCGCATCTTCTGTAGCTTCTCTTCCTCATGTATGTTTCCAGCACCAACATGCTCGAATGATTCAAGAGGTTCTGGCAGCTTTCCAGCAAATTAGGTCCATAAAAATACATTTTGCACGACTTGAAAATAGTTTGCACTGTCCCACTAGAAGCAAGCATACAGATTTAATCTGTTAAAAGGGCAGAAATAAGCTTGGACTAGTGAATTTACATCTGAATACAGAATATTTTTTTCTAAGGGCTAACTGTGCCTCAAAAGGCATATAAAATGAAAAAAGGCTCCTAAACATAACTGGTTTTTGAGTAGATTCCAGAGAAGCAGCAGGATGAGAATATCACAAATAGTCGGGGCTCCAAGTACTTTGTAAAGAAGCACTTTAATTCTTCAATATGTTTATTATTTGCACCACACTCCCATGAAATAAACAGACAACTCCTAATTTAAAACATTTTTCTTACTGGAGCAGCTACGGTAGCTCTCATCCATGTAAATGTATGTACAGAATTTTCTCCAACAGCACTACCCATTAGAGAGGCTGTCATAATTTGACAAACAAATCAGATTTGGTTTCGACTCCAAATTTCATCCTATAGTCACTTTATCTTGCGCAATTCACCACGCCCCCTCACAAGGACCTACGCCTGGGCTTTGCGCTGCTCATACCTGCCACACGAAACACAAGGTGGACACAGCTGGCCGCTGCCTCAGTCTCCCTTGTAACGCATCTCAGCAACACAACCCTTGTCCTCCGACCTCCCACCTAGCAGAAGCCTGATCCCCTAGCAAGCCCTAAGAGTGAACAGCCTCTTGGGTTGCAGCCTGTGCCGCTTCCTCATCCCACCTCAGGCTGTGCCAGATGCAATCTCAGCCCCATCCTCCTGTGCCAAAGGTCTTACGCTCTAGCAAATGGGAAACTCAAGAGGCTGGTGCTTATGGGAGTGGGGTTGAATTTCTGTTCTGTTTCAGTTGCTCACTGCCAGTGTCCAAGAAGGACACTTCTTCCACCTTCCCCCACGACAAAGCAGACACGGCAACCCTCTGGGGTTTCTGTGATGCCCTTCAGCTTTGTAACTCCAGTGGCACAGAACCACATCATGCCAGAGAGACCACAGCAGTAGCCTGAAGGATTACCTGAAGGTAAATTATACTGCTATAACTTGCCCTAAAAAGTCAACTGTGCAGCAAGGCCTGCTCCACATTACTCTGTTTACTCAGGAGCGCAACTGCTTCCCCAGTGCTGGCATATGCCTGAAAAGATGCCGTTATGTTGGTCAAAATACCCAATCCAAACATAAACCCAACATGAACGCCTTTTAATCAGCATAGCTTGCTCTTGTGAGAAGCCAGCCTCAGCGGTGAAAGCAAATGCCTGCTAGTACAATAAAGGTTCCCGCAGGCCTGGGGTGTTTAAAGGGAACTTCGCCTTCGCACGTAAGGGGTGTCTTCCCATGCTGGAGAAGACCTGTCAGGAGGCTCCAGATGTGGAGCAGAAAATGACTGAGACCCTTCCCTGGGTGAAGAAGTGCTTTTTGTTTAAACCTGAAGCAGCTCAGAGAAGTAATGACTGATCCAGAGAGGCTCCTGTTTCCTTCTACACAAGGAGATTATTTTAGCACTTCTGCTACTTCCAGAATACCTTCAATGATTATCTTGTCCAAAGTACACCAAGACCAACCTCCAAGCTGGTAGGTGGTATTGCAGTACAAACTTTTTTTTTTTTTTTTCACATGGATGGGCTTTTTGCCAGTGTATCCTCTCCCTCTCCAAACAGAAGTTGCGTGATCAGCCCGAAGAGTTGCAGGGACTGATTTACTCAGCTACTGGCAGGCCTTCCTTGGTCCCTTGTCATGATCTAAGGCACAAATTGTCTTAAAAATTGAACTTTTCAGTTCTTTTCAGCTCTTAGAAATGACAAAGTGGGTTAAAACAGCCTGGATAGAGAAAAAAAGACTCATTGTGCAACAGCTTTTGGCTGTCTCTTAGGTTACACAGGGCAGGAAAAAGAATCATATTTACGGTTGCTGGTTGGAAGACAGCTGCTATTGTTATTGGTGGTTTACCCCATTTGTCTTTTTAAAATCACTTTCATTACCAAAAGCTTGAGACAGATAGAAACTTCCCACTAAAATTCTAGAGTGAGTAACTGTCGAAGAGGTGAGTGACAGCAGCATCTAGCAAAGCTTGAGAGCAGTTCTGAGGTGGGAGTTAACTTCCCAGGCAGGTCTCCAGCCCTATGCTGGGGCATGAGATGCTCCTCATCTCTGTCAGAGGTTCATGTCTGGGGCTGAATGCACACAGGCAGCTCATTGCTGCCAGTTGGATCCCACACCCCTCTGGGTAGGAGGTATAAAGCTCCAGAAGGAAGAGGCAAACTTGAAATTTGGGGTGTACAGACCCTTGTTCCACTTCTGTGAGATGGAGGGGGAAATCACTGAACAATCATCAGTTGCTGTTAAAACCTGATGATCAGTCTTGATGTTCTGTGAAACTTGGAGTGAGGCAAGGACCAAAAATGTATGCTAAAACCCTTAGTCCAGATGACCTACTTAAGGCTTTTGAAATAGTAATGTTGATTTTTGCCATGAATTAACTAAGGGATTCTCTAGGATGCTGTGGATAGGTTGGGAGTTGTTTTGTGTAAAAAACAAAGTAGTGTTTACTATACACAGATTAAAAACAAGAATGAAAGTAAGATTTGTTGTTGGTCCAGATGAATATTTTACTTTCAATTTTAGTTTTAATTTAACTGCCTAAACAAGGCACAGTTTGTGGCCCTAACTGTTTACAATACAAAGACAGACTGCATTATGAAAGAGAGGAAACAAAGTATTGGAAAGACAATGGCAACGCAGATATGCAGAAATGGCATTACCTGGTCCGCCATGATGTGTCATTTATTCTATTTACCTCTTGCTTTCTTTCATCACTCCTCCCATCTTTCAGCTGCCAACAGAATCTCCATTTTTACTCGCCCCAGTCCACGTGACATAATTACTTATTGATATGCAGCCATGGAACTGCTTGGCACATCACTCAAAAATATCCTCATGTCCACCCCAGGATTGAAAAGAATTATTTGTCAAAGATATTTCTTTGATCCTAATGACATTTTTCCAAATAATTTTATTTCAATTGTCTTTGTGGTGATAGGGAGGGTGAAAAGACTGCCATGAGCATACATGCCTCCCAAATGTCATGCAGCAATTGAACATTACAGAATCAGAGAATCACAGCATGGTGGGGACAAAAAGCAGCCTCTGCAGATCAACTCCTGCTCAGAGCAGGGTGACCTAAAGCAGGTTGCTCTGGGAAGGTCCTGTCAGGTGTTTAATATCTGCAAGGATGGCGACACCACCACTTCTTCGGGCAACGTCCGCCAGTGTTCAGGCACCATTTCAGCAAAATTTTTTTCCTACATTTAAGGAATTCTAATTTATGCCCATTTCCTGGTTTTGATGCCTGACATACACCACTACGGACTGGCCTCCAGCTGTACTTCATGCCACTGACCACAACTCTTTCAGCCCAGTTCAGCCAGATTCCAATCCACCATTCCAATCCACTATTCCAATCCGCCATCACCTAGCCCACACTTCATCAACTAGTCTATTAGGTTGTTGTGGGAGACAGCATCAAAAGCCTCTCTAATGTCAAGACAAAACCCATCTACTAGTGTCCCCTTGTCCATTGATGCAGCCATTTCATCACAGAAGGTTGTCCAGTTGGTCAGGAGTGATTTACCTTTCTTAAGTCCATGCTGAATACTCCCAGTCATCTTCTTGTCCCTACTACACGGTTAGTAGTCAGGTATCTGGCTGTAACTGAAAGTTAATGAGAAACTTGACAAATCAATAAATTGTGTCAAAGAACTACAATTATCTGGAAAGCAAGTGATGAAGACCTTTGTTAGTTTGCTCAGAGAACACAGGTACTCCCTGTGTTTCATGATTTTTACTACACGGTATGTCAAGTTAATAGAATATGGCAAGTTTAATTCAGTTTCCACAGCTGATCATGTGTTTTATTGTAGCCTCCATTCTCTGTGCTTCTCATAGGCTTTCTCTCCTGGACCATTGTATCTTGTGCTACTTTATTATTTCTCAGCTTCAGCTGGAAGACTGGAAAGTGTTTCTACAGTATTCCAGCCTGCGGTGGGGTAAGAAAAGCAGTGGGTTATTATTATTAACGTGTCTTCAAAATCTTCAGGAAGAAAACACAGTTCACTTCAAAGCCTTCCATCTCCTGGGGGAGCGATCCAGATAGGCTATTATATAAAAGGCACTGGACACTGACCTTCGTGTCTCCCAGTTTAGCACTTGCACGAAACCAATTTAATATAAAAGCATGACTGCCAATGTCATTGTTTGAAGTTCCATTCTGGAAGGATGTTTTCTGCATATGCTTAACAAAATTTCACATGTCTTTGGGAACCTTAGGGAGGATTTAATGGATTGGGGGTGGCATTTGCTGTTTAGGCTGCAAGTTATTTAGCACTATCATATCTGAAATGCCCATGAATATTCACCAATGCATGCTGTTATGAACCACGGGCATTACAACAGCATCAAGGGTAAAGGATTTTTAGGTATCTGTAAGGTATGATATAGCTGCACATGTTTCAGTGTTGCAGCTTCAGAATGGGGCACCTGAGCTCTAATCTATGAACCAAAATCCAGATGGATATGGTCTGAGATGTGTTGCTGTCTGTTCCTGCCACCAACATGGGGACACATTTGGACGTAGACAAGAACTTGAATAGGCTGTGCTTCTGCATTTTGTTTACCAAAAGCCTTTTTTCCCTCACATGCAACACTGAAGAAATGCTTGGGTAACGCGGGGTTCTAAGGCGACTTTGGAAAACTGCAGTCACAACATGCAAAGCCTTGTTTCTGAAATAAAAAAAAAATGCATGCCATTAGATGTTCTTCCATGGTTTTCAAAGGATCTGACCCTGCTGCTAAATGCAGCACTGGTCATATCTTTCATGCAAGAAAGTCATCCTCCCCAGGAGAGAGCAGATCTGGTGTGTAGCTAGGACAAGCGAATGCTCTGTTTCTTATCAGAGTGCTGGTATCTGTTCCTCCTTTCAGGGAGTTCATCCAGCTGGTTTACGGCTCTCACAGCTCAGCCGAGAGGGTGGGGGGAAGGGGATTAGCCCAATAGTTTCAGTAATTTACACACATTCATCAGCCCCTTGACTTCTACACTGAAATTCTTGCCTTTTATGGCAGACCCAGGGAAAATGATATAATGGTATGGCATACAGCATGTGTACATAGGGAGCTGGGGATACATTTCATATATTTTTACAGGTCTTGTTTTGCAAACATTTCTAAAGGAATTTTGAATTTATGGTCTGATAACCAATTTCACTACGAATGATAACTGAGTCTCTGTGAGAAGCTCCGTGCTCTGCCAGAGCGAAAGAAGGAAAGAAAGAAGGAAAGAAAGAAGAAAGGAAAGGAGAAAGAAAGAGGAAAGAAAGAGGAAAGAAAGAGGAAAGAAAGAGGAAAGGAAAGGAAAGGAAAGGAAAGGAAAGGAAAAAAGGAAGAAGGAAAGGAAAGGAAAGGAAAGGAAAGGAAAGGAAAGGAAAGGAAAGGAGAAGGAAAGGAAAGGAAAGAAAGGAAAGGAAAGGAAAGGAAAGGAAAGGAAGGAAAGGAAAGGAAAGGAAAGGGAAAGGAAAGGGAAAGGAAAAGGAAAGAAGGAAAGGAAAGGAAAGGAAAGGAAGGAAAGGAAAAAGGAAAGGAAAGGAAAGGAAAGGAAAGGAAAGGAAAGGAAAGGAAAGGAAAGGAAGGAAAGGAAAGGAAAGGAAAGGAAAGGAAAGGAAAGGAAAGGAAAAGGGAAAGGAAAGGAAAGGAAAGGAAGGAAAGGAAAAGGAAAGGAAAGGAAAGGAAAGAAGGAAAGGAAAGGAAAGGAAAGGAAGAAGGAAAGGAAAGGAAAAGGAAAGGAAAGGAAGGAAAGGAAAGGAAAGGAAAGAAAGGGAAAGGAAAGGAAAGGAAAGGAAAGGAAAGGAAAGGAAAGGAAAGGAAAGGAAAGGAAAGGAAAGGAAAGGAAAGGAAAGGAAAGGAAAGGAAAGGAAAGGACAAGGGAAAGGAAAAGGAGAAGGAAGGAAAGGAAAGGAAAGGAAAGGAAAGGAAAGGAAAGGAAAGGAAAGGATAAGACAAGGAAAGGAAGAAAGGAAAAGGAAAGGAAAGGAAAGTGTGGGTACTGAAGGAACGCTCTCTTCCATATCGCAATTCCACTGCCCGCACAGGTCCTCCTTAAAATTCTGCTCTTGACGTCACGTAGCAAAATTCTCGAATTAAAGTTGGATTCTTACACTCTGGGCCCTGTGCTTGAAATGAATTTGTAATAGCTGTTATTGTTTTTCATGCAACAAAAAAAAGAGCTGGTTTTTGAATGAAATGATAGTAGAAAGACCACCATTGTCTCCAGTGGGAGTGGGCTATTGTGAAAGGAACTTGTTAAAATAAATCCTTAGCACTGTTTTCAGATTTTAATGGGAGTTTTGGGAGGGATGGGAGATTTCTCTTGCTACATTCCAACAAGTGATGAGCTTTCTTTTGTGTTACAGAGCTCTGATCATCTGTCTTTCTCCATAGGACTTCAGTGAAATTCTCCAATTTCTGCTAAATATGGAGATGGCCAAATAAAGTTGCACAAAACAGCAAATTTAGGATAATCATGCCTAAGTGTGTGGGCATTTGGGATCTCATCCAAATGAATCCAAAGAGGAAGTTGTATGGGTCTGATTCTCACCTCACTCTTTTTCTATCATCATGTTATGCTGTTATAAATCAACTGAGGGAGATTTATTTTCTTGCTAGATTCTTTGTATAGATACTAGCAACTCAATGCATTAAGCACTACAATTTTGTGCTCCTTCTACCAAGGGACCTCTCTAACTCCCAGTACGACATCTTTAAAACTATTTTGCAGGAAAAGCAGAAGAAATGCAAGGGTTATTCTGACATTGTGTTGTGCCCTAACTTGTTAGTTGGATTGGATCCCATACAGCAGTTTAAGTGGAGGAAAAAGGAACATATTTGGATTGCCTGACTGCTACCAATAAATGCAAAAGTGCCAAGCCACGTAACATAAGCCTCTTGAGAAGGCGTTAAGGATGTACAACTGCAGAGTTACCAACAGTTTTCACCACACCAATCATCCAAACATAGTATGGGCAACTTGGCTTTCTGAAACTAATTAACAAGGATTCACAGCTGAAATTAGTGGTTCTCAAAAGTCTTTCCCACCACAATCTTCTGTAATCCTTCTTCTTCAAACTACAGTATTCATTATGGACCATATCCTGCGTGTAAGGTGAACCTATGCAAATATTCACAGGACTACTGATTCTGAACTTTGCTTTGGATTCACAACAGGATTTGGGTGAGGGGAAGCTGGATTTGTTCAAATCCATACATTTCCATACATTAGGACCTGCAAATCCGTGTAAACTGTTTCTGACACAAAGCTGGCAAGCCCATTCTGGATGAAAATAGGAACAGCTCACACAGCAATGTCATACAACCTTGTTTTTTTCACTATAGTAAATAAAATTTCCTTTGTGTCTTCTGCACTCTCAGAGGTGACTAAAAACATAGGTTCGTTTTAAGCTAGGTTGGCTTAGCAAATCCACCTGAATTTTTCCACTGATATATTTTATCCTGATTTGGTAGACTTCTAGAAATTCTGGTTGGAAGGGACATCTGAAGGTCATTGAATCCAACCTGAGTCCAAAGCGGGATTATTGCCAGCACTAGACCATGTCCACCCACTCTCTACTTTGCTGTTATTTTTTGGAAGTCAGATTATCCCACCATGATCTCTTGCAACCACAAAGTAAAACAGAACAGGAAAAGACTCACTGAAAACATCCAGAGGTAGAAAGAGAATAGTTGGATCTGGATTTTGAGAGGGTTTCTTACTTTCTGTCATCAAGAGGTTCTGTGTCCAGTGATAGGCAATTAGGGAATGGGCAGGTCACACTTGCTTCATGAGGCAGCTGAGAGAACAGTGGTAAGTGTTCACTGTGGAGAAGAAAAATTAAAATGAAGCCCAGTAAATGTATGTAACAAGCTCTAGTTAGTGGGTCAGGAAAAAAAAACAGTCCCTCCTCAAAGATTTATATCCCGCATGAATAGTTTAATGCTCTCTTGGAAGAAATGACCTAACCCAGCGCAGGACAGCAAGAGCGAACTAGTTATTGTTCACAAACCCTGGCAGAAATAGTTGGAATGAAAAATAGTAGAAAACAACCTAGATCCCTTTTCCTTCAAATAAGCAGTTTCAGATGATTAAATGGCAGGTGAATAATGCTTTGTTTAGAAATCTGAAATTTTGGTGGGTAACACGTGAAGGACTGTGGCTTCCCTGTGAAAGATTTCTTTGGAGATGGCTGGCACTGCAGTGCAGGTTGATGTGTGCTGGCCAGACACTGGGATCTGTCACACTGCAGCTGGGATCAGCAACACCCGGAAGAATGGAAGAAGGCGGCAAGCTTGCAACCTGTCTGGCAAAAAAAATCAGTCTTTACAGAGAAGGTAGCAGGATGGTGATCAGCAGAGCTGCACTGAACTTCCTTGGCCCCCAGCAGCCCTGCCCTGCTCCTTCATCCTAAGTGATTCCTCCTTCAGCAGCTGCCCCAGGTAGCTTTTGGGTGACCTCCAGCCCATCCAGATCAGCTGTTACCATCCCACCTACCTCCCCACAGTGAGGCAGGATGGACTTGGATAGAGTCAACCAACTCTTACCAGAAGGAAAGCAGGTCTTCAAGGGGCTGCAGGGGACAGCTATGGCATCTGGTGAGGAGGGCAGGACATCATCAATGGGATCTCTTGGTACTAACTGCATGAAGAATTACTTGGATGTGAATTCAAAGGTAGCTTTGTGGGTTTTGAAGAGCAAAACAGCAGGATAAATTAGAGATTTTCAGAAATCTGCAGTTCTACAGTATTTTGGCCATGAATTCATAGCTCTGAATCCACAAGCATATAACTTTTACTCCATCATTCCGTATGTTTGTACCTAATGTATACACCCATCAATATATAGCCTTGCAGACTACTTTCTCATCTGTCTCCCAAAAGTGCTCAGGGCACTTTATACTTGCATTTAGCTTTCTCAGGATTAGTGGTGGGTTATATTGAGATGTCCTGAACTCAAGGATGTCAGAGATATTTGAGGGGATCCCGTGAGTTCAGGATGCTAAAGTTCACAGTTCATGCGTGAAGCATGTGAATCCCAGTTTAGTCTGAGGAGAACAGCAGGACAAAGGGCTTGTCACACATGCTGAGTCGTTGGAAACACGATCACATGAGGTTAGAGTAGTCATCATAACTGATGTTAGGGTCATATCTCGTTTCTGATGAGTTTCAGCTGGTCCTGCTCCGAAAATGTAGAGCAGCTGTTTTTTAAAGTTTTGTAAAATGCTGTATAGGCAACATAGATGGAATTCTGGAATAACTTTACCTAGAAGATCCTTTAAGCTTCACAATTAACCGTAGATCCTCTTTAGCTATACTGCCACACTCATGTGGCCTACAGAAAGAGCCCAGACACCCAAAGAGGGAACATTAGGATCATACAGTCTTACTTTCTTCAAGCCAGCAAAACTTTGCTCAGTAACTTCTGCACCGGGATTATTGTTTCTGTTTGAGCCTAATGTATATCTTTTAGAAAAAATATCCATTTATGATTTAAAAGCATCAGGTGTGGGAAAACACACCACATACATATTCAAACCGCTCCAAAGCTTAGGTAGTTTCCCTTTTAAAGATTTGCGCTTCATTTTTCATCTGCTTGTCTCATTCCAGCTTTCAGCCACTTGATCTCAATATGTTTTTCTCTGTGAAATCGTTCTGCCACGATCTGAAGAGTTTTTCCTTGTAAGCATTTGTAGGCTGGAATTAATTCACTTCTAAATCTTCACTTGGATAAATAAAATAGACTAAGTTTCTTATATCTTAATCTGTCAAGTATGTTTTATAGACCCTGACTTGTGCTATAAACCTTTTCCGAACACACTCCAGTTTCTTGGTGTCCTTTCTGAAGCAAGGACATGAGGTCTATACTTTGGTAATGTTCTTAGTCATGCTGGAGAAAGGGATAATGCCCCTTTTCCTGTTTTGATTCCCTCTTGCTTCTGCAATGAAGGATTGCATTCACAAACTCATTGTTATGTTGCTGTAAGACCACATGCTTCATGGACTGCCCAGTATGATTTCTTTGTGTTTTTCAGATTGATCCACAGGGTAAAGTTCCATATTTTACAAGGATATTCTGTCCTTACTGCTTTTCTAGCATTATGGCCCAGCACCAACACCTTGCTCTATTTACCAACTGATTCTTATGAGTACATGTAGATTATGTAACCATGCAATTATTTACAAATTCCACTTTTAGTATTCTTCCCCACTTCCACTAGCACTGGTTTCATAAGTTCGTGCCATACCCTGAAGAAGTCATTGAGCATTATTTGGCCAAAATCAGATCTCTGAGAAGCGTACCAGGAATGACCTTCTAACACACTGTTTCTCCATTTTCAGTTGTTTTCAAGCAATTTTTAATACATGTTTATTATACTCTCTATTTTTAATACAGTGCTACATCTGGAATGTGTTTCTTTTATCTGCACACCAAATGGAACTCGTTCAAATATTCTGTTGTTTCTCTTTGCTACTCGTGCAACACTAATAACGAAAAGCTCATGTAGACTGCAGCATCCTACCTGTGCTTTTTGATTACGGGACAAAAACACACCGGATCTAGCTCCATAGGACATTGGTCAGTCTGCTGGGAGACACTGTTTACACATTAAGAGACATTAGACCTTAGACTGGCTGATGTGTTACCAAACTGCTTAAATAACTGTTGCCAGTTCCCACACTTTTCACTTACAGATGTCACAGCAGCGCAGAGCAAACCCTAGGGCTGGTTTGGGCAATGATGGTGAAACGCAGTCATGATGACGATGGTGATAAGCCAGCAGCACTGTTATCTTTCTCAAACATCAAATTTCCTCAGAAAAGACAACAAGGTTATGTTACAAGGCCTGTTATCGAAAACCTATCTTAAATGATTTGCAGTAACAACCTTTCTGCAGCTTCTCTCCACACCTACGCCAGGATACCCAACTATATACCTATTGTGATTATCCTATTTACTGTTTTCACATATTGGCATTCAGTCAGAATTTTCAGTCCTCAGCTACTCTCTCAGGGTTGGTTTATAAGAAAATCAACATTAGCAGGTTAGAAAAGCTCTTTCCAGATAAGAAGAGCTGCATGAAATTCTTCCATTCTGTGCATCCTAAGTGACCGCTTCACCATGAGAAATTTATTTAGAATTCCTCCCTTTATCCCAACCCTATTCATCAGAGAGTTTTTTGAACTAATGCGTTTAGCCTTCCTAATCAGGTACCTCCACTTCCGAGTTCTGATTACCTGTGAATGTCACGTGTGATTTCCACAATATTTTTGTTTGGACCGGGTAATTTGTTTATTGTTATTGCCCAATGGTTGGTTCATTTGCCAGCAAGACCAAGTCAGCAGGTTTCTGGACTCCCAGCAGAACAAGTTCCTCATCATAAAAGCATGCCGCAGGTGTCAGGGCATGAACCCTCACACCACACCTGACAGACCTGGGGACGGACAGTGAAGGGATGGTATGTCAAGCACTGTGTGTCACAGTGCTCGCATGTCAGCGAGTGGGTACCCTGGCGCAGAGCTGTGGGTGTATTTTGTCACTCAGTCACGTCCCATCCTGCAGGCTCTGCTGACATCAGATGATCTGATCTCTCACTTGCCACGGTTTGAGCTTCAGGGCTTCATTTGCTTTGGATAAACACCCTGCGATCCAGGTGCTAACCTAACCCAGTTCACAGGAAACAGTACCCCTGCACCGCACTGAACAAACGATGTGCCACAGACCTGTAAGTTCTCTGGCCACCCGAGAAACGCCATCACAGCGGGATGGCAGACCTGCTACTATTGTGGCTGGGCAGAAACCGTCAGCAGCAAGCGGAAAACCAGAGAAAAACAAGGACGGAAGGCATAAGCACAGCTCCTGTGTGGCACAAATTAATTCTGTTCAAGGCTTTTAGCTTATTTCTACCTCTTTACACTCTCTTGGTGTTTTACTTAATCCACTGGCAATTAAGCACCAGCTGTGCATTTAAACCATAGCTTCAGCTGAATCCTGGGAGTCAACGTCTGGAGTAAACTGTGAGAGCGTGGGCCAGGGGCCACGTAACACACCTGACGCGCAGCCCTAGTGAACCATCTTGGAAGTCTGCACAACTTTATGAGTCAACATGCTATTCCTTAATCCACAGAGACTGTCAAATCCCTTCAACGCTGGGACCAAGCACATGGCAGAGGACTCAGCAAAGCAGAACTTATCTTCGGTAAACTGCACTTTCAACATGCTTCAGCTAACACATTAGATATTAGAGGAGATTAGATATTCTAGAGGAGATTATCATATACAAACTCAATAAAAAACACAAAGATAAAGTACCGTAAAGGTAATATAAATATTTAAGAAGTTACAACATAGTTTTGTAGCATTAGGTTATGTGTATTATATTAATAATTACGAAGGATGTTTAAGAAAAATATTTTCAGAGGCACCTAATTGAGTTTATAATGTAAAATAACAAAGAGAGATTCCACTATTTCAACGTTACTGTACAGTCAGTTAAAATCACCCATACGTGATGTAACTGTACCTCTTCTGCGCAGACGAAATGGAAGTTGTTGAGAAGTATCCACTAAGTTTTAAATTTTGCAGAGGACGTGGTTTCTCGAGGTGATTAAACACATCTTCCCCACCTCAAGCGAATCCCCTAGTATAATTCAGTACAGAGTGTGAGTTCATGGTATCTCTTTCTGCATATTACCCTGGGTCCTGAGATAAGTGTCTGGAAAAATGATGCATTACTGGAAGGATAACATGTTATGAACTATGAGTTTAGCTTGTCAGATTAAAGAGGAGCTTCTTGTAAGAATCAAGGGGAAGTAAGCAAAATGGTTGATATTTTACCGAATAGATTGATCTGCCTTTTTTTTAAGAACTCTTTCAGGCAAGAGCTTCCTTTTTTTTCCAAACACCAAGCCGTTTACATGTTTTTGCAATCATTGAACAGAACTGAAAATCAAAAATTTCCCTTGGGAAAACCTACATAAAAGATTTCAGCGTGTTGAACCAGGGAGAAACGTTTCATTTGGAAGCAGCTCGACAACAAACTGTGGCCAACTCTGGCTTTCAGAAAATTGTGTTTCAGTTGTATGACCCGTCCGCTCCCACATGACAACTATATGACTGTGTTGCATTGCCTATAATGCACTGTAATCTGACTGATCCCTCATGGTGTATAACAGGGGTATTGTATCCATTATGCATCCTGCCAAAATGTCCTGGCAGATGGGAGGAAGCATGTGGCAGCTGACCTACAATTTCCACGATGCATCACTGCAATGAAGCATTTTTTAATGCAGGATGGAACAAAAAGGTAATGTTTCCTATTGGGGACATAGAAAAAATTCCTTTAAAGTGTTTAGATATTTGCAAATTGAGAGAGATGGAACAGTCTTCACTCCACCCTCCCAGGCTCAAATTTTCACTTTCAGGACAAAAAGTTTGTAGAAAGCAGAATCTTTATATGTTTTAATTAATTACATCAAAGAACAGCTTCTTTATTGAAAATGGTTCAAAAGCTGAAAATTCCTAGTTCTACAGTAGAATTCACCTGGTAAGACTCAACCTACATCTGATTTAAAATTGTTTAAGCTGAAAGGGTTCAAAACACCAGAAGGAATTACCCTAGGTTAAAAAGGGTCAATAGAGTTTACCAGTCAGTGTGGTAAACAAACTGATAATGGTTCGACTAATTAACTAAACTGACCAATGCTTTGGCTTCATCAATCCTGGCCAGTTCAGCCACTTTGAAACTGTTTTATTCTGAAGTAGTCCTAAATTACAGTGTATTTGAACACTTTCAGCAATATAGGTTTTGGCCCAATATGGATATAGGTTAATAGTTTTGTGGTGAGGTAAAAGCCCAAAGCTATGCTCAATATAAATAATTGGAAAACTGACATAAAAAAATACATGATCTATCTCTGTAATGTCAAAAAATATTTTTCACATCCTCATAAACATGTGAGAGTCGCTGGAACAGTTTCCAACCACCAGAAATGGTCCAGTAGCCACAAACTGAGATTTTGTTGCAATGCATCCAGGTGGTTTTTTAGATCTGCCAGGAAAGCAGAGTTTTCTTTTTCTGCCACAGTATGTCCAGACCTCTGCCAGGGTGCAGCAGCAGGTCTGGATCCACGGCTATGCCGCAAGGCTGGGGAGAACATTTCCGATGATACGCAACTCCTCAGGGATGGAGGGGCAGCCCTTGCCTCCAGCCTCCCCATGATGGTTTTTCCCAGGCAAAGACCCTCATTCTGGGAGTTGAGACATGCTCCAGCCCCAACGCTGACCTGTACTCCCCAGACCCTTTCACTGGTCATCAGAGGTCTCCTGCAAGCCAGGATTTTTGGCAGTATGGTTGCACTGTGCATAGTTGCACTGTCACAACTCAAACTAAGGATGACTTCAAGCCACAAAGCTGGGGAGTCAACAACTTGAATTTGGGGTATTTTATTTCATGCCTGAATATACTAAGCAGCCATGTAAACTCCTGCAGGGAGCTTAAGGTGGACTGGCTTGGTCGATACAGCTGTTTTTTGGTTTGCTGAGACCGACCTTATGCTATTTGCTGACTACAGACTTAACCAGAATGATTATGCACAGTACCAGCCTGTCAGAAGCATATCCTGAAGTTGCCATGGCAGAAAAGAAGACTATCCCCTCTTGGAAGCAGCTCAGAACAGCAGAGCAATACGCTGGAAAATCGTGTCTATCAATCAGGCGCACAAAGAGTGAGGGAGATTTTCTGCTGTATCAATCAGCGAGCACCAAATGCAGTAAAATCAAGGATGCTGGGAATGGTTTGCTCCCATCTCACAACTCCTTTCTGAGACATTTCTACAGCACAGTCTCAGCTGGCTGCCTCTAGACCCTGTAGAAAATTTCCAGTTGGGTTTAAGGGGAGCTGAATCAGAGCAAAGGAACATTGCAGTAGTGTCAGGAAACACATGATCATGATCTACACACAACTGCACCAGACCATCACTCTGTTTTTCTCAAAGTAGGAATGAGAGATGTCAGAAGTAATTATCTTGCACCACGTTAATCACCTATCTAGAGGGCATTAGTACTGCACAGGTAATCCTTCTTGTCTGTGTCTGCACAGAGTCAAGCAGAACTGCTGCCTACCCTCCAGACCCTCAAGCTCTCCCGCATTTAGAAGTGAGGAGCCACACAGTCCTGCACCAAAATTATGGAACCAGGCAGAATCGTCAGCTAACCGCTCACAAACTTCATCAGTTGCTTTTTTCTGTTCCTTTCCGTAGACAAAGACTCCTTATACTAAATTAGGTCCTCCAAACAAGTAAACAGGAAAACATAATGTCTGATTATGATGATGATGTGTGTGAATCTGTGTGAATCTGTGAATTAGCTGCCAAAGCTCCTTTAACACTTTTAAAACAACTAGAATCATAGAATCACAGAATGGTTTGGGTTGGAAGGACCTTAAAGACCATCTAGTTCCAACTCCCCTGCCATGGGCAGGGACACCCTCCACTAGAGCAGGTTGCTCAAAGCCTCATCCAGCCTGGCCTTGAACACTCCCAGGGATGGGGCATCCACAGCTTCTCTGGGCAACCTGTGCCAGTGCCTCACCACCCTCTCTGGGAAGAACTTCTTCCTGGTAACTAATCTAAATCTCCCCGCTTTCAGTTTAAAACTGTTACCCCTTGTGCTGTCACTACAGGCCCTTGTAAAAAGCC
This sequence comes from Rhynochetos jubatus, assembly GCA_027574665.1. NCBI lineage: Eukaryota > Metazoa > Chordata > Aves > Eurypygiformes > Rhynochetidae > Rhynochetos > Rhynochetos jubatus. The sequence continues at coordinate 34,392,018 of CM050690.1, forward strand.
CCCACCCCCACCCCCCACCCCACCCCAGCTTTCTTGTAGGCCCCTTCAGGTACTGGAAGGCTGCTAAAAGGTCTCCCTGGAGCCTTCTCTTCTCCAGGCTGAACAAGCCCAACTCTCCCTGCCTGTCCCCATAGCAGAGGTGCTCCAGCCCTCTGAGCATCTTTGTGGCCTTCTCTGGGCATCTTTGTGGCCTCCTCTGGGCTCGCTCCAACCAGTCAATATCCTTCTTATGCTGAGGGCTCCACAGCTGGACACAGGACTCCAGGTGGGATCTCACAAGAGCAGAGTAGAGGGGGAGAATCCCCTGCCTTGACCTGCTGGCCACGCTTGTCCTGATACAGCCCAGGATACAGTTGGCTTTCTGGGCTGCCAGCTCACACTGCCGGCTCACGTCCAGCTTTTTATCCACCGTTACCCCCAAGTCCTTCTCCTCAGGGCTGCTCTCGATCCATTCTCCAACCAGCCTGTACTTGTGCTTGGAATTGCAGAACTTCTTATTGAAAAGAAAGGAGGCAGCAGAAGCTTGTAATTTTGTTGTAAACCCTCATTATTTTCACTCATATAAAAGCAGAAAGAATGTAGAGCTAGGCTCCCCACTATTATTGAAGTAAGCGGGCCTAAGTTTCCAAAAAAGATCAACAAGGGGTTTAAACCTTTCCTCTAACCATGTGAGTTCTTCTAGTACAATTCAATAACGCAGTGAAATATCTGCTGTGGGAGCACGGGCAGTTCATGCAAGACCCCTTTTCTCCTCAGTGCACACGTGTGCCTTCTTCCCAAAAAGCTGGGGAAAGCCCGCAGTGCTGCGAAGCGGCATTGTGTGCATGTGTCTGTCTTCCATTCATGTTGATGAAGCAAAAGATTAATAAATTACTGTAATATTTCCAGGTAAATGACAGCGTAGTACCGACAGGCCCTATCCAAAGACTGTTTCCCTGGTGCACAGTGTGTGTTTGGAACAAGATGTATACAAAGGGCCGATGCAGAATACAAAGTGCACTGTGTCAAGATCATACATGACAAACAGAATGTTCATAAAATAACTGTTCGTTAAACTATCCGTTTTAACATAACGCATTGTGACAGAAGCTCGTCTGAGGCAAAGTCCCGAGGGAGAGGCAAGACCACTGGAAACAGTACTGCGGCTGTCTCATGGTCAGCGATGGGGACAGAGGACAGCAGAGAGTCACCTCTGTGACAAGCAGACACACAAATCAGAGCGCGAGCTCTTCTACTGGACAGACCCGATTGGAGTTCTATGTCTGGAGCCTTTTTTAGTGCAAAGGCAGCAGATGTAGTTAAAGCATTTTGATAAATCCAAAATGAAGTCTTTCAATTTATTTCAGTTTTAGTTTTATGTAATGGCACTGAAATTCTAAAAAAGGGGTTGAACAAAACATTTCATTCATGAACAAAACACTTGTATTTTTTCACCCATCCAGCTTCATGACAACCTTTTAAAAACCTTTGGAGTTACATTATGACATAACTTGTGAGCTGTTATGACAGCTCCTGATCCTCAAACCAGCCCATTCAGAGCTAGCTTGGACCCTGTGGTGTACAGAAACCCATGGTAGACCCAAGATGACATGACGTGAGGCATAGAGGAGGCCAGCAAAGACACTCAAAGGCAGATGTGATGTGATGAAAATGGCAGGCAAGGACAGAGCTGCAGCATGGCCAAGATCCTGTGCCTAGGGGGGTCTTTGGGGGTGGAGCATAAGGAGGCAGCAGGGACCGAAGCAGGAGGAGAGGAAGGCCGCAACAACCACTTTGCCTGAGGAGAGAAAAAGAGAAAGAAGATACCTCTTACAGTGTGAAGGAAGTTACAGGAGCTGAGGCATAGCCCCAGGGGCTACAAGTCAAGCAAAGAGCCAATCTACAAGCAAAGCAGAAGATGGGTATCAAGATACCATTCAAGTCATGAACCTTGGTGAGGTAAAGAAATGGTGGTGACATCAGCAGTAGCAAAGGAAGAGGTGAGAGAAAAAGTGATAGCATGGGATCTCTGTGCAGATGGCATGACCCATCGGTGTGCTTAGTCCAGTGACAGGGAAACTGCATCATCCTAATAGTCAAAGCCAGAGGAAAAATAAGATGTTCACAGTAATCTGGGCAGGAATGTGCATGCAGTCTTCTCCTAATAGTTGCTTACTGGTTAATCCTGCAGTTTATTACAGGCCCCACAAAACTGTAAAAAGATGCTAGCTATCTAGGTGAAAAAAAAGTCTGTCTTGAAATCTTTGTGAGACACTACCTCCCTTAAAAATACATGCATTCCCATGCCATTCTTTTCTCTAAAGTAACAGTGGTAATTTCAAGAGGTTTAAATTTGCGTGAAAAGAAAGGTAAAATTAATCTCAGTATCTCCAGCCCATAACTAAGGGAGTAATGAAATGGACACATGGCGTTGCTAGGACCGATGGGTGTCCAGGTGTTCTGGGCAAGCCCAGAATCCACATGCTCTGATGTGGTGATGCTCAGACACGCATGCTGCCCCAGTAACAAGTTACGCAGAATTATTATGAAGTGCTGGAGACTTGCCACGTTGAATATGTAAAAACTGAAAAGGTGTATTTTCTCAAAGTTTGTATTTGCATATTTTCAAACTTAGGTAAATGTGTATGCCAGTGAGTATGTGTACGGCTTTGAGATCACCGTCTGCAGTAGGAGACTGAAGGGTTGCTGGATTGGAAAATACACGTTTCTTTGTCCCCTTTCCAGCTTTTCACATAATTCTTCTCTAATAGTCTCCTTCCACGAAAACTCTGACAGAAAATTTTCCAAATATTTCAGTCCAACCTATCTTCACAGCAGCATTTTGTACAGGTCTAGCCAAAATGCACATTTCCCAATGGAATTTTACTCCTTTAAATCCCTGGCCAGTCCTCTAACCATGAAGGAGTTAACTCCAGCCTCGTTTCTGTTTCTTAATTCCATTTCAGAGAAAATGTTAATCCTTTAATTATATAGCATGTTCAACCGACAAAATTACTTTCCTATTGTTGAAAAGTTCCTTGTTATACTGAAGGTTTTTGATTAAACATGGCCATGGGGAAAACATATAGATTCACTATTGAGATGATTTTTAATATAAAAATTCAAGGGAACATACAATCCTCTTTAAGGGGACTATTATGTAGCCACAGTGGTTTCCCACTATGCAAAACTAACTTCCTCTCTTCCTGGAACTGTAAAGCCTCTGCCCTCAGAGGTATAAAGGGGAATTTTCAATTACACGCAGGAATTTAGCTTTTCATGCCTTGTGCCCCTCTAAGAATACGAGGTCCTCCCTCCTGATAGTAAAGTTACAAGGGGCTTCCAACAGAGGAACACATCCCTCTGAGGACAGGCGTCAGGGAAGCAGGTGGCAGACAGCATTGCATACAGCTTGCTGAAATCCTGATTAAGACAATAATGGCATGCAATAAAAGTCAGATTGCATGCAGCACAGAGCGATGGCAAAAATGTCATGTTACCACGCCGGGGCTTCAGGAACAGCTAGCAGAAGTCATTGGGCATTTTTGATTCGTTACAAAGGGCTACAGATGAGAACAACTGGTGACATGAAATACTGTCTGCAGCAGAAACTGAAGTTACCTGCCCATCATTTCTTAATCCTGCTTGCAGGGTAATCAGATCAGACCTCTGCTACCCCAGGATCTTACCGAGTCTTGTTTGGTAATGTTGTCCAACCATTTGAGCTTGATTATCCTCTTAAAGCTAAGAGCCCAGAATTGGGTGAGGCAGCACAAAAATGTAAGCCACAAGAAATATTTATTTGCAACTGGTCAGTTTTGTGAAAAATAATGATGACTTTCCTACTGGGCATGAACAGATACTCAGTTTCCAGATTATTAGCTCTCATAGTATGTTCTAACTGGTGGAAAATTGATTTAAAAGCTCCTACTGTCTAATCTTATTACATAGGGTTGATTGTGTTTCACACTAATAAGATAAGAGGTTAGGACATTAATCTACTGTAAACTAAATGCTCCTATGAAATGTGATAGAAGAGATGATAAAGAACTTGCTTTGCTGCACTGCAGCTGACGTGTATCGCACGCTGCGCTTGCTAATGAACACTAAGTCACAGACCGTATTATCTGTGCTTTAAAATTACTATTCATGCTCCTGGACTTCTCCTTCAAAATTTAGGGACAGATCCCTGAGAATACCAAAAATGTCATTAAAAACTAATACAACTTGGAACATCTCTGTGCGGCGTACACGTTCATGACCTATCAGAGGGACACGTCTTGAGTAACGACAAAGGCGGAGAGGGAATAAAGGTGACAGGACAAAGCGAGCTGCATGTGCTTTGGAGCTTGGTTTCTGGCAGCACGAATGTCTGATCACTGCTGAGGTATATATCAGACCTAGTATTGCACTAGGCCTGAATTCATTAGTTACACACAGATGTGCATTGTGCAAACACAAGCGCTGCTCTCCTCTCTGACTCAAAACCGGCACCTTTTATTTCACGCTTTTTGGAATGAATAGGAGATTGCCTCATGGGTAAAGAGCGGAGGTAAACCGAGATGGATTATTAGCATTCAGTTCTTTGCAGACTTGAGAACAACTTAAAAACCAGGATTAGCTCGTCTAGATGTTGCTTGGGACAGTGGTGCTGGGAGGCCAAAATAAGGCTGGCAAAACTCTTTGAGCTCCTTGGACTGGCAGTCACTCTGCAGGTGCACAATACTACTATTGATCCCATCTGAAACGATTCTAATAATTACAAATCCCCATAATATCTCTTTGAAGAATAATCATAGGATTTAAATGACAGGTGCAATGAAAATAACATCATTTTCTAATTAAACAGAACAAGTAGGATTTATTGTTCTGAAGTTTCTGGTAATGCTTTACTCATCAGTGAGATTTTGTTTTATCAACATGTAGCTCACCGAAGCAACCTGCGCCACCATTAAAAACCCTCATTCCTTTGTCCTTGTAAATGATGCAGCTACAAGTATATTGGACACAATTCAGATTGAGTGTGGTCTAGAAATCAGAACTGTGCTTCTTGTTCTTAAAAACAAGAATTCCCCATGTGGATGTTAACTACAGTCCCTAGAAATGGGCCAAAAATGAGTTTCCAGATGTCACAGCAATACGTTGCGTAACTTGGTCGACACCAAACACGGGGCAGAGCCACAGCCCTTCTGATGTCCTCTTCAACATGTTCCAGACGAGAAAAGAGAACTACAAGCTGGTGTCGAAAGGCACCTTTTCTCCAGAAAAATAAAGCAGAGTTCCTCAGCAGTGCATAGCTTTCCATCATCTGCTTGCCATGTCCTGCAAGAGCGGGGCACCGCCGGGGGAGAAGCTGGAGCTCAGGTTGAGACCACGTGCAGAGTGCCTAGGGAAGAGAGCTGTCCTGGGACGGAAACTCTGCTAGCAGGTGCAGAACAGAGAGGGTGGAAAAGGGCTGTACGTGAGCGAAGGGTTTGTGTCAGCCCCTGCCCAGGTGAGGGTTCGTGGGGGTACAAGGTCTTCCCTTCCGGTCACAGCAGCCAGACCAGAGCACATCAGTACATACTCAGGACAGTCACACATTTTGACACTATAACGCTCAGGCCCATTTAAGGACATCTTTTGCTGCTCACCAGTAACATGAATTGGGATAAAGAGAAATAAAGTTGCCACAACCAGAGGAAAGAAATCCAATCTTTTGACTAGTGCCTTAAAAATCAAATCCACTAAAGCTCATACCAACGCTTTCTTACCACACCAGCGGAGCAGGCACCCAGATTCCAACTGTCTTATGTGGTACTCATTATATCTGCCTGCTACAGCTTGACTTTATTGCTTTGAAAACATGTAAACCTCTTCTTGCTACATAAGTAAGCAAACCTTGGACAGCATTACCCAGGGTGAAAGGAAGGGAACGGCTTAGTGGCTAACCTTAGCACGAAACCAAAAGCCTGCAGTGCAGAGCAAACAAACTCCGTGGTCGGGGACCGTCAGTCAGATTGCTGGTGGACAAGCAACTCTTAAAAAGTAATCCCCATCTCAGAATAACCCTCACTTATACTCTTAGGAGTTCACAAACTCCTGTGGCTGGGGAGCTGTGGTAAGCAACCCTGCCAGCAGCGTTTGGGGTGGCTGCACCCCGGTAGCAGGCATGTGCTTCCTGCCACCTAGAGGAATCCCAGAAGGTTCCCCACCGCTGGAAAATCCCTGGTACTGGGATTTCACCTCTGAATTCACCCTGCCATTCCTTCCTTGTGAACAGCACCTCGGCGGCTGGTACAAAAACCAGCCACTTCTGCCACCACCAGCCCCAGGCTCCCTGCGGAGGAGACATAAACTGCCAAGGAGAAGCTTTCCAGGCACCAAAGAATTTCTAACCTCAGCAGCAGTGCCAGGAAATAGGCCCTAATCCCAGGCAATTAAGTTTACAAGAAATAGGCAGCCTGTGGGGGGACATTTAAGTGTGGCCGGCAAGGTTTGTGTGGAGATTCATTCATGCTCCTCACCGCTCCAGCTCCCCAGAGGTCCGCCATGCAGAATGAGCTACATGACTTCTAAATCTGGACACACCTGCTCTTTTCCTGTGTGCCACCAGGCTAAATCAGCCATCTACCACAAGGAAGAAAAAGAGGGCCAGTTTCATAAGGCACCTAGACGGGTTACCGGGGAGGAGTCCGTGTTCGGCAGCAGCAGTGACGCAAGAAGCCAAATAGCAGACCTGGGGGGTAGATTTCCCATTAGTTAATGGGGCCTCCACAATGTTTTTCTGACATGCACCCAAATCCACATGTAAATCCACGGTGGTGGAGTCAGGGCATCCTGCCTCCTAGGTGCTGATAAGAAGGATTTGACTCCGTCCCGTCACTGCTTGCAGAAAGCAGAGCCTCTGCAGAAAGGGTGTGCCCATCTGCCATTACAATGGCCAGCGGTAATTCCCTGCTGCGTGTAATTCAAACGCCAGCTGAGTCCTGGCATGTCAGGTGCATAGGTGTTTCAAATGAGATAACCAGGTGGCTGCGTGCACTGATGCTGCAACCCACAGGAGGAGCGGGCGGCGTTTGGCCATGTGGGCTGTGACTGGACACAACTGGAGGCCCAAAACAGAGTGAGGGGACTCGGGATGGCAGTAGGGGTGTGCAGCTAGAGCTATGCAGGCATGGAGACTGGGCATAAGGATTTTTGGAAGCCAGTGGGCTAGCTGGGGTGGGAGCTGGGACCAAGACAGGGCCTGGCTGGGCCAGCAGTGAGACATGTGTGAGCAGAAAGGAACAGAAGACGACTAAGGAAAACAGAGCGGAAAACTAATTCATGGACAGGGTGAGGGAAAGCCCCTCTCAGGACACCTCTCTTCCCACAGCAGCAGGTCCCACTGGCCTCTTCAGCAGAATGGTGAGCTGCAAGGCCTGCTGCTGAACCTCCTCTGCTGGCAAACCTGCTGGGACAAGGTGAGCGGGAATAAGGTCATCACGAAGCCAAGGGGAGACTCGCAGCTGCAGGGGCAGAGGATATGCACACTTTCTTCAGAGTCCCGAGAATAACCCCGTTTCTTCTTGTCCCACCATTCCTCAGCTGGATTTCATCTTCCCCCAGCACAGGCTCCAGGCAGGAGAGGACAACCCAACACTGCGATCAGGTACTTTGTTAGCAAAACTGTTTTTTGAGCACTTAGGGGCATAGGTTTTTTAACCAGAAGGAGCTTTTCAGCTTTGCAACAAAGCTCCAGGGTCTGCTGTTACAGTCTCCCCAAATGGCCCCAACAGTAAACACCCAGTTTCTTAACACTCCCAGTATATGCTATTTGGAGAAGTTTTGAAGCAGAAGGTGAAGCTGTTTGGATCTAGCCTTAAGTGAGATACAGAAGGTAATTTGCCTAAGAAGAGGACTCATGCCACCGACTAGCAACAACTGTTAATCATTAGGTTTGACACCCAGGAACGGACTCAGAAAGAAACAAGATTTTATAAAAGGGAGACTTCACCGGTTGGTCAAGGTTAGTTCCAAAGGACTGGTAGCTTAAAAGGAGTAAAACCCAAGAAAGTGGTTTAGATATGAAAGATGACTACTGAGACTCAGAAAATGTATGTACCACCAAATAAGAAAGGAAACCAGAGAGACAAGAGACATCAAAGTAACTAGATACCTGCAGGGTTCTTTGAGGAAAAGGCAAAGTCTTCAGAATTTAGAAATCTGACACAGATTAAGTCAATGAAGAAGAATATAGAGTAGGATCTAAGAGAGGAAAGGATTAAACTGGATTTTGCATGGCAAATAGCATAAGGCTTAAAAACAAACAGTACCAGATCACTTAGGGGTGTGTACCTGAATCAGTGAACCTGTGAAATAAATGGGAGAGGTCTGATGACTAGGCAAGCTATAAAGGGTAATTACGGGAGATGAAGACACTGATGAGAAGCTGTGCAATTTCTTTGCATTAATCTTCAGTGCTAAAGGTATTGGCAGAGCTCTTTACTGGTAATAACAGTGAAACATCTGCAAAGATGGAGGTGGCAGAAAAAAACGCAGGAGTAAATTTATCATCTGAACAGTTCTAACGACGGACATAGGAGGTTTATGATGGAGATCAGGAATCAAGGAGTCAAACAGGCAACAAAAATAGCAGTTACTGTCCCATAGGTAGGAAAGTAGATAATATATAGGTTTTGAGGCCACAAATAATGAAGCATCTTAATCCTAGTCATAAACATCTGCATTATATCACTGCTAGTACAATTAGAGACGGTTTGCTTCTTTCTCTGTGCATTTAGAAGCCTGAGTCTGGATTTCTTCTCAGTGCAAGCGTAATTCTGGTTCATGAGCATGACGTGACCACATTATGGAGGCAGGCCTTCCCAGAAGGGGCAAGGACCCTCCTCAGGCTGCACGTTCCTGGAGCCCATCACCCTCTTCGCGACATTGATGAGGCCTCAGCGTTTGAGTCTGTTCTTCCTCGGGCTGAAAGAAAACAAAGGACATTCTACATTAAAATTGTCAGAGAGAGAAAACTTGTAAAAGAATGTCATATTTTTTGTATTAAATTTTTCTCCCCTCTCACCATTCTCAGTTTTTCTCTAAGTCCTAGGGGTTTTATTTATTATTTACTTAGTGTTTTATTTTCAATTTTTTGATCAGTTCATCTTTATTTTCCTGTTTCTGCCTCTCTTTCTCTCCCCTGCCAGCCTGGGCTAAACACAGTATGACCTAAAGTGTAGGGAGGTCCACGTTTATTTTCACATGCCAGGGATTATATATTTAAAACTCTGGATATCATCACAATCATGTGTATCCTGGAATAGTATGCTAAAGAGCAGTTCTAAGATTAATAAAACTCTCAGGCATATGATTGTATCACAACAGATTGAGGTTTTTTTCTGTCTATAAACCAATATTGCTCTATATTTTTGTTTCATTCACATGTTTTATTTGAGGTTTTAAATACAAAGTAATTTCTTTTTCGGTGCGAAAGAAAAAGATGGAGGCCTCTTTCCGTAGGACTAAGAAAGTGTTTAAAGAAAACAGATTTCAAACCTAAAACACAGCAGCTGAATTCTACTCTTTTCTCACCTGCAGTCAAATGACAGCATTTTTGATTTCTTCTTCTGCAGACCTATCATCTGTCTAGTATTGAGAGATGGCAGTCTCAGATGTGAAACTCCTCACTTGGTGAGGAAACTCCTCACCCAAATCCCCCAGCTCTCTTTTTGGTGGTATTAAATTGGAGTTCAGTTGGAGCAGGAAATGTTTCCATAAGTGAGACATGTCCTATTTTTCCTCTTTGCAAAGTCTGGTATAGTAATAATAGATAATTGATAAAACGTCCCACACTCACTGTCCTTCCCTGGACTCATTTAGTGCTCTGACACTAACATCACTCAGGCAGTGGTCCGTGGGGCCACACTTGCACTTCCTTGCTCTCTGCTGCACGACCCACCCTGGGACAATGTTCCGAGCTGGGTTCTCAGACTTGCGATCCCCAATTCCCACCCCGATTTCTGGCTCGCTTTCTTCTCAGCTAACTATTACGTATCTATCTAGCCCCGCAATCTCTCCATCACTCGCGTTGGCTGTGAAGCCGCCTGCGTAACCCAGTACTGCTGTCAGTCGGGCTCGTTCAAAACAAATCCTCCTGGACCAGCCTTCCTAAAGTGGTTTGGAGCCTAACTTCATTTATGCTACAGCTCAGTGCAAGCCGGCGGCAACATGCTTTTGTGCAAACAGTAATGCAGTTGCACAGACAGGAGCTGTGCTAATGTGCTTATCTGCGTGGGCCTCCAGCATCTCGTGTGAGCCTCCCAGCTGGGCAGCAGCCAGCAACGGCAGGGGCAATCGGGTGTTCCCCCTCTGCCTTCACTTTGAGTGCAGCCAGAGAGGGGGACCTGGGCACAGTTTAAGCTTTCCAGCCCAAACCAGGGCTTGGTGTCTCTTTCTCAGCAGCCATGTTTCCGAGGAGCAATCCTTCTCTGATAGCCAGCATCGAAACCCATGACTTGGTTCTGTGGGCTTTAGGGAGGTTTGTCATCACACCCACATAAAATCCCAAAATGTCAGAGGAACAAAAGGACGCAAACAGCAAGAGCGTTCTCATGCCTCCGTTCCAAGCATGCAGTTCCCATTCACAGCTCTGGATCTGAAAGGTCCCTGGCAAACGTCCTTTTCACATTTTACACCCCCCGATTATGGGTGTGGGCGTGTGTGTGTGTTACTGCTAATACCCAGCGAGAGCCCATTTTTGTTGGATGAGAGAAGCCTGCTGAACTGATATTTTGGAAGCCATCATGTGATGTTAGCCAAACGCTAACATTATTTTTCTTCACCCACATACATACTGCTGGGAGCTAGAAAAGGAAGCAGCTGCCTGCTGCTGCTGTAGCTGTGCCAGGCTGGCACAGCAGCGCTTGCAGCCTGCCATCGGTTCCCACCAGCACGCAGGTAGCAACAAGCACGCATAATTCACATTTCTGTCTGAAGAACAAATTGAGCCCAGCAGTTTTGAGGCTTTTGGCAAAATTCTCTTGCACCCCTTGGTTTATTTGCTGAATTAGAAATACACTCGAAGAAAGATCCTCAACTTAGCATGAAATCCGTAAGAGACTTCAAGACCCTTGTGTGCGTGTATTTCAGGGTAAAAGCTTTTCATCGAAATTGAAATATCACCCAATGACTCCAGTGGGGTGACCTCTCTCCTTACCAAATTATTAATGTATTTTTCTGTTCTACTTTTAGTTCAGCCAGGTATATTTTGGGTTGGCAAGGTTACACGGAATTTACTGTCCTCAACGCCGTAATTTTTCTGAAGTGAGTGATTTACTGGGAGCATCTAGAGATGCCAGCTATTGTTTTCTCTTCTTCTCACCTGCAAAAAATGTTTGAATAACAAACAAACAAAGACATTTTCCCCACAATTGCTAATGCATCCGGCTCACCTGGTGTTTGTATTCCTGACACAATTCCTTTGTTGTGTCGCTTCTGAGCAGGATATTTTCAGAAATTGGACAACAGGAAGCAATTTAGCGAGGTTTCTCCCAAGAGCTCAAAGATTGGAACACAGCTTTTTAATGGCTTTAAGAAGATAATTTCTACATATCAATCATGGTGACATGTCTTTCTAGCAGAGAGTGTTAATAGTCCATAAGGTTCCAATTTGTTGTTAATTTTTTTTAAATCCTTTACAAAACAAACAATTAATTTGGAAATAGTTGTGGGTAGCAAACAACCTATCCAAGAGAACATCTTACCTAAGACAACCAACTGAAAATGTGAACAAAAGAAGAAATTATTTCAATCTTCAGTTCTTTAGTAGCACATTTGGGAAAGCAGGAAAGCATAAGCCCCAACTGCTGTCAGTAACAAATGGGGTATGAAACAGCTGAACACCATATTTTAGGACAGATTTTTCTGCTCACTTTTGCAGCCACGGGCCAAGCTCTGAGCAGACACGGTCAGTCAGAGCCTCCACTCATATAAATCAGCCTGGTTCCAGTCAAATCACCAGAGCTGTCCCATGACACCGTAGAAGAGATCAGGTACCTCATAAACATGTACTTCAAGCGTGAGATTATTGTGTGCTATGAGTTTTGAAGGACAGGGAGGAACGTTTTAGGGACGGGGAGGGAAGGGCAAAGCAATTGTAGAATAGAATAGAATAGAATAGAATAGAATAGAATAGAATAGAATAGAATAGAATAGAATAGAATAGAATAGAATAGAATAGAATAGAATAGAATAGAATAGAATAGAATAGAATAGAATAAACATCTTCCAAATTCTCAGGTTTACAAGTCCTTCCTTCAGGTTGGACTTCCACGTTTCACGTCCATCCCATGCAATTGCAGTGGAGGTGGCTCTGTAAGTGCTTCTTCCCTAGAAACCTTCTGGGACCACTTTGCTCACTCTGCACTATGGATTATGAGAAAGGGGTTAGCTGTTCCCTGCAGCACTGTCCTGTAGTTACAGCAGCACAACTCCACTGACTTCCAAAGAGCAGCATCAGGTTTACACTGGCCTAGGATGGGCGTGAGGGTAAGATTAAAATAATGGTTTGGTTTATTTATATTAAGCCATTTCTGTACCCAGGGACTGCTCCAGGGCAAAGCATCTAGAAATGTTACTGTGTTATATATTACGTTCACAAAGGGGTGCATAACGCGTGCAGGCTGGGCGAGGGAGCAAAGCGAAGCAGATCCTCCGGTGCATGCATGAACCTGGGGACTGGCTTTCCTTGGTGCATGTTGCAGCCAGGAGCTGAAGGAGCACAGTGATTTGCCAGCTTGGTTCCCAGGGGTTTATAAATGAAGGTGAAGCCTACCAACCATAGGTCTGGGTCTAAGTGTCAAATGCTTTCTCATAGTTTTTCCCTTAGCAAAATCAGCTCTTAAGCCATTTTTACATTTCCATTTAGATAGTGATCTATCATATTCTCAAGCCTGTGGAAGGGCTTCGGTTGTCTTGGTTAAGGGTTGGATCATGCCTTTAACAACGCATCTATGAGGAAAAGTTTGGGGGAAAAAGAAAGCAGAGGTAGAGACAGGAAAAAAAAATTAAGTTTTGTTGGGTTTTCCCTTGTAGCTTTGAAATTTAAAAAAAAAAAAATTACCTTCAAGAGCAGATAATGTTTCTCTTTTCAAAACTAGGGTTTGGCACAGGCTCGGAGAAGGGAGCAATGGGGGATGGCAATGTCAGTGATGACGCCAAGGGTCCCATGCACATGCTGCTGCACTTTGAAATCCTTCTCCAGCTGACAGGACACCAAGGGACACTCTTGTAAGTCTTGTTCGGCTGACAATTGGTAAAAATGGAATGCTGTGACAGGACAGTGACACATAGAGTCATGGAACCATAGAATCGTTTAGGTCTGAAAAGACCCTTAATATCATCTAGTCTAACCATTAACCAAACACTGCCAAGTCCACCCCTGAACCATGTCCCCAGGCACCTCGTCCACACTTCTCTTAAACACCTCCAGGGGTGGTGACTCAACCCCCGCCCTGGGCAGCCCATTCCAGGGCCTGACAGTCCGTGTTGTTACTGGGAGCTGGCCTGACCCACGTGCCGGACCTTGCACTGGTGCTTGTGGAGCTTCACGAGGTCGGCACAGACACACCCGTGGCGGCTGCCCAGGTCCCCCTTCCCTCCAGCATCTCCACAGCACCACTCAGCTTGGGGTCGTCCACAAACCTGCTGAGGGTGCACCCGATGCCACTGCCTGTGTCACTGGTGAACTTATTCAACAGTACTGGTCCCAGTACAAACCCTTGAGGGACACCACACCTTACTGGTTTCCACTTGGAAATCCAGTCATTACTGTAACTCTTCTTCCAACCCTTCGGTTAACCCTCTCCCTGCCCATGGAGAGCTGGCAAAGCTGCTGGGGGCGGGATGGAACGCTGGGAGCCCCAACTAGATACCAGCCTAGATACGGCCGTCTCCAGGCTCCCCAGACACAATAAACGACCCCCACACGGAGCTGACCCGGGCACTGTGGCACCTGCCTTCTGGCCCCTGGCCCCCCCGCGTCCCCTCTACTGCAGCCGCTCGCCTCCCCCAAAACCTTCTCGGCCAGAGGTACGGACCGGGATCGACCCCAGCAGCGCAGGGACGCGCTCTGGGCACACTGACAGCCGGAGCGCCCCGGCGGCGATGGCACCGCCGGCACCGCCAGCAGGTACGGCCTCGCCACCTGCCCCAGCACTGCCGCCCCGCCGGCTCCTCCAGCCCCCCAGGGTCCCCTGTCTCCCCGCCGCCCCCTCCCCGCCGGCACCGCCAGCACCCCTGACCCCTGCGGCCGTGGCACGGAGGCCCGGCGAGGCCCGGCGAGCGGGTACCTGCCGCCGCCCGGGCAAGGCCTGCCCAGGAGACGTGACTGACAGATCGGCCCCAGCGGCCCGGGGCCGCCTCTCCCGCTTCACCTCCCGGGGGTGGAAGCCCACCCCACCGGCACCGCGGCTCACCCCGGGGGGACCGTCCCTGCCACACGCTGCCCGCTGACCTGGCGCCGAGCAGGGCACGTCCCTGCTCAGGACCGGCTCGGCGGGTGCCCCGCGAGACTCCCCCCGGCCCCCTGCCCAGCGTGGCTCCCTCTCACCCGTGCAGGTCTGCAGATGGCTCTGTGCTACGGCGGGTCACACCTCTTCCACTGGCAGCCGAGCAGCACCCACTGGTCTCCACCAGACACCTTCGCCATGGGCCACGGCATCCCTTACCTGCCAGGCGCCGCCCGGACGGGACCCCAGGGCTGCAGGGTGCCCCTGGCCTGGGCAGACCCGTGGACCTCCCCGCACCAGCAGAAGCACCACCTGCAGTACAGCGCTCACGGGACATCAGTGGGCACAGCCACCCCAGGGCTGCCGTTGTCCCAGCCCTGTTACCACCGCCTCGAGGGACCCAGCCAGGCCAGCGCAGCCCAACCCTCGGGGCCACCCGTGGGCAGTGGCAGCTGCCCAGTCAACGATGTGCCCATGGATGAGGGCACCACCCCGGGCAATGACATCTCCCTGGACACTGATGTGCCCATGGATGAGGGCACCACCCCGGGCAATGACATCTCCCTGGACACTGATGTGCCCATGGATGAGGGCACCACCCTGGGCAATGACATCTCCCTGGACACTGATGTGCCCATGGATGAGGGCACACCGTCGGGCAATGACATCCCCGTGCACAGGGACATCACCCCCTCCCGCTCTGCCGCCCTCTGTGCCCAAACCATCAGGGACCCTGGGGTGATTCCACCTGGCCACATCCTGCAGCCTGGGGAGATGCTGCTGCACAGGGCTAGGCCGCACTGGGATTGCGCTGTGGGGGCAGCGGGGATCAGCCGGGTCAATCCCAGCAGCGCCCCCGTGCCCAGGGACCCTGCGGGCACTAGTGCCACCACCCGCTGCCGCAACACCAGCTCACGCTGGCTGCCCAGGGCGACACCCTCCGCTGACAACGCTGTCCCCAGCACCTCCAAAGCCACCCCAGGCACCCGCTTCAACAACATCGGGATGAAGCCTGGGGATCCACGGCAGGGTGTGGGGACAGATGTGCCACCACCCCAGGGCAGCACGTGTCAGCGTGGCGTCAGGCTGGAAAACCATGGGAAGAAGCAGCAGTGTGGCTCGCTGCCAGACCATGACAGCAAGCGCAAGGCTTACGAGGCCGGCGCAGGGGCAGGGGGCTGGCATTAGGCCTCTTTCAGGGTTCAGATGGTTTGGGGTGGGGGGGGAGGGAGCGTGTTGATAATAGGAGTAGTGTTGAGGACTGTTTTGTTCCCAGTTTTTCCATTAAAGCCATTTATCCAGAACCTCTCTGTGTCTGCATGGGATGGGGAGGAGTGCAGGGGCACCGGGAAATGGGACCAAAGAGCTTTGAGCAGGCACTGGCTGCCCAGCAGCTATTTGATGGGCTTCCCCCATCAGAGGGAGCTTCTTTGAGGAGGGCAGGTATCTAACATCTGCACTCGAATACACACCTACGTGAAATACTCACACAATCATAGAATCTTTACTTGGAAAGGACCGTTAAGGTCCTCAAATCCACCCCAGCACTGCCAAGTCCACCCCTGAACCATGTCCCCAGGCACCTCGTCCACACCTCTCTTAAACACCTCCGGGGTGGTGACTCAACCCCGCCCTGGGCAGCCCGTTCCAAGGCTTGATGATGCTTTTGGGGAAGAAATTTTTCCTAATACCTGGTATAAACCTCCCCGGCACAACTTGAGTCCCTGAATATACATAGACATACATGTACATGTTCACGTACACATATACATACACATACATGAGTCTGTGAGAAGTGAAAACTAGTAACAGTTCCATTTAGCTTCCTGCACTACTCCTGTGCCATTTTTATGTTTGCTAGGACACATTCTCCTTTCATAACACTTTCAGCAGAAGTTTGAGGAGGACTTGTTTCTTTTCCCATCACAGGCAAAATACATGATTTCATGTATCCTTTACCCCAGCTCTCAGAGCAATGGAATACTCTGGGTCAAGTGAGCTACTTGATCTTCCCATCCTCTGTAGTTTGGTTTCATCTCTGGAGCAGCACGGGTCAGCTAACTGAAGCACCTTGATATAAACACAGCATGGGTTTTTAGATGGATGTGAATACCATGTCCAGCCTTAACAAGGGAAACACGAAAGGCAGTCATATGGACCTCAGACTCAGAGAAGTTACAGTTGCTCACTGTTATACAGTAATATTTGTATTTACAGAGTGATCACAGGATCTGAGTATCTGTGTGTGATTTACTGATTACCGACCTGTTAAATAGCTGTTTGCTAGGGTGTGTAGCCACTGAGATCTTCACAAAGTAGAAGTGCCCTGGTCCTAAAAGCTGAAAAATAATTACCTTTATATGATTTATAGTGCAAGGAATGCCGTAGTTTCTAAATCCACTTAACCAAGTAACATCCTTTAACTTGAGAATCTAATTCATTTTCCACTTTAATAGGTACATGCAGTGAAAATCTGAGACATAGCAGCAGGCATTGCATTTGTAGCTAATTAAGGAAAGCTGGATTGAGCCCAGATGTGGATTATGCAAACTGATTACTGGTGTTCTTTAGAAGCTGATAATTTTGAAAGCATTTCCTTGTGTTTGTTCACTTTTTCCAGTAAACCAAGATAAAAAAGTTTCTGAAGGGAGGAAAACAGGTTTCTACAAAGTAAAACTGTCAATGGCAATTATTTCCATCATTTCAAATTGACATTTATGGTAGTTAACGATTGGGTCACAGCCATTCTTTCAATCAAAACTTGCTGTTTAGTTGCAATCCAAAGTAAGCGCTGCAAATACTTTTCAAGCAGGGAGTGACATTAGATGTGGAACTCCACACAATAATTTCGACTGGAAAAATCTGTGAAATAGCGACATTTCACTTCTGCTGGAGAAAATCAGGCAAGATAATAAGCACTAATTGTTAAAGGTAAGGCTCCTATGCTTAATTCCACCGAGCTGCTGAAGTGAATGAAGCTGTTTGTTGAGTAAGAAGCCAGTCAACCTGAGGAAAGGAGACAGAATCAGGCTTCCTAGAAGCAAGAATTATGCCAGGACCTTTGATACTGCACCAAAAAATACAGAAGATATGTTGCACAAACAAGCAACAAAATACTTTTAAATCTCCATTTGAAAGAAAATTTATTTTAAGATTTTTTGATAGGTTATCAGATTGCCATCAGAATACTGGGTGGAAACTGCCAAAAAAAAAAAAAAAAATTAAGCGATTTGGAAAGGTATTTATGCTGATTTTGTGGTGGGAAACTTGCCTGTGTACTTGATTTTAAAAAGCTGAGAAGTAGCTTGACAGTATCCATAGCAGCTTCTGCTTTCTCTCTTTTTCTCTCTCTCTTTTTTTAAGGTCTATTGATCTTAGTGTTGAATACTAGCAATTCAGCATAACCAAGCCTTAGAATTGCATAAGAAACTTTCGAAACAGAAATATTGCCATTCTACCATGCAATCACTGCAAATTATTATGATTTTTAATATGCCCCTCCTGGTTTTTTTGTAATCACTTGTTGAATTACTCTTCCCTATTTGTTATAATTATGTGGACAAATATTGAAGCATAAATACAAAATAAACGGTTGTGGTGAAAAGGAACAGATAGAATTTTCTGTTTATGCTCTGCCATGGTGAACTAAGTTGGACTCTCTTTCATACTCTGTTTCTGTTCCTAAAGACATTTAAGGTGATTACTGTCCTATGACCAAAAGAAAGTTTTCACACTCTGCGACTTTTTCAGGTAGCAAAGCCCAGATGGGCATTTCCAGTTCTCATTCCCCCCAGCTACCTCCATCCCATGAAAGCCCAGGACACCCCAGCAGCACCGGTGCCCACGTTTTGTCTGTGATCACCTGCTAAGGGATGTGCAGTTGGTGGGTGCCTAGCACAGAACCAGCCCCATGCTCCAGGGCGGAGTGAAGATGAGCGAGGTGTTGGGGTGGACCCCCATGAGGCAGTAGATGCAGTGGGGACACCATGGTCCAAACCACCTCTGCCTCATAGAGTTGGCAACCAAGGAAAGAGGTTAGAAACCATGAGTACAGGGCAGCAAAAACTTGCTAGCACTTGCAACATCCCCAGAGCTCAACTGCTGTCTGCTTCTTGGAGGCACCAGGGAAAAGGATGGTGTTAAAGGAAAACAAGGCTGGTTTGGGGGTGTTTCCCACAAGTACTTTTTGAACAAGAGAACAGCATCATGACAGAAACCACAAAAGCATTTTTTTTGTCACTTGGGGAAGTGATGAAACCCCTGTCAGCTGGGAGATGTTCAGCTGGTTCTGGACAAGTTTCATGTGTGCTGGGACTCGACCTTGGGGAAGCAGGTTGATAGGGGACGGTACCTGCTTCCTTCAGTACTTTTATTAAGAGGAACAACCGCAGGCATGAATAATGAAATTGCACACTGTGGACATTTATTTTCAGAGCAGAATTATGCTGCATTAGAAGATTTGTTAGGAAAAGGGACTTTATCATGCATTCTAAAGCCAGAACACAGGCATCTGGAAAAAAAATAGTGGTGACAGGGTAAATAATCATTACGACGCCAAGTACTGACCTATGCTTAATCAAACTGAGTGTGGATGGTAGAACTGGAGCTGTAATGAACCGTATTTCGTTTGTGAGCATGACTGTTGTCCTCACTGTGCTGAGCTGTCAGAAGTGCACATACAAAATTAGAGAAAACAATGCACATACAATATTAGAGAAAACAGGGAAACTATACTCAGTATTCAGTAGTGTGATGTGGAGTTTATAACTTATACACAGACATATTCTGTTTTTCCATGTACTCAGAACCCATCTGCTCTGTTCTTTGCTTAAATGTTGGCCTTAGAGAAAGACAGCTTTTATTTTCTCAGTTAAATATTCCCAAACTTAGCAATATATGTGGGAGAATGTATTGGTATCTATGTGCATGAGATCAAGAAATAAACCTGCCTATACAGTTAATATTCCATTCTAGTCATATTATTAAAATCTGGATCATAAGTTTTTTGGCCTATTTTGATTCCTTGCAGTAACAGAAATTTTAAAAGCAATTAGCAACAGAGAAAGTTAAAGGTAAGGTTGATTTAAAAGCCTTTCTGTTTCAATAATTTACAGTAGTATCGATTAATTAGTACCAGCTATAGATGTTTCTAGGAATGCGCAAGAAGAAATTCTGCTCTGATATCCATCCTTGCTGTACCAGAGTTTATCTCATAATTTTTACTTTGATATCATCTCTAGAGACTGAGGTTGCAGCATTGGTGAGCGACTCCTTCCTACATACAGCTCTTAAAAAAAGTGTGTACTTCTTGATGCTAATTGACAGCATGTTATTGCAGGACAGTGAAGCAGATATTCTTGACTGAAATTAGATTTTTCTAACATCTTTGCATGCATGGCTTCATCACAGGTGCTAAGTATTTCTTCACAGTCTTCCATTTCCTTAGCTGGAGAGATTTCTCTAAGTAAAATAAAGCTGTGTTTTCCCTGTGGCTGCAATGATATCTACATAAATCCTGCAAAATGCAGTTTAGCGGTGGATACAGTCCTGAAGTATTTGGGGTATCCTAACCTTTATTCTGAGGCTGGTGCTGGCAGTACAGGAAAAGATGTAGCAAGGTGCCCTTTGAGGGGTGTGCTGGAGCTCTCTGGTATCCCCCTGGCCATGGGCCATGTGGCTTTCACAAAATCGGTCTTGACTGCAGTCCACTACATCAGGAGACCCCCACCAACGCTGTGCCTGTTTTCACAGCCCCAAAGCCCCAGCCGATGCCCTTGTGCCCCCCCCCCACCAGCTGGGTGTCACAGCCCTGCCGTCCCCTCCACCCAGCACGCGTCCGCAGCAAGGCCCCTTCGAAACGTCAGAGGGATCGGGCCCCAAGGCTTCTTCTCAGACCTTGCCAAACTGCAAATTTTGAATGGTTTCAACTCTAAACCAGGAATCTGACCAGATTTGCTTGAAAACGGGCCCAGTTTCATTCAAACCGTGTTACAAACTTCAACAAACAGAGTCTGGGTTTTGACTTTCTTGTGAAACTTGAAACCACATGTGTTCCACATGGTTTAGGTTTTTGTTGTGAGTATCTTACACAGCTCTATGGGAATAGCCTTTTCTTGTGGGCTTTTAGCATTTCCTATCCCGGCCAGAATCATAAAAAGCAAAGGCTGGAAAATATGAAAACTACAATTATGTGGAAAAAAGGGGGACTTAACATTTTAAACCTCAGACAACGTTCATTTAGAGCGTGGAGTGAAGTTTTGAATTAATTCATGTTTTATTTTAACTGTTAGCCTTAATTAGGTGCACTCAGAAGAAATCACTTCCCCTCTAATATAAAATCATGGAGCTCGCAACACATGGAAATTATAAACACTTTGGAGTGACTTGAGAGATGGGTGTTGGCTTTGCAGCAGCAGAAGAGCAAATATTTAGAGTACGTTAGGCTTCGCTTCATTTCTAAATTATTATCTTCCCCTTTGGAATAATCTGTTTTCCAAAGACAGATTGCTACTAATGCTAGCGCCCTCTTTATCCATTTCGTTGCAGGCAATTATTTTTCCTTTACTCTATACTGAAATTTCTTGCTCTAGCTCTCCGAAGAGTCCAATGGAAATGGAGGAAATCCTTAATTTGATGTCTCTTTTTTCCTGAATCCCGCTATGTCCTCTGGCAAATCACTACACTTCTCTAAGCTTTAGTCTTCTTTTTTTCCAAATAAAAATACCAAGACTTCCCAACAGAGGTGTTAATTAATTCATATCCATAAGAGGACTTTAAAATGGAATGTGATATATAATGGTAATTAGTGGTATTGTAATTGGTTATTCCAAAAGCCCAAAGAAACTGTTACTTTACAGATTACATAAATTAGTGCTAAAATATTCCCATCTTTGGTCTCACGGGGCTCAGTTATGGGAAGTTAAATACAATGAAAGCAACACTGTGACATAAAGGGGAAGAAATAATTACGTATGCCGTTTTTATTCCCCTGATATAACTTCTGCAGTGCATGATGTGCTATTAGGTTTTGCAGTAAAAGTACAGCAACCTGGCTTTGCGCTTACAATAGCTAAAACCATCTGCGCACGTGTAAAACCTTTGCTGGCAGGTTTCCATGTGCGGTTCATGCCTGCCTTCGCCTGTGCAATTTGAAGCTGTCAAAAACTAATTAAATAATTATGTGGTTGTTACTGCAGCTGTGTGTATTCTTCATTACGTTATAAGGCTGCGGTTTGAGGCACTCTCCTGCTCTAGGTTTCAAAATATTAGTAATGGAAGGTGTGTTGTCATTGCATGTTCAAGCTGCTGCCAGGAAAAGCAGAGAGGGAAGGGAACCGTCTTTAACGTCAGCCTATCCTGACGTTAAAATTGCACTTTATACTGTATATTCCCTGTATACAGCACAGAGGTGAGAATACGAGGTCGCATCTCACAGCCTGCTCATGCTGGGCAGAATTCGACATGGCCTGAGCACAGGACCTAGGAAGGTCCCTGCAGTACCTCCACGGTGGATGCCTGTCTGAAGCACGACTGTGGCTTTGTAGCACCCCTCAGCCTGTGGAGGGAACTTGGAGGGTGGCAGCATAAGGAGAAGAGTGAGGCTGTGGAGAAGATCACCTCTCTCTCTCCCAGGCCAGGAAGGGGATTGCTCTCGACGCTTGAACTCCCTGACCCCAAGGAAATCACTCCCTTGAGCCCACCTGTCCTATCAGTAAATCACAGATGACACTGTGTTATCTTCTCCAAGAATGTATCAGGTGGGTTCGCTAATGACAGTAACTCAACTTGATCTCAGACTGAGGGTGCTACTCAGACGCAGCACGGTATTACAGTTTTCCCTCATTGGCCATGTTGCCGCATTACCACATCAACACTCACTAGCATTAGAAGAACAGGGAGCTGTCACTGCAGTAAAATAATCCCTAGTCACCCCTCAAACCCCTCCCTCCTGGTGGAAATTACACTTGTAAACAGAAGAAGAAAGCTTTTATTTACCCTGACTAAAACAGGATATATGGGCACCAGGAGTCAGCCCTATGGACTTAACCCTGTCTCCTGTCTCCTGACCACAGTGTCAGATAGAGAGAAGGGTAGCAGCCCCTCAAAAGGCATCTGAGATCTCTTCGCTGAGGAAGACACTCAGAACTATTTAATTATGCCACTGAGGCAGCCTAAATCCAGGTAGTGCTGCTCTTTCCAGACCAAACCAGCCCACATGGAAGGTGTTTTTCACTGCCTCAGAGGAGATGCCCTGGTTGCACACGCAGTGTACGATCTGGAGGAATGGCGAGTTACTGCCCCAGCACAGCTTCGTAATACAGAGGAGTGTCTCCAATTTATTATATCTATGGGACAACTTTACTTTTAGTACAGTTTTCCTTTAATTTATGGAACAGTCTCCTCACATCTGCTGTTGTCTTCTTGGCTAAATGTTCAAAAATACTAGTAAAGGGAAAATTCCAGATGCTGATTTTCTTTAATATTTTTCTTGTATGCACCCACAGTATAAGACACCAGTGCAGATGCCTTCCTCCTAATGTCTTCATATGGTTTATGACTATCAGTCTAGATGTCACACAGCCTTTTGCAGTGCACCAGTCATCCACAAAAAGTTGTTTAAAATTCTCTGTTATCTAAAGCAACCTTTTTTTGTAACAGCCTATCTCAGACTTTCTCTCTGAAAGCTTGTAAGTGAGTTCTAGTAAAATTCCTGAAAACTAAAACTAAAGGAACATAAGCTGCATTCTTAAAAGCAAGGTTGGAAGCCAACAATCCTTGGAGTTCACAGGCGCTACTAGAAAGCAATACGTGTCTTTGGGTCCCTCCTGTGGTCTGGCAGCAACAAGCTGCCATCATCAACACACCCTTGTGTGATTCCCCAACACACCAACACATAGGGAGACACGCATGTTTCCACACACACAGCCAGATCCGGCAGAGACAAAGGAAGGAAAAAGATGCTGGTAATCTGCATAAAAGCTGGTCTAAGTGCATTTCACATAACTACTACAGCTATTGCAATTTCAGGGAAATACTGTGTAGGGCCAAACAGCACTACTCCACTTTCGTGTTGAAACCTACTTCATTCCACAGTACCACATAAACACAGTGAAACTGCTGCAGATTACAATCCAGCATGCATAAAGGGTATTGGGACATGATTGTTTCACCAAACTTCCAGATTTATACCCAAGATTGTATATTCAAGATTTTGAATAGATGCGTACTCAAGATTTCGTATACTCAAAATTTGTATGATGTCGTGTATTTGTATATTTGAGGTTTTGAAGGCACTCTTCTTCCTAAGCATACCCTTTGGGATTACTACAAAGCAAAGTTTGTTTGGGCCAACATGAATTTGGCTTTGGGGAATTCTTGCTAATGATGGGAATATGATAACCTTATTCACTCTTTCTGAGCTCCAGCTCGTTTACAAGCTAACAACCTCAGGAGCAACTTCAGACAAGCAGTTTGACATTGCAAATTTGGGGAAAATAAGAGGCAGGTGGAGTGAGAAAACATCCTTAAAAATCTGTGGCCCTCCCTGGCCAAAGCAACAAGTTCCTTGTGGTACCTGTCTCCATCCAAGCACCAAGGCACGACATAAGAAAGGCTTGTACCGTCAGGTCCTGTGGGCAAGGTGTTTCAGAGGAGCCCAAGCAGTGGTTTTGCCTCCCCCAACCTGCTTCCTTTATTACTGCAGATCCTCAGGGGGCATGAAAGGGTCAAAGAGATATGTGCAAACAGCTGGGCAAAGAGACCAGCGCAGTATCTGAAGCCATAAAGAGCAGCAACATGTGGGTTTGGAGGAGTGTGTGCTAGTGAGGGAGGCTCACGAAAAGGCTGCTCCTTGCAGCCCTGCTTTCACCATCACCCACATGCCGTCAGTGGCTGCTTCGCTAAGGAGGAGTGTGACAACTTCACATCCTTCCTCCTCCCTGAGTGCCTGTCGTTGCAGGATCTCAGAGATCTCTTACCTCTTCCAGACATAACTCTGTGCAGCTTTGGCCATGTTCCTCAAAAAATTGTATTGAAATGTCACTTGTGCCTCCTTCACCCTCCAACAGTTCCCTGAAACTGTCAGGCGCTCCCCTGAGTCTCTTTCTCCTACCTCCAACTAAGCCCTCCCAAATTCCTTCCCCTACCTGCATCTTCCTCCTCAGCATCAGCTCTGCCATGACCACAAAACCACACTTCTCTGCCCCCAAAGAGCTATCTCACTCTCACCCATAGGGAAGAAAAATTCAATTCCGTCTATGCTACAGAGAAGCCTCAAACCAGTCTGAGTTTATTTATAATGTTGGTTCACTGTTACTTGTCACAAAGGAACTGTTAAAGGCAGAACTGATTTGATCCGGACTAAGGGCAAATGTACTAGTACATGTATCAAACAAACTGGCAGTGTTGTGTGTAACAACTTGCATCTCTGATTTTGGCAAACAAACTGCCTACAGTCTTTCTTGGAAACCATAAATAACAATATATATCAATATGCCCCAGCAAAACCTCATTGTTTCTTTCCAGATAATCCTCTAATCCACATATCTAATGACCCAGCACCAGAAAGGCAATCTTAAAGCTCTTGTCTTAAGACTGTCCACTTTCCTGTTTCCCCATTTCAGAAATATTTATGTCTTCTACATTCCTTATATACACAAGGGGCTTTTTAAACTTGCCTAAATACAAATAAATTGACGCATATGAAAAAGTAATACAACACATCTCTAACACTGGATGTTCTGTGAGGTATATTTTGATAGGAATACAAAAAAAAAAAAAGAAAAAACCCACAGTAGAATCCCCTTTTATGCATAATTGTGTCCTGCATCCTCTAGGAGAAAGGCAGACCTTTTCCACACAGAGATAATGTGTCTCCGCTGCTTGGAAAACCACCCCATAATGATGCTAACAATCCCCTAAATGCCAGCACTCTGTAGGTAGAGCTGCCTGGAGCTAAACCTACGTTTCCTCACGTCAGCTGCCCTTGTAAGAATACACAGACTTGAAAGAGCAAACTAGTCCAAAAAAGTTACCTTCTTCAGTAGTTTCCTTTAATCCTTTTCGTTATCTCCAAACAGAGCTGTTCTTTTGTTTTTCTCAGCTATGTCCTCTTTTCCAGCCTGAAATCCTTTCTGGGGTCATTTTTAGGGACTTGGGAGATTTACATTAGGTTTTCAGGCATCCGACAGCCTCGGCAGAGAGGTAACGCTTGTTCCCAATGGACACCTGAAAACCCTCCACGCGCCTCTCAAGCGCAAACAGGGCATCCAGCATCCTGCCTCCAACACTTGCAGCAGAAAGCCTGTTCCTCTCCGTTTATCCAGGGCAGCCAGCAACAGGAGCTGCAGGGGCATGGAGGACCTGCTGTCCTGCCACAAGGATTGGTGCCACAGGATGAAGCGTGGGACTAAGCACAGGTCCTCGCCTGAGCCCATGGGGCCCCCTTCCAGCACAGCTCTGTTCACCTACACCTGCGCTGCGCTGCTACATGGCACACAACATACTGCTCAGAGCCGAAGAGTTTTCTGGGTCGTGTACTGCTGCGTAACTGCAGATTGTTAGCGCTCCAAAAGTGGGTTTTGGAGGAAAAACATGGGAAAATTCCCCAAAAATGAACAATATTACAAAGCCTTATTCATCTGGCTGTAGCTTCTCACGAATAACAACCCACAGTGCAAAAGCACAGCCATAAAAAGAGATTACTTTAAAATGTAAGTAAACAATTTCAATTTAAATACCTAAAGATAACACGTGAGTCTTACAGAGCCGGCCTGACTTTTAGATACTAAGCACCGTCATGCAGGAGGAACTGAATCAGACGAAGATCAGTACTTCTGACTACACGCTGCGCACAACTTTGAACTTTACAGTCCAGTTGTTACAGGCAATCATCTTGAGAAAATCTTGGCATAAGAGGATCTTCAGTCCATACTGTTTCCTGAATTGTGGTTATTTTATATTTTTGAAGTCAATACAAATGCATCAATTAAAATGAACTATCTGATCCCTCATATTTACGTAATCACATATGCACATGTATGTCTACCTGCGTGTACATAGGCTGTATTTAATGAAAGTATTAAATTTAATTCTTTTTACAAAGTAATGTTTCTTATAAATAATAAATTAGGGAAGTCAATACTGTCTATATACAACAAGACATTCTCACAATGAGCAACTTGTCATGTTCTGTACCTCTAATTTATTATAATGTTCAAAAAATCAGTTAACTTGGGAACTAAAAGACACACGGGGGTTGTAAAACTATCCACTATAATAAAAGACTTACAACATTTTTAGCTAGCTGAGGAACTGGGAATTAGGTTGATGGAAGGGATTATTGCTTAATATTTTCCGTAACATCAGCAGTCTTGTCAAAATCCCCTGGTTGCTCTGAGAGTAGGAGACATCTGTTTTATGGGGTGAGCACATATCCTGGAATGTCTGCCATGAGACACGGCGTTACAACCAGGCTTCATTACTCCTTCACACATTAAGCTTGGTTTACACTGCACAGTGCCATGGAAAAATCACACCTTCTGCTTATGCCAGAAAAAGCCTTATTGTAGACACAGTCCTACAGACTAGAAAGTCCCCTTGCCAGTATCACTTAGTCCATGTGGGGAGCAACTGCAGGCTGTACCAGCGCATGAACCATTTTGCCGTTTACATTGTACCACAGCTTTGCCATGTAAGCTTCTGCTAGGAGGGTTTGCCTGCATGTCTGTCCCACCTTCCAGCTTTTGGGTTGTGATCCGTGGCACACAGTCCAGCTAGAGGCCAGTTCCTAGTGGTGTGCAGCAAGGGTTGTCACTGGGGCCAGTTCTGTTCAACACTGACATGCATGACCTGGAGGCTGGTACAGAGGGCACCCTCACAAAGTCTGCAGACAGTACAAAACCCGTAGGAAAGGCTGATACGCCAGAGGGTCTGGGACAGGATGGAGAAATCAGCCCAGAGGAGCATCATGAAGTTCAACAAACGGAAGTGCAAAGCCACACCCCTGGGG
This sequence comes from Rhynochetos jubatus, assembly GCA_027574665.1. Lineage (NCBI taxonomy): Eukaryota > Metazoa > Chordata > Aves > Eurypygiformes > Rhynochetidae > Rhynochetos > Rhynochetos jubatus. Next base: position 34,419,483 of record CM050690.1, read on the forward strand.
AGGAACAACTACACACACGAGTACATGCCTTTGCGCCCTTTGAGATACTCAAAATCCATGTGGACATGGTTCTAGGTAGCTTGCTTTAGAGAGCTGGGTAGACTAGATGATCTCAAGAGGTTCCTTCTAATCTCAGCCATTCTGTGGTTCTGTGACAATGGTACTGACAAGCCCTTAGGAACTGGGATGAATTTTAAAGATCCGAGTCCCTGGACAGACATCTCTTCTAACTCCATCAATGCCAGCAGAAACTGTTACCCTTTACATTTATGAAATTTTTCCTCAGGTCCTTTATTTCTCAAGTTATCCATTTCGTAACAGGTATAGGCATGCTGTATGTCTGAGGGAACTGAATCCACTCACAAGTAAAGATCCGATATGGTGGTCACCTAGAGCTTTTTAAGATACTGATGATACTTTGTTAAATAAATTTAACTTGCCTCTCTTTCACAGCCTCTGTGCTTCAGGGCAAAGAAAGTATTTAAGGGAAAGTAAGATACATTAAGTCTTTCACAGAGTGGGAACCTATTCTAAAATATTCTCTTGGATGCTATTGACACAGAGAAGGGGTGCAGGGAGGCACAGGCACACTAGCTTTCATCTAGTGAGCCTGGGAAATGGAAGAAACCCAGGCCTGGGAGAGCAGGCAAAGCACAAGTTGAATGGAAACTGTAGAAGACTTTACCTGCCAGACCAGGCTGAAGGCTGAGCTTCAGTTTCCTACCCCTCCACCCCACCCCCACCCCCGCTCCCATTGTCCTTACCCAGAATAGCTAAACTTTTAAATACATTTTATTACCACACCTTTATTTCACGGCATAAGCACGTCTTTAAACCCATGTTTTCCTGGGCAGTTTGAGCTACAGTTTTACAGCAATTCTTTTGAATCTGCTGCCATCTGGCGAGCAGAAACCCAGCCGAAATGCATGGGGTTTGTGGCCAGCCATGGGGTTTTCGCTTCTAAGACATGCAGGATTTTGTCCCGCTCTCCCTCCATGTCACGGTGCAGCTCATGGTAGGGTTTGCATGCATTTCCCCAGTAGGCTCCCAGATGTAAAGCTATAGTGGATAAAAGACCTCCCAGCCTTATGCCTTATAGCCTCTCTGGCTAGTTCCAACTCACTTCATTGCTAACACCTGGAGATTTTCATTAGATTGCTCTTCACTAATAAATCCATATTTGAACATCTCAGTCAAAAAAATCGTGAACATCCAGGATTTTTACTGGGTGTACTGGTTTTGTCTGGGACAGAATTAGTTTTATTCACAGTAGCTGGTATGGGTCTATGGTTTGGACTTGTGCTGAAAAAGCGTTGATAACACAGGGATGTTTTAGTTCCTGCTGAGCAGTGCTGACACAGAGTCAAGGCCTCTTCTGCTCCTCACCCCACCCCACCAGCGAGTGGGCTGGGGGTGCACAAGGGTTGGGAGGGGACATGGCTGGGACAGCTGACCCCAACTGCCCAAAGGGATATTCAGACCATATGATGTCATGCTGAGCAATAAAACTAAGGGGAATGTCAGCTGGGAGAGTGAAGGGGTGGGTCGCTGCACCAGAAGGTATCTGAGCATCAGTGACAATTGAGAATAGGGTGAGCAATTGTTTTTTCTTGGCTTTTATTTTTCTCTCTCCTTGTTATTTTTTCTTCTTTTCCTTACTACTACTATTATTGTTATTCTTATTTTTAATTATTAAACTATTTTTATCTCAACCTACAAGTTTTCTCACTTTTACGCTTCTGATTCTTTCCCCCATGCCAGCAGGCTGGAGTGAGCGAGCGGCTGTGCAGTGCTTAGTTGCCAGCAGGAGTTAAACCACAACTTTTTGGCATCCAATGTGGGGCACAAAGAGCTTGAGATGTTAAGATTAGACCAGAGCACATCAGAAGAGATTTATCAGTTGTAGCTTATGATGTTGATTCATCTGTTCCCTATATTAGTTTATCTGATCTATGCCATGTTCTTTTTTTTTTTTTTTTTTTTTGCTGTACATGTTGAAGATTAGTGTCGGCTTTTGCAGTTTTCTGTGCTCTGTAGTGCTTAGTGGTATTTTGCCTGGCAGATTTGTTGTTAAAAAACTGATCTTGAACTTAAACTGGTATTTGGACTCTGTACTGAAGCCATTACTGTATTTCAGGTACCATCTCATTGAGATAATTAAAAATTAGACTTCTTCCTCTGAGAGATTTTTTTTTTTTGTGGAGGAAATACAGAATGGCACCTTCACCACCTTCTTCTCTGGTGTTTTCTCCCTCATTTTCAGTATCTTCAACATCCTTTGATAGTTAAAATACTTCCATTGGTATTTCTTAGGGATATTGTTTTGGCTTTTCTAAGGTTAGCAAGCTATTTAGGAATATGACCCAGGCCTGTGGCAGTGTAGTCATGGATGGTAAGGCATGTGGGAGAACGTGGGCAGGTATCTGGAAAACTTTTCACCTGCAACCTGCAGTGATCTGGAACTTTGTTCCTGAACAAGTGCAGGATTCTGCTGAAATAATAGAATATTAAAAAAAAAAAAAAAAAAAAAAAGTCCTGGCTATTCCAAAGAGGCACAACTTTCTGCACTGTGCTGGGGCCTGACCAGCACCTACTGAACACTGCTCAAGATTATGCAGCACACTCAAGAAGAAGAGAGCGCCTCTGGATCTGAAAATGTCCTTGTCTTCACTGGCAAGGATGCAAGCCATACCACCTGAGTTGCAGAAGGCAAGGGCAGGGACTGGGAGAATGGAAAGCTGCCCATGGTTAGAGAGGATCAGGTTCAAGAACACCCGAGGAAGCTGAAGGTGCCCAAGTCCATGGGAACTGATGAAATACATGCGTGGATCCTGAAAGAACTAGCAGATGGCGTTGCTGAAACTCTGTCCATCATATTCAAGAAGTCATGGCGGTCTGGTGAAATTCCCACTGACTGGAAAAGGGGAAACATAACCCCCATCTTTAAAAAGGTCAAAAAGAAGGATCCAAGGAACTAGAGGCCAGTCAGTCTCACCTCTGTGCCTGCCAAGATCATGGAGCAGATCCTCCTGGAAACCATGCTAAGGCACATGGAGAACGAGGAGGTGATTGGTGACAGCCAACATGGCTCCAGCAATGGCAGATCGTGCCTGATGAATATGGTGGCCTTCTATGATGGGGTCATGACCTTGGTGGATAAAGGACAGGCAACCGATGTCATCTACCTGGACTTGTGCAAAGCCCTCGACACCGTCCCACACAACACCAATGTCTCTAAACTGGAGAGGCATGGATTTGATGGATGGACCACTCAGTGGATAAAAAATGGCTTGATGGTTGCACTCAGAGAGCTCGATGTCTGAGCGAAGACCAGTGACAAGCGGTGTTCCTCAGGGGTTGCTATGGGGACCGGTGCTGTTTAACATCTTTGTCAGCTACGTGCATGGTGGGATCGAGTGCATCCTCAGCAAGTTTGCTGATGATAGCAAGCAGTGCGGTGTGGTCATCACGCTGGAGGGAAGGGATGCCATCCAGAGGGACCTGGATGGACAGGCTGGAGAGGTGGGCCTGTGCCAAACTCATGGAGTTCAACAAGGCCAGGTGCAAGGTCCTGCACAAGGGTCGGGGCAATCCCAAGCACAAGTACAGGCTGGGCAGAGAATGGATCGAAATCAGCCCTGAGGAGGATGACTTGGGGGTAACGGTGGATGAAGAGCTGGATGTGAGCCGGCAGTGTGAGCTGTCAGCCCAGAAAGCCAATTGTATCCTGGGCTGTGTCCAGAGAATAGTGCCTAGCAGGTGGAGGAAGGGGATTCTCCTCCTCTGCTCTGGTGAGACCCCACCTGGAGTTCTGCGTCCAGATCTGGCATCCCAAACATCAGAAAGACAGACCAGTTGGAGTGAGTCCAGAGGAGGCCACGAAGATGCTCAGAGGGCTGGAGCACCCCTGCTATGAAGAAAGGCTGAGAGAATTGGGCTTGTTCAGCCTGGAGAAGAGAAAGGTCTGGGGAGACCTTATAGCACCTTCCAGTACCTGAAGGGGCCTACGGAAAAGCTGGAGGTGGACTTTTTACAAGGGCTGTAGTGACAGGACAAGGGGTAACAGTTTTAAACTGAAAGTGGAGAGATTAACATTAGATATCAGGAAGAAGTTCTTCCCAGAGAGGGTGGTGAGGCACTGGCACAGGTTGCCCAGAGAAGCTGTGGATGCCCCATCCCTGGCAGTGTTCAAGGCCAGGCTGGATGAGGCTTTGAGCAACCTGGTCTAGTGGAGGGTGTCCCTGCCCATGGCAGGGGGGTTTGAACTAAAAGATCTTTAAGGTCCCTTCCAACCCTAACCATTCTATGATGTGGTGTGGGACAGCATCAAACACTTTGCACAACACTTTGCACAGGTACATGACATTGGTTGCTCTTCCTTTATCCACCAAGGCTGTAACCCCATTGCAGAAGGCCACCAAATTTGTCAGGCATGATCTGTCCTGAGTGAAGCCATGTTGGCTGTCACCAATCACCTCCTCGTTTTCCATTTGCCTTAGCATGGTTTCCAGGAGGATCTGCTCCATGATCTTGGCAGGCACAGAGGTGAGACTGACTGGCCTCTAGTTCCTTGGATCCTTCTTTTTGACCTTTTTAAAGATGGGGGTTATGTTTCCCCTTTTCCAGTCAGTGGGAATTTCACCAGACCGCCATGACTTCTTGAATATGATGGACAGAGTTTTAGCAACGCCATCTGCTAGTTCTTTCAGGATCCATGCATGTATTTCATCAGTTCCCATGGACTTGGGCACCTTCAGCTTCCTCGGGTGTTCTTGAACCTGATCCTCTCTAACCGTGGGCAGCTTTCCATTCTCCCAGTCCCTGCCCTTGCCTTCTGCAACTCAGGTGGTATGACTTGTCAGCCTGTCAGTGAAGACTGAGTCAAAATCATTGAGCATCTCGGCCTTCTCCATGTCCTGAGAAATCAGCACTCCCGTTTGCTTCCAAGAGGGCCCACATGTTCCCTGATCTTCTTTTTGTTGCCTACATACCTATAGAAACCCTTCTTGCTGCTCTTGAGGTCCCTGGCCAGGTTTAATCCTATCAAGGCTTTAGCTTTGCTAACCTGATCCCTGACTTCTTGGATAACTTCCCTGTAATCCTCCCAGGCTCCCTGTCCCTGCTTCCACCCTCCGTAGGCTTCCTTTTTGTACCTCAGTTTGTCCAGGAGCTGTGTGTTCATCCACGCAGGCCTCCTTGTGTTTTTACCTGACTTTCTCTTCATTGGGATGCACAGCTCCTGAGCTTGGAGGAGAAGGCCCTTGAGTACTCGCCAGCTTTCTTGGGCCCCTCTTCCCTCCAGGGCTTCATCTGATGGGACTCTGCCACTCAGTTCCCTGAAGAGGCCAAGGTCTGCTCTCTTGAAGTCATAGAATAATAGAATCACAGAACGGTTTGTGTTGGAAGGGACCTTAAAGATCATCTAGTTCCAACCCCCCTGCCATGGGCAGGGACACCCTCCATTAGACCAGGTTGCTCAAAGCCTCATCCAGGCTGGCCTTGAACACTGCCAGGGATGGGGCATCCACAGCTTCTCTGGGCAACCTGTTCCAGTGCCTCACCACCCTCGCTGGGAAGAACTTCTTCTGTTTTCTAATCTAAAACTCTTCACTCTCAATTTAAACCAGTTACCTTTTGTCCTATTACTACATGCTCTTAAGCCCAGGGTGGCGAGCTTGCTGCGCACCCTCCTTGCTCCGTAAGGATCTCAGATGCTGCTATTTCATGATACTGCATCCAAGGCTGCTCTTGAGTTTCACATTCCCCAACAGCACCTCCCTGTTGGTGAGAACAAGGTCCAGCACAGCATCCCTCCTCATCGGCTCCTCTGTCACTTGGAGAAGGAAGTTGTCATCGATGCATTCCAGGAACCTCCTGGCTTGCTTTGCCCTGCTGTGTTGTCCCTTCAGAAGATATCAGGGTGGCTGAAGTCCCCCATGAGGATCAGGGCTTGTGACCGTGAGGCTGCTGCCATTGGTCTGTAGAGGGCCTCATCCACTCGTTTGTCCTGGCCAGGTGGCCTGTAGCAAACTCCCACTACAGGATCCTCTCTCCCTGCCCTCCCTTTATTGCTGACCCACAAGCTCTTGGTCAGCCCCTCATCCATCCCCAGGTGGAGCTCCATACACTCCAGCTGGTCTCTGACATAGACAGCAACAACGATCCCTTTGGCAGCAGAGTGCAGGCCACAGTTTGCTTTCACTTGGAGGGGTTTCCAGCACACCTGGAGTCGACTGCCCCGGGGATAGAAGCACAGCCCTACCATTTGCCATGGACTGATCCAGACCGCACTGGAATAGGATGCAGCTCTGCAACACCTGCAACACATTGATGACATTGTGTGGGGCAACAGAGTGAAGGAAGTGTCTGAGAAGGGGAGAAGAAACCAGGTTCTTTGGAAAGCTGGTTTTGCTATGAAGCAAAGTAAGGTCAAAGGACCTCCACGGGAGATCAAGTGTTTAGAAATAAAATGGCAAGATGGGTATCATTATCCCCCAATGGATGTGATCGACAAAATAATAGCTATGTCTCCACCAGCTAACAAAAAATAACCACAAGCTTCCCTAGGTGTTCTCAGTTTTTGAAGAATGGATATTCCAGGTCATAGTCTGATCATAAACCCTCTCTATTGAGTGACCTGGAAGAATGACTTTGAATGGAGCCCTGAGCGAATGGAGCCCTGAGCGAATGGAGCCCTGAGCCTTTGAACAAATTAAACGGGAGATAGATCATGAAGTAGCCCTTGGGCCAGCCCGACAGGACAAGTTGTGAAAAATGTTCTCTACGTCTCAAGCCAGGGATAACAACCACACCTGGACACTCTAGCAGAAAGCACCTTCAGAGACTTGAGGTTTACCCTTAGGAGACGGTGATAGAGGGGATCTGAAGCCTGTTACACTCCAACTGAAAAAGAAATATTAGCAGCATATGAAGGAGTTCAAGCCACTTCAGATGTGGATGGTACTGAAGCACAGCTCCTCCTGACACCCTGATTGCCTGTTCAGGGCTGGATGTTCAAAGGGAGGGTCCCCTATACACATCATGCAACTAATGCCACCTGGAGTAAGTGGGTCAAACGGATCACACAGCTGGCTTGAAAGGGAAAGGACCTTGGAGTCCTGGTGGACAACAGGATGACCATGAGCCCACAGTGTGCCCTTGCAGCCAAGAAGGCCAATGGCATCCTGGGATGCATTAAGGAGAGTGTGGCCAGCAGGTCAAGGGGAGTTATCCTCCTCCTCTACTCTGCCCTGGTGAGGCCTCCCCTGGAGTGCTGTGTCCAGTTCTGGGCTCCTCAGCTCCAGAAGGACAAGGAGCTACTGCAGAGGGCCCAGCGCAGGGCCACTAAGATGATGAAGGGCCTGGAGCACCTTCCATCTGAGGAAAGGCTGAGAGAGCTGGGGCTGTTTTCCTTGGAGAAGAGGAGGCTGAGGGGGGTCTTATCAATGCTTATCAATATCTCAAGGGTGGGTGTCAGGAGGGTGGGGCCAGGCTCATCTCAGTGGTGTCCAGTGACAGGACTGGGGGCAATGGCCACCAACTGGGAAACAGAAGGTTCAACCTGAACGTGAGGAAACCCTTCTTCCCTGTGAGGATGACAGAGCCCTGGGACAGGCTGCCCAGGGAGGTGGGGGAGTCTCCTTCCCTGGACACTTTCCAAAGCCACCTGGCCTTGTTCCTGTGTGATCTGCTCTAGGGGATCCTGCTCTGGCAGGGGGGTTGGACTAGATGATCTCTAGAGGTCCCTTCCAACCCCTAACACTCCATGAATCTGTGTGAATCTGTGAAAAGCAAGTCTAATGGTGACATGGCACTCCTGAAGTAATTGAATCACACAGTGGGATTGATTTCCAAACCCACTTCATGAACACCTGGGCCAAGGACCATGCGACTGACCAAGTGTATCACGCTTGATGCAAATCCAGAGGAGGGCCACAAAGATGCTCAGAGGGCTGGAGCACATCTCCTGTGAAGAAAGGCTGAGAGAGTTGGGCTTGTTCAGCCTGGAGAAGAGAAGGCTCCAGGGAGACCTTATAGCACCTTCCAGTACCTGAAGGGGCCTACAAGGAAGCTGGGGTGGACTCCTTACAAGAGCCTGTGGTGCCATGACAAGGGGTAACAGGTTTAAACTGAAAGTGGGGAGATTTAGATTAGACATCAGGAAGAAATTCCTCACGGAGAGGGTGGTGAAGCACTGGAACAGGTTGCCCAGAGAAGCTGTGGGTGCCCCAACCCTGGCAGTGTTCAAGGCCAGGCTGGATGAGGCTGTGAGCAACCTGGTCTAGTGGAGGGTGTCCCTGCCCATGGCAGGGGGGTTGGAACTAGATGATCTTTAAGGTCCCTTCCAACCTAAACCATTCTATGACTGATTCTATGTACCAGCCTCCAGTAAAGTTGAATGATACAATGGACTTAAAAAATTACACTGAGAACAATGGGTGCTGGGACATTCAAGCATTGGGATACACATCCAGGAGAAAGCCATTGGCTAGCTAACACTAGAGAATTTGCCCCATTCCTGCCCAGTCAAAACCCCTGTGCACTCTGAAAGGAGATAAAGCCCCTCTCATACGTATAAGGAACTGGCTGGGAAAAACAGTCTGGGTTATTCCTTCCTCAGGAAAGGGCATTGCTTTTCTCAGGAACCTGGATTCACCTGGGGGGTAATGAGGAAGAATGGGGAAGTCTGATGCACACCTCAAGGTGATTTAATATTGAGTGAAAATAATCCATGATTTGAGTTATATTACAGAGGTGTTGGATGATGCTGTATGTCACCACTGCTGTGGCTCCTATATATCAAAGGTATTACAGCAGGAACCTCTCACTGCTAGGCAAGCTAAAGTCAAGAGGAAGAATTTCAAATTGCAATGTTAAAACTTATGTCCTAGGCCAAAGAGACCACGGTTGGAGAATGTAACGGATATACCTTTAAATTGTTGTAACCCACAATGTGAGTTGCATGTTACAGGAAACAGTGCAGCAGAAACCACCTGAACCAATGAAGGATGAACCTCACAAGTGCATCAGTGACCTAACTTGAACTGGTCTGAGTGCCCAGTAACTCCACACAACAAACCACCTCTCCTGTCATATGTGGATACCATAAAAGATGAAGCCCAAAGTCATGGACCAAATTAACTCAAGGATATAGACATTTATGGACATTTCACAAACATTTTAAGGGGAAAAGGACGGTTAATCAGGTTCTATTGCAATAGGGTGGGACCTGAACATGACATAAATGGCAAGGAACAAGGGGTTGAGAATGTGCTGGCTTTGGCTGGGATACAGTTAAATTTCTTCATGGTACCTAGTATGGGGCTATGTTTTGGATTTTTGTTGAAAACAGTGTTGATGATAGCACAGGGATGGTTTAGTAACTTCTGAGCAGTGCTTACACAGAGTTGAGGTCTTTTGTGCTTCTCACAAAACACTATCAGTGAGTAGGCTGGGGCTGCACAAAAAGTTAGGAGGGGACACAACACTGTGCCAAGTTCTTTTCAGGTGTAAATGCATCAGCTTCATTGTCTGTAGGAAAACCTCACCCACCATAACATATCTGGCAGACAGGTTTTCTGACTTACCTGGAAGTGGTGTAATCTTCCACTGATGCAGAGGAGCAGTCACATTTTCAGTACTTCTTAGCAGCTTTTCAAGCTGGAGAGTGTCGCAACAGTGAAATGCTGAGGTGACAAAGACAGCAGATATGGGGTGAGGCTCCAAGAGACTGAGTCACCGTCAAAACAGGCACTCCACCTCTGCTTTCTACCACTCCTGTGACTGGGCAATCCCATCCCCATGAGCACCAGTATGGCAGGGTTTTGGTCCCGAGTTGGCCCAGTTCATCTCACAAAACCACGGAGAATCTCAATCTTTTTTTTTCCTGGTGGGCAAGCTTTTCTAGAGGAATGCAGTATTTGTTCTACAGCATACACACACAGAGAACTATTTAAAAAATGTAACGAGTACTTGTTTGAGTTAAGTACATGTAGTTACAGAGAAACCGGAAATCTAATGGCTTGCTTAGGCTGGAGCAAAATGTCTGTGGCAGATAGAAGACCAGCACTTGAGAAATTCCAGAGATTACATCTCTTCAGAAATAAAATATGATTCTGTGACGCCCAGTACTTTGATGTGTTAAGTTCAGTCTTACCATTTATATGTATCTGGCTCATCTTACTCGATTTACTGAGTTGTACTTTTTAAATGTTTCTCAATTTCTCTCTCATGTTTTCTTCTATTCCAGATAAATTTAGGAAGATCTGCTAGTTCTCTTTCCAATTTTAGTATATTTGTATTCAGTATGCTAAGTTTACTTTTTCTCACAAAAGCTGACTAATCGTATCTTCATGCTACCTGTTCAGAAAAAAAAAAATGTCAGCTAATCAAAGTTTGGGTCTTCCAAGTATTATATGCATTCAGGACATAGGACCTTTTAAGCTCACTTCCTCTTGTATGCCTGATCATAGAAAATGTGCGTATTTGATTATACAATTATTCCTCTAATTGAAATCTAAATTCAAATCTACGACCTTCATAAAAACAACAGGAATTCTAGTTTCATAAAAATGGCAGGAACTTGACACAATCTGGCACAGGTGCGCTAGTGATGAGCTCCCCTAAGACCAAATATTGTTTGACCCACTGCAGTCAATATGGCATGAATGTGCCGAGCTGGCAGCCACTCAATTTTACAGAAGATGGAGGCAAGACAGGGCTCAGAAACATTCCTGTGTTTGGCATTGCTCACTGCAATGTTTTTGGTAAGTTCATCTATCCTTCCACGCCAGGCCCTCTCCAGAAAGCATCTTGCCATAAGAATTTTGGTAACTTCCAAGTGCTGATGCAAACTACTAGGCAATAGAGCTGTAACGCCCTGTCTTTGGAAGGTACCGTAAGTAATTTTGGGAAGTCTCTACTATTTACCTCCCTTCAAAATCTGTATACTTGTACGAATTTTGGTAAGGAAGTCTGGACTGGAACGGGAAGGTGAATTCTCAAGAGGACCATCTCACGAGGCGGGCTAAGAGCACCTCTATTCCATAAATATGGATGCAAAACAGCGGAGGGAAGAGACCCTCCCTACTAGGCAGTAATTAGGTAACGAAGAGGACACGTGGGAACAGGGGGAAGCTGTAAGAGGAAAAGGCTGAGAAAGTGCAAGCAGTATTCACAAAACATCACCTAATTCAGTGAGAAGGGCAATTTAGTGATATGGGAAGTAGAAGTTCTTCTTCTACAGGAAACCAGGTATGTCCACCTCCCCACCTGCCCCGTGTTTCCCCACCTCCTGTGATTTTTGTTTCAGTTTCTCGTAACTTGCACTGAACATTCGCTACTGGGGCTGGGGCCATTAGTTGGACCAGACAGGCAGGCCCCGTGGGGTTGGCTTTGCCTCCCCAAGGATGAGCTGAAGGCGTTATGTCCAGGGCCTGCTTCGCCGGTACCGACCCGCTCCTGTGACAGCTCGCGCCAATCCATTTAATTTCCCACTGCATTCCCACGAAGACGATCGCAGCGCACGCGTTGCACCTCTTTTAATTTAGCGAGGTTTCACGTTCCGTGGAAAACCTTTTCCACGCGCGCTTCCGCCTTGGCAGGGCCGGCCGTGACGCCGCGCCTCGGCCAGCGGGGGCCGGCAGCCATGGCGGACCCACGGCGGGCCCACGGCTGCTGCGGGCCCCGCTGCGCCGCGGCTGACGCGCCGTGGGCGAAGGGAGGCCTGTAGCGGCCGCGCAGTGGGTCAGAATCCCCCACTAACCAGCCGAAACGCAGCCACCCACACGTCCCCGTGCCCTTCAGGCACGCCCCGTCCCCACCCCGGGGGACGGAGCGGGGCGGGGCCGGTTGCCGGAAAACCCGCGCAGCTCGGCGGTGAGGAGGGACCGGTTTGGCTTCCGCCGTGGCACAATGGCGGGGGAGCGGTAGGAGAGGGGGTGTCGGCGGCTGGTGAGTGCCCTTTTTTCGGCGAGTGGTGGCTGGGCGAGGCCTTCCGCAGGAGCGGGTGGTGTTTGCCCCGGCGCTCTTTCCCCCCTCACTCGCTCCTCGGCCTCCCTGCGCCTCTCCTCGGCCTGGGCCGCGGCCCGCCCGTGGGCCGCCCGGCTGAGGCGGCGGGGCCGGGCCGAGCGGGGCGAGGGGTGCTGCTGCGCCACCCTCCCCGCCGCTGCCCTGCGCCCCCGCCGCCTCCAGGCCGTTCTCTGGGCCTTCGGTGGTTTGGGGGCGGGGGGGAGGCAGGAGGGGGGCTGGGGGCCTTCATCACCCGGTGGGAGAACTGGGAGGAAGGAGCCGGGAGCTGTCGCAGGGGAGCCCCGGCCCACGCAACGTTTTCCTGCGTGGTGGTGGTCGTGACACCTCTGTTTGGGTCCCGTCGGCAACTTGGCCACTGCTGCCCGCTGCTTCTGGCCCCGCAGGGAACGTCGTCGTCCCCTAGGTGCCTTGCCGCTGACCCTCCGGGGCAGTCCACCCCCCACCCACCCCCACGCCAGGCCAGCGTCGTGGGTGGGAGCCGGAGGCGAGTGTCAACTTTGACTCTCGGCTCCCTTCCAGTGCAGGGAGTGTGTCGTCATCCGTCCTGGTGGCAGGGCGTGGGCGTTGCTGCTGGGGATGGCTCTAAACAACCGGTTTTTAGGTCACTCGGAAGTTCACGTTTGACAGCAGCTTCTCTCCTAGAGCAGGAAGCAAGTTCACTCCTGCGTTTGAAACTTTTCTTTCAGCTCTGAGGTGGAATATCTGTGTCTCCACGGTTGTACGTAACTGTCTACAAATTCGGGTCTTTAGGATAGGAATCCCACAGTCTTTAATGTCCAGAAAAGCCATAGCCTGTCTCTGCATTTTGAGACACGGTAAGAGAAGAAGCTGAGCTGAGTTTTGAACTGCCTTCTATGTGGCTGGAGGAAATTTTGCTTTACAAGACTTAGATGCCTTGATGGTGTCAGAACCAGGGCTTTGATTGTTGAGATTTCTATAATAAATAATAAGCAACGTTTGTTGCTTGATTAATTTTAAAATACAAGTTTTAACTTTTTGATTTCTAGGTAGGAATCGCTAAATTGAACAGCAATAACCATGGGAGATGCTGCAAAAGCTTGCTTTGCCAAACAAAATAAGGAACAGGAAATTTTACATCAAGAAGAATTTAAAGGAAGTCCCTTACAGAAAGAGCTCAGAGTCATGGATGAATATGGAAATGGCCACAGCAATAAAATGGATACCAGCCTGCCAAAGAAGAGGGGAACACCAGGTCAGTTCGTCAGCAGTCCTAGGCGAGGGCCACGTGGTGTTTTGAATAGCCCAAATTCACATAAAACCACAACTTACAGTCAAGGGTCAAAGTTAAATGATACCCAGAGAGACCAGATGAAGAAGTGGGTACCTGATGACCACCGTGCTACTTCCGATACCTGGAAAGAGCACAGATCTGTTGCCTGGCTTCCTATGCATAGCAGGACAAGAAAGGATTCCTTTCATGAGGCTGAAGGTGCTGGAAACAGAAGCACAGGACGACAACTTCAGGAAGACTTAATGAGTGAAGACATGCTGGACATGCAGAAAGCAAGCTCTGGTAATCAGTGTGTTTGGTTTTTATATAGCTATCCAGTAAAGTAGCTTTCTGTGCATGTTACTGAATAGTAAAATTTCAAGAATCAGTCTTAAAGCAAAAAATGGTATATTGCAAACCACTGACTGTACTGTACTGCAGCACTTTAAACAAATTGTTACAGTGAACGATACAGGACTTGTTTTATAAATTGTGTTGTCTTTGTAAGCTATTTTAGAAATGGTAGGAGTAAGTAGATTGCAGTGTTTGTGCAGTGTCCCAGTTTGCAGTTTACCAGGTAAAACTTGATTGAAAAAGCCTTGGCAGATAAGGGATTTTTCAGTTAAGTTGATAAAGGGTAAGATTTTGGAGCTACCCATGAGGTCTGTAATGATCATCTTAATGAAGATTGAAAACAGTGCCTTGTAGGTATTGTGAGAACTTAATACTAGCAACAGTAATACAGCAATAACACAACACTAATTCTCCATGCATAGTGAACTTCTCTATGGGAATTGGTACTGATAATGGGAGTACAAGCCCCAAGTATTGAAATGCAAGGAGTGACAGGCTGAGGGAGCATGAAGTGATCAATATCATATGATCTTCATAGGATGTGAGTACCAGAAGGAAGTGTAAGTAGATCACAGCAGAAAGAGGAAGCTTTAAAGAAAAGAGTATAACTAGATAAAATAAGAAAGACTAAAGGCACCGATGAGATGCTGCTGACATGGCCTGTTAACGAGAAATCTGCCTTCTTTTAGTTAAGACTGAGGACCCAAAGACAGTATTCATCTTCCCCCTTGCTAAAAAAGAAAGCTGCTTCTGGTTGATACCAGGAAGTCCAGGAATTAAATGTCCTTTGCCTTGATGTCAGCTGTCACTAAAAAAGATAAACTGTGATCAGGTGACCAGTGTCTCTCATTGTTAAAAGGAAGTTATGCACTTAAGCTCAGCCTCAGGTGAGGAGAGAGCACGGTAGGATGCTTTCATAAGTTTGTTCTCAAATTTGCTGGGCCTGTTGAACTTTTTTCTGTGAAACTTCAGGAACTCACTGAAGTAAATTTTTGGAACCACCGACAATCATACATAAGGACTTACACAGGAAGGAGAGGTGAGGTACTGGCATGTAGGAAAGGACCAGAGTCTATTGAAAGTGGCATTAAAAAAAAATGCTATGCAACTTTTATTCCAGAATGGATTCCCAAGATTAATAATATAACCTACTCTAAGTATTCAAAAGGTCACAGAGAGATGAATAGTAGTAAACAGGGATTTGCCAAGACCTTCTAATTTATTTCTTTAAAATAATAAACGGTCCCACGTGGACATGGGAGAAGCAGTTGGTAGACACTGCTAGTACTATAGTACTTTAGACACTTACGTGACAGTCCTGTGAGTAAACTAGAGGAAAATTCTCTAGGTGAAATGAATACAAGAGCTTTGCAGAGCTCATTAGATCACTATACTCAGAAAATACTTAGCAAAGTCTTTGCCAAAATGATAGGAAGCATTGAGCACGCATCTTAAGAGGATTCTGTTGTGTTCAATCTGTTTATT
Organism: Rhynochetos jubatus; assembly: GCA_027574665.1. Lineage (NCBI taxonomy): Eukaryota > Metazoa > Chordata > Aves > Eurypygiformes > Rhynochetidae > Rhynochetos > Rhynochetos jubatus. The sequence goes on from CM050690.1 coordinate 34,434,583, forward strand.
ACACTGATCTGATGATGAATGAAGACAGTATGCTTATTATTTGTGTGCTTTTAAATTTGAATAAGCTGTGGAGCTGGTAGGAACTGAACGCAGAAGAGCAGGAAGGTTGATTGAAATAACTGCACAACTGGGGAAATGGCCTACATAGAGGATGAAATATAAGACACGTGCAAATGCCAGTGTGTTAAGTAAGAACAGTACCTAACAGTACAAAAGGAGGAAAAGTTGTTATAAAATTGTGGTTTTTTCAGAGAAGAATCTGAAGTTGTAGTGAATCAGGAGACGATAACGTGTAGTCAGTGTCATGGTGGTGTGAGGCATGAAAACAGATTTGCAGCATGAAGTACTTCTTATTCTGTAAGTCTTTGACTCAGTTGCAGGGGTCTGTCTGGCTTTGGCACCCCACTTGAAGGAATGAAATGGAAACAGTCCAAAGAAGAGCAAGAGGAATGCCAGGGCACATAGAAACCAGATGCTACACAAACTGAATCATTCCCAATCTTTCTGCAAATGGAAAGGGTAGGGAAGGCATAACAATACTCTTCAGCTCTGTAGAAAGGTATTAAAAAGCTGATGTAGTAATAGGGCTTGTGTCTTTCCAATAGGTGGGACCCAAAGGAATGGGCCTAAAGTTGAGCAAGAAGGGTTCAGATGAGGAATAAAGAGAAAATTTCCAGTGGTGAAGCTAGGGAAGTACTGGAGAGATTGTCAGCAGCTCATGGAGTATGTATGAACAGGTTAGGTGAGCATTGCTCAGGACTGACAACAAAGTTTATTCCATCCTGCTGCAAAGCACAGGCATGGCAGAGCTCACCTCTTGAGGTCTCTTCAGGTGCCTTCTTTGTCAAGTAGCAAACAACTACTAAAAAAATTTCTTCTAGCATTTCCTTTTACTTGACATCTTTCATGCAGTTGTCCCTTTCCTTTACCTTTGTGCCTTTTTACTGTAGCTCATAAGGAAGGAGTTTACCAAATCTGAGTCACTCATTTTTCTGCAGGAACTTTAACGTGCCTTTAATACTTTACTTAGTCATTAACCTATAATTAGATTGTCACTACGGTAACTACCAAATATTAGAAGTATTTATTTACTTTGTAAGTTTTTTAAGTTAGTGGTTACAGAAATAATTGGTAGGTAGGTAGCTGTCACATGTTTTCCTGCAGACACTCATTTAGTACATGTTTTCCATCAAGTTCTGTCTACACTGATCAGTAAAAATGTAGTCAAACTGTGTTGGGTCTTGGTTTTCCATGCTGACTCTCCTGCTGAAACTCCTAAGAGATGTGTAAAGTTCGGAGACTGAGGCTTCTGTTTCTGCTACTTGGAGCTTCCCTTGGAGTACTGTTCCTGCAACCTCTTAAGCCTTAGTTCTGTTTATTCCAGCATAAACTTGTGCTGCCGTTGAAAGAAACTTTATTACTGTTCTTGTTTTGGTCATGTTTACAATACTAGCGCATGCATGCTGCTTAGTGAACTGAATCACACAACTGGCTGAAAATACACAACTGGGTTGTTTCCCTCTTTACGATTATTGGGGCAAAATTTGTGGTGTCAGGAAAGAAACCGTAAGTGTATTTGGTAGAGCAGTTGTGGTTTATCTTTTTTTAATTATTATAAGTTAACCTCATGCTATAAGGGTTTGTGGGGGAAGTTGCATAAACTTTCGCAGAAGCAGGGAACTTCGGAAATTCCATGCACGTGGACATCCTGTCCAAGTGAAAGGTAAAATGTGATCTGAAGTCATGTGTGTAAAATCTGACCTGTGTATATTCATTCCTGAGATTATTTTAATGGGCATTCTTTGGACCAATAGCAATTCCTTCTTCAAAATGATGACAGAGTTTGCTTAACAGTAGAAGTGGTGTTTACATTAATTTGTTCCAGAACTTTGCCTGTAAACATAACAAGCTTTCTAAGCATGTTTATTCTGCCAGTTTTATAGCTTTATTAAGCAATGTGTGCAAATACTTGGCAAGTTCGTTATTTATTGACTTAACATAGCCAATAGGGGTTGTTACTTTGTTTTTCACTTGTCTAGTAATGTGAAGGCAATGCTGATCCATATGCTGGTTTAATTGAAAGACAAATGACATTAACAGGCAGTTAATACTGGTGATAATGGTTGTGCGTCAGCTAAGACATGGCAGTGCTATTTCATAGTGCAGTTCACTCTTACCAGTGTTCAGATGGGTTTACACTCACTAATTCAGTAATACTCGTTGTGGTCTGTGGGTCAGTTCACTTTCTAGCTTGTTTGTCTAACTAAGCCTAACCAGGCATCTTGAAATCTTTGGATATATTCTACCTTTTCATTATAATGACATACAGGTATGTCTCAACTAGGCCACGAAATCTATTGCATTTAATGTTTTTGCCAGTTTTAACAAAGGTAGCTAAATAAGGCCTGTGACATGAATGGGACAAATTAGTGAGTTAGTAGTTCAAAACAAAGATACTATATTTTGACATAAGTATGTGCTGGTTTTAGTCAGGACAAAGTTAATTTTTCTTCACAGTAGCTGGTATGAACTTCTGTTTTGGATTTGCCCTGAGAAGAGTACTGATAAGGTGTCTGTTAATTGGTGCTAAGGGGTGCTTGCACTAATTCAAGGGCTTTTCACCATCTGATACTGCAGCTGCATTCCCAACTTTCTTGTGACCAGTAGTGTGGGAGAACACACCGTTCAGACAGCTGATCCAAACTGACCAAGGGGGTATTTCATCCCATAGCACGTCATGCTCACTACATAAGGTGGGGGTGGGATCGGGACCCACAGCTCCTTTGCTAGTTCGCTTGTGTGCTTGTTCGTATGGCTAGCTTGTTCTTTAACTCATTTGCTTGTTTGCTAGCTTGCTTGTTTGTTAGTTAGTTTGTGAGTTGTTTGGCTTTCTTGGACTCTTGCTTGTGGGGCTTGCTCAGACTCTGCTGTGATCATGCTCTGGCTCTTAGAGTCTCATGAACTGGCTGTGTTTCAGTCAGCGAGTAGTAAGCAATTGTATCATTTGTTTTATTTTCATTACATGTTATTAGTAGTATTGTTAATATTGTTAGTATCACTATCATGTTAATTTATATTCAGTTATTAAATAGTTCTTACCTCAATCCACGAGCGAGCCTCCTTGTCTCTTTATCCCATCCTCCTCCTCTGCTGGAGGAGGGGAAGAGATAAGCAAGCGGCTGTGTAGTAGTTTATTGCTAGCCAAGGTTAAACCATGACAATATACGCTCTTGTTATTATGAGGCCTGCACACCGCAGATTATGAAATCATGCAGGGTAGATGACTTGTATCATCTTTGACTTGCACATAAGTAGAATGGTACTTAAGAAAAAGAAATGTTGTGTGGTACTCAACTTACTTGATGTGTTTGCTTTCATAACTCTTAAGAAATGAAGATGCTTAGGAAACGAAGAAGATTGAGAAGAACTAGAAAAGATGAGTATGATCAAGCTGAAGTGGATGGTCCAGTCATAGATGAATCTGCGTTGTCAGCAAAAGAACTTCTGGGGTTGCAGCAAGCTGAAGAACGACTGAAGAGAGACTGCATTTATAGACTGAAGAAGGTGCTACTGTCTTCTATAGTCCTCTCTTTTTTTTTTTTTTTTTTTTTTTCCCCTGTAATACATTACAGAGGGTGTACTTTGAGCAATTTCTCTGGCTATAGCTAGAAAGTCTAGTTATAAAATTGATGTAACATACAAAATGGGTGCTGTTAATGAGTTGTCAAGAGAAGGTAGGTTGCCTTTGGTTTCTTAATACAATAAATCTTTATTTGGCAGCAATTTAAGCAGGAGAAGTGTCTGCTGCTGTATTTCATGAATTAACATCAGATCATTAGATACTGAGGCAGTGGACCAGAAAAGCTTTATTGTTTGTTTCTTCAGTTAATATATTCCTCCATGACCACTGGGTATTTTCCACTGTGAAAGACAAGGTGTTGGGCCTGATTGACTAAATACCACCATTCTTGTGGCAGGATATGTGATATCCAAACTTTTTGCGTGTAAAGATGGAGTTAGGAAAGCTAAAGTGAATATTTCTGGATTTCAGAATTACAGTCATGCAACTTAGCAAGGGCACTGAAAGAAATGAAGGTAACACCTTTCTGTATTTTAGATTTTTTTTACTGTCTTTATTTTAGCAACCTCAAAGCTACCCATCAGCGAAGTATGCCTGCAAGTTGTGTGATGTTTTCATTGAGTCGGTGCCTTTTGCTCATAAGCATATTAAAGAGAAAAGACACAAGAAAAGCCTAAAGGTGAGTTAAGGACAAGAAAAAGCATAAAATGCAAATTTATGAAACTATCCTTACCCTGCTAATGACAAACTGCACTGCTTCTGAAATCATTCCACATTCATTTTTTACCATGTTTGAATCTTCTTAAAAACTATTACTTAGTGATACTGGTAAAAAGCGTGAACTCGGGATCTGGACTTAGCTTCTGCCCTCAGCTTTGGAATTTAATTTGTACTTTTTCATGCTTATTATTATTAAGACCTGTCCTCATTTAAAGTGTAACTCAGTAATATATTGTTACCAGTGATTTAAGTATAATAAAGCTGCACCAACTGACTCTTCTGCTTTGCTCTTCTAAAATTGTTCTTGTAGACTCGTGGTGTATTCTTCTTGGTGTATATTTCATTAGCATATTTCAACAGTGAAGAGTCCAGAGCAATGAGAGAATCAAGTCCAAAGCAATGAAGGGTAGCAATAAGAAAATATACTTGGTATGACAGGATTAGAAATTATAACACACATGTCAGGATGAAGATTGCAGTTCAGAAATACTGTAAAAATTAGGAACTTGTAGAGTATTACGGACTTGTTTATATGTAAAGGAGATAGGCTTGTTCTGAACATAAACACAAAAACAACTTTCAGCATAACCTCAATTTCACTTTTTTGAAAGATCTTCTGTTCCTTCTACCTTCTCAGCTTGAAGTTGACAAAAATATTTGTCTTCTGCAGGTTTTTCTTGTTCCTCTCTAACTCCTACCCTTTACCACTTCATAGGTGATAAAAAAATTGATATTTTTAAATGTTTCAAATACATGTGTATATGTACCTCAGCACACTACTGGAGCCTCCCGTCATGTATGTGTTACCTGTCATGGTTTCTGTCTTGATGTTCTTGCTTCCAATGACCTTCACAATCTAGAAAAACCTACGGTGTTTTTTCTTGGGATGAGTTGCAGGCACTCATTCATTCTAGCACATTAAGCAACTCAAGAAAATCATAAAAGCATCAGTTTTATTATCTTTAAAGGAAAAGCAAGAAGAACAGCTGCTCAACGCCCTGCCTCCTCCAACGCCTTCCCAGATACAAGCTATTGGCGTTGCTATTGAAAACGTAGTGCAGGAGTTTGGCTTAAATAATGAAGATCTAGAAGAAAGGCTCAACATTAAAACAGTGATGGAAAACTTACTGCGCCAAAAATTGCCAGGTATTATTTGCAGTCTGTTTTAAATGCTAGATATGTCAACTTAATAAAAAAAAAACCCACACAAAACCAACCAAACAAACAAAAAACACAAAAAAACCCCAACCAACTGAACACACCAAACAACAGCTCATGAGGTGGAAACTTGGTTAAAAACTTTGACTAGCTAAATTCTAAGCCAGTATGCATCGTTACTGTTGAACGACGTGATGTGGTAATATAGACCTGTATCAGAATTCAATTACTGTTGTGCTCGTGACCCAAACTGACCTGTAGTAAAAAGTGAAGATGATCAGGATGTGGGGGGCGTTTGCCCGTCATGATAAGCCTTTACTAGCAACAGCATGGAAGGCAGGATTTACTAACGGTCTGTGCTGTTGAGACACCATTCTTAATTTCCTGTGGTTAGCAAAACTAGATGTAGGTTTAAGATCTGACAGTGCTGTAAAGTAATTACAGACTTAGAATTAGGTATAGACTAAACACGGTATAATTCCTTTTTTGTTGCAGAATGCTCATTGAGATTGTATGGCTCCTCCTATAGCAGACTTGGTTTCAAAAGTTCAGATGTAAACATAGATATTGAGTTTCCTGCTAACGTAAGTAAGACCATTTTCTTAAGTATAACTAAGTGATTTTAAATGTTTGTACCTTTATGTAGATTATAGTTTAAATACAACTTCCAGTGTGGTAGTAGCACTCTTATGAAAATGCAATAAAACAGAGCTGTCACATTAAACTGGTCTTAAAATAACACTCCTTGCTTAATGCACCAGCAATAGTCAGGCAATATAATTACAGCTTTGTGTTTTACCTAATCTTTGTTGGGAAAAACTGAAGCCACTTAAAACATCTGTACTCCTGACAGTACTATGGGGCAGATCATTATTTATCTCCTCTTACAGCTGGATTAAAAAGCACATCCGTGATCTTGTTTCTTCATATATGTACATCAGGTTTTGGTTGCTATGTTAGTTTTGAGCCATGAAACCGTCTTATGTCATTTACATCTGAAGGAATTTGAAGTCTTGATTTGTCATGCTATACATCTTTGTTTCTATACCTCTTTGGACACTGGAAAGAAACTAAGGACTGTGAAAAGATCTGATTCCATATTAAAACTCATTCCTGCTGTAGTTGATTTGGCAGTCTCACAGTTAAAATTTAGCATTTCCTCTAGGAGACAAAGGTGGAAATATGGTATGTGGGGGGGAGGAATTATCAAACTCACAAAATGCATAAAAATCTAAAAAAGCTGATTCCAATGTTTGTCTTCTGACATAGTAGATCTACCTTGTATCAGTCACTTTTAAGCACACTGAAATGTATTTCTGTTGGTACTTCTTCCACAACCAATTCTTAGGAGGTAAAAATAGATTAATTTGAAATTACTAAGTGTTCCTTTTTTTCTTCAAAATAAGCTGGTTGTGTTCTTTTTTGTACAATTTAGCAATAGCTGAGGACTAAGAAGTTTTTTCTTGGTTGCTGTTACTTTGTTTCCTTTCTGCTGCCCTCTCTGGAATAAAACCAGACATGGCCTAGGGCTGATGTTTTAAAATTTGGTTTGTGGGAAAGTACCTTTTTGACAGCTATGAAAACAGATTTTTTTTTTTTTTTTTTACTCTTACTGACAGATGACTCAACCAGATGTTCTTTTACTTGTGCAAGAAAGTCTCCAGACCAGTGGTAAGAAAAAATGTTTCCTTCTCAATTCCATTAAACTATTACTGCTTAGTATTGTTGAATTCTAGCTCTGAACAGGTAAACCACATGCTATTATTTTTTGTAGAAAAATGCGAGACTGAAAAATGCTTCAGGAAATAATACATTAGCAGAACTAACTTCCGTTTGGTATTCAGTTTTATAAATGTTGGATACAGTAGCTCACCACGTGCCAACTGGTCCCAAAGCAGAGCCCAGTCCCAGCCAGAGAGCCCCAGAGCAGAGAGGAATACCACCCCACACACACCCCTCCCCCAACCCACTAGCAAAAGAACCAGCTCCCTTGCTAAAGACCCAGCTATCAGGTAGCCACAATCCTTAATGATCCTCTCCCTGGGCCAACTTCCCACCTTCCTCACTGCACATGTGCACACCCAGCCTGACCACTGAGCCTGACGTACCATGGAATGAAACAAAATCCCTTGGCCGCTGTGGGCCAGACAGCTCTGTGTAAGACAGCAGCTCATTCCTGTCTGAAACCCGCACATTCTCCACCCCTTGAGCATGACATAAATGGTGTGAAACAAGTCCCACACTTTCCCATAAATTCTCATTAACCTGCTCCCCCTTTCCTATCCTATTCCCCACAGATCTCATTCCCATAGTCTATGGACCATCTTCGCAAAATGTCCATTAGTCCATGAACCTGCCAGGTTCCCGTGGGTGTAGGGGTCACTCAGGATAGGAAAGGTGGAGTGTCGTGTGGGCTCATCGGGCACCAAAGCCAGCTTAGGTCACTGCCACACTTCTAGCAAGCTCTGTAGGTTCAGGTGATTTCTGCTGTATTGATTCCTACAGCACAGAACTCAGAACAGAGGATTTCTACAGTGCGTAGAAGTTTTGATTTGGCAGTGCCAGCACGATGGACAGATCCTTTAGTGAACAATCTCATCCACTGTTGGTGCCTCATCCTCTTTCCAAGTTACTACTGGGAGCACACTGGCTAACAAGGATGGTGCACTCTGCATTAACTTCCGCCACATGGGTTGTGTGCAGTGAACGTCATCTGCATCTGTGGATGCCCGTGCATTGTTTGGGTCACTAGCACAGCTAGTTCCCTCAGGTACTGGATACCTTTCTCCATGGTGGTCCGTTGGCGAGGCTGATGTGGCGCACTTTCCTTGAAAGGATACCTTTCCTTCATACTTGTCAGGAGTTATCTCCAGACGCTTACCTTTTGTGTTCTCCATATTGCTTTGTTAATGCCCCCTCCTCCAGCAGATGACACCAGCTGTTTGGCTTCTGTGCCCTCCAGCTCCATTCTACTGGCCCTGTTATCCCAGCAGCGGAGCAGCCAGGTCGTAATATGTTCACCTGGACAACTGGTGAAGTCTCTTGGGATATCCCATGGCTCCCTTGGGAACAAAGATCGAGTGGTTATTACTGCTTCATCCTCTGTCTCTTGGGATGCCCCTGCTCCTGTCTCCTTCTCATTTGTCTCTGTCTCTCGGGATGGCCCTGCTACCTTCTCATCCTCTACCAGATGGACTGGTTTACATGCCCATTTCTTTTTCTGTACTGGGGCAACTGACACTGATGATGGCTGACACTGTCACGTGGGGGTTCGTGGAGGTGGAGCTGCAGTAGAAAGTGGGCTTCCCGCAGTGGAAGGTGACCACAGTGGGCGGTGATGTGGCCACGGTGGATGGTGGCGTACCCTTGGTTTCAGCAGTGTGGTCTTGGGCTGCCGCCCTGGCCAACACACGGGTTCACACCCTGCCCCCCAGCACCCCCCTGCTTCATGTTAGGGTGATTTGGGTGGCTGCACAGAGCCTGCCCCCAGCACCGGCAGGAGTGGGGCAGCGTTCCCAAACAATTCCTTAATGTTATACAAGATCACGAGAACATTCAGAAGCAAGCTGACCCCTAACCATAGGTCACCCCCAGCCCATGAAAAATTTCCATGATACTCATACACTTTTGCCATTGGCCTGAGAGAAGAGGGAAAAGATTGGAATAATTTCTCCATATCCAAGCCAGGACTGAATAACCTCTCTGCTATAGGCTGAGTTCCCAAGGAGAAAAAGGGTAAGGGTGTAATTGTTGAAAGGCTCCAGGAGACGGCTCACAAGTACCAGGGTGCTGACAATATTAAATACAGATACAGGGTTCCTCCCAACACCAGCAATACACTAAAGAGTCTAACCAAACCCCTCAACCCAGCTTGAGCATGTAAGATCAGAATAATAAGGAACACATAAGGCAGTAGATCCCACCATTCTGTTAGCAGCTTAAAGAGCTACGAACTCAACGTCTGGATCGGCCGCTACCACATCGCTATAAAGAATACTTATCACACACTATTCAGGTCTGTTCCTAACTGTCTCATGCCCCAGGTTGGGCACTGAAAAGAACTGGTGTGGTTTAGCCTTATCTGGCAATTAAGTACCACTCAGCTACTCAGTCACCTTGCCCCCCACCCCCTTCCCCCAGTGGAGGAGACGAGTTGGAGGAAAAGACGAGGAAGCTCATTAAGTTGAGATAGGAACTTTTTAATAATTGAATATAAATGAAAATTATAGTGATACTGCTAGTACTAACAGTACTACTACTACTAAGTAATTAAAACAATAGAAAATAGAACATAAGATACAGTAGCTCACCACACGCCTACTGGCACATAGCCAAATCCCAAAGCAGTAAACATTCCCTGAGCCCGAGAGCCTCAGAGTGGAGAAACCCCTCCGAACCCACTAACAAAAGAACTGTCTCCCTCACTAACAACCATGCCAAGAGCTATCAAAAGGAGCTAACGCCCCAGCTACCAAGCTAGCCAAAAGCCTTTATGATCCTCCTTCCTGCCTTTGAAACTGCACATGTGGACCCCCAGCCTGACCACTGAACCTGATATACCATGGAATGAAACAAATTCTTCGGCTGCTGTGAGCTGGCCAGCCCTGTTTAGGAGAGCAGCTCGTTCCTGCCTGAAACCAGCACACAGGGAAAATAAGCTTTTGTATTTTCTTTCTGTCTAGTGCTGACATAATGCCTTGGGTTTTTTTATCTTTCACACTGACATTATTTTACAGATGTCACTGGTCAATCTGTATGCCTGGATTACAGAAGACAGCACTTAACTAAAAATATACCTGTTTAATTGTACCTTCTGTGTATATGAAAGTATTTTGAAAAGTTTCTGCTTGAGTATTTTCTTAAGAATGCTTGTCGTAAAGTACAAACCATGGTTTTCCTATCGCATATGAAAAAATTTGCTTTAAAAGCATGACGATGAATTTCTTGTATGTATTATTTGTCTCAAAATTAGTCATTTTATTAAGAAGGTGAAGTTCTAGCCATACTCCTAGTTCTATCCAGTTCAACATACATTTTTTTGTCAACACCATGCTTATGTGGCTTCTTTTTCTCTCTTCTCCCTAGAATCTTTTACGGACGTTGATGCAGATTTCCATGCTAGAATACCAGTGGTGATGTGCAGAGAAAAGCAAAGGTCTTGGTTGTCACTTTGTGTGTTCTAATAGTATATAGCAATGTAAATTATATGTGCCAACATCTGAAAAATGACGTTTCTGTACTAAATTGTTACAGTTCCATGGATCTTGAAAAACAAACTAACTCATGGGCAAGTCATTCCTAGCCTAGAATAAGAGGGTAAGGGTTGTTCTGTCCTCAGCTGTGTATTTCCCAATCCCTTCAACCATTATGGCTTCCAGCATGTACCCTTACCCCCCCATCTGGGATAACTGCTTAAGCAGAAACTTTCCTTCCTTATAGGTAACGTAGATACCATATTAAATTATGGATTTCTGTAAGGGCAAGGTGAGCTTGCTCAGCTTCACTAGTATTTTGAGAACAAGTGAAAGACACTTTATTTTGCCCATTTAATGGATAACACTTAAGATTCATGAAACATTCTATAAACAGCTACTGATACAGAAATATTACTAGTTATTTGCTGCTACTTTGATCTTTCACTGTTTGAAGGTTTTTCTTGTGCTGTGGAAACAGCATAAAAACTGTTTTCTGATGGGTGTGGTATGGGAAGATGTTTTTGATTTATCAAGGAAATGAATACTATAACTTTTCTTAGTTCAGTGAATTTATGTTATTAGAAACAAATACTTGAATTGCATTTGAAAACACTTCTACAGAAAATTATAATACATAAATTTTCAACCTAGCCATAAATTGGTTTTCCATGTTTGTTTTAATGTAGATATGGTGTCTTTGAGAGGCTGGTAAATCTTTTTTTATAGCCTTCAGCTACACTGTGCAATGTTATCTGACCTATGACTGTTCTTACAAAACCTCAAAGATCCCTTACTTTGTTCCTTTTTGGGTTTCAGTGGCCTTATTTGTAAAGTGAGTGCGGGGAATGAGAATGCTTGTCTGACAACAAAGCATTTGACTGCGATTGGAAAATTGGAACCTACTGTAGTACCTTTAGTGATTGCCTTCAGGTACTGGGCAAAGGTAAGTGTCATTTTTATTTCCACCATCTGTGAATAAATAGTGAATGAACATTGATATTATGCTGGTAAGACTGTAGGTGTGGTTTAGAAAACAGTTGTTGGAACTGTCTTTAGAAAGAGTTGGAAAAAGGATATTGAAAATTTTTTAAAATTATTAGTTTTATAAGCAATATAACCATAAGCAGTGTGCTGTTACATTCCACTGAATTTCAAAAGTGAAATTCTAAGCTTTAGCCAGTGGCACACAGACTATAAATATCCTGATGTATTCCCAGACAAGTCCGATGAAATGTATACGAAGTGGAATTACTAGTTTCCCATAAACTTAATCCATATAGGAAAAAAAAACCCAAAAGAAAAGGCTGCACGTCTCCATATGTAGATGAAAACTTTCCTGTGAATTAAAATGACTTGTTCTAAAATTTTGCATGCCTGCAATTAAGAAGAAGATTGAAACACTTTTGACTTGTATTATATATATGTAAAAAGACTCCATTTCTGCAAACATGTTAGAAGATGTCTGCTTTGCCAGCCTGCATTCTGTGGCTTTTACACTGAAAATATTTTGGTAATAACATGACTCCAGTAAATATGCAGGCCTTGAGGACAAAGTCCATCTCTTGAGCACTCAGATGTTTGAGTTTCTGTCAGTGTGTAATGTGACAGGCTTCTGAACAGTAATTATAGGCATATTTTCACAGTATCACTTGAAACCTTAATGACCGCATAATTTCTTTTTACAGTTGTGCTGTGTTGATCGTCCTGAAGAGGGAGGCTTGTCACCTTATGTGTTCGTGTTAATGGTTATTTTCTTTCTACAACAGAGGAAAGAGCCTTTTCTGCCTGTCTATTTGGGATCCTGGGTATGTGTATTAAAGAACTGAACAGTATCACTGAGAGGGTCAGTCACTATTGGTGGTGTCTAACCTGTCAGTTTCTTGCTATTCTCAGCCAGCCATTTCTGCAGGAATTGAGAAAGAATGTGAATTCAGCCAGACTCGACACCTAACCTTTGTACACTTGGCTGTAAGAATGCATTTCACAATCAGTCAAGTGCTCTGTTGCTCCTTTCATGAGTAAAGAGAGCTGAGCATTGAATAATAATGCACTTGATAACAATCTGTTTCCTCATTTCTTCAGCCTTTCTTTCAGACGCTCGAGAACTCTGAATTCACATAACTGCACCCCAAAACAGTGTCTTGGACTTTGACTTCTAATTTATCAAATTATAGACCACATCTGGGGAGCATGCTGGTGTGATATCTGCCCAAGGGATCGAACTAGGTCTTCAGAGCATGTATTTCTTGGGTTTAGAAGCTGAAATGCATCTTAATGTGAGGAGTCGTATTATGGATGCAAATCCAGAATCCAGTTCTCCAGGACGTCATTCAGCTGTTACGTTTGCAGCACCCATTTTTGTTCCTACGTTGTGTGTATGTTCCGGTTTCCATAACCGATTGCCTGCGCCTTGCAGTTGTTTCCGTCAGTGCATGACTGACTTATTCCCAAAGACTCTCTGATCTCTGCACTCAGTGAGAGAAATGTCTTACATTATATGACCATATACATACACAAGCGTAAATACATATTCTCTTAATGTGCAAATACCAGGATCTACGGCATGGACACCATTCCCAAAGCACTGAACTCCTGAGAGCTTTCTGTAGACAAGTGTAAGGAGAGAAGCATATTGTAGGCCTGGAACAGCTATTTTTAAACTTTGTTCTGTTTTCATTTGGCTTACTACCGTGAGGGAGGGAAGATTTAAAGTTCACATGATGCTTAGCTGTATGTTTCTTTTCCTGTTTCCTTTAGATTGAAGGATTCTCATTAAACAAATTAACTAATTTTCGTCTGAAGGAAGTAGAGAATGATGCTGTGGTTTGGGAGCACAGCCCCATCGATGATTCTGATTTGCTTCAAGAAACTTCCCCTAGAAGTGGCAAGGTCTGAACCGTTTCATTTACTCCTCTAGTAGTCTGGCAGACAGTGGTGTTCTTAAACAGAACCATCTTCTATTTTTCGTTTGTGTAGCAGAACTGCGAGCTGAACTAAGAGATTGCATTACTGCTTGATACACGGCTTACTGTGCTTACCTCTTGGTACTAAGAATGTAGCAAGGAACTAGGTGTTATTTCAAACTCTTTAATAAGACCCTGGATTTTAATCTATCAGGGAAGAATATAATTTATAGAGGTGAAGCGATTTTATCTCAGAATTAGGTAAACACATGAAAAATACTTCCTTTTAGCTTTACACTATTCTTAAATCACTTAAAACAAATTTGCAAGAAATGGTATCACTGTATGGGTTAGGTTAGGGTTAGCATGTTATGACAGCTAACAATACAGCTTAGGCTCTGCTAAAAAATAGGCTGTTTAAGCCATTCTGTCCAATTAGATTAGATGTGATGATATGGCATGAACTGAGATATGCAGTTGTTATTAATCATTGGCGCTATTCTTTGCCATTGCTGCAGTCTTTCATTTTGTAGTTTTATAATCTGAGTTTATACTGTCTGTTCCAATCTTTTAATTGTAGGAGGATAGAAGCAACTAAAAATTATGTAACATTACAGATGAAATACAAGAAATTGTAATAGCTAAACACCTGTACGTTAAATATTATTTAAGCTTTTCTTCTCTGATTGACAGGTTCCCTTAGTATTTGATTCAGGACAGCGGTGTTCAGCACTTGCTGGTCAGCTCTGGGTAGAACTGCTTCGTTTCTACGCGCTGGAGTTCAACATGGCTGATTTGGTTATTAGCATACGACTCAAAGAAAGAGTGTCTCGTGAATCAAAGGACTGGCCTAAAAAGCGCATTGCTGTGGAAGGTAGATATATCAACAGACTTCAAAGAACTGTTACTTTAATTTCCTAGGGAAATATCGTGGATATTGACATTGTGTGAAATAACTTAGAATTTTTCAATGTTGGACTGTGATTCCCTATAATACAGTAGACTGTTTGGGGGAAAAAAATTATTTTAAGTAATATTTCCCTTGAATATCTTTTTCACTGTTACCAAAAGTAATCAAGTGGACTTAAAAACTGTCTTCAGCACAATTCATAAATCCTGTGTCCCTACACAGTGTGTTAGTGTCACAGTAGTATATTCAAATTTTGTGAGGATGTAAGTGTATTCTTTTTTAAAAAAAGTTAATTCCTGCACTGCTGGCTCACTTCTTCTTTCTACTAGACCCCTATTCAGTCAAAAGGAATGTGGCAAGAACTCTGAACAGCCAGCTAGTGTATGAATATATTCTCCACTGTCTGAGAGCAACTTACAAGTATTTTGCCTTGCCTCACAAAAAAAGGGGAAGATTGAGAAAAAAATCTTCTCCAAGTATCAATGAGGAGAAATCCCAAATGCTGGAACACGGAAAAGATGTTATAAAGCATGAAAATTCTGAGTTGCAAAACTTGGATGGTAGAACAAACACAGCCGTAGTGGAAGATTGTGTAACGGAGGCTACAGGTGTGTCCCAGACACATCCAGTTGATCCTTCGGAACCGTGTGATGTCTCAGAAAGCTTCACAGAAGAACAACTGGCTGATGATGTAAGTCATTTGGGAATTGCCTATGACGATTCAGACTGTATCATTGAGGAGGTCATTTCTGGAGATAATGAGGATTATAAACCAAGTTGTGAAGAGACAGAGAGTGGAAATGAAGAGGAAGAAGAGGAGGAAGAGGAAGAACGTGAACAACAACGAAGAAGATGGAATAATGTCCTGACTACTGAGCAGGGAATAGATGAAGACAGTGATAGTGGAGATCTTCCCGTTAAAGTGAACGAGCATGATATGGAGACATGTCGTACTTCTGACTCTGAAAGTTTTCAGAATGCTGCACTTACAGAGAGTGATGAGTGTGGCTTAGAGTGCAGAGGTATAATGGATGACAAGCTTGACATTGATGAGGAGAGCACTGAAGGCACTGATGAACTGGATGAATCTCCCCAAAAATTCATATGTTTACCAGAGAGTCAAATATCTCAAATGATTAATTCAGATGATGATGAGGAAGAACCAAGTCTTCTAAACCTGGCAGAGTGTGGTGTTATCATAAGGGATGGAAATGAACTGGAGAACACATACACTGGATCTGGAGATGATGATGTGCTGTCAGAGGAAGAAGATGATTTTTCCGTCTCAAATAAATATGATAAAAAATATTTTGAAGAGAATGTGGATGGACTTCTGAGGATCAGTTTGAGTCTAGAGGATCTTACTGAGAAAGGAAGCCTCTTTGAAAAGAACACAGCAACAGAACAATGTTTAGAATCAGAACTTTTTTATGAATTCAGTAAACCAGCTTTCACCAAGGGCAAGGTAAGCAAGCTGTAGCAGAGTATAAACATATTATTTACATTCTAAGTTATGTGAAAGTGTTGCCCAAATTCATTCAAGTGTTAGTGTTAAAAACAAATCTTGCTTTCTGTTCATGCAGTCTCCTACAGTAGTATGTAGCTTGTGCAAACGGGAAGGTCATTTAAAGAAGGATTGTCCAGAAGACTTCAAGAAAATTGAGCTTCACCCACTGCCACCGATGACACCTATATTTTCATTTATTCTAGACCAAGTTTGTATTCAGTGTTACTGTAAGTTGGGTTTTTCCTTTTTTTTCTTTTTTTAATACTGTTGTGCTCTAGAGGAATTGCAATAAATAATGAAATAATCACAGGCTAACGGTGTTATAAAGGGGACTGGTTTATTCGCTACACTGCCACCAATTCTCCTAGATAAAATTCTAACGGTTTGTAATGGCTTGAATAGGACTGAGTAGTTTGTATCTGGAGAAGTAGAAAATGATTAAGTTTGTCTTCTACACGCTGGCTGTCTGATTACTTATAGGCACTGAATCATAGAATCGTAGAATGGTTTGGGTTGGAAGGGACCTTAAAGATCATCTAATTCCAACCCCCCTGCCATGGGCAGGGACACCTTCCACTGGACCAGGTTGCTCAAAGCCTCAGCATCTTAGTATAATTTCTAAGAGTTTAAGTTTGGGTGGATTTTTTGGCTGATACTTTTACATTTCAGTCTACTTTGAATGTTGTTAATGTTCCTTAACTTGTCATTTTTCAGTAAACAAAGACTTCAGTGTTGTAGAAAACGTGGAGTCAAAATACTGTTTTTTAACATTTCTCCACTTTTCTTCTTTTCAGAGTGACCCAACTTTCCTCCTTTCTCGCTCGCCATTTCTGACCAGACAAAATGCATTATTTGTGTAATTAATGTTTTTCTTTGAACAGGTATTTCTCTTCTTCATCCTTGCTTTTTTCCTTCACATGTGAATCTTCTCTTGCGTTTTCTCTCCCCCACCCTCCCGTGCTGTAAACCACTCGCTTTTTTTTCATTCGAATCTTTGCTTTTGACTCTTTCTACGGAACAGTTTACCTAAATTGTTATCTGTTTTTTTAAGATGATTTTGCTCCAACTGCTCTAGAGGATCAGGTTCGCGAATATATAAGACAAAACTTGGAAAACTTCATTAGACAGGATTTTCCAGGTAATTAGGCAGTTCTAGTTTTATATTTATACTTTAGTGTATTTGTACTTGAGTGTTTTCTGAGAAAACGTATCACATCAGTGTAATAAACACTTTGGCTTTGAACATCTAACTGATACTGTTGCTCAACATTGCTGTACTTCATTACATTAATTTCTGGTTGAAGTCTTTTAAGGATTTGGTTTAAGTCTTTGACTTAGTCATATATGCAACACGTCAGGGAGAAGGAACAATGTCAAGTTAAGGAGAAGACAATCAAAGCAGTAGTGGAATAGTTTTATAATTGTTATTTTAGCCTTATTCATTACCCAGACTTATTGATGTGTATGCTTTTATAAACAAGATTTTTTTGGTGCTTCTTACTGAAACTTACTTGTTTTGGAACATGTTAGAATACAGGCACAACATCTGACCTATTTGCAGTACCTAGCTATTTGTGTTTTTTGTTTGTTTCTGGAGTTCTTACCTGTAACACCTGGACTTTGGTTCATAGTCTTTTAAAACTAGCCGAAGATTACCTGTCCATATACCAGGCTCCATGCAAATATGTCCCTTATCCTGAAAATTCCTGTAGAGAGCACTCTTAAATTTTTTCATTGGATTTCAGCTTAGGCCTGTGTGCTGATGGTTTAATTATTGGAAAACCTAAATTGTTTCTGGATCTGTCAGACTGCTCATTTCAACCAATAAAAGTAGAGATTCTTTCCTCATCAGCAAAGTTGATAAAATAAGTTGTGGTGTACCATAGGAAGTTAGTAATGTGTTTATGCCTGTGTTAAAAGACATCAGTGGTTTGAAGCTGTATATGTTTTGAGATCCTGTGTTCATACATGGTTATAACCTGTGACATCTCTTACAGGAACCAAGCTGACCTTGTTTGGGTCATCAAAAAATGGCTTTGGCTTCAAACAAAGTGACCTCGATATTTGTATGACGATCAATGGGCTGGAAACCGCTGAGGTAGTTTGAAAAGATTGGGGTTTTTTTAAATGCAGAATTTTATTACTGTGGTGTGTATATTGCATAACAGATTTATTATTTTTATAAACGCATAGGTGCCACAAAAGCAGATTATTTTAGGGAGTGTTGCTGTTAGGCATGAGTTTAAGAACTACTCTTAGTAGTCAGTTTTCTTCTGAATTCTGCACTGTCGTTACTTCTAGCATTAGCTGTGCAGATAAATAACGTGCTTTGTTGCCTAAACAACTAGGAATGGGAGACAGTGCAATCTCCTTTTATGCCTAATATGAGCTTTTTAAAAGCATATGTTTAGATCCTATCTATTGTTGATTTTGTAAGTGCTGTTGTGAAACAATTTCTGGTATTCACATTATTCTGTATAATAAGAAACTCTCCATTACACAGCTTTAGGCTTAATAGTAAGTAATAAAAGGTTTGCCTAAAATACTTGTAGCTGATATAACTTTCCGCTTTTTTTCTTAATGTCTTAGGGTCTTGATTGCATCAGAATCATTGAAGAGTTAGCAAAAGTTCTCAAGAAACAACCAGGTAACTTTCTTGAAAATTGAAATCAACTGTTGTGTTTGCCTTCAGTTGCTGTAGTGAGATCGTTCTGGGGCACTGTAGATGAAAATCGCTGAGATAAAACTATCAGAGAGCTTTATGTTAGGGTGAGGTTGTATGTTAAGAACATTTTAATTTATTTTTCTTTGCATATGTAGATCCATGAGGTTATGTTACAGGACCACATCTGAAGTGGACAGAGAGTATCTTTATAACCTACAGGCTTAACAACAAACCTTAAATTAAAGCTCGAGGCTTCAAGTTAGTAGCAGTGATATATTTGTACGTTCAGTGCCTGATAAGTTAATAGTAAAAGGTAGGCTGATACAAGCTTGCAGTGGGAATTCTGTTTTTTCTACAAAAAGTTATGATTTTACCGTGCTTGTTTTGGTGGCCCTCAGATTAATTTAATATTACTGGAGTGAACTGTCAATGATCTCTTAAGCTTATTTTTCTGTAACATTTAGATGGATCTTTGTTTTATTATGGGGCCAAACATACATGTTTATATATATTTAGCAGATTCATTGTTTTTGGCAGATGCCTAAAATCAATATTAAAATATAACCAAAATACAATTTTCATATCAACTAAGTTTTTATTTTGTAACCTTTTTACTACAGTTTGGAGTTATTTGTAGAGCATTCGATACTGTTACGACTGTATTGCAGTCATTCAGTAATTAAACATTTCATTCTAGGTTTAAGAAATGTCTTGCCTATAACAACCGCTAAAGTCCCGATTGTCAAAGTTTTTCATGTCAGAAGTGGCCTTGAAATCGACATCAGTTTATATAATACTCTGGTAAGGTTATCTCCTTTTTTCTTTTTTTTTTTAACAGAAGAATGTGGGTATGCTTCTTCAGATTGAAGTGATTGTTTTGTTAAGGTTCAGTGATCAACTGTCTCCCATTACCTGTCGCAGTTTTAGATTTCCAAACAATCTTTCTTTTTATTATTTTGACTGTGAGTGGAGTTTGTGGCACAATGCAACATTAGAGTTGTCACTTCTGTAAGAAAATATATTGGTTCTTCAGTAGTAGTAAGAAATAGTGGGTTAGGTAGTTAATTTAACTTTAGCTTTCCTACACTCAGAGATTCACAGAGTATTAGGGGTTGGAAGGGACCTCTAGAGATCATCTAGTCCAACCCCCCTGCCAGAGCCGATCCCCTAGAGCAGATCACACAGGAACAAGGCCAGGCGGCTTTGGAAAGTCTCCAGGGAAGGAGACTCCCCCACCTCTCTGGGCAGCCTGTCCCAGGGCTCTGTCACCCTCACAGGGAAGAAGGGTTTCCTCACGTTCAGGCTGCACCTTCTGTTTCCCAGTTTATGGCCATTGCTCCCAGTTTCCCAGTTTATGGCCATTGCCCCCAGTCCTGTCACTGGACACCACTGAGAAGAGCCTGGCCCCACCCTCCTGACACCCACCCTTTAGATATTGATAAGCATTGATAAGATCCCCCTCAGCCTCCTCTTCTCCAAGGAAAACAGCCCCAGCTCTCTCAGCCTTTCCTCAGATGGAAGGTGCTCCAGGCCCTTCATCATCTCAGTAGCCCTGCGCTGGGCCCTCTGCAGTAGCTCCTTGTCCTTCTGGAACTGAGGAGCCCAGAACTGGACACAACACTCCAGGTGAGGCCTCACCAGGGCAGAGTAGAGGGAGAAGATAACTTCCCTCGACCTGCTGGCCACGCTCTCCTTAATGCACCCCAGGATGCCATTGACCTTCTTGGCCGCGAGGGCACACCGTCATGTCACTACATGCCACTTCCCATCATGTCTCTTGCTTACCCTTAAAACCTGGAATTGTGGTTTTTAACCCAGCTTTCCTGAACTGGGCCATGTATTAGAATTTACAAAAAAAACCCGAAGTGCTCAGCCAAATATTTTAAACACGTTTGGGGATTTTTCAGTGTCTCTGAACTTCTGTCATGCCTTAGGCCCTGCCAGAAACTCAGCACCACACGGCTGCTTGCTCCCTCCTCCCCCCAGGGTGGCATGAGGAAGTAAAAATACCAGGAAAGGCTCGTGGGTTGAGGCAAGGACCGGGAGGGAACCCTTACCGGTTACAGTCACAGGCAAAACAGCCTCGACTTGGGGAAGAAACATCAATTTCATTTGTTACCAATCAAGTCCGAGTAGGATAAAGATAAAACCAGATAAAATCTTTAAAAAAACACTTTCACCCACCCCTCCCTTTTTCCTGGGCTTAGCTTTGTTCCCCGTTTCTCTACCCCCTCCCTGCCAGCAGGACAGTGGGGCAGGGAATGGGGCTTGGGGTGAGTTCATTGCACTCTGGCTCTGCTGCTCCTTTGTCCTCAGGGATAGACTCCTCACACTCTGCCCCTGCTCCAGCATGGGGTCTCTCCCACTGGAGACAGTCCTCCACCAACTTCTCCACCATAAGTCCTTCCTACGGGCTACAGTTTTCACAGACTGCTCCAGCGTGGGTCCCTTGCATGGGGTGCTGTCGTGGTTTAACTCCGGCTAGCAAAATACCATGAAGCCGCTCTCACAAATCCCCCTCCCCTCCTCCAGTGGAGGGGAAGAATCGGAGGAAAAAGAAGTAAGGAAGCTCGTAAAATTGAGATAAGAACAATTTACTAATTAAATCTAAATCAATATATACAGGTACTACTAATACTAAATAATTAAAATAGTAGAAAATGAAACATACAGTACAATATATACAATATGATACAATATGATACAATTTCCCCCCATCCACTGACCAATGCACACCCAGATGTTGAGGGATGAAAATCAGACCCAGAGAGCCCGAGAACCACCGCCTGAGAGCGATCGCAGCCCGAGAGCCACGGCCTGAAGGCCGGAGCCCGGGAGCCTACGCAGCAGATTCCGAGCAAACCTTATCACCGATAACACGGCCAGAAAACTCAATCCACCAGCTCCCACACGAATGAGCCAGCACAGGAGTTAGCAAAGCAGCTAACGCAGGAGGGTTAGCAAGTGCCCGGAGAGACGAGCAAGGGAGAGAGAGAGAAGGGAAGAGTAATGGCTACCGGACCCTCTTCCCCACCCAAAAAGAGACCGGAACATGACGGACTATGGGATGAAATACTTCCTTGGTTAGTCTGGGTCAGCTACAGTATCCGAAGCGGACAAAAGACCTTGAGTTCAGTACAAGCCATCCCCAGCACCAGCTGAGGCCTTATCAATGTTTTCACTTACTGTCCAGCAACATAGTTTCTTGGCAACCAGAGTAAAGGGAGTTAGCCCTTTCCTGACTGAACCCAGCACAGGTGCCATCCTTCAGGAGCAGCCTGCTCCAGCACAGGCTTCCCACAGAGACACGGGCTCCTTCAGGCACAGCCACCTGATCCAGTGTGGGGCCCTCCTCAGGCTGCAGGGGGTCTCTGCTCCCCCATAACCCTCCATGGCTGCAGGGGCACAGCCTGCCTCACCATGGGCTGAGGGGAACCTCTGCTCTGGGCACCTCCCCGCCTTTCCACACTGACCTGTGGATCTGCCTGGCTGTCTCTCTCATGTCCCACTCCTCTCCCCGCTGCAGGTTCTGTTTGTTCTCCTCTCTTCAGTATGTTGATGGCAGAGGTGCTGACTGGCTTGGCTGTGGCCAGAGGTGGGTCTGACCTGGAGCTGGGGAAGCTTCCAGCAGCATCTCTCAGGAGCCACCCCTGTAGCCCCTCCCCACTACCCAAACCCTGCCACACAAACCCAATACAAGTTCAAAAACCAGTTCCTTGAAGCATTAAAGGAAACCAAGTTTTAGGGCAAAGTATTGAACTTCATGAAGTTTATGTATGAGCTCAAGGGCAGTCTTGAGTAAGGTACCTCAACCACTAAGTCTAAACATTTTCTTCTTGAAGTTATGCGTCCATATGGGTCGGTGTATAGCGCTTACATTTCTGGGCTGAAATATCTTAGTTCAAGAACCTAACTTCTACCAAGTGTTTTGAAAATGCGGTGGTAGATGAATGCTTCCCTTTCTGAAATACTGTTCTCTGAGTGCTGCTTTGTACCTGTCCTGTGCAGATTAAGGATTTTGATCAGCTTTTTAACAGAGCGGGTGATAACCTCGTATTTGAACGCTTCCTTTCTCAATATACATCCTCCTACAGAGGGCTTCACATCTGCATTTCTTGAGCACACAACTTAGTTTTTGGTTTTCGTGTTTTCAGTTTATTTCTTCAGAGCTCCTGTATTTTCTATACCATTTCTTACTTCTACAGGCCTTGCATAACACAAGACTCCTGTCATCATATGCAGCCATTGATCCTAGAGTAAAGTACCTGTGTTACACAATGAAAGTCTTTGCGAAGGTAAGTATCTTTTAAACACTGTAGAAGCAGTAGTACCTGCAGCAAGAGTTGACCATAAAAGGTACAATTTGTGTTTCTTTTTTTCTAGATATGTGACATTGGAGATGCATCTCGAGGTAGCCTTTCTTCTTACGCATATACTCTTATGGTGCTTTATTTTCTTCAACAGAGAAAGCCACCTGTCATCCCTGTTCTTCAAGAGGTACAGTATATTAAGAAAGAAACAAGTATCTGTACACAGTATTGGCCAGACGAATGTCAGTGCTGAATCTGAAGGGCTCTTCTAATTAGTTTTAATATTATGCTTTTCAGATCTACAAAGGCCCAAAAAAGCCTGAAATTTTGGTTGACGGCTGGAACGTTTATTTCTTTGATAAGATAGAGGAGTTGGTGAGTAAATCAGAAAGGTTCATATGAAAGGGTGTTACTTGTAGCTTTGCAAATTAAAAATAATTCCTTTTGAGAAACATTGTCCTCAGATATGGTGGTTGAGTACCGAAATGGAAGTGGAGTAGCTGTTGCTTTGAAAATTCCAATGCCATGCTGTAAAGCTTTAAGAATATGGTTGATTGTAATTCATCTGTGGGGAGAAAAGTCTTCAAATCCTGAAAAAAATACATGTATTTTAAGGCGTTAATGAAGATTAATTGCTCTCTGTGTGTCACGTTAGTGGGTGGAGAACTCTTAAATACCAGCTGCATATCTAGTCATAGCTGGTTAATCCTGTTGAATAATCTTACGTTAAATAGGCACATTAAGTGAATGAATATATTCTTTTTTATAACGGGCAAAACTTAAGGTTAAAAGTTTTATTAATTCTTCTCGATTCTTCTTGTTAATATTTTTTTACAATCTACCATTTAAATATCAACATTAAATAATTAATGCCGATTGTGAAGGAAAGGGAAGTATTCTGGTGTAACTCAACTGTGTTTCTCTAAGATAACACTAATGTTGTTTGAGTTTCCAAGTTATGAAAATTATTCAGCTTCATGTAAGTACTGGAAGTAAAAATATTTCTGTTGCTTTCAGTCAGTTGTTTGGCCAGACTATGGCAAAAACACTGAATCTGTTGGGCAATTGTGGTTGGGACTTCTCCGTTTCTACACAGAAGAATTTGATTTCAAAGAGCATGTCATCTGCATTAGAAGAAAAAATCTGCTCACAACTTTCAAGAAGCAGTGGACCTCCAAATACATTGTAATTGAAGGTAAAAGCATGTGAAGCACATGAGTATGTGGAATTTCTTAAATGCTCACATGAAAAATTTGGTCTTTCCACAAGGCATATTTATTTTTCTATTATTAGATTGGGAATTGCTATTTGCTCATGTTTTGAAATCATCACAAAATTCCCACTGAGTTTCAGTGGTGCGAAAAAATTATTCTTAGGTGTTCTTTTTTTTTCACTCTCCTGAAAAGAAGCTGCAAAGTGGACTTCATACTTTTCGTGATGACCGTAACTGACAGAAAAATAGATTTAATCGAATTATTTGGAAAAGAAATTAGCTGTAGTGCAACTGAGGTTTTCTCACAAATACTAAGTTTAGCTGAGTCATGTTTACATGACCAATTTAGCCCTATGTATGGTTACACTTAAGTAATACCACGGTCTCTATTAAGATAAATGCAGCAATGCTTTTTAGAAATGTTCCCAAAACCACTTTCTGGCCCAAATGACTTTTGTGGAAAGAACTTGTACTCTCATGCCCGCACATTCAACTCACTCTCTTACAGTGCTTCAGTGAGTGCAGAGCCAGCCGGACAGCTGCAATCCTTTGTTCATGGAGTTAATTTCTTTGCAATAAGTTTGCAAGCAGTTCAATTTCAGTGTAATAATTCTGCATCGGGACTAGCTGCCTTGGGTTGTTCGTGCGTGTATACATTGCTGATCTTACCCCGGGCTTGATTAATGCCTGTAATGCTTTTTGTACAGACCCCTTTGATTTGAACCACAATCTTGGAGCTGGATTGTCAAGAAAAAGTAAGTCCCCTGTTAATAAGTTTGGGTACCAAGTGAAGATCTTGTCTTAAATCTTACTGTACTGGGTTTTTTTTTATGTTGGATAACCTTTTTTTTTTTTTTTTTTGTTTCCTTCCCCAGTGACAAATTTTATAATGAAGGCTTTTATCAATGGCAGAAGGGTATTTGGTACTCCTATAAAAACGCTTCCTAAAGAATATCTGTCAAAAATGGTAAGCTGCATCTGAGAGCAGTATGTGCATGCTCTTGGTTGTTTAACTTAGCACTCACTTGCAAGAGTTATTGTCGCACTCTCTTTACGCTCTTCTCTGTTAAAGATTTGTAGAGTACTGTTGAAATTTGTGGGAGCTGTTGTCGAGTACTGCTTTTGTGGTGTTTGCATGTAAAACGTAGAATGTTTGCATGCAGAATACTAACCGAGTCAGAGCTTCCATTGTACAGGCTTACAGATTTTAGTCTCTGCCAAAACTAGCTTACCATTTCTTAAAACTGCATTTTTGAAAAAAGAGCTTGCAGACCTGGTGATCAGCAGGCTGCCTGTAAAGAGGAGGCCAGTGGCCAGTTAATCTTATCAGGACTTCCAGGAGTTCAGCTGCACATACAAGGTTTATTCTTCTCTGTAACTCTTACTGCTATATAACATTTGCTTCTGTCTTCATTCCCAAGTGTATAGATTTTAATTTTAAATACATGATTTCTTCTTCAGGTGTACTTTTTTGATCCAGGGATACTAACGGAAGGAGAATTGGCACCAAATGATAGATGCTGCAGAATTTGTGGCAAAGTTGGCCATTTCATGAAAGATTGTCTCATGAGAAGAAAGTGAGTACCGTTTTGCCATCTGTGTGGAACTTCCCCTTAGGCTTATTTAGAAGGAAGATTAGGATAGTAATGCTAAGCAAAACCTGCGCCAGTAGTAGATTTCCTTTACTGAGGAAATTAAAATGTATCAGTACCAGTTTTGGCAATGGTGGATGATGTTGGTTTTGGTGTGGTGTTTGGTTTTTTTTTTTAATTTTTTGACCTGAGAGTCACTGCTTAACTTTTGCCAGGATCATCTGTAGTGTTTTTTAACAGAATCTTTTCATAGAAGGCTGCAAAAGTACTTAGCTTAAGGTAATAATGCTGACTCTATACTTCGTTATACAGGAAAGCAGTAGTTAAAGAGAATCTAAATGCAGAGCCTGAATAGCTGTGTGCTGTGAAAAGTACTCATGAAAGCATTTTATGTATTTTCATTTAATAGTTTCTACTTCTAGAATCCTGCTGCTCCCAGCAACACACAGTTTTGTCATGTTCTCAGAATTACACAGTACACGTCATAAAGCAAGACAAGAATGTCACAGCATTATTTTTCTTAAGCACACGTATATAAGAACAATGTCCTAGTTTACATCCAAGAAGTTTCCTGATCCTGAGTAACCAGATGTCAATGAGATTTGGTGTCTAGGAACATAAATGCCTTGCAGGGTAAGGCCACTGAAACATCTGAGTCCTCTGTCCAACCATTGCAATAGGAGATGCAGTCCACGGAGGGCACACTAGTTGGCTGACTTACGCATTCCCCCAGCATCTGAAGTTGCTGTGCAAGAGGTGTTGGAGCACATACCTGCCCTGGTCTGGTAGTACTCATCTGTGGACTTGGGTTGTTTATGATTTTGTCCTTTTTGGGTTTTGTGCTTTGTTTTTTGGGTTTTTTTTCCTGAACCTGGTTCTCCTGTTTTTCCTAAGTCTTCCATGGCACCCAGTTCCATAAGTATGCTAGCTGATGTGTAAAGTAATATTCTTTCATCTGTTTAAAGCAAATCTCATTTTAGTTTTATATGCATTTCATAGGAGTAGTAGCCTTGTCGGATTTAATTCATAATGACACTGCCTTGGTGATTTTGTAAAGCCATGATTGCATTTACCCTCTAGCTTCTTTCCAGTTTGAAGAGTCTTGACATTTTTAGCATCTCTTCTTTAAACATTTACTTTCTTCATCATTCTAGCTGCCTTTCTCTGTATCCTCTCGAACTCCCTTCTTAAAATGTTCAGACCAGACCAACATGCAGTACTTGGATATAAGCACAACCATGGCTTTTATGTAGCAGCAAAATGTCTTCTGTCCTGTTCTTAGTGTTCTATCCAGCCTATCCCTACAATCCTGATAAAAAATGTGCTTCCACATCTTTCCTGTAGGCCCCCTTCAGGTAGTAGAAGACTGCTATAAGGTCTCCCCAGAGCCTTCTCTTCTCCAGGCTGAACAAGCCCAATTCTCTCTCAGCCTTTCCTCATAGGAGAGGGGCTCCAGCCCCTCCCATCATCTTCGTGGCCCTCCTCTGGAACCACTTTCTTGTACTGAGAGCTCTAGAGCTGCATGCAGTACTCCAGGTGGGATCTCACCAGAGGAGAGTAGGGGGCAGAATCACCTCCCTCAACCTGCTGGCCATGCTACTTTTTATTCAGCCCAGGGTATGGTTGGTTTTCTGGGCTGGAAGCACACACCACCAGGTCATACTCAGTTTTTCATCCACCAGTATGTCCAAGTCTTTGTCCACAGGTCTCCTCTCAATCTATTTATCGCCCAGTGTGTACCTATGTTTGAGATTGCCCGAATCCAGGTGCAGGACCCTGCACTTGACCTGGTTTGAACTTCTTCTGAGGAGAAGGACCTGAGGGTAACGGTAGATGACAAGCTGGACATGAGCCGGCAGTGTGCACTGGCAGCCCCAGGAAAGCCAACCATATCCTGGGTTGTGTCCAGAGATTAGTGGCCAGCAGATGGAGGAAGGGGATTCTCCCCCTCTACTCTGCTTTCGTGAGACCCCACCCACAGTACTGCATCCAGCTCTGGAGCCCTCAGCATAAGAAGGATATCAACCAGTTGGAGTGAGTCCAGAGAGGGCCACGGAGATGCTCAGAGGGCTGGAGCACCTCTCCTGTGAAGAAAGGCTGAGAGAATTGGGCTTCTCCAGCCTGGAGAAGAGAAGGCTCTGGGGAGACCTTATAGCACCTTCCAGTACCTGAAGGGGCCGACAAGGAAGCTGGGGGGGACTTTTTACAAGGGCCTGTAGTGACAGGACAAGGGGTAACAGGTTTAAACTGAAAGCAGGGAGATTTAGATTGGATATTAGGAAAAAGTTCTTCCTGGAGAGGGTGGTGAGGCAGGGGAACAGGTTGCCCAGAGAAGCTGTGGATGCCCCATCCCTGGCAGTGTTCAAGGCCAGGCTGGATGAGGCTTTGAGCAACCTGGTCTAGTGGAGGGTGTCCCTGCCCATGGCAGGGGGTTGGAACTAGATGGTCTTTAAGGTCCCTTCCACCCCAAACTTTTCTAGGATTCATGAGGTTCCTAAGGTTCACACGGGCTCACCTCTCAAGCCTGTCAAGGTCCCTCTGGACGGCATCCCTTCTTTCTAGAGTATCAATCACAGCTGTCTGCTTGGTGTCATTCGCAAACTCACTGAGGGTGTGCTCAATCCCACTGTCTATGCCCCCAGCAAAGATGTTCAATAATACAGATCCCAGTACAGACCCCTGAGGGATGCCACTCATTGCTGCTTTCCACATGGACATTGAGCTGTTGATTGCAACCGTCTGGTAAGCCTGTTGAAGGTCACCAAATTTGTCAGGCACAGTTTTCAACTGGTGAAGCCATGCTGGCTGTCACCACTCACCTCCTCGTTTTCCATGTGCCTTAGTTTAAGTTTCCAGGAAGATCTGCTCCATGATCTTGCTGGACACAGAGGTGAGACTGACTGGCCTGTAGTTCCCTGGGTCTTCCTTTTTTCCCCCCCTTTTTTCCATAAAGGAAGCTTGCCTTGAAGCTCATCTGCCATTCTTCTGCCCATTCGTTCAGTTTTATGAGGTATTTTAAAGCTGCTTGCCATTAGCACTGCATCTGACTGTCCAAAGGAGCCTAGTATAATCTTCAGACTTGGAGATTTCACTGATGTCTCCTTCTCTAGGTCATGAATAAAGAATTTAGGCAAAACCAGTCTGGCAGCAGTAGCTGTTTCCCCACTGCTAGATCTCTTCAGTCATGTAGAATGTGCTGCAGTAGAAGAGACTTTCAGAGATACTGTGAATATATGCAGATTCAAAAGGAAGTGAGTTCTGATTAAACTGTACAAGTAGAAAGAAAAAACAGAACTGTAGCCCTATTTTCTACACTTCAGCATTTTACTCGGTGTTTCTTCTCTTGCACTGTCTTTGCAACCCCAGCACCCAGGTTTTCTGTTGTGTTTGTGTTTTGTGAGATACAATTGCTAGAATTTAGGGCTGTATTATAATCTAATTGTGAAGTTAAACTATTAAATACGTGTTATGTCAGTGTAGCGCTGTTTGGTGGAAGAGTCTAAGGCACAGGTGTGTTAATTCACTTTAAGGCACCAAAGAAGTAAATGAAATGCATCTATTGCCTATAGATGGCAGTTGGGGTGGCTGGGTTGGTTGGTTGGTTTGATGTGGGGTTTTTTTAACTCTGTGTATGTAAGGCCTGTGAACTCTGCAGCATTTTTCTGCTCCTGCAGACTTAGACGGCGTCGTGATTATGAAGATAGCAAAAACCAGAGGTACACAGAGAGCAAGGAGAAAAGAAGCAAAGATGACAGAGAAACTCTGACTAAAACAACAGAAAAGGAGAGCTCAGTCAAGGAGGGAAAGCTGCAGCTGTGTACACCTCAGAAGAGGAAACCAGCAAGGATAATAGTGGAAACTGGAAGAGAAAAGACTCCTAGGCAATCGGCGGAGAAGTGGAAGTACCTGGAAGACAGAGACATAAGAGAAAAACGTTGTTTCATCTGTGGAAGAGAAGGTCATATTAAAAAGGAATGCCCACAGTATAAAGGAGCTGCAGGTATGAAACTGAGCGAGCTGGCTAGGGTAAACAGCGCTGGTGGTTTTTGGTGTTTTTAACAGGGTTGACTAATAGGGTAAGGTTTTTACTGTGAATGGCATCACATAAATATGCGTGTTTGGGTTTTTTTGAAATGTAGTCACATTTAGTCCGTTTGCCCTTCACCCTCACATACCTTTCAGAACTTTGCTGTATCCCAAAGGATTTGACACAGTTTCTCTTAGCGGGTAAGATGCTTGTAATTGAAAGAGTATGAGCGTGTAATATGTTGAAATTGCTCCTGGTGTCCTCACTATACAGAGTTTGCTAACATTTCAAATTACGGGTTCTCTTTAGGTACATCATAATTGCAACAAAATCTAGCCTTACTGCTCTTCACGTCACCTAAACCAGAATTATTCAGTAAGACCCTAAAGTCACTACGAAAGAGTACAGATTGCTCAGATGCTGTATTTCATTCACAATGTTCTAAAAAATGTTCCCGTCAACTCAGCAGTCAGAGTGATACAGCATACTATCTTGTTTTCATGGAGTCAGTTTTCAATTTTGGCTTAAAAAAACCAAACAAACAAACTACAAAAATGCCCCCAAATCCAGATCCTGACTGACAGACCTGAACAAAATAATTAAGTTCTTGCTTGGCAGTATCTGTGCCTTCCTTCAGACGTGGCAGGTTTCTCACTGTCTTAAGAAGTCTCAGTTTTACCATGGAATGATTTTCCTTTACTACACAGATGATGAATGGTACTTTCAGTTAACTTCCAAAAGAACACAGTATTCCTGTTTCCCTCTAGGTAAACCTAGGAGCATTTAAACGTATGCTGGGGAAAATTGCTCTGCAGATTACTTGTGACTTGACCTCTTAAAGTAGCACATAGGAATCTTTTGTATAAACATAATTTCAAACCAGCTCTTCTTTACTGGCAAAAATGTTCTGTCTGTCTGAGATCAGGCGACTCTTCTTAATCAGATGCAGTTGATGGAGGAGGGCATAAGACTGCTACCAAAGTGGGAGGAAAATGGTGCAAATAATTACCTTGAAAGTTCTGAATTTAGAAGTGTTGGGTAAACAGAAGATGTTTAAAAATTGAACCCACATTTTAACCAGCTTCTGACCTTTAGAAGGTGTATGTCAAGTCTAAATTTAACTTTTGAGATTCTTTACCTTTGACCTTGTCTCATTGAGCGTTAGTTTCTGCCATTCTGTTGGCCATGATACTGAGTTTGCTAAGGTGACGACGAGTGTTTCCTGACTGTTTTGTGGTCAGTGACATTCTTGTATTGTTACATTAATCGTATGATAACCATGCTGAGGCTGTACAGTACATATGTCTAAATTATTAACTCTGGAGTAGGCAGTTTTGTCTATCTGTCTTGCTCTAGGCTGGGCTTTGTCTTTTTTTTTTTTTGCTTGCTTAGTGCCTGAAGCGTTCTCGCTGGTTCAATAGCAAACTATGGACAACTGGACCTAAGAGATCAGACCTTGTCCGTTTCCGTGCTACGTTTTATGAGGCTATGGACAATTCGCTTGCCACCATAACTTCATTTGTTCTCTGAAGTTCCCCGTCTCCCTCCAATTCTGGAGGAGGATGCAGAGCTTAACTTACTGTAGGTTCCCAGCTCAGATGCTTAACTGTGGCACAATGAAGTGAGATGCATCCAGTTTCCCACATCATAAAATTGAGGAAACTAACAATGTCTTGCAATCGACCTTCATAATACATAGAAGGGTCGATATTTTGCTATTTTTGTATCTTATGATACTTGAAATGGGACTAGTTTCAAATTAGCAAATCTTTGTAATATTACGATCTTTCAGGTGGTTCAAAGCCAGAAGTGTTGTGTGGATCCCCTTCTTCGCCTAGCGCTGCCAAACATGCTGGTAGATTAAATCAGGTAAATACCATGTCTCCCTTTTCTTTTGATCTTTTTCACTTTCAGTGTTCTAAAGCCCATATAAAGTAATTAAAAATAGCTTTACTTAAGCTTTCAAAGAGAGCCTTTTTTTTTATTGTGGAATAACATAATTCAGTTTTGTTTGTTCATCAGTGTGTATATGTTGTTTATAGGGAGTGCTTATACATGAAGAAAAAAAGAAACAAAAAGGAAAAGTATTCTTGAGTCCCCAGTCAGGTTTGTATTTCTTTGTTTCAATTCAGAAATTCTGTGTAATTTTAACTTGCTTTCTCCATCAGTCCTTATGGGAACTCTGCCTGATTTGCTGAACACAGCAACAGTCTGGACAGGCTGGTAGATAATTCTGAAGTGAAGCCACGTTTTTTTTAACCAGAAAAGATTGTGCAGTTTTTCACCAAAATTTAGGCATGTCAGTTCTGTGCTGGTTTTTTTTTTTTTTTCTTTAACTCTGGTAGATCTGTTTTGCAGAAAGATATGGTGGTTTTTTATCAACCTCTCTCCTCTCTCCTGTTTCGGTATACATGGGGTTCTGTGTTTCTTCAGGGACGACATGTGGAGCGCTTTCTTGTGAGGCTTCCTCAGAGTAATTGTCTAGAATTCGACATGATCAGCTACCTTAGGAGAGACTGTCAAAGCACATCCTTGGTCTGAGCTGCCAAAATGCAAGGAAGTTAAAGTTACACTTAAAAGCAGGAGTTAGATGGTAATATAAAGGCCTTTATGTACTCTCTCCGGATCAGAGATGTTTTGTGTTATATGCGTGGTTACAAATGCAGCTTCATTACAGTAATTCCACACACTTACTAACAGGTATAATGAAGATTTTAAAAGCATCTGCTTTTTTAAATTGCTTTCAGTTTCTTGTGTGACTCTGTATCCTTTTAGCAGCTTGAGGTTTTTTCAGTAACATAAATCTTTTCGGGGGGACCTAGGTAGTCTTTACAGACTTGGGAAAACTAAACTGCAGTTAAGTATCTCAAAATTCTCAGTTTTGTTGGGAAGACACAGTATTTTCTGGTTTCACTGCAAGGCTTTTTCAAGTCAAAGTTCGGGAATTTTAAAGTGATTTGTCATTACGTGTTTAGTTGACAAAAAAGTTTTCGATGTTGTATTTTAATATTTCCTACTGTCCTCCAGCAGGTAATGACCTAAAGGGGGTCTGTGCGCGCTTTCATTATAGTTTGCCTTGGCAGTCATTTTCTCCTGTCTGTTGTTTTATGTTTTGGTTGGGTTTTGAGGTTGGGTTTTTTGGTTTTGTGTTTTTTTTAAACCTTCTAAAGTGTAATGCTTGCTTTCTCCCTATCTTAGGCAGCCTTTCCAATAAATACATGACTCAGGGAAAAGCCTCACAGAAGAGGACCCAACAGGAATCATGAGGGATATTAAGCACTGTTAAATTGCAATACAGGCCCTTCATTCCTTTAAAGTTTCTTTGGCTAAAGCATCTGGTTTCATAGGACAGCAGCACAAACAACGTTTGACTTAAACCGCCCATATTTCATTAAACTTACTTTACATAGCTAGTGCAAGCAACAGTGGATATCCTGCTCTTTAATAGATTGTTTGAAACATTTTATTAGAAAGCCATGAAGTTTACTAGGTAAATCATGTAGAAAAGGGCAGGTATTAAAGGACTGTTTTCAAGGTTTTGTCTTTCCACCTAACCATATAAAAATGCAGTAAGACTGTGTGCAAGCCAAATATGTTATATTTTCTTCAAAAATGATTTTTCTTGAAGGAGCAAATAGTATTTATTAATGTTGACTGTTTACCGAATCCTTGTGTGTTTGAAATGTTTGTAGACTGCTACTTTTTTTTTTTTTCCTCTAGAGAACTGAAAACAGGCAGCAGTAAATATATGTAAAACAATCTCTGGACAAGTAGTGCCATTGAGATTTCTTGGGGTTTTTTTTCATGTTCTGTGACTTCATAGGAGTTCATTCGCTGCTGTGCTTGTGTACAAAAAGAATGAAAGACTAAGAAACAGGTCAGTCCTGTTTGATGCTGCTAAGAATCTTTTTCACAGCCTTTGGGGATACAGACAAAAATGCTTTAAGAATAGAGGTATTATATTTGGCAACTGAGGAAAACACATGTCCATTTTCGTAAAATGTGAAGAGGATCCTTGTACCAGCCAAGAACTTAATTAGTAGTAGGAACTTGAGCTTTACTTGAAGTCCTTCCAGAGCTGGTAATGGTAATCTTATGTTGTTCAGGAAAGAATTAGTTACATGGTAAAATTGAAACCACTGTTATTTATGACTTTGAAATAAATTTCAGTTAAAAAATCAGACTTAAGTTTCTGTATTTCTTCTTAGGTTGTAGTTCTCAGTATTCCTGACTTAAAAGTAGAATTAATGATAACTTATTAGAATTATCTGATTTCAGAAATGTCATGCTTAATTTTTTTTCTTTACCCATCTTTTTTTATTAAAGCTGAAAGCTAGAATTGCCAAAGAGGTCTTAGGGAATTGGCATCCTAACTCCTGTTTGGGTTTTCATCTGTCTGTAGCCAGCTATCTGTAAACTTTTAGATGTGCAACTCTTGTTTAAAAAAAAAAAAGTTGTATTCTTCCCTCAACATATTTTCAAGTAAAATGTTAGCCAGCAGCAAACAGAAAATAGTTCCAACTTTGTGTTCTGCAGCATATGTCACCATATGAAATTAAGTCAGTTTTTCCCTCAAAAATAAGCTCATTCTTGTATTTTTTTTTCATTCATATCCCCAAAAGAAAGGCTGAGATGCCTTCTGCAAAGTCTCATTTAGTTCTCTATTGAGTTACTTTCAGTTTTGCTGATGGGGGTGAAGTGGGATCATGGTATAATCTCAAAGAAGCTATTTAAAAAGAAGAAAACCCATCTACGTGTACTCGCTTTCCTGTTAGTGATACTCTGTAGTTTAGCAGTGAAGCCAGCTGTGTAATTTCTAAAATTTGTTCTGCAGATCCACCTGTCTTCTCACGCTGAAGATGCTGCTCCCTTACGCAGCTACATGTTCTCTAGTTACTCATCTCATAGCCCTAAAATAAAACCCCCAAACTTGGCTTGTGTGTTACAAGCATTAAACCA
This sequence comes from Rhynochetos jubatus, assembly GCA_027574665.1. NCBI lineage: Eukaryota > Metazoa > Chordata > Aves > Eurypygiformes > Rhynochetidae > Rhynochetos > Rhynochetos jubatus. Next base: position 34,469,322 of record CM050690.1, read on the forward strand.
GTGACTAATAAATCCTTTGCTTGAAGAGTAGTTAAAGAGCACAGTCTTAACTTGCAGAATGATATGTGACAAAGAACAAACACAGTTGAGGAGGCGCAGTGCTGGATTAGGTGGTTGTAAAATTTAGGAAGGGGGTTGAAAGTTAAAATTGGAGAAAAGCGTGTTCTCCGTAACAATGGTTGATATCCAGGATAACTGCTTGCCTTGTGGGAGTATATTTTTACGGGAGCACCTTTCCACATGCAAAGGAAAACTCTGAAGGGGCACATGGCATTACCATTCTTTTTCTTGAAACATTTTGTTATCAAAAGTAATAGTAATAAACTAAAACAGCTCAAACTAATAGACTGTAATAATAATTACTAACAAACTAATAGTTTAAAAGATCTTTTCTGAACCGCCCGTACAATCAGTCCCTCAGCTGCTGCGGAATGACACCAGGTGGGGTAGCACTGCTTATCTGTGCTTTTTTAATTAAAAAAAAAAAAGAGACGAAACCCAAAGTGCTATTGTCATCTTTCACATGCTTTTGATGTTCCTGTTTCCGAAGCTGGAAAATGGCTTGTGCTAAATGTCTTAGTTATCAGTGCTGCAAAAAGGAGAAGACTGAAATTCCGTTGCAGGCACGCAGCAGTGAGTTGCCTGGTTAAAACCATTAAATCTGTTATGTAACTACTAGATTAACGCGCACCTATCTCCCCTAATTTAATTGTTCTGGTGAGATTTGTTTCAGAGCGAGTTTAAAACTGGTTTTTCATCCGTTAAAAGAGATCATTGTGAATAAAATTCTTATAAACCTCATCACACTTTTTGTAAGAGCTGCAGGAGCCACGTCAAAAATGGCAACTTTTGGGGCCTGAAATAGCTGCTCAGAATGGCAACTTGCTGGCAAGTAATTTTTTTTCCCCCCACCCATACTGATAGTTGTCACTAATATTTGTTGTTATTCACTTGGACTGTGCAGATTTCCAATATTGACTCTTGCTTTTTTATCTTCTTCTGGTAACGTACTGAAGATGAAAAGCCCCTTAGGACAAGGCGGCTGTCCTAAACCCATGCTCAGCCCTTCCTCCTGAGATTAATTCAGCAGACAGGATTGGAAGTTTCCCAAGGGAGTAGAAGGAGGCAAAGCTCTTTCTGCCCGGGTGGCAGACTCCGACCCGTGAAGGTACTAGGTGCGTTCATCCACAAGCTTTCGCCACTCGTGCTGCTGACCCACCTTCAGGCCGGCCGTGCGTTTAAACCCCCCGGGACACGCAAGCGGGTGTGTTTCGGTTCAGGATGTGTGCCCAAGTTGCACAAAGTGGGTGTGAAAGACGTTCTGACCATCGGTAAGTACGCGGGTTCATTCTGTCCGTATTTCTCACAGGTGGGGCCTACGCGCCCGCGGGCCCCGATGTTACCACGGGCGGCCGTTTCCCTGCCGCCACACCGGCCTTGAAGGGAAATGCCTCCTGCTGCCGCTTATCTCTGCGCGCAGCCCCCCTCCCTGCGACGCCCAGCCCGCCCGGAGCTAGGAGGGCGGTGCAGGCCGGCGAGAGGCCCCCCCCTCTACGCCCGCCACCCCGCGGCAGCCTCCGCCCGCGGCGCCAGGCTCCACCCGCCGGGGGCCGGCGAAGGGGGTGGAGCCTCCGCTGCCTGCCGATCACAGCCCGCTGTCCAATTGGGGCGGGCGCCGGCAGCGCGCCGTGCGTCGTGGCGTCACGGCGTGACGCTGGCGGTGCCCATGGCAGGAGGGTAGAGGGGCGATGGCCTCGTCGGTGGTCAGGGCCACGGTGCGCGCCGTCAGCAAGCGGAAGATCCAGGCTACGCGCGCCGCCCTCACCCTGGTCAGTGCTGCGCCGCCGCGGGCGGGGAGTGCTCGGCCACAGCCCCCCGCGGAACATGTCTCCTCACGGGAGTGGGGGGAGAGCTGCGCCACGGGCCGGGCCGCGCTGCGGGGCCTCCCCCTGCCCTCCCGCCCGCCCCGCGGCAGGCGGTGCGCAGCCGGCCTTGGGCCGCTGGTGACAGCGGGGCGGGACGAGGACGGGGCCGCTCGGCCTGTCTGCGCGGTTGGCAGCGCCGCCCGCCCGGCTTGAGTAGCGGGCAGCGGCCGCGGCGGGGGTGGGACCGTCCCGGGGCGGTGTCGTGGCGGAGGGCCGGTGCCGTTAATCTCTGGGCGTTGGTAGCTGTGCGCCGTCCGCTGGGAAGGGGCTGCGGGAGGCTGAAGGGTGCTCTTCGCCCTCGCCAGGTCTGGGGGGGGAGCTGCTGCTTCTTGCTAATGCAGCCGGTGCGGAAGGCAGGCCCTCGGGGGGGTGGGGGGGCGGGGAGCATCAGCGCCGTCCCTTCGTGCGGGGGAGGAGCTTTTTGCGCAGACACCCGAGTATCTGTATTTGTTTATTAAAAAAAAACCCACACGCGACACTAAAACCTGCAGAAGCTGACGAGTAGCGTGTTTCGAAGGAGATTTTGTGTGCTTCTGCTAACCGAGGAAGTGCGTTTGCTGCTGGCGGCAGTGCTGGGGGGGCTGTGGTGTTGAGGGGGATTACCGCCCAGAAAGTACAGTCAGTTCCCTGCAGGAACAGTGGCAGGTTAACTGCGTATAGTTCGGTCATTTGTCGGAGCAGGTAATTCTTGTTCAGTAGCGATTCTGTAACAAATGAAGGTTAATAGTGGTAATTAGAAGAGGGTTTCTACTGGAAGCCTGACTTGTGGTTTGCTTTGTGTGTTCAAGCCTGCTCATGGTAAGGACTTTATGTTACTAATGCCTTCCCTTTTCTCAGTCTCTTAGAAATTTGTGAACGCATAAGGGAAACTTTTATGTTTGTCTTGTGTTCTTGCGTGTCTGCAACATCTAGATCTGCGTGAACGGTGAAATTATCAGCTGCAAAGGCACAGTTCCCCTCTAGGTTAGTAGCAAGAGAGAAGTAGGCCATAACCACTTCTGTGCTTAATTGATTTTTGTCTGTAATTTATATGTGACAGAAATTTCACAAGAGCACAACTGCTGAATTGGAATGTAGTAGTGATTTTGTGGAGACAAAAAAAAAAAAAACCCACCCTAAAAACACCTTAATATTGGGTACTGAAGTAAGAGCTTACAAAGCTTTGTGTTTGCTGGCAGTGTGAGTGAGGGGAGTGAACAGGTGCCGTGTTCTGCATGCATTAGATACAGCAATCATCTCTTTTGCAGCAGAGTGCGTATCTGCAGACATCAGCTCCAAGGAGAAAACAGGCCAGGCAATACTGACAGGTGGCTGATGCTGAAGGTGGACTTTGCAGATAGGAGACAAATGTTAACTAAGAAAATTGGAGTGCACAGAGTTGCAATAGAAATTTTTCATGGTACAGCTAAGTACGTTGCACGCTTCAGTATGCATGAGCATTCACTGCAGATAAACAAAAAAAACCTTAAAATGGATGTGCATGTTTTTGGTTTTCAGACGCCGTCAGCTGTTCAGAAGATAAAACAGCTTCTTAAAGATAAACCCGAGCATGTAAGTATAAACAGCGCCAGCCTGTAGATTGTGCTGACGTGTTAGCACAGCCCACCAGTGCAAAGCATTTCTGGCTAACTTGGAAATAAACAATGAGGTGTTTATTAGAGACGTTGGCATCTCTTTTTCAAAAGGGAACGTGTAAGCTTGTTTATATATGAAGTTTGATCTCTTTAAAAATGAAATTCAGGAAATAACTGAAGATATTTCATGGTACAGTTACTTTTGAGATGGATAAAGTTGAAAATCTCTTAAGCTTCAGAATATTTTTTAGCTATTTTAATTAAGTCTTTTAGCATGGCATGGTGGTGACTTCTGGTAGGGAAAGAGATCTTCAGCTGTTGATGTGAAGACATTATTAATTAAGTTCTCATAGGAATTCTCATTGTGAAGGATATAATAATAAACATAGATTCATACCCATTGGAAAACATCTAATTTTAGGAAACTTGACAGACAATATATTTGGTTTTAAGTAATCAGCATTTCTCCGAGTAACTGATTGAACTTACCGTCTTTTCTTCTTGAGAAAAACACCCAGAGTCTTGCTTCCTAATCATTATAAAAACAAGCATTATATTTTCCTATTCAGGGTAAGTATTATTTCAAGAAGAGTATTCATTTTTCACTTTCATACAAGGCCCATTGTTTCTTTTGCTTCCTGCACATCTGCAACTAACTAGACTCTTTGTTCCAAAGTTTTAAGCCATCCTAAGGAAGCCTGAAGCCTGCAGCTTAGCTGGTCAATCGTCCCCTTGCTGTAAGTGGTGCTTGCATTTTCCAGACCATTATTTGTAGCAGTTCCTGTACAGAAAGGTGATTAGCCTGAAAAAGTCAAACACTGTTTGTCTGAAATCCCACTTGATGATATGTTTTGATACATTTTTATCATAACATTGATTACAGCAGTAGACAATATGATTTTCCTCTTCAGTTACGAAGCATTGGTGTGTGGAAAGTGGGTACTTTCTGAAGGTGGTTGTGCACCGAAAGTTTTCTGGTTCTTTAAAACCTTTTTTCAGTTCTTCGCTTACACAGATGCTCTTTTGCCAGACTTGTTTGACACTGTGAATGTTACAAATGTGTTAAGTAGGTTGGCTTTTAAGGTCAATCGCAACAGTAAGCAAATAAACATACTTGATTTGAGGAGGAAATTGGTTTTTTTTTAAGTGAGACTGGCAGTAGAAGTAATGGAGAAATCAAAGTACATTTTTCAAAACTTTGTTTTGCAGCAAGTTTTCTCATGGTGTCGTTACAGAGTTCTGTGAAAATTTACTAACTGCCCTTGTTTTGGCCTCTCAGCTTTCATAATTACATTACTGTCGACAATCTTAACACTGAGCCTGAATTAGTATCTGAGTAAACTTTAATTTGAAGTCACAAAAATATCTATCTTTGCAATTCCACTGTTTTTATGAGACCAGACACCTACAGGAATGCCAACAGTTAATTACTTCAAAGCTTGAACATACATCAGGGCTTGATCCACAGTAGCAAACACCTGATGGTTGCTTTTACCTTGGCAGTCAGTTTTGTATAAGAAAAAAAAAGCAGCTACTTCTTAATCCATTACTAATTCACTTCTGCTTTGAGGCCGTGGAGAACAATAAACATCAGCATTTTGTTGTTCTGTGCTCTTTTTATCTTGGTGTTGTAGAATAAATTTTCTAAAAGTCATCAATGTGAGGTTGTTCTTCTGTCGGTTTTTTTTTTTAGGTAGGCGTGAAAGTAGGTGTTCGTACAAGAGGATGCAATGGACTTTCTTACACGCTGGAATACACAAAATCGAAAGGAGACTCCGATGAAGAAGTAGTTCAAGATGGTGAGTTTCTGATGCAGCAGGGGAAATTTCTGTGATGGTGGGTAAGGATAACCTATTTGAGGTTTGCCAGGGTACAGGTTAGAACGTACTTGAAGTACTGAGTTATAGCAAGAGGCCCTATGGTTCTGTTGTGGGAATTGTTGTCACCTTAACCTCTGTTTTGAAGTAACCAGCTAGTTAAAATCTTCAGCTTTGACTGAGATAGAGACAGCTCTACCAGAGTAGGCTAATCCGGTCGTTCGTGTCTTTGGAGGTGGCCGATAGCAGATACTTAGAGAAAAATACAGAACAATGCATGTATAAAGGTATACTTTATCAGCATACCTAAACCGACGCCTGGCAGTTTCCCAGTTATCTTCTCTAACTATACTTGTTCTTTACTGGTTTGTATTTTGTTTGTAACCTCTTTACACTCTTGACTTTTACAGTGCTTTAACAATGGTTTCTATTATTTTAATGGATAATTTAATTAAGCATTCCATGGCGGGTTGTTGCAGCTCGCTCACTCCCCCTGTGGAGGGGAGATCGGAAGAGTAAAAGTGAGAAAAATCCTGTGTTGAAATAAAGACTGTTTAATAGGCAGAGCAGAAGCCACACACACAAGCAAAGCAACACCAGGAATTCATTCACCAGTTCCTGTCAGCAGGCAGGTGTTCAGCCGTCTCCAGGAAAGCAGGGCTCCATCACACGTAACCACTGCTTGGGAAGACAAACACTGTCACTTCAAACATCCCCCTCTTTCTCCTTCTCCCCCCAGCTTTATATGCTGAGCATGACATCATAGGGTCTGGAACATCCCTTTGGTCAGCTGGGGCCAGGTGTCCCAGCTGTGTCCCCTCCCAGCTTCTTATTCTTTAGAGAATAAATCCTTGTGGTTCTCGTGCAGCCTTTGCTTTAGCTTTATTAACTGCCTTTATCTTGACGCCTGCACTCTTCTGCTGAGGAGAGGAGTGATGGAGCGGCTTGGTGGGCACCTGGTATCCAGCCAAGGTCAACCCGCCACAGTCTGCTATGAGGAAACGGCTTTCCAGCCATTTCTGACTTAACTTAGTGAGTCCTTGTTGCTGTTTACTGATACAATATTACATTTTCATTTTTATTATTTCCTACTCTGTGGATATCTGCAGTGGCCTGATCACACCATTATGTCAGGTTTCCAGTGTTGAGGTTCAGTAACTTTTCAGAGAGGTAGATATTTTGTATATGTTAGAAAAGGGAGTGCTTCTAGTTCCTAAGATGAAATATTAGATCTTAAACCTTAAAGTTTGTAATAGCTTTGAAAGTTCACACATTTGCCTTATCACAGGATTCAGTATTGCTCATAGTCAGTGTCGACCTGGTAGTTTCAGCAGAGCAAAGAACAATCATTTTGTGAGAGGAATGTTTGTTGTTTTCAAGGTTTTTTTTGGTATCTTGTTGGATTCACAGACTTGAATTTACCATTACAGAATGGTAAGTGGGTTGCTGTCTGTAATGCAGGGGAATTAAGTGTTGAAACTGAGATTCATTCCCAAGTTCTACAGTTCATTTCCCTGGTTATCATGTTTTCAAATCTCCCCTCCATCCACCTCCAAAATACATATATTCATGTGCATACACAAATAACAGCGTTAGACTGCTGCTAGAGTTTTATAGATAGAGTAAAAGCAGCAGTGAAAGTGCCTGTGGAAACCAAGTTACACTGATAGTCTTCATATTTTATTTCTGGTTTTGTGGTGCGTTGAAAGAGAATTTCAAAGTGAATGATGATTTTGCTGTATGTATTTTTTGTTGTTGTTGCTGTCTTCAAGGGGTTAGAGTGTTTATTGAGAAGAAGGCACAACTGACACTTCTAGGAACTGAAATGGACTATGTAGAAGACAAACTGTCCAGTGAATTTGTCTTCAATAACCCCAACATCAAAGGAACATGTGGCTGTGGAGAAAGCTTTAACATATGAAGTCTCTGGACTACTACTTTGATTCTGAACACCCCAAAACACTTAACTATTACAGCTTTCAGAAGCAAATGTGTTTTCTTCAGGTTTGTAGGCTGCATAAAATGGGGATACTATTAATAAAGCTAAAGTTAAATAATTTTGAAAATGTGAATTGCGTGTTAAATTCTGCCATTGACGTAGTTACGCTGTAATTTGTGATGTGTGGGGATCCAAAAGGTAAGAACAGTACGTGCTGTAGTAACATGGCTGTACTTTCACATGCCAAGGTAATAAAATATCACTGTTGTTCTCCTTTGTCATTTTCTTTGTCCACGCTGCTCACTCTTCCCCATCCAAAACCCATTTGAAAGAATGTATTGCCTATGTGTTCTGCTTGGATTTGGAGGGGAGAGAAGGCCAAACAAAACCAAAGGAACCCAACCCTTGATATCTGTTTGTCCATAAAGATTTGTATACACAGTCACACAGTCCTCAGCTTTGGAGCTCTCTATGATTATGTAGGTGCTTGCATTGTTTCTGAAGTTTTCTGGTGCCTTTCACTTTTTACATGTGGTTTTGTGCATTAATATAGTGGTAGGCTACCATAGCACTGCTTGTAGAAATAGTTCCAGAATGGGCTAAGCCAATCTTAATTCTGTTTCTTTCCTTGTTGAAGTACAGTCTGTGCTGAACTTTGGCATTTTCAAGAACACAAAATGTATTCGGGCACGGGAGTACTAAATTGTGATACACGCAGGCCTTGTTTCACATTTCTGGTTTATATCTTTCTTGACTTACTCCAGAGTTGGTGTAACGGCCTCTGGGTTCTGATTCCCCATGTTAGTGGAATGTGCTGTCTGTGCACCAAAAATTATGAACGCTTTTTTTGAGACTGAAATCTTACACTTTTAATTACGCTTTTTGTAGTCATGTATGCTACTAATTTTGCCACTAACAGCTTGAACTCTGTTTTGTAGCTCTGGAGGTACTGGGGTTTCTCACCAAAGCTTATGGTAACTTCTAGGTAACTCCTGTCTCAAGGTTAATTTGGAAGCAGGGGCGAAAGCACTTATAATTTAAAAAAACCTAGTCTTTTGTAGTTGATTCAAATGACTGTAGACAGTAATTAAAATACTGTGCTCGTAGGAGGCTATTTTTTCTGTGGAATTTAAACTTCTTTTCTCCTAATCAGATTTTTCCTTTTGTAAACCAGTGTTTTTCAAGCTTATAAAGTCTTCAGCACTTCTTCGCTGGCACTCAGGCAGAAGTGTAAATGTCTCTCCAAACCTTCCGAAAGCTGGTGTGAGAGAAGTACTGTTGCATCCTTCTATCTCTATGCTTCCCTGCTTGTCCAGAGATGACACGGTGCAGCTAAGCTGCTCATCAGTGCAGGAGAGGAGGTAACGTCTGCCTGGGCAGCTGACGGGAACAGCTGGTGGGAAGGGTGCAGATAACACAAGTAGGGGACAACAGGGCCAAGGACAAGCAGGTGATGAGCTGGGAGTGGACGGAAAGCATTAACGCTGCGTATTCAAAATCCAGAGCTTGAGGTGATCTGGGCAGTTGTACCCACCTGCCCGTCAACGGCTTCGGAGTAGTCGTGCTGGAGACTGAGGACTGCAGCTACATCTTTATTCTTCCCTGTACGTGGGATGGGAAAAGGAGACAGAGAGAGAGGAATAAAAATGGGAAAAAAAAAAGATTTTTGATCTGGTTTATGTAGTGTACAGGAGGATGAGCTCAGAATTTCCACACCTGTAGCTTAGTATCAGATACTTGAGTTTTGCTTGTGTCTCTTCCAGCGTTTGATGCCAAAAGCAGCATTTCCTTCAGCAGTCAGCTGTCGTACGCCGTTAGGTCACTTCGCATGGTAATTCAGGAGTTCCTGGTGATACGCTGGCTGGGTGCATTTACAGTGCTGTAAGTCTTTCAGTCTTGCCAGACAAAAGAATGCAGTTAATGTGGTCACGGCAGCATTAATGCGCCTGAAACTCCAAGCCAAGGGCATTCCTTCAGATTGCGTTTCCCCGCTTCTTGCTAGCGGATAAGACTTTGAATGTGGTAGCACAGGTGTTTGCTGAGAGTGCTCCGACATACTCATTTAACTCTTTTTGGGATGGAGGGCATGGTTTGGGGATCTTTCAGACCTGTGGCATGTATAGCAATCCTTTTCATGCGTTCCGTGTATATACCTTGAATGAAAGTTGGCACTTGCCTTCTCCCATGAAGTAACCCTCTAAGTGGTCACTTCACTAGGACACCTGACACACGCGAGCATCTGCTGAAGTGCTGCTTAGAAGCATGGTGTTGTCCATCGGTCCATCATAATTGTGTGCAATACTGTTTTGTAGAGTTCTCACAACAATAAATATTGCCTGTTGGTAAACGTGAACTGTCCCCATCTTGAATGATTCTGTTTACAGTAATAAACAAGCGCAGGGGGAGGGGAGAACAGGTTTGTACGCTGGAGTTGCACAATAGATAGAATATTGCTGGTACCTGAGTTAATATTTCCCAGAAATATTAAACAATTCCAAGTATTAACAGCAATGGAATATCATAGGAACATATGGCAAAATAATTAATTAACTGTGCACAGGAAGTTGTTTGTGCACAGCGGGTGAGTGGGCTGATAATGCACAGGCTAAGCCTCGCGACACGCCCTTCTCAGAGTTAAAAATACTAACAGGCAGGATGTTTATTTTGAAGGCTTCTGTGTGCCAAAAAAGCCACTGCGGTACGCACTGGGTCAGAGTCCGTGGGCATTGCTTGGCCATTCCACTTCACGCCATCGTGTGCTACCTTTGTGCCACCTTCAGGGTTTTCTCTTTCTGCCGTCTTTCACCCTCTACGTTGTCCTTTTCCTGTTGGGTGAAGTAATCAGTTTTGGAAAAATGCTGGAGATTGTTGCTAGAGTTACATATTTGTGATGCTGGAGAGAGAAAACCAAATCCTTTGTACCCTCAGGAGCCTGGGAATGCAACAGTTACCATCCTGTTGGTGTTCTTACAGAACTGACACTGGCACCAGCAACCAGTATTCCTGATCTGACCCTTTTTATAGCTCTGTCTGGATCAGAAAGGACAGCCTGTGTAGGAAAACATTGACCAGCTCAGTATGCAGGTCTTCCTGACAACTGGTGATGGGACAGAATGAATCCGGAATCCAAAATAAAAAATTGAGATGTGGGTAATGGGACTGTGAATTTTAATGTCAAGGGAACTCAAAGCCCATCTGCAATAGGTTACTTCTATTGTTTGGGGGTTTAATTTTAATTATCGTTCTCATTTATTTAAATCGCCACCTTCACTCTAGCGGAAAAAATCTGCGTCTGTAGCACCATGGTGCTCGCGCTGGCTGCCTGGCCGTTCACTAGGCAGTTTGTTCGTGATGCGGAAATGTTGCGTTCTTTTCTGACAGGAGAATTCCGCAGCGGTCTGATGTGGCAGAGCGCACGCCTCTCTGTTTGTCCCAGAAGACCACTTGAAAAATGACCTTTTGTCGTGGCCGGTGCAGAGCGGCCGGGTGACGGGAACGGGTTCCCGCTGCCGCTGGGCGGCAGGCAGCCTCCAGTCGGGCCGGTTCAGGGGGCGAATCGCCGCTGTCCCGGTACCCCGTACGCTCCCTGTTGCGTTTCCCCAGTACCGGAGTACTTCCGCTCACACTGATGGAGACTGTTGTTCGCCCTCCTGACGCTCTGCTCCGTGCTTTCCACCCGCTCCGTCGGGATGGCAGATGGCTGCGGACATTCGCCACATCCCTTCCCAGCTGGGTATGAAAGAGCAGCGGCGGAGCAGGGCAGAGCTTTGTGACCGCCTTTTGCTGCTGAACCTTTGGTTTTTTTCACCACTGCTCCCCCGGCTAGGAGTGTGGTGATGCACCCCATCGATGCCGTGTCCGGCTCCAAATTACTGCAGACTTGTTTCTGGCAGCTTTAACCTCCAGGGTAATGGAAGTTCCTTGCCGGGGTGGTACAGTCCAGCGGGACAAGGAATCCCACGGAGCAGTATAGTCTCCACAACAGAAATGTTCTCATCCCCTACATCATGCTTATCTGGGATTTTTTTTACTGATTGTATAACGATTTTATTGCACATTTGTTTAATTAAAGATTCCTTCTGCAGCTTACTGAAGCCAAGTCCACACAGCAGAATGATTGCCCCTTACTAGCTAGTGAAACGAGACAGCATCCGAAAATCTGACGAAAGAATTCTGCTCACAGAGAGGATTTGCACTTCCTGTCTCAACCACGTGTTTTAATCTTTAATTTGTTCACAGTAAGTCATTCACATAGACCTTTCATCCCTAATCTTCTGATTAAATACTAGTTGTACGGAGTGTGGCAAAGCCGTGTTTACATTAGATTGCTTTGCTGTTGGTTGTATTATTTCTGCCTTGTGCTGGTGTCACGTAAGAAGCTTTAACGCCAGTAAGGAGAAGAGTCAAGGTTACGGGGTCCTCTGAAGCACACAGGCGTCAAGAATGGGAACCAGTGCCTCCTGCCAACCTCCCTTTTCACAAGAGATTTGCAGAGTGCGGTCCTCCCGCTTGCACATGAGAGCTAGCTGAAGCGTACAGTCAGTGCCAATTCCTAGCTAATATCTAATGAATACGCTCCCGAAATAAATGAATAGAAAATCCAATTCTTTGGTATAAAAAGTGATAATGTAAAACTGCTGTTTAGAAACTTTATTGAGAAGGGAAGTTCTACCGCTTCTCCCCAAGATACATCTTCTGAATGTCTGCCTCTGCTGTTTGAGCTACGATCTGAGACCCAACCAACCAAACCCTGGCAAATCCTGCTGAAGTGGTTTTAGGATGTTCCTGTGTACTCATCCCCTCTGTCTGCGGCTGCCACTCCTATGGCAGATCGTTGAAACCAGTGCCTAAGCCTCAGATGTTGAGGGTTGGCTTGTGTTAATGATGTGTTGCGCTGTGCACTGAGTTGCTCCATGAAAGGAACCTCTTTACTCTCTCTGAAAGGCGGGAAAACCCCAGCAAAGTGACAGTTACGTAGTGAGTGTAGTTTACTCAAACCACCCTAGCAAGAAGAGCTGGGGCGATCATCTGCCCGCATCTTAGGGAGCCTGAAATACCTGCTGCAAGGATATTCTAGGTTGCCTCCCGCAATACTCCCTTTGCAAAGAACCTCTGGTTTCTACAAATAATTTGGGGCATTAAAATGCTCTTGCAACCCTTAAACCCAAAGCTTATTAAACGTGTGATCCAAATCTTTTCCGTTCCCACTTGACGGACGTGGCCCACCACGGAACTGTGAGGCAGCGTAAAAAGACTCAGAAACATGGTTTAGAACTCCAGGTTTGGATGATTTTAAAGAAAACTATTCACGTTGGGTCTGTACATTTGCCATCCCACGTCTTGCTGAAATTTGTGCTGCCACGGCTGCTCTTACACTGGTTAAAGCAGCCCTATGTTATAATTAGGCCCATATGTCGCAATAAAGAGGCTTTTGCGTCTGCAGGGTTCTAAAAATGGAAGCCTCGGTTTATTATGAATCGGAAAAATATTTCCTGGAAAACAGCATTCTGGTGGGAACCTGCCAGCGCTGGGTTTTGCGCGGGGGATGCTTTGGTGCACTGCGAAGTTTTTGGCTTTGTTTCCGATCTGCTGGCCACCTCTGGCCCTGCCGGCTCGAGAGCCTTCCCTCCTCCCCACCCTCTGTTTGAAGCGGGTCCACCTCAGGCCGTGGTACTTTTAATTCAAGGAAGTGGACTTTTGGGCAAGAGGTGGGAGGAGCAGGAAAACAGAAAACCAGGAATTTTTCACCCGAGGTAAAATATTAAGCAAATAAATATTACATTTCTGTCGAAATGATGAAGTCTTGTATCTGTCCTCGTGCCAACCTGAGCTGCCATTGGCTGACGCTCGCGTTCATGGCCCAGAGCCCCCAGGAGTTACCCCATGACTGACACCAGCCTTCCCCTCCGGCGGTACCCACGAAAGCACAACTAGCAACTGCTGTCCCACAGCGTGGGGTTTCCCCTCCCTTTTGGGTGTGAGGGAAGGACCAAGCTTACCCCTTCTCTCCTGCTGGGGAGCCAGAGAAAAGGTGGTCACCACGTTCCTCACCTTTGGCTGCTGCTGCCCCGCAGCTCCTCAGCGCCCTCTGGTACTCCCGGGTTGGATTGTCGGTGGCGATACACTGTCTGCAACAGCCTGTGCAAGTAATGTAGTGACACACAACAACATAAAGCTACTCGAGTAATACGGCAGCATGAAATAACTCTCTCTGTGTAGAGATTTCTAAGTTTCCTAGAATACTTAGTATAGCTAAGAGTTTAGGTATCACCCAAAGCATCCCTATAGAGGGGGGAAGAGAGGCTCAGCCCATCGACTGATCCCAGGAGTCAGAGGTAGTCTGTGATGGTATCTTCCCTGACTTGTCTGCGCTGGTATCTTCCCCAACAGCCCTCTTCTTATTAGCCATATTTATACTATTTTTTACCTTTCAGGTGGAGGTGGAGCTTGAGTGACTGCAGTCATACATACTAAACTGGGCCAGTCTCCATAATCTTTGAAAAGTCCTGGAGAACAGGAGAGGTGCCTGAGGACTGGAGGAAAGCCAATGTCACTCCAGTCTTCAAAAAAGGCAGGAAGGAGGACCCGGAACTATAGATCGGTCAGCCTCACCTCCATCCCTGGAAAGATGATGGAACAACTTGTTCTTGGTGCCATCTCAAAGCACGTTGAGGAAAGGAAGCTGATCACGAGTAGTCAGCATGGATTCAACAAGGGGAAGTCATGCTTGACCAATCTGATAGCTTTTTATGATGGCATCACTAGATGGGTGGATGAGGGGAAGGCAGTGGGTGTGATCTACCTTGACTTCAGCAAAGCTTTTGACATGGTCTCCCATGACATCCTCATAGAGAAGCTTAGGAAGCGGGGACTGGACCATTGGGTGGTGAGGTGGATTGGGAACTGGCCGGAGGAAAGAGCTCAGAGAGTTGTGGTCAATGGGGCAGAGTCTAGTTGGAGGCCTGTGGCCAGTGGCGTCCCCCAGGGGTCAGTGCCGGGTCCAGCCTTATTCAATATATTCATCAGTGACCTGGACAAAGGGCTAGAATGTCCTCTCAGCAGGTTTGCTGATGATACCAAACTGGGAGGAGTGGCTGCCATGCCAGAAGGCCGTGCTGCCATCCAGCGTGACCTGGACAGGCTGGAGAGCTGGGCGGGGAGAAATCGAATGCAGCTCAATAAGGGCAAGTATAAAGTGCTGCGTCTGAGGGAGAACAACCCTGTGATCCAGCACAGGTTGGGGGCTGCTCTGTTGGAGGGCAGCTCTGGGGAAAAGGACCTTGGAGTCCTGGTAGACAACAGGATGACCATGAGCCAAGAGTGTGCCCTCGCGGCCAAGAAGGCCAATGGCATCCAGGGAGAGCATGGCCAGCAGGTCAAGGGAAGTTATCTTCCCCGTCTACTCTGCGCTGGTGAGGCCTCCCCTGGAGTGCTGTGTCCAGTTCTGGGCTCCTCAGCTCCAGAAGGACAAGGAGCTACTGCAGAGGGCCCAGCGCAGGGCCACTGAGATGGTGAAGGGCCTGGAGCACCTTCCATCTGAGGAAAGGCTGAGAGAGCTGGGTCTGTTTAGCCTGGAGAAGAGGAGGCTGAGGGGGATCTTATCAATGCTTATCAATATCTAAAGGGTGGGTGTCAGGAGGATGGGGCCAGGCTCTTCTCAGTGGTGGGCAGTGACAGGACTGGGGGCAATGGCCATGAACTGGGAAACAGAAGGTTCAGCCTGAATGTGAGGAAACCCTTCTTCCCTGTGAGGGTGACAGAGCCCTGGGACAGGCTGCCCAGAGCGGTGGGGGAGTCTCCTTCCCTGGAGACTTTCCAAAGCTGCCTGGCCTTGTTCCTGTGTGATCTGCTCTAGGGGATCGGCTCTGGCAGGGGGGTTGGACTAGATGATCTCTAGAGGTCCCTTCCAACCCCGAACATTCTGTGAATCTGTGAAATCTGTGAATACCTTTGTTATGATTGGTGTAAAACACTCTCACTTCACTTTTAAAGGTATAGGCTAGGAAAATTCAGAGCGCATGCTCAGTGAGGGCTGGTCACAACTCAAAGGTGGGCAGCTTTTGGGATGGAGGTGTGTTTTTGTGTTATAATGAGCAAAGTTCACCTAAAGGACAGTATTTTGTCAAAAAATGGCAGACCATTGGCTACCAGGATGCGTAGGCAGCAAGCAAGCAGGGGATTTCTCTGTGACAGGAAAAGGGAAAACAGGGAAAAAAAGAATGATGCTAAGTAAGGAAAAAACCAGTATTTGAGGATGAGCTTGCTGCTGAAATCTCTTGGCCTAGGAACCACCTCACAAGGAAAGCGAGGCGTCCTGCCGTCTTTGAGAAATTTTTAAACTCCAGTGGGCAAAGTAGTGTGATGCATAACACAGATGCACCGTGGTTAGCTCACCGGACACCGAGGAGTAAGGGATTGACTCCCTCTTGGGCTTTTGTATTTTTCCAGTTCATCTTTTCTCTGTTTATAATTCTGTTTCTATATAATTTTCACATGTTTTAATTACTAATTAAAATTTCTTTTCTCTTTTCAGCACAGTGAAGGCACAATGGATCAAAATGAGAAAGATGTACTGCCAGAAGATAGAGCAGAAGAAACAGCCATTTTCTCTTGGTTTGAACGTGAGTATTGTAACGGTGTAAAAGCAGTTCCTGGATTTTCTGTGTCATCTACTTTCTTTCATTCTCCTTTTTTATGGACGGATTGGTTAGGTAGCTGTCCAGTACCAAATTTTTATTTGTTCAAAGTCCTTTCTGGTATGTATAGCGGAACTGTCAGAGTGCAAAGATACTCTAGGCTGAGACTCACAAATACATTTGTACTGAATTGTTGTAGTGAAAAAAGAATCAGTATCACAATCTACGGCAGTTTCACATTTCAAGTTCAGTATTTATGAGCATAGAATTTCAGTTACCATAATTTGCCCCTGTTCTGAAAAAAGCCCAACTATTTGTCTTACATCCATGGCATAAGTTGAAAGATGCTTTTGTTCCTCAGTGATGCTGTATGTATCAGTACACCTGGTCAGAAAGGCAGTAAGAGAAAGGCATCCGATTTTGCTTTGTCTCTTGGATTGTGTGGCCTTACATAGTCATTTATCCTAATGGATACAGCTCACTTTCCTTCTTACATAAACTCTGAGTATTCCTTGAATAAACCAAAGAGCCACTGCAATCCCAACAACAGGCATCCTGCCTGGACTGGTTTCTAGTCTCAGCGATGCTGCTTACGTCTATACAGAAATGGTCAGTTTCTCATGAGTTTTCGGTAAAATAAAATCATTTTTTTAATGTATAACATTCGGATCCAGTACTAAATAGTGTAGGACAGCAAATGAATAGCACATCTGTCTCATGGTTTGGTGCATCGTCTTCGCAACTTCCTAGTAAGAGATTTGCTGGCACTGGGTGCTGGACATAAGCTAAGCAAAGTTATACATAATGTTACAGCTTCCTTAGGTTCACATTCCCACTCCTAGTGGTGTGTTTTATGAATGTATCCTTACACACTGTTCCAGACAAATTACATTTTGGAGTAGTTTGGGACAATTTTGTTAAGGCATTATGTGAAAAATTAGAGATTTTTTTTTTTAATGGAGCAGTTGACATCTCCAGTCTGCTGTAAACATTATAGAAGATACGCATCATGTTACGAGTCAGTCCAAAGAGAATGTATTCTGTCATTACTGTGGTGTGCTGGAAACATGGTTCATTGTCTCTTACATTATCGTCTTGCTTTTATCTTCCTACCTAGCCCATGGTTACTTTTATACTACATTTAGACTGTAAGATTTTTGTGGCGAGCATGGTTCGTTTGCATTGTGTGAGGATCAATGGCTATCAAGCCATGACTCTTACCAAAACTTCTAGTCTTCTTTAAAAATGTTAAGTAGTAATAATACTAACAAATAAAAGAAAACTTCGTAATCATCCATAGTATTTATTTACTGTGCACCATTAATGTGTAAAATTTCCTATATTCTTTTCAGATATCGGAATAGTTGTCATCCCTCACAAATACTAAAAAAGAGTAGCAAACGTACGGATCACTCTTGGAGTGAGCACACATCTCTTCTTCCATACTACACAGTCAGCAGTAAGATGTAATACCTGGGATGCTGCAGCACGGAACAAACACCGCTTTCTTTCTAACGAACCTATTAGCAGCAGTTGTTCACTAACAGGAGTTGGAAAGGAAAATGCTGAATTGCCAAGAACACCAATGAGAATCCCAGACGGTTTCTTATCTGAAGATGTCAAACGGCTCTCTGAATCAAAGTCAAAAGTATCTGTTGCTGGAGGGCACAAAAAAGACCTGATGCTTGTGACCCACTACAAAAACTTACACTCCCTTAGGTGGTTTTGATCAAAAATTGCCTTCCTATGCCAGTTTCTTTGATCCAAGACAAATGTTTCAAAGGGGAGGTATCATGCAAGATGCAACATTTCAGGAAAGAGAAAATGCTGTGGCCAAGATTCGAGAATTCCTACGCTTCTACATGACACACTGCTGACGGTGAGCAGGCTGTACTGACAATTAGTGATGGATGTTAGCACTAATGGGATTAGCCAGGAACAACAGAACAAAAATTAACAGAAGGAAAATAATTGAGGCTGAATTTCACAGCACAGCTCCTGAACACAAGAACTCAGACATTACACGCTGAAATAATTTCCAAACAACAGAAACATGAATATCTGGGGCATGGAAAAATATGTTTGTCAAAGCCAAAGTGGGCAAATGATCTGCCACGTTGATTTACACAAAGCGTAAATTTTCCCACAAAATCCTGCAAGAAATAACAAGAACATATACAAAATCATGACAGGCGTTTGGGAACCCTCTCAGATCCTTGTGCAGAGAGGTACACAGTTCTTGCAAGCTGCTTAGTTGCTCCTGAAATTAAGTGGGAAACTTGAACTTTGGTGGGAGTTGGATCATGTAAACCTTTTTCTCCTAATCTGAGCAAAGCACTGGATTCCCAAATGAATGATACCTTGGTTTTTTTAACTCTGCATCTGCTCTGAAGTATATTAACAGTCTTTTTTATGGATCTACACAGTAATGGCTTGCACACACTGACCATTCCATGTGGAGAGGCTACCACACCAGAGCATCTTTGATCCCAGTTGAACAACAGAGATGAGAATCTGTGCCAAAGCAGCACTTCCGTATTTCCCCCCTCCTCCCCATCTTTGTGACTTCAGAAGTAGTCACTGTATGTGATTACATTAGAGGTCTCTATCAGTTTTCCACATGCTACTCTATGTGTGCATGTGCACATGCACATCTAAGAAAAACACTAGTTAATGGCTCTCAGTGGCCTTCCTGCATAACTTGGGAAAAATTAAACTAATTTTTATAGCTTCTGGATTCTCAGATATAATCTCAAACCATTTACTGGAGGTTGTATGTGTTCCACCATAATTATACCCAGGGATAGGTGAGTCTGCACCTGAAGACTGCCATAGCATCTGATTCCATGTGTCCCTCAAGAAGCTTAGAACAGAATCATATAATCTCCTAGGTTGGAAAAGACCTTTAAGATCCTCAAGTGCAACTGTTAACCTAACACTCCCAAGTCCACCACGAAACCATGTCCCTAAGCACCTCGTCCACATGTCTCCTAAATACCTCCAGGGATGGTGACTCAACCACTTCCCTGAGCAGCCCATTCCAACACCTGACAACCCTTTCAGTGAAGGAATTTGTCCTAATATCCAATCTGAACCTCCCCTGGTGCAATATGGGTCCATTCCCTCTTGTCCTGTCACTTCTTACCTGGGAGAAGAGACCAACCCCCACCTCTCTGCAACCTCCTTTCAAGTAGCTGGAGAGAGCGATCAGGTCTCCCCTCAGCCTCCTCTTCTCCAGGCTGAACACCCCCAGCTCCCTCAGCCGCTCCTCACAGGACTTGTGCTCCAGACCCTTCACCAGCCCCGTTGCCCTTCTCTGGACACGCTCCAGCACCTCAGTGTCTTTCTTGCAGTGAGGGGCCCAAAACTGAACACAGGATTCGCGGTGTGGTCTCACCAGTGTCCAGTCACTTCCCTAATTCTGCTGGCCACACTGTTCCTGGTGCAGGCCAGCATGCTATTGGCCATGTTGGCCACCTGGGCACACTGCTGGCTCATGTTCAGTTGGCTGTCAGCCAACACCCCCAGGCCTTTTTCCACTGGGCAGCTTTCCAGCCCCTCATCCCCAGGCTTGCAGTGTTGCAGGGGGTTGTTGTGACCCAAGTGCAGGACCCGGCACTTGGCCTTGTTGGACCTCTTACAGTTGGCCTCAGTCCTTCGATCCAGCCTGTCCAGATCCCTCTGCAGAGCCTTCCCTCCCTCCACCAGATCAACACTCCAGCCCAACTTGGTGTCATCTGCAAACTTAATGGGGGTACACTTGATCCCCTCATCCAGATCATTGACAAAGACATGAACCAGAACTGTGCCTAGTACTGATCCCTGGGGAATACCACTTGTGACCGGCCACCAACTGGATTTAACTCCATTCACCACAACTCTTTGGGCCCAGCCATCCTAGCAGTTTTTTACCCAGTGAAAATTGTACCCCTCCAAGCCATAAGCAGTCAATTTCTCCAGGAGAAACAGCTTACAACTGTTTAGGCAGCTAGTTTTAACTGGTTCTCATACTTCACCTTCCAGGATGTTCATCAGAGTCCAACAGTGACAAAATCCATTCCTAGACAACCAAGGAGGCTTTAACGTGGGGACAGAATAAAAAAAAAAGCTGAAATAAGGTCTGTTTTTTCACTTCAAATAGCAGATGCAACACGGACGGCATCAGTACAAATCTGTCTTCTCTGATCTGCCATCAGCCCACATCTGTGAGATCGTGCAGCTGTCAAGTGTTGATATCTAGTCAATTTTTTTGGCATAATGACTGAGACTGGCAATATGAGTGCCAAACGGGGATGCTGATGTGAATTGTTTTTCCTCTTGACTTTGTAAACAGTAAAAAAATATCTCTACTCCTCTCAGTGGAAGCAGGACTAGGCCTATATAGTTTTTTTCCTAAAAAACAACAACAACAACCTATGTAGGCATTTATCAGTGTGGATACATCACTGCATGAGTTAGATTCTGAACAGTTTATAGCATGCAGAGGTCAGTGTTCGGCCTCGGTGCAGTGCAGTCCCACTTACTTTAGAGAAAAAGTTGCATTACATATGCGTTAACATAATGCACACCTTTTTTTGTCAGTGCCAGTAACACCATTTGTGATCTCCCACAGTCTGAGGGGACTGCAGTGGAAATGGTGTAAAGGCATTGTGAAGAGGAAAGAGCCTTTCCAAAATTTTTTGAGAGAAGAAAATTACAGGCCTTTCAAGATACTAGAGGGAACAACTCAGATGGCACTCTATGTCCTCCTATATTTTTAAGGATTCAACAATTTTCACTGTTTATCCTGCATATCCTGTATCATGAATTTAAATGGGAATGACTGCCGTTACGCAGAGAAAGCAAATAAAAATGTGAGTGCTGTAGGCTATTTAAAAGTCATCATTATTTTTAGTTATTATTCAGACTGTAGTAGTAGCTTGAAATTGAGCCTGGAGCGAGACCTACTCATGTTGTACAAACACGGCAGAACAACAGGACTCTTTCTCCCAAATGTTTTATTGTTCCTCAGATGTGGAGCAGCTGAAGGGTAACATAAGCCTTCAAACAAAGCACATGTATTTCTTTATCTCTGCAGGAACACGGTAAGTTGCTGTTTATATAACAAGTAGTAAGACTTTTTCTATTCAAATTCCCAGCCTGGAGAGCTTGGCTCAGTTAACTGCTGTCTGAGATACCCCTGTGACAGATGTGAGTCTAAGAGTAGGCATGTTTTAGGTTAATCAGCACACTAAATTACTTGTGCTCTGCCCAATCTAGGGAACTCAAGTCTGTCCTTCCTCCTTTCTTATCCTTTCATTTCTCTCTTTCCTTATTTTTGCATATCCATCACTACCTATGTATTTGTCCATCGTCTTCTACCCTCCTTCCAAACAATGGTTTGGTTGTTTTTTAATCAGCTTTTCTCTCAGAGTCTACTCCTGTCAGTCATAAAGCAGTCTTCTCTTCTGAATGCCCAGGGAACAGGCCCTCTTGCAGTTTACTTTGTTTCAGGGACAAATTTCCTAGTTGTATTCCTTCCTCCTCTTCCATTCTCCTGTGACCCCTCAGACTCTCTTGTTTTATGACAGGATTCTCTCATTCCTGATTACAAAGGAGCTCTCCCTGCCAGACCCAAGTGTCAGCAACATCTTCTGGCTGTCACTGCCACTCAGCTAGGCCAGTGGTGTTACCTCGCCAAAAGGACTCCCTTCTTTCCAGGTGCCTGGAACAGCCACAGCCATTCTCTCCAAGCTGCTCAGCCTCCACTGCTGGTAGCTGCCTGGTACCTGTGCTCTTTTTCTGTCTTCACCACGCAGATAAGTTATTCCCTGGAGGCACACGTGACTTAAACACAGCAGATGACAACCGTCATTTCTTCAAGGATGAGATACCATGGGTGCGGTTCTGCTGCACCAGATGGTGTTTGTGGAGATACCTGGGGAAAGAGTGCCAAAGCTGCCTTTGCTGCCCACCACTAGTCATTCTCTCAGAAATCCCACTGGGTGAGAGCCTCGTAAGAATTTCAGATTTACTCTAAGGCTGTAAAGTATTTTTCTCAGACGCATAAGGAGTGTGGGAAAGATCTGTCTGAAAACCTCAGCTGGGTCCTACATTGCTCAGCTTTGATTGTATCCTTATCCAAAGGCTGGGACCTACATGAAGTACTACTTTGCTGTGTTTTGGGTTGGTTTTTTTTTTTAATGATCTGATCTGAAACCCATCAAAGTTAACGAAAACCCCCAGGTTTCAGTGGATTAGGACTATAAAGCAAGACGTGGGTTTCTGCTGCCATAAGAAAGACAACTATCCAGTGAGCATCCTGGCTGTTTTCTGACAACAGCTGTCCCTCACGTAGAATTTTATTTTGAAAGGACACATAGTTTGATTCACCAGACATGAACTGCTGGGAGAAAGCACTGCCTCTGAAAAACAGCGTGCAAAATGGTTCTGGCTGAAGGAGGATAATATAAATTTGCTATAGAAAGTATTCCTTTATAAAAACAGGTGATGTTTTGACACTGTTCAAAGGCAAGACCTTAGCTCCTGGAGACTCTTGCACCACACCTGATGGTGGTGTCACACTGGAGGGTGTCCTTCCCTCGCAAAGTGACCTACAGAATGATAAAGCAGACTCTATTCCGCTCATTCCTTCTGCACCTAGAAACACACTTGAAATGTGAATCTTACCTCTGTTTCGATGAATTCGTACTGCTGGAGTAGAATATGTAACAGAAATTAAAGCTCGTGTAGGTCTAACGTAGGTCTTTGAATTCTGCTGTGCAGCAAGATGATTAGAAGTTACGTCTTTAAAGCTGATCTTGAACCTCTCTCCTCTCTTCTCTCTTTCCCCGCAGTCCCCCTAGTCGAGATTTCTTTAGCTCTCTGGCATTTCAAGCTTACAGACACAGTGTGGGTTCTCAAGCAACAAAAGAAGTGCCTTGTACACATTTGCTGTAATAGCAAGTTACAATATACAATTTGTCGTAACGTGTAACGAGTTCGTTTGTTACTTTGTGTGATTGATTGGGTTTTTTTTAAGTAATGCTCGACAGCAACAGTGTTCTGCATTCATTCACATGCTTAGAAATCTGTGGGGATTTCACTGGCTGTCCCCAAGCTCCCAGAAACGGGCACCTGTGACACAAGCTGTGAGCATGAACAGCAGTGCAAAAGAAGGATTCAAAAACCTTTACAAGTTAACATCCTTTCCCTGTTATTTTCCCAGTGTACAAGGAAATATGTCTGTCTTGTTAGCATGGGGTTATTCCTCCCCAGGTGCAGGACTCTGCACTTGCCCTTGCTGAACCTCGCTATGTTCCTCTCAGCCCAGCTCTCCAGCCTGTCCATGTCTCACTGAACGGCAGCACAGCCTCCTGGTGTATCGGCCACTCCTCCCGGTTTGGTACCACCAGCAAAATTGCTGAGGGTACACTCTGTCCCCTCATCCAGGTCACTGATGAAGATGTTAAACAGGACTGGACCCGGTACCAAGCCCTGAGGAACCCCGCTATCCACAGGCTTCCAGCTAGACTCTGTGCTGCCTATCACAAGCCTCTGAGCTCTGCCATTCAGCCTGTTCCCAATCCACCTCACTGTCCACTCACATGACCCACACTTCCACCGCTTACCTATGAGAATGTTATGGGAGACAGTGTCAAAGCCCTGCTGAAGTCGAGGTAGACAACATCTACTGCTCTCCCTCATCCACCCAGCTAGTCATGCCATCGTAGAAGTCTACCAGACTGGTCAAGCAAGATTTCCCCTTGGTGAATCCATGCTGACTACTCCTGATAACCTTCTCTTCCTCCAGATGCTCAGAGATGACATCTAGAATGAGCTGTTCCATCATTTTTCCAGGGATGAAGGTGAGGCTGACTGACCTGTAGTCTCCTGCGTCCTCCTGCCCTTTTTGAAGACTGGAGTGACATTGGCTTTTCTCCAGTCATCAGGCACCTCTCCTGTTCTCCAGGGTCTTTCAAAAATGATGGAGAGTGGCTCAGCAATAGCATCTGCCAGCTCTCTCAGCACTTGTGGGTGCATCCCATCAGGCCCCATGGATTTGTGGGTGTCAGGTTTGCCCAGCTGATCTCTAACCTGCTCCTCCTCAACCAAGGCAGAGTCATCCTTACTCCAGGCTATTTCTCTTACCTCCAGCGTCTGGGATCCCCGAGGGCCAGCCTTGGTGGTAAAGACTGAAGCAAAGAAGGCATTCAGTACCTCTGCCTTCTCTGTATTCTCCGTCACCAGGGCACCCTCCTCATTCAGCAGTGGGCCTACATTTTCCCTCGTTTTCCTTTTACTTCTGATGTTCTTGTAGAGCCCCTTCTTGTTGTCCTTGATGTCCCTTGCCAGATTTTATTCTAAGAGGGCCTTAGGCTTCCTCATTGCATCCCTGCATACTCTGACAGTATTCCTGTACACTTCCCAAGTGGCCATTCCCTTTTTCCACATTCTGTAAGCTTCCTTCTTCCACTTGAGTTTTTCCCAAAGTTCCCTGCTCATCCATGCAGGTCGCCTGCCTCCTCTGCTTGATTTCATACTCATAGGGACGCATCATTCTTGAGCTTGGAGAAGGCGTCACTTGAATATTAGCTAGCTCTTGTGGGCCTCCCTACCTTCCAGAGCCCTAATCCATGGGACTCCTCCAAGTAGGTCTTTGAAGAGGCTAAAGCTCACTCTCCTGAAGTCCAGGGGTTTAATTCTACTTACTACCCTGCTTCTTCCACGCAGGATCCTGAACTCCACCACCTCGTGGTCGCTGCAGCCAAGGCAGGCCCCAGCTTTCACATCCCCAACCAGTCCTTCTTCGTCACCAGCACAAGGTCCAGCAGCACCCCTCTTCTTGTTGGCTCCTCCAAGTTGTCATCAGTCTTCTGGGAATCAGAGAAGGGAAATGATGGGTGAGATTAGTTCTCTCTCACTGGCGCTCAGGCACCGAGAAAGGCAGTCTGTGCTGAGCTACGCTCCAGTGGGCTCTCCCGTTCGTGCCTTGAGTATACTATTTCAAATGCATTATTTTTAGAGCCTTCGAGTCTGCAAAAGCCTATGGATGTTGGATCGGGGCCAGGTCTGACTGCACGTCTAAAAGTGGTGGTCACAAAGAGCTATTCAGGGTGGTGCAGTGGATGAGATGCAGATCTAGTGAGACCCTGGACTATTTTGGGCCAGCTGTGCTTTTCTGTGCTGCAGAGCAGCTAGCTCATGAAAGGCGCTCATGTGCAGTTCATTGTGGGACCTGAGGCAGCCCATGGCTGTGCAAAGGAGTATGAACTGGGTACAGGAGTTAGCCTGAGCATCCCATAAGCAGACAAAAGGTAGCAGAGCCCCCACACATGGCTGTGTGTCAACTGTTGCACCTCTGCGTCTTCCAGCACGACAGCAGTAGGATCACGTCTCTGTGCCACACACAAGATACTCATCACTCCAAAGAGCAGCTGTTTCCTATACAAATTCAATTATAGGATTAGCAGTGCTACATTGTCCTTTCCACCCCTGCTTCGGCCTGTGTCAGTAGTCCACATGAAATCATCTAATTTTCTAGGAGAAAGAAGGAACATATTACTGGTGAAGAGAAGAAGGGTGCAGATATGCCTTAATTTCTGTCATGACAAAGAAGGTGGTAGAAGAAGGAGCCACGGATTATCTATAATAAGGTCTGTACCTTTCCAACTTCCACTACTACAGTCATTATACAGAAAACAACAAAGCAATCCAGGCTGAGCATTATTTAATGCAGAGGCTCTGATGGGATTTTGTCGTGGAGGATATACAGTTCCACAGCATCTTTACCAGCTGCCACTGCCGTATCAAGGGAAGAGGCAGAGATGAGACACAAAAGAGCATGAGGATCAAAAAGAACTTGGAGACAGACAATTTACAGCAATTTACCTCAAAGTATAGAAACAAAAAACTTTTGGTTTTACACACTTTAAAAGCAAAGGATCCAAAATAGTATCTCGTGGTTCTGATGCAATATGTCAGTCTTCTGGAGGCATGGGTCCTGTGGTAAGCAAAGTAGCATCGCTATCCTTTGTACAGAGCTGGCAGAGTTGTTATGAACTCTTCAAAATCTAGCATCTTTCCTGCCAATATCTCAGCTTTTAAGGCAGGAAGCTCTAGAAACAAAATAACAGTGATTCTTACAGTTGTGATGGCATAGGGTTCGAGCACTGACTTTTGGCTTGGTTTTTTGGTTTTTTTTTTTTGCCATTTGATGATGGTAACACACGCAGATGTAAGCTTTTGCGTTTCACCCAGAAACAAAGGGCAGAGCAAGCTCCCAGAAAGCCTGATGCACTCTCCCTTACACGCACACTTGTTTAGGAAAGCTGTGTTTCCTCAATGTTGTGTTGTTCTCATGTCTGGGGAGGTTGTGACTACAGCTGCCTGATGGGTCCCTGTAGCTGTGTAAATCAGGGCCAGCAGAAATATAGCAAACTACCGTACTTGATTAGGAGTCCTGTGTTTATTTTTCTATGGGACAGGGCAGTTTTTTATGTTTGACCAGAACAGTCTAGAGGCCAGGGTCTCACTGGTGAGATGATGGTATTGCACAGAGTAGTGGATGAATATCCTGAAAAAGGTTTTTCCACTGCACGCTGTTCACTTTTACAACATTCATGCAGAAGCTGTCAGGCAAAAAGAGTTTAGTAAGCACCAGAGGCTTCTTGACGTTAGATTATCAAATTTGACAATGTAACAACAGGTTGACTGAAGGTTACTGTCAACCATATTGTTGATTTTTCTGAACATCCTAATTTTGTCTCATCTGCTTGTCAGAAGGAACACAAAGGAAGCTCCACAAAGGAGCAAAGTGGCGTGGAGGATGTTTCTTGCTGGTGAATTTTGATATAGGAGAGGTTGAGCAGTTGTTCACAATTTAAATAGTATTTTTACAGATCAGCCTGTCAAGCTCACATGTATAAACACAGGCACGAATGTTCGTTGTTTCTAGACATCCAGTGCAATTGAAAAAATTCAAGATACCCACACCATGTGGTTGCTACCATCTGGTGGCTACCTCCGTACACTGCATTCCTATTTGCTAATGACTTCTGTCCCTTCCAGTAACAGTCGTGCAAAAGTAATGGATTTTTTTTTTTTTTTTTTAATATGCCTGTTGTGCAGTATCAATTCTTGCAGGTTTGCAGAAGCAATGGACTGTCACGGAGGCTTTGTCTAATCTGAACCTTCAGGCTTTGCTGTGGTACCCATATTTTTGCAGTGCAAAAGCTGGCAATGCTGTTGACGTGACATGGTCCAAAGGTGAGGCATTCTTAGTCCTGCTGCTAAGCTGGGAGTGTAGAAACACTATTTTCTCAATTTCAGTGGTGTCGTTTACACACCATCTTTGATCTGCTGATGGCAAGAGGAGATTTTTGTCCAACCGTTAACCCAACAGTGCCAAGTCCACCACGAAACCATGTCCCTAAGCACCTTGTCCACATGTCTCCTAAATACCTCCAGGGATGGTGACTCCACCACCTCCTTGGGCAGCCTGTTCCAACACCTGACAACCCTTTCAGTGAAGGAATTTATCCTAGTATCCAATCTAAACCTCCCTTGGCACAACTTGAGGCCGTTTCCTCTTGTCCTGTCACTTCTTACTTGGGAGAAGAGACCAACCCCCACCTCTCTGCAACCTCCTTTCAGGGAGCTGGAGAGAGCGATCAGGTCTCCCCTCAGCCTCCTCTTCTCCAGGCTGAACACCTCCAGCTCCCTCAGCCGCTCCTCACAGGACTTGTGCTCCAGACCCTTCACCAGCCCCGTTACCCTTCTCTGGACACGCTCCAGCACCTCAAGAAGATTGATTGTGCTTTAAACTGTGCACAGCAGAGGTCAGGCTGGAACTTGCAATGGCAGCCCATGTTCTAGGAGAAACAGGTTCCGCCTGTGACCCGTGCACGCGGCTGTACACGTATGCACGACGTTGCAGCAAATGCTTGCAAACCTGGCATCCTTTATTGCATCTGCAGTCGCTGTCACGGGAATGTGTCCATCAGTATAACATCCATAGGAAAGAATGTGTTGCATTCCTTTCACTGGCTTAGAAACGTGGGAGTTAAAAAAGTTGAAAATAAGGGACTCAGTCTTACGTGTTGTTTTGAAAGAGAAAAGAATGACTTCTGGCTACGCAGGTATCCACGGTGAACCACCAAGAGTAGATGCAGCCATTGCCTGCAGGTGCTACTCCTCCCGAGGAAACGGCAGCAACCGATACTGAAGAGTAACATTAATCAGTGAACCTTCTGAAGAAACCTTCAGAGACATCCTGTGAATAAAAAAACCCTGTTTCCCAGAACAGGGAAAGCACCTGAAATTCCAGCTCAATACGCAGCACTGTGCATAAATCCATTTCTAAAGCGTAAGAGAATTAAAACGTGCATAGCACTAGGCATGCTGCTTCACCTAAGTAGCGAATAGCAATTTCAATTTTTGCAGCATGTAGACTAGAAAAATCTCATTTCGTAAGTGAATTTCGGAGCTTATGTAGATCCATGGGTTTGCGAAAGGTTTAGTTTTTATTCAAGGTTTCAGCCTTCACCCATTTTAGTTAAAGATTTGTTGGATTTATGTCTTGAAGGGCAAATGACATCATTAAGGTGTGCATCCTGTAAAACGCAGGCCATAGAGTGACATCCAGTGACTGGACAACCCGTTAGCTTTTCTGATTGAAGGTCAGACCCGGAACGTGCGTGTAAGTCGGTATGCGCTTAACCAAAAACGTACACGCACGTGTTGCGCGGAAGAAAAGATACAGTTCATGTTATTTTTTGTCTGCTGTTGAGAAATGTGTTGCAAACGTGGTCTTTAATATCTGTAATGTGCTCAGCACCTCTGAGACACATCATGTGGATTTAAGAGGCCCTCCCTTGAGAGCAGGAGACAGGAGGCAGGGGCACGCAGCAGCTGCCCTTTGGCATCCCAGCCCTCCCTGCTTTTGGTGTATGGCCCTGACTTAATGAAATTTTTTAGAAAACAAGAGCCTGTAGTGCTTTCATGTCAGTTCTTCTTGGTAATTTTATAAACCTTTTGGATGCTTAGACTATAAAACTTCATTTCTTTGGGTTAGATGTGATGTTCGAAAGTCTCACACCTTCAAAGGTAGGATCCTCAAACTCCAGAATGCATGACATTGCATGGATAAGACTTGTCAAGAGGGGAGAGAGATGTCTGGCCATTTAATGGAAGGTGGAAAAAGGGGAATGTGTTAAACCTTTACCTTCATTGGATGCTGTGGGGAGTTAGGTTCCTGTTGCTTAAGATCTTTAGGAGTAATAGTATAATAAAGGAGTTGACCTTACTCTCACCAATGCATGTCTAATGCCTTCCTCGAGTAGTTTGAGTTTTTGAGCCTCTGCTGGTTGATAATGATCTTCTGATATTGCTTTAGCTGTGGGTGTCCAGAGGGTGATTTCATAGCTGGTTCTGACACTCCTCTTCCACCAGAAAGTTTTCATAGCTTTGAGGGAGCAGAATAATGTTTTGGATTTTCCTGGGGCTTTGTTTGGTTCTTTTTTGGTTTTTTTTTTCAGTGAATGGGTAATGAGAGTTGGATTGGTTTAGCTTATCATTTAACAGGGGGAAAAAAAGCATGTTAGGAAATAAAAAATGGTTCAAGATAATCTATTTCTCCCCAAAGTTTTGAGAGTTGCTCTTTCTCTGTCATGTGATAGGCAAGCTAAAAAACATACAAACCCCAAAATATCCTTGAGGATCAAACAGAAAAGAGGCTGGGATGCAGGACCGATAAGGAAATCTGACAAAGTTGCATCTATTTCAGTTACTATTAGATGGTAGTAAACTTTTAGGTAAGACACGTGTGTGTAGGGTTTTGGTGTTTGTTTGGTTTTTTTTTGCTGATGTAGAATCCCTTTTTCTCAGTTTGCTTGGGAGAGGAAGAAGTGAAGAGCACAGCAACAAACCTGCCGGTGTCAAAAAAAAAGTGTAATCAGAACCTTTAACACAGTGAAGCATGGTCTTTCAGGATCTTTTTCCCGTTGATCCTGAAAAGCTGTTCTGAGTAGAAAAGACACAAGATGAAATCTTAGCCTTTAAGAATCAAGTAACTATGGGTTTTTTCGCTTTGTAAGGGACAGGATTTTACTGAAGGAAGGGTGAGCCCAGCTAACACCGTAGCTATGGTTAAATTTCAGCAGGAGTGTAGGATCTAACGATGAGGTTCTACTTCAACACAACTGCTCTGACATTTGCTTCTTCTGTAACGTAATCCTTTTTCCGTGGTTTTTGTTGGTTTCTTTTTTGCGGGGGTTGGCTGACATGGAGGGGTGGGAAGAGGGGCAGGAGGAGGGCTGTGCGTAAGATGCGTTCAACCTGGACAGCCAGAACAAATCTATCTTTATGATGCTACTCCGTGTGGCCACAAAGGGTGAGTTAAAAATAGTACCCTAAATCTTGCTTCATCTAGGCCAGAAGCTGGAGTTATCCTTACCATTCTTTAGCATTTAGAAATCACTGTAAGACTCTGTCTTTTCTCATTAGCTCTCATGGCCGATCCTTTTATATTATGTATTGCATTTTCATCGTGAGAAGAAAGAACAGCTGCGAAAGCGCTAGTAAATCCTTGTCCATCCTATTGTTCCAGTACAGACATGAAATTCACCTTAGATACTACTGATTCAAGGAGTTTTAAAAGGTAGGATACACATGAAACACACGGTAGGAAGGAGAGTAGTTAACATGGTACCCAAGCGTTTGATTTTTAATTTAATTTTAAAAATATCCAGGGGTACTGTTAATATGTATAGAAAAGAGTGAAAAGCACTTACCAGAACTCAACTCTATGCCAGCCTTAGATCATTTCCCTGGCTACGACACAGATAACCATTTTCAAACCTAAGATTCTAAAAGTGACTTGCATGGGCCTGCACAAAAAACGGTGTCAGGGACAGGATTCAAATCAAAATCTGCTCTCTCGCTCTCTCTCTGCTAGACCAATGTTTTTGTGCCTGACCAACGCAGCCAGAACTCAACTTTTAAGCTCTTTGACAGGTGAAGAGGCAGTGTTTCTGTGGCACGGCAGAGGTGGCAGGGCAGGTGGATCTGACAGCCTCTGGGAGTACATGCATTCAGGCAGGAGTGCTCTCGTGTGGGTGGGGAAGTTTGTTCACAGCAGCTAGGTACAGGAAAAAGCTACCTGTGCATTTGTGTGTAGGTACAAACGGCCACAGAGGAGGTCAGGAAAATCCTAAGCTATTTGTGAGTGAGCTCCTCGGGATCAAGATTATTAAACCGATGGTTTCGCAAGAAATATAAGACATTTATTTTTCTCTTCTGACTGCGTGGCAGCGTGACTTAAAAAATGCACTTCCGCCCAGGAAGGCAGAAACCCATGGGATTTGAAGTAAAGTCTGCATCCAGCTCTCTCACTCGTGTCTGAAGAGCGCAGAACGAGGAAGAGATCAGCTCCTTGCGTGACCTACGGTTGCAGTTAGGTTTTACAGGCACTCGGGAGTACAGTTAACGTACATGATTGCATGGAATCATGGAAAAGTCAACACTTCTTGTGTCTGAGATGCACTCTACGTCCAAGCCACTGAGGTAATACATCTTAATTAACTAACAAACTTTCAGGAGCGCCTGAACTCATCAAGCAGGGCTTATTCAGCAGGGCTTGATCTATCCCTCCTTAATAGTCACAACGTGGCACTTAAAAATGCCATAGCTCCTTCCCCGTATGTTAGGAAGGTCAATAACTAGCACCCTTATACTTCAGTTAATGAAAAAAAAGGACACTGTAAGATTAAAATATGTGTTTGCAAAATAGAAAGGAGAAAGAGGTATAAAGAGTTTTAGCATTAGTTTTGCTCATTCATGGAGAGAGCAGAAACACCGCATAAAGCACAGACACGTAACGCTGGGCTGATAATATCTGAAATCTGTAGATTGTACATGCCAAGCAATTATATGTCAGTCACCCACTGGAAACACAGTATGAGAATGCTTGAGAGCAATCTTTCACATGGATTAACTCTCCTGATTCATTTGTCCAGGAATTCAAGAGAAAACAGATGCATCAACTGCAAAGCACTTTGTACCGCAGGTGTTTTCTTTTTAGGAACATTCTGACATCTGTCAGGACCTAACGCTTATCATGCAGTTTCTGCGCAGAGTCCCAGCAACATGCCAAAACTCGGGTAACGAAGGCACCTGCTGAACACTGTTATCCTTCACAGGATAACTCTTCATGTTAAAACAGTGTGTACCGCGATCCGTTTCAATGTTTCTGACACAGATAAAACAACTTTAGTTCCTTTACCGTTGACTGATTTGCTGACTTTCAACTTCAGCACGTGAACGCATCCCGGTTTCGGTGCTGTCCCAGCTATATATATGTATATGGCCGCACACCTACTGCTGCGTTTCCAGTTCACCTAACGATACTTTACTATTATTACTCAACTTCGGGTGCTTTTAATGCCTCCTGCTCAAAGCACATCCGTTTAAGCAGTAGCTTTGATTGTCAAAAGTACCTCTGGAACAGACAGAAATTACGCAGGCGACCCACCACCAGCAGCCCTCCGCGAGTTGCTGCCGTCGCAGAGCGTGCCCTTCACACACAGCGTGCTGGCCGCGGTACGTCACTAACGCATCCTAGCGCGCAGCGTTTCCAAGTACAAGCCCGGCTTCCTCCTCAAGGCCAGCTCTGCCCTGCGCTGAGGGTCACACCCTCATGCAAAGCCCATATAAACCGCGTCTTACCAAGTGAATCGCTTCTGGTACTGGTCCCAGGAGACCTTGCTGCGGTCCTCGACCGTTCCGCAGCATAACGCGTGTCGATGGGCGTTCCTGTTGGCTGCAAAGCAGCGTGAGGATGTACTTTGTGAAAGACCGCCTTGGGATCGTGAATATTTAGCAAACAGGAAACCACGCAGAGTGGTCTGGGTGCTGTATGCCACCCCTTTTGTACTTCTAACCCAAAATGAGTGGTTTTCTTTCAAGAATTCTTTGCTTTACTTTGTTCACGTTTAAAGGCAGAACTTGCATTTTCGCTGATTTCTGTTAAAACACACGGCTGTTAACTTAATAGAGGTCTGTTTTTATTAATGTGACATGTTCTACTAATTTTTGGACAAGATTGGTTATGGTCATAGTTTAAAGTATTAATTAACAGGGAAAGAAATGATGGCTACGAAGGTTAAATAGAGCGGTTGGGTCATTTACAGAAGAACCACTGCTCTGCAGCACCTGAGCTTTTGTCACCGTCCTCTCTCCCAGTACCAGTTACTGATTTTTTCCGAAACTCTGCGAAGTGACGGCTGCTGATAAACATTTTGAACTAGTTCTGTCGCTGTCCATGTGTTTAAACGCTCTTCGATTGACTTTTTTGCAAACTGCATAGTGCTGTGTTTTTTAAACCCAATTAAGCTAATTTCTTCTTGTTGGATCCATACTGTGGACAGTGATGGATTTAACAAAACCTTCACTGTCCCTATTAGACACAAGCTTTATAGTCAATAAGGTTTGGAGACTTGTCAGCCATTTCTATATCTAAATGACTTTTTTCCCTTCCCCCTCCCCCAAATTTTCGGGGCAGAACCGCCTCGCCTCACGACAGCCTCATAAGACAGGAAAAATGGGGGACTCCAGAATTTTTAGCTCCCGGTAAGCAACCAGGGCAAAGTTAGTTGACCAGTGGTCCCAGCTGCAGACAGTCCTTATTTTTTCTCCACTTGCACAGTTGTTCCTAATGAATATTTTTATTGGTGTTTATTTCTAACGGCT
The DNA here is from genome assembly GCA_027574665.1 of Rhynochetos jubatus. NCBI lineage: Eukaryota > Metazoa > Chordata > Aves > Eurypygiformes > Rhynochetidae > Rhynochetos > Rhynochetos jubatus. The sequence continues at coordinate 34,502,940 of CM050690.1, forward strand.
TCTTGTGTTACCGACAAAGACGAAGGAGACATTTTGTGAATCTCATTGTGTTTTTATGAATCTCAATAAGCAGTGCAGTTCCCTAAACATCTGAAACCCTGTTTTTAGTCAAATTATAACTCTAGACTTTGGCTGTGCCGGGCTGCTAAAGAAGGATCCACTCTTCCTTAAGAATTGAAAAAGAAGGGGAAAAAAGCTCCGAGTTGGGAAATCCCATACGTACCTAACTAGAGGGATGTGATCATGCAACCATAGAATCACAGGATGGTTTGGGTTGGAAGGGACCTTGAAGATCCTCTAATTCCAATCCCCCTGCCGTGGGCAGGGACACCCTCCACTAGACCAGGTTGCTCAAAGCCTCATCCAGCCTGGCCTTGGACACTGCCAGGGATGGGGCACCCACAGCTTCTCTGAACAACCTGTCCCAGTGCCTCACCACCCTCTCCGGGAAGAAGAGATCCAACATGGCTTTGAGCTTGAAAGAAACGTTAGTTCCTGAGCTAGACAAAGCTATTGCACGTATGATTGGGAAAAAAATCTGTTCTCTCGCATGAAAAGCTCACATGCAGGTCTTCATGGACCGACTTTTAAACGGTCTTCAAGAACTGGAAGGAAGGTTCGTATTCAGCACTATCTTCTGACACGTGGAACATAATTTTTGTTAAGTTTGTGCTCTTCGTTCAGATAGACATTTCAATTTTTCCTTAAGTCTATCAGGTCATTAAGGAAGTTGATCTCAAAACAGTGACTTCTACCGAAGATTTACAAATCCTTTTGCATTTTTCATGGCCTACAACCGCGGCAGCTTTCACACTGTTTTCACTGATGGTTTACTTTCCACTTGCAAAGCCACCGCAGGGACACAGCGCACGGGTCTGGGTGGCGGAGAGCGTCCGGCTGAGCTGATGACCGTGGAAGAAACACCCTGACTAACTACCCATCTGCTTTGAAATTCTGGAAGGAAGAACATACCCGCTTCATCCATTTGGCTGTCAAAAAAAAAAAAACCCAAAACCCAAACAAAACCCCATTAAAACAGCCTCCCTGACTTTCATCGCACTCTTCCCTGATGCCGAGCTTTTCCCACACGTCGCTTTCCAGACACTCCAGCGGCTGCGGTCAGCCTGGAAACCCCGACCCCAGCCGCAGCGCTGGCCGGGGCTCCGCCTGAACTCCCCGGGCGCAGGAGGCGGGCCGGCGGGGTGGGAGCGCCGGCGGCGCTGCCGCCCGGGGGCAGGGCGGGCGCACGGGTCTGCCGCAGCCCCGCGCCCCGCTGGCCGAGCCCGGCCGCACCCTCCGGCGGGGATCGCGGAGAGGCGGCGGCGGGCCGGGGCGGGGCTGGGGCAGCCGCCAGACTTCCTCCGCGCCCCGCACTTCCTGCCCTGCCCTGCCCAGCCCGACGGGCCGCCGGCCGCGCTGCCTGGCGGAGGGAGCCGTGGGCTGCGGGAGGCGCGGCGCCGGCCACCGCCTTCCTGCTCGGCGAGGTGAGGGGAGCTGCAGCGCCTGGGGCTGGGGCGGCCGGGCCTTGCCGCGACTCCCGGCCACCCGCGCGGCCGGTGCGGAATGCGGGACCCCCGGCCCGCCGCCGTTCGGCTGGCCAGCCCCGCAGGGCTCGTCTCGGCCGGCTCCGGCAGTCGGCGGGGGGGTGGCGGGCGGGATGCGAGCGGCTCCTCCGGCGCAGGGGGGTGCGAGTGGGGGTGGCAGCCGCGGGTCCGGCGGGGCGGGCGGTCCCCGTCTGCGGGCGCCGTCCCGCGGGAGCTGCGCCGCTCGCCGCGGGGGGATGCCGGCGGGGGTAGCGCAGAGGCTCGCCCCGGGTCCGCCTGCGCGCAGCTCTGACGCTGGTATCAGGGTGTTGCTGTTCAGGGTATTACTGTATCCTTCAGCCGGTCCCCCCATTGGGGTCTTTTGGGGCAGAGGGGCGCGCGCGGACCCCGCAGGAACTCTGGATGCTCGCAGCGGTGATACCAGGAATCGGGAAGGGCCGTGACAAGGCAGGGCGTGGGAGAACCTCCTGCGGGCTGCCCTTCCCGGGAAGGGTGAGAGCAGATGGGCTTTCGAGGTCCCTCCCGAGCGGGGCTGTTCGCCCTCCTCCGGAGCCAGCCGCGCCGCTCCCCGCTTCCCCTGCCCGCGGGCAGAGCTCTCCAGCCCTGATGCCCTCGCCGAGGCGGCCGATGGCGTTTCCCGAGGCTGTGAGTCGGGAGGCCTTCCCGCCTCGCCGCCCCGGAAACTTCGGCTGGGGACAACCGCAGGTACTGGGTCTGTTTCCTGCAGCCAGGAGTTTACCTTGCGCCGGCCCGCTGGGTTCCTTCGCCGTTGGTCCGGTTTTTAATGGACCTCGCTCTTGGGCTGGGTCTGTTCAGATGGCCCTTCACCCTTCCCCTGAGCAGCACGTTGCTCCTGAAGAACTACGCGCGGCGTTGGGTGGGTTTTGGGTGGTTTTTAATTTCCCCAGGGCGAGGTTTGCACGTTTGACAGAGCGAGGGTACGTGTAGCGTTACGGGGGGGATGGTGGCAGTTCTGCGGTGTTCTCACCGCGTATCTAAACCGTACTCCGTTTCCTAATGTCCTTTATTAAGATCCAGCGGGTGTCCTGTTGGGATCGTGTTGTATGGGAAAAATGCCCACAACAAATTATTTTACTAAAAAAAAAACGAAGAGCCGAAGTGTTGATACTCTCCCGGTGTGTAACTTTGCTCGTTTAGTTATGTTTTCGTACGCAGCGTTTCCAGGTCGTAGTAGCATCGCCTACAAGTGCACAGAGACAGCGTGTCCGGAAACTTTGTGCGGGTATTTTAAAAGATTTTTTTCAAGTTACCTTCGGTTACCCGGCATCCTTCATCAGCACAGATGCCTATCTTAACCTCTGGTATCTTTTTAGCTACACGCCTGTTTGGGATTTCCCTTCAGTCAGATAAAGGGCAGGACGTTCTGGGTGATCGGTTATTAGCTTATGGTAAAGCAGTCGTTTGAAAGAAGAGATACTTCCCGATTTGAAAAATAATTGATGGCGGGGTGGCAGCCGTCACCCTCCACCGAACAAGAAACGCTTTGTCTGTGCTTTTCGTACTCTTCGGATCTGTTATTTGTAGTTGAAAGTGCTTTGGCAAAGGCAGACCGGAGGTCTGGATGGAGTATCAAATGATCGTTATTCTGAGAACGACGAGAGTGCAGTTGCTGAACGTGTTGTGCTGTAAATGCTTCTCCCCCGCCTGTTGCTGCTTGATAACGTGGGCAAGTAGCGACTCACTGACTTGATGCAGCATCGGTCTTTTGGTTTTAATTCTTTATTTGGGTGGTTGCCACTTCGAAGTGAGCCATTCGTCCAGTGGCTGTTGCTGAACGTTTCGGGAGGCTTTTGCTGGTTGTGGGTTTTTTTTCTCCTTTCAGCCTGCAGTTTGTGGATTCCCGTAAAAGGTACTTAGAAAGTTTGTGGTCAGCAGGCTGAAGTTCATCACACGAACTCCTGTTACACTTGCGTACTTGATAAAAACCCCACCCCCAAACACTGTTGCTGCAGAGGGTGGTAAGAAATCTGTGTGCGGTGTGTTGTGGCCGTATATTAGACACGGTGTCTGACCCCTGCAGCAGGCGGTGCACCCTTGGAAAAATACAGGTTGCTGCTGGCTGTACCTGGTTCTTGCTGTGGGGCTGCGGATGGTGGTACTTGTGGGTAACATCCAGCCAGGAGTGAGAACCAGCCATTGGATTTATCTTTCAAGGACGATCACTGAAGTTTGCCATATATAAAACTAAAAAGGAAAGTGTTTGACTCATTTTTGTCACCTCTATTTCCACCTGCCCCTGAACCATCACCTTTTTGTTTGGCAGACTGGGCACACAAATGTTTATTCTCTGATTCACTTTTTTAAAAATCACTTTTTTTAAAGTGTTGGGATTTTTTGTGTTTGTGGGATGTTTTTGTTTGTTGTTGGTTTTTTTTTTTTTAATAAACCCCAGTTTCTAGTACTTTTTAGTCTGATTTGGTCATGTTGTCAGTGGAAGAAATTTTGATTAGCTCGCTTGATTAAGCTGGTATATTTTTGTTCGAGCAGTCAGACATAGGAATTTCATGGCAATACCTAAAAAAAAAAAAAAGTGGTAATTTCTTCCAGAATCTCACTGAAAAATCGGGGAGGAATCTGCAAAAGGGGGTGATGGCACCACTGTCTATCAGTGGGATCCCTTGGTGGGAAGAGCTTTCCCCCAACTTGGGCCGAGCGGTTGCCTGTTGGCTGGGATACAGTTGTGTGTCCGCTCAGTGCTGTCTGGTAGCCCCTGGGTACTTGTCATCTGCTTTTTTTCCCTCCTTTTCGTCTCTGATTATGGCCCTTTCTTTCCAAAGTGGTTTTCCTAGGGCTCTGACCTTCGCTTTTCAGTGGTCGATCCAGCTGCACATGGTCTTCATGTGCTGCTCTGGCTTGCGCTGGCTTTGCACCGCGGGGTGGCTGGGTGGTGGAGGCAGTCGGTAGGCAGGTGGGGGGTAGGGGACCCCTTTTGCTTTCCTCCGTTTGTGTGCTGCTTTTATTCAATTCTTCGTCTGTTGTTCCCGCTCAGCAGGTCTTACGCAGACAGACAGAGCTGGACCTTGTGGGCAGGGAGATGCGTCTTTCTGTCCTTCAGGGAGTCTGCGGTGCGCAGATTGTACCGCTCGCTCTCTGCCTCTAACGTCTTGAGACTTAGCTGGCACGGTTGTTCGTTATCTGTAGTGGCAGATTGCTGGGTACCAGCTATCCTACTTCAGCCGAGTACAGTGAGAGCAGGAATTGCTCAGACTGTTGGCATATTATGTTAATATGGGAAGTAAAAGTGTGCTGTGTGTTAATTTGCTTGACTGTCTCAGAGTCTAAAACATCTTCCTCTCAGTGAAGCACCGCTAGGTTGGCAAAGCAACAGGATGAAATCTCTGGTTCAGAAGTCCGGAGTTTCATGCCCCACCAAATGTAGAGCATTATGCACGTGATACAGCGTCTCGTTTTCGCATCTGTAGTCAACGCACATGGAAGATGGATCCCTTCATGTTCAGTAAAATCACTTTCTTACCTGTAAAATCAGAAACATACTGTATTTTCAACTCAAATAACTGTGCCAAACCAGATGTTTCCTGGAAAACAGCATCTACAAATACATCCCATGTAAATGTACTCACTGGCCCGATTTGCTTCCCTCTCCTCCAGAATACGTTCGTGCGTGTATCTGTGGTAGCAAGTTAAACAGTTTTTAAACTGATGAAAGAGGGAACATAAATATTGCTACTGAGGTAACGTTTTGGGTCTGCCCTATGCCCGTGGGAGGTCCTGCTGTCTGTTTCATCTCTTTCTTCTTCCTTTTGTCTTTCCTTCTGTTGAGTATAAAAATACATTCCCAGTTAACATGAATTATTTAAGGGCAAACAATACTTGATTTTCTAGAGAGAACAACTTATTGAAATGAAGCATACTTTAGTGAAACCAGCGCTTTCTTGCCTGCTCGTTTTTAATTGAAAACAGCAGAATAGTCACTGGGGCTGCTGGATTTGTGTACTTGGTAGGTCTGTTGGCATTCCTTTAACATGGCTTTGCCTGTGCTTTAAGCTGCACGGTGAACCAACCATTCTTCCTTTGAACATGATAGTTGCTTTACCTCTGAAAATTTCTGAGCTAAACAGTTAGTCCCATGTATTTATCCATTAGTCACATTCCAGTGCAAGTTGTTGCTGCTGATAACATGGACCACTTCCTCGGTTTCTGACTGCTAGGAGGAAAATACCAATTGTTTTTTTTCAAGTAGCATGTTGAACGATGCTCTGTGTCTTGCAGTGCTATGTTTAGTCATTTTTCTGTGTTTCCAAGTGTACCAATACTCTTACAGCGAGGGACAGGATATGAATGATACCAAGCTGATGACACCCAGCTGTGTGGTGCAGTCAACACGCTGGAGGGAAGGGATGCCATCCAGGGGGAACTGGGCAGGCTGGAGAGGTGGGCCTGTGCCAACCTTATAGAGGTCAACAAGGCCAAGTCCGGCACCTGGGTGGGGGCAGTCCTAAGCACAAGTACAGACTGGGCAGAGGGTGGATCAAAAGCAGCCCAGAGGAGAAGTACTTGGGGGTTCTGGTGGGTGAAAAGCTGAACATGATCTGGCAGTGTGCGGTGGAAGCCCAGAAAGCCAGCTGTATCATGGGCGGTGTCCTGAGAGTTGGGCTTGTTCAGCCTGGAGAAGAGAAAGGTCTGGGGAGACCTTATAGCAACTTCCAGTACCTGAAGGGGCCTACAAGGAAGCTGGGGGGGACTTTCTACAAGGGCCTGTAGTGACAGGACAAGGGGTAACAGGTTTAAACTGAAAGCGGAGAGATTTAGATTAGATATCAGGAAGAAGTTCTTCCTGGAGAGGGTGGTGAGGCACTGGGACAGGTTGCCCAGAGAAGCTGTGGGTGCCCCATCCCTGACAGTGTCCAAGGCCAGGCTGGATGAGGCTTTGAGCAACCTGGTCTAGTGGAGGGTGTCCCTGCCCATGGCAGGGGGGTTGGAACTAGATGGGCTTTAAGGTCCCTTCCAACCCAAACCGTTCTATGAATCTATCATTCTATGACTTCATGACAGGTTCCGATCTAGGTTTTTTGAAATGTTGTGTTTTATTTTGGTAACCCAAAGTAAATGAATTGTCTTGTTCATGGGTGATGACCACATCAGTGCTGATCATCCCCATCCTCCACCTCTCATTCTTGCCACTTTGGAGATCTTGGTTTTCATGGAATCTGTGTATGGTGAGGTGGCTCTGTACTTCTCAGGTGCTCTTCTTCATGTGGCACTGCCGGAGAATGGTCTCTGCGAGATGTATGTGTTTCTGCAATTCTTAGCTTTGCATTGGAAATTTGTGCTTATCTCTGTGTGTCTTAGTCTATTGTATCTTGATTTTTTTGCCTTACAACAAAAACACATGGTTCCTCCCCATGCCTTTGCTTGTCCCGTTGACCTTACGTTGGCCGTACGTGGCCCGGTGGGTGTCCACCAGCGCTGTGCTGCACGCGTCGGTTTGCTCCATAGCTGAGGTTTCCTTGGGCAAGGAACTCGGGCCTCGGGTGTTGGACCTGTGCAGTTATGCGTGCTTTTTTTGGTTTGTTTAGTGTTGGAGGCGTTGGGGTTGTTTTGTGTGTGTGTACACGAAGAGGCAGCATTTTCAGGAAGCAGCGTTTTACTCTTCAGCTCCATATATACCCCGTACCCAGATATAAACAAATTAACAAACTTTTCAAATGAGCAAGTAGATTTGAAACCTTTCCCAGACTGGCAGTATTGTTCACTCCCTGCTGAGGAAATGGAAGGCGGGTTGTATCTTAAATTGAATGCAAAGCAGAGATTTGGCAGGGGGTGAACGTGCACACTGAAGTGTAGGTGAGCTGTTGGAGGCCACAACTGCTGGACGGGCAGTGGAATCAGCATTCTGGTACCCGCTAACTGCTGGCATCGCCTCCTTCCCCTGTGGTTACAGCGTATGGCCACACGTAAGCCCTTAGAGAATTGCTACCATTTACTGATTTTTTTTTAAACACTTCACTACCTGTGAATTGCATCTGTGGGGAAGAAGTTGGTTTATTTAAAAGCATGCACCCCGAGAGGCTGTACGGTATATTAACAGTAAATGTACCCACTTCAGATTCAGTTGGTATCTTGCAGCGCGTCTGTGTTTGATGGTCTTTGGTCAGTGCTCATTTTTGCTGGCTTTGTCTGCAGGAGTGCAAAAAGAAAAAAGGTTGAACGTGGTTTACAAGAGAGCAGTCTGTTACAAACTGTGTTCGAGATTCCCAGTGAAGTCTGAGGATTCGTTGAGCTACGTGCTGTTGCACTCATTAAGACCAGTTTTTATCATCTCGTAGGATGAGTATGGCCTAGTGCATACAGAATTGCAACTGCCCTTTGCCCCCTCTTTTCCTGTTAACCTGGGTGGTTCTGCAGAAACAACCCACGTCTCAATAGGAGCCAGCAGTACCCTTGGTACTGATCATTCGTTAAAGCAAGGTTGTTTATTTTGTGTTAGAAGCAGAGAAAGCAGCTGAGGATCAAACCAAACGTGACTTAATGCAATTTACCATTGACATGAACAGCGTGTCTGCTAATCTTTTTTCCTTTTTTTAAGATTTCCTTAAAGTAATTTGGTTCAGCCTGATTGATTTATTTATTTACAAGCTTGGAACTGGAAAGTTAAAGTAGTATTATCAGAGGGAATAAACTGAAACTTACCAAGTTTGGGAAGCAAAGTGCAAATTACTCCTGAAACAGTGAGACTAAGATTATTTTCTGACTAAATGAGATAACAAGGAATCTATCCTCTATCTGTAAACCATTGCTGCCTAATTAGCTATTTGGGTGGATGTTGTGGTTTAACCCCAGCTGGCACCTAAGCACAGCACAGCCGTTCACTCACTCCCCCCCGGTGGGACGGGAGGGGAATCAGAAGAGTAGAAGTGAGAAAACTTGAAGGTTGAGGTAAAGACGGTTTGATATGTAAAGCAGAAACCGTGCATGCAAAACAAGGAATTCGTTCACCAGTTCCTGTCGGCAGGCAGGTGTTCAGCCATCTCCAGGAAGTCAGGGCTCCATCGTGCGTCACGGTTACTTGGGAAGGCAAACACCATAACTCTGAATGCCCCTTCCTTCCTTCTGCTCCCCCTGAGCTTTATATGCTGAGCATGACGTCATATGGTCTGGAATATCCCTTCAGTCAGTTGGGGCCAGCTGTCCCAGCCGTGTCCCCTCCCAGCTTCTTGTGCACCCCCAGCCCACTCGCTGGTGGGGTGGGGTGAGGAGCAGAAGAGGCCTTGACTGTGTGTCAGCACTGCTCAGCAGGAACTAAAACATCCCTGTGTTATCAACGCTTTTTCAGCACAAATCCAAAACACAGACCCATACCAGCTACTGGGAAGGAAATTTACTGTACCCCAGCCAAAGCCACCATGGTGGAATATATGATAAAAGGATGTCTGGTTTGTTCTGTCTATTGCAGATTTTTATCATATTGTTAGGAATAGTCAAGATTTCCGCCTCAAGTCCATGTGAAACTTTATGTACAAGATGATAGTATGAGAAGGCCTTTCCTCATCCTTCGGAGGGAAATATTTAGACAGTGTGCCTTCCTTGCTGGGTGTCATCCCGTCAGCCAAGAGCTGTTGTATTACTGCATTAAAGTTTTGTTGTGTGTATAAAATAGCCATAGCAGAGGATGCAGTATAACATGTCTGTTTTAATTTGCAGGTTTCCACACTGTTGTGATTCTTTGGGATTGATTTTTTTCTTGACATGGTAGGGCTAGGAAACAGCTGCCGAGGGATGAAGTCTCCGCCGCTCCTCGTGGCTGCGCTCGTGGCGTGCATCGTTGTTTTGGGTTTCAATTACTGGGTTGCCAGTTCCCGCAGCGTGGATCTGCAGGTAACTTTCCTGTTGCTCTGCATGTCGTTTCGTACTTGTGTGTTTGGTAAATGCTGTCCGCAACAAGAAGGATGCTTCCCCTGCCCGTGGTGGGCCAGGAGCTTCAGCTTGTTGTAGGAATTTTCACGAGTATTACAGTTGTTGCTTCTCAGGAGTGGGAGATGGGGGGAATGAATGGGAGGAGTCCTGCTTGTAGGTGAGGGGCACCCAAAACTTGACACCCTGTTTGGGTGGTACTTGTGACTTCTGCTCACACAAGGCATTCAGCTATCTTGCGCTGTTTCAGTTTACAGGTCTGGCAAGTGCCATCCTCTTGTTTTTGTTCCTAAGTGTGCGTGCAGACTGTCACTGTAATCGGAATGGGCATCGGCAGCTTGCTCATCTCCCTGGATTTTTTTCCTTCCATGGCCCACAAGGATGTACGCATGCTTTCCCACCAAGTACGTGGAGATTTAGCTTGTTCTGAAACAGTCTAAAAATCGGAATTTGTGTTTCTTGGAAACCTTTTCTAAAGAGGGCACGCAACTCCCATGGAATAATTACCTTGTCTGCTGTTTTTTTAATGGTAACTGTATTTTCTGTCACTGTTGAGCTGGGTTTTAATCCTTTCTGGAGCGCGCGTTCTGATGTTGAGGAGTACACAAAGTGTATGGTTTGTGACAACGTGTGCCTCATCAGGGTATTTTTGTGGTTTGGTTTGGTTTTAACAAGCAAACCTAAAAACTAATAACCTGGTGATTAAACATGACTGAGACTTCCTCCCAGGTTCTGCTGAATGTGCATCCTCGTCGTAATTGAGCCAACTTTGGGTACTGAATTGACAGCTGTACGAATCAAGCTCCTCTTTCACCTCAGAGTGGGCGCTGTTCAAACCGGACGTGTGTCTCTGGCCATATGGTTAAGGGTATATCTTAGCTTTTTCTTGGTGGACGGGGTGATGCTCTGTCTTCTGGGACTCTGGTCATCCCCTGTTTATCCTTTAGTCCGTGGCCGCAGGATGGTGGCTGCCAGCAGGTAGTTAACTCTGTCAGTAGTGATGAAGCTTTGCTGCATAGCCGTGAGGCATCTGGTAGGGAGGAAAATAATCCACCATGCTACTTTATTCTTGATCTCAATAACCTAGAGACGTAAGGTCCTCTTTAGTGTTACTGATTTACTGTGTCATCCTGTATGTTAGCTGGAAAATCACTTCCCTTCTGCATCGTCATGCACTCGGAATGAAATACAAACATAGGCAAAGGCGCAGATGAAGCTCTGTCAGCCCGTTTGTTGGCAAGACTTTGCAGTTATGACTGAAATGAAATAAGTGCTTTTCTTTGCTCTTCCCTTTAAACAGCAGGTGTTTTTCCTTCCCCCCCTCCACTCAGTTCTCTTGCTTTCTGTGGCAGAGAAGCAGAGTAGGTGGGCAGTAATATGCAGCATACTGTGGTCTAAGAAGATCTGGTCCATTTCTGGAGTCTTGGAAGATGCAGTTTTTATTATATCTATTTTTTTTTTTAATCCACATGAAATCCCCCTGTCTTTCTACCTGGGTAGATTCTGTTGATGTTCCCCTCCCCTGCCTCCTGCATGTCTCTGTACTCTCCCTTACTACCAAAATGTCTAGAAGCAATGTCCTGCAGAACTAAATCTGTACTTTAAAAAACAAAAAGGAGGAGAAGAAAAAAAAAAAAGGTAAAGAGGCAAGCCTGATGCTGCCACAACTTTTCCTTTACGTTACTGTGTTTGTATGTGACACTGTCAAATTTTCCTCTGACCGACACTGCTCTTTGGCCACTCAGGAGCGATGGCTTTCTGTTTATAAATGAGTTTTTCTCACACATGTCTTTGTGTTACAACAGACGTGTGTCAGTTGTTTAGGTAAAAGTTGGGCAGTGTTGTCCTCCCTCCACTCTTTCCCAGGCCTTCCAGGAAAACGTTTGAGAGATGAGTTTTCCCTGTGAGTTTACAATTAACACTGGGAAGTGCAGTGATGTCAGAATTGTCTGGATTAAATTTTAAAAAAAGGTTTGACCTTTGTCACGAAAGGGGGACTCTGCTGAGTGGTTTAGGCTGCTTAAAAGATCAACGTCACAGATATTAGGGGAAAAGCTATTATTTTTAATATGGATTTGTGAGGAGAGTGACTTAACAGACTTAAGTGGCAAGGTCCACTCTACTACTTACTTGACACGGAAAAGCATAGAAAGGCAAAATCAAATTAGCAACGGATTAAAATGGGTTGTACATGAATTAAAATTCATTCACAGAGTCAGGGAAATCAGGTCAGAATGGGATTGTTGTGATGCAGACTAGGGAAAAGGGGCAAGGAAATTCCTCCTGTTCAGTCACGAGGTTCAGAGTGGACCCCCGTGCTTTCTAAACTCCTCAAAAAAAGAAGTCTGGGTGCAGCTGAATCCACCCCTAGTCCCAGACCTGGTCGATGGTTTATGACTAAGGAATTAGGGAAAGGATCACAGCGTGTGGAGTTTTGTGCTGGGCTGTGTGAGGTATCACCGGAAGACACAATATGTTGATGACGTAAACATCGTTAGTTCTGTTAAAGGTGGTGTTCCTTGAATGTATTGGAGAAGAGTCCGGCAAGAGGGAAGCGTTTCTATTTGCTTTGACTAATTTGCTCTTCCTCAGGGTCGGATCCTGGATCTCGAAGGCAAAGTCCGGAGGGCGGCAGCAGAGAGGGGCGCCGTGGAGCTCAAGAAGAATGAATTCCGAGGGGAGCTGGAGAAGCAGCGAGAGCAGATTGACAAAATCCAGTCCTTGCACAGCTTTCAGATGGAAAATGCCAACAGAGTACATCAGGAAGAGAAGGTAGGGCCTTTTCTAGCCATAGTTTTCTGTGAGACTGGTTTACCGAGACACTCTCTGCAACAGGGTAAGGTTGCTCAAGTGTTCCAGCTGATGGGCTTTCAGTCAGTGTTGGTGTGGCAAAACATTTGATTTATGTGTTATTGTATAATATTTAGAAAATGGACCCTGAATGCATGTTATAGCATTCATTGTATGATATGTGGAATACTAGCAACTGCAAGTAACAGCATTTCTGAATAAAACCTCTACCCCCTCTATAAATCCTTGTTGCCGACCTTGAGTTGGCCTCTGGCTTCCTTTCCTGTATACTAATGTTGTTTTAAAACAACTTAGGGAAAAGAAGAAGCTGCACCAACAGATAGATTTGTATTCCCAAATATTATAGAACGGTTTGGGTTGGAAGGGACCTTAAAGATCATCTAGTTCCAACCCCCCTGCCATGGTCAGGGACACCCTCCACTAGACCAGGTTGCTCAAAGCCTCATCCAGCCTGGCCTTGAACACTGCCAGGGATGGGGCACCCACAGCTTCTCTGGGCAGCCTGTGCCAGTGCCTCACTACCCTCTCCGGTAAGAATTTCTTCCTGATGTCCAATCTAAATCTCCCCGCTTTCAATTAAAACCCATTATCCCTTGCAAGAGGTCCATCCTTTTGGATTATCTTTTTTCCCCTTTTAAAAGATGAGGATATGTTACCCCTTTTCCAGTCAGTGGGAACTTCACTGCCACGACTTCTCGAATATGATGGACAGAGGTTTCACAACCTCATCCGCCAGTTCCCCCAGGAACTGCAGATGTATGTCATCAGGTCGCACAGACTTGGGCACCTTCAGGTTCTTTAGGTGTTATACAAAATAGATTTGGTCTGTATTTGTAGGCATAGATGGTTGACATTTTGAAATAAATGCATTACGAATTTTCTGGCACCTTGGCCTTCTGCCTCCAAAATCAAGTAGTGCTAGGAGACATCAGAAGGTTAGACTAACCTCTGGTGGCAGTGCAGCATTGCCAGAGGGATGGAGGGCCTTTGTGCAGAATGCGAGCATGCCTGCTTAAATAGCAGCGTGTACGATTACTGCTGCGTAGTGTCTTGCAGACTGTGGTGGTGTGTATTTTGCTCGTGTTGCTGATACAGCTTTGGATGTAGCTGTTAATCATCAGTAGTACTTTTCTCACTGTTGCCAGAAGTACTTAGCTGAGAGTGTTCATGCTGGGTTTATTGCTTCTCCTGTAGAGTCTCTTGGCTGAAGTTTATAGTTCAGCTTTGCAGACCTGTTGTTTTCAGTAGACTGAACAGGCACAGCTGATGATGGTAATAGGAGCTTTAACACCTATTACAGGTAAAGGTTTACCTGTTACACCTAACAGGTAGAGGGTTCACCCTTAGGTGATGGTTCGCTGCTCAAAACTTGAGCAAGGTGAAGCACAGTTTGTCTGTTTATTTATGATGTGTGTGTTTATTAAAAAGATGGACCAGGATAGTCAGACAGCATTTGGGTGAGTGGTCAATCTTGTCACTTCTGCCTCCCAACAGTGGGCGTTGCTGCTGAGTGTTTTGGAAGTTGTTTAAATTTACTACCCTCTGGGAAGGTACCCCAGTTTACATGTCGGTGAAACCCATCATTCTGGTTTGGCATCTATTTGCGTTCCACTTCTGTCCTGCAGGGAGTGAAAGCACATACATGAGTGTAACCCAAAAAAAAAAAAGGAGGGGGGGTATAAGAAAAAGGGCAAACAAAACTGGGTATTTGCTTAATTTACTCTACAGCCTTTTTTACAAGGGAAATACATTTGATGCTTCCTTTTCATAAGTAAATTTTCCTTTAGCCAGAACGATTACAAGTCACTGGAAGTGCTGGCCACAGAGTTTACAGCGCGGGCTGGCCAGACGAGCGGATGTCGAGGGCTGGTGACAGGCGCTCACCCAGGAGTTTTAAGGAAGCTTGGTGGATGAAGTGTTGCTTCTGCCAAGCGTGGTGTGCAGCCTTTCTACTTCACATTACTGTGGTACCAGACAAATGTAGCTGACACCACACCAATCCACCTTTCTCGTTGCGGTGGTGGTTTTGGGTGTAGAGGGCATGCAGGAGCTGTCATCCATCAGATCTGGCGTCTGTGCCAGGAAAAGCAGTGGGAAGTATTTTACGAAACCAGAGCTGCTGTTGGAGGTGGGGGTGATTGGGGTAGTCTGGGGAAGAGTTAGAGCAGTTTCTGGAAAAGGAGGTCTTGCTTTTGAAATCTCTTGGACTCTGAAAGAATCAGTGACAAGGATGAGGGAGGCTAATGGATGCATCCACCCCTGGAGTTGCAAATGGCTACGCACTCATGGCTTGTAGAGAAATGGCGCAGCCACATGGTAAGATGGTGTTATGCAGCACTGTATGATAGGCAAAAGTTACAAAGCAGCTTAGAAATAAATTGGGCTAGTTGTTGTACTGTGGGGAGGTCACTGGTGGAGTTCTGGGAAGGGCATGCAGAGAAGACCAAGGAGGATAACCAAAGCTGTGCCATAGTTTCTCTGCAGGAATCCACAGTACAGGTTACAGGCTGGATAAGAGCCAGCTGAGGAGAGCCATCGCCAGCACCTCCAGGATCCTGAATGGTGCAGAAAGTGCTCGTGGCTGGGAGAGGCAAGGCATGGTTGTTCTCCATCTGCTGACAGGCTTCACATGCAGTCAGAGTTGCAGTTCAGACTGGGCAGAAGAAGGGCTCTTCACACAATAGATGGTGAAGCTGCAAGTAGCTGCAAGTGTGTGATGTCCACTCAGTTGCAGCAGGTCTGTGTGTGTTAAAAACAACTGGATAACCTTGGACAAACACCTGTCCCACCACCCAATACAAAGGTGTTTGTTGTGGGTCCAACTATTCCTCAGCCAGAAGTAGCTGCTGCTTGGGAAATGCTGTGCTCTTCGGCATCCAGTGTTAGAGACAGGATGCTGGGCAGAGGTGGATTTTGGGGCCAATCTAGTATGGCTGTGGTGCAGTGGACTGATTTCCTGTCTTGTGCTTCTTGGGACTGGCAAAGAGCATGTTTCAGGAGCCTGAAGTGGTAGGACACAAGTTGTTTGTTTTCCAACTCTGTGGTTGAAGAGTAGGGAGGGTTGTTTTACTGGGAACCTGTGTATTTGTCAGAAGATGCCATCAGTCAAGTTGCGATGGATTCATCCACTCTAATTTAGGAATGCCCCTGGTATCGTGTCAGGGAAGAGAGGGTAAGGTTAATTCTCCTCACTAAGGACCTGGATCTGAAGGAGCTTAGATCAGACCTTATTCCACAGAGGGATGTGGAATATAAGAAAAGACTGTTTCTGGGTGCCTTTTGTGTGTGTGTGTGTATCTGTATCCATGTATAAGTGTGTGTTGTATATTCACATGTGCATACATATGTATTCGTATACACACACAGGCACACACATGTCCTTGTTTTTTGGCTCCATGAATTCCAGTGGAATCTGGAATTCCTGGGAGGCAAGTAATGAAGTCACCCTTTCTGGTTATAGGAAACTTGATCCTCGATCTGAACGTTACTTACCCCATGGGGAATAGCAGCAAGTATTTACCTAGTCCAGGAAGGATGAATGCAAATCCAGACACTGAGGCTCTCAATTCACTTTGCAAGTAATGCAAACGGTCTAACTAACTAGACAGATCTTTGAGTGATTTTGTGTAGTTAAAGAAAAATGATGATGCTTTCAGCTGATATGTAGGAGTGAATCTCTGTCTCAAAGCCCCCTCTTTTGCTTTTATGGTTGTTCTGGTTACAGAAGAAATCTATATGGGAACAAAATTCTGCAACCTGGACTTGTCCCAAAAGCAACTCTCCCGTCACATGTGAGACCCATGTTAGTTGCAGTTGTCTCTGCTCACTGTGTCTGATTACTCTGTTGATAAAATACAGAATAATTGCGCCACTGATTTAGTTTCATACCAAACCAATACACCAGTGGGATACCTGGCACGTTAAAGTCACTGTCAGTGGCAGCATGGTACTCACTTTCAGTTAAATCTGCCTTCTTTTCTAGAACGGTCTCTGCTACTTAAAAGGATGAGGGCACAGAAGGCAGGAGGTAGTCAGGGCCTGAAATATAGGGCTCACCATTCACTGAGGCAATGTAATCCTGGGAAATTGCTGTAGTATATATAATTTCTTAGGTCTGAGTATGTATAAAACGCTGCTATCACCAGTCTGCTTTTAAAAATACCTGCTTGAATTTTTAAGGATTAACGTAGATTTAGCCAATGGCTTTTGGAAATCCTTGCAGAAATAGACTGAAGAGATGAAGACAGCTTACACGAACTCTTAGTAACAGCAGATAAGGAATCAGGAGTGCAAAAGGGCTGTTTCTAATCCATAAGCAATTTCCCAAAGAACAATATTCTGTATGGTTGTTATTCAGGACTCGTAGCTTCTGGGATGTACACAGCCACGATAGCCTTTTTGAAGAGTGTAACAGGAGGACGATACTTGTAATCGCTGTTATTTTTAACAGCTAGAACATGCATTTGCATTTTGTCCTTTTCTTTGGATTTATGTAGTTCTTCCCCAGCCTCTATCTTGTTTTACTGGGCAGAGGGGCTGGCCTCTGTATGTGAAGCACGTCCCTGCCCTGTTATTCAGTATCTTTTAACACTGGCCACAGCTGCTCTCGGATCCCTTCCCTCTGGGAAAATTTCAATTCCCAGCACAGCCTTCTGAGACAAAATACCTATTGGTATGCAGAGAGTCATCTCCGCTCAGAAGGAATGACACTGGAGCTGGGGGGAGAGAGAAGAAAGCCTGCTGTGGAAAGGAAAAGGTGCCTATGTGTGTTTTGATTTTGGTTTTTAAACCGAACAATGTTGCTTCTTCAGGTCTTGGAAAGGCTTTAAGGGAAAGCAAGCGCTGCCTCGTGCCCCGCTCTACCTGCCATAGCATGATGTTACTAAATTAGCGAGAGAAACCAGTCAGCTACCTCACAGCTGGTACAGCAGAGGTCTAGAAGACTAACTGTTTAAAGATGTATTTTTACATGGTGGAGAAAAAAAAATGGATGGTTTGGCACTAGCTGAACTGGAGGAGTGGAAATTTAGTGAATGTGTAGCCTAAGAGTTAACTACTGGAATATTTCTACCTCTTCACAGCAAAATGAATGGACAAAAAAGAAAGCGGAAGGAATGTTACATATACCTGTACAGGTTTCATGTTAAGTTTCTCACATCATGTGATTGGTTTTGTTTACAGTGCCATCTATTTGGGTTTCAATTAAATATAACCGTGTCATGAAAGTCCTGAAGCTGCACAAGGCTTATTGTCTCCAATCCACTTGCTTGCTGCCCTGCACCTGTAAAAGCAATTTCTTATTCATACGTGTCACCTTCCTCTCTGTTCTGCTGAGAGTGTAAGAAATGGTTAACTTTACAGTTTTGGTGGTTTCTGCAGTTTTGAGGGTTGAACCTCACCATGTCATGGTGTACGTGTCCTTCATCACACACAAAAACCCAGAGTCTACGTTGCTTTTAGCAGAGTGATGTGAAAGAAAATTGAGTCCCTGATCTTTACCAGGGTCACTGTTTGGGAATAGAGCTGTGGTTTTGGGGGTTTTTTGGCTTGGTGGTTTGTTTTGGTTTGTTTTTTTTTTTTTATTTGTTTGGTTGGGGTTTTTTCCTCTCTTTTGTGGATGGGGAAAACTCAGTAACTTCTGAATGGAATTCTTCAGTTCAGTAAGAAATAGGTTTAAGTGAACAGTATCTCCTCTATTTTGGGTTTGAAATTTGTTTCAGGGTTGCTTCAGTTGGTGCTCCTCCACTGAATACACAAGAGCGTGCAGCACACACACCAACCTAAAAGAGAAATGCTTTCTTGGGGATCTTATTTATGAACTTTTACCTCCACGTACTAACGTATAGTCAGCCATTAATCTCATGTCCTAGAGTGAGAAAGCCTTTTTGTGGCTAGTACAAATGATTCCTGAAGATTATTTCAAGATGAGGAAGAAGAGTACAAAGAGAGAAAATTGGATGGCGCGTGTGTTGGTGTGTTTGCAAAAACAGAGAAGGGGGGTGGGAATTTCCAGATCTAATTAAGAAATAATCAACAGATAATCAGAACGTGGCTTGTGCTGCCAGCGTGGTGGCGGGGAGCAGTAGGAGCACACAAGGCAGAACTGCTCCTTTTCTTTGCAGTAAGGACTTAGATTGAGTTAATTATGAAACAGGTGTGCTTCTTCTCCCTGATT
Organism: Rhynochetos jubatus; assembly: GCA_027574665.1. Lineage (NCBI taxonomy): Eukaryota > Metazoa > Chordata > Aves > Eurypygiformes > Rhynochetidae > Rhynochetos > Rhynochetos jubatus. The sequence goes on from CM050690.1 coordinate 34,521,363, forward strand.
AATTATAAATGCTTGTTTCTGCACATATAAATCTTACCCTCCCAGCTTGCTTTGTCCCAGTTGGTTATGTTCTTAGCAGCTGATGTACCGATGCTGTGGCTCATCTTTTTCTCCTTGTGAGAGCTGTATTTGTGAATGCAAAGCCCCTTTTTTCTTAGGTTTCAGTTCTGTTCACTCTCATAAAGTCCTTTCCCGTTTTATTCCTTTTTTCCTGTTGCAGCATCTCATGCTTTTGTATACACCACGTAGAGTCCGCGTTGGAAAGCGCGTATGTCAGTTCAGTGCCCTTGGGTTAGCTTGATGTATGACGGTAGCAAATGCTGAAGGAGTTACTATAGCGAGGCGTCCGAGGAATATGTTTATGGAGCCTGCTGTGTAAGGCATCAGTTGGATTGAATGCATGTACATTGCTCAGAACATGTGCTCAAAACGTACCCTTTGAAATAATTTATCTCAAAGCTTCCTCTCAGGTCAGATTTTGGTTTTCTTAACTTTTAATTTTTGTGTATCTTAAGTGGACTCTAACTTATGTAGATGTGTTCTGTGGTGAATTATAAAAAAACAACTCTCTGGCAGCTGTCATTTAAAAAATCGCTGTCTGGCTCGAGCAAGATATTTCCATCACTGCTGGTGGCACTGTGGCTTTTAATTTTTGGGTTTTGAAGACCTGTTGTCCACAACATTGATTCCATTCAGGAGACTGACTTTCCCTCTGTGATAGTCACAAGAACTTCAGTGTGAGACGTGTTTGCAAGTATAACGAGCTGGTTCTGTGCTAATTGCTGTATCACAGAAGGTCAGTTTTGATATGGTGGTACAGTGAGTTTCCAAGAGCTGGATTCTCACTCCTAGGTATCATAGGTATTGTTTTTTGTGGGCTGAATGAGATTTAAAATATGAGTTTCTTCCTAGAACTGAGTTTTGGCATGTGTTTGCTGAGTGCTTCCCAGCAGTTTTCTTGACCTGCATAAAACCCCCAAAACAAATAATGTCTGCCTAATTCACAGCCACAAGGTGAAGATTAGTTAGCACTTGGGCGACAGGAGGAGGAAGGGAAAGCCGGATGTTATTGATACAGTCGGTTTGGAAGCTGGCAGTTGGAGCACTGCCCTGTAAATTATTAAACAGTATTTCCTGCTCAAGTTAAACACCTAACTAGATTTTCCTGATTTTTTTTGTTTCACCCCCTGGACTTTTAACCACAAATTCAGGTAGGTTAGTGTGACATTGCCAAAAGGAAGTTCTGTGTGCAATCCAGAAAGCCCAAGGCACACTCTTTTTTTGTCCGTGTTGTGATTTAAGGAGTCTTTTTCACATGGTAAGCCATTTTATTCCCTCAGCTAATGAGCTGTAATAGTTTTACTGTCAAGTAAGTGGTCCTGGTATTTGGGAGTTTCATTTTAAAAAAAAAAAAAAAGGAAAAAGATGCAACACAACAAACTGTAGGAACACAAATTGCCATGTCATACCGATTTTTCTAGTCCTTTGACAATTTCTGGTCGTGGCCAATGCTGAAAACCCTGAAGGTGATAATCATGGAGCAACTTGATTATGTTGGTGATGCATTAGCAAAACTTGGTATTTCCACTGAAGCGTTCTTTTCCCCAATAAACCAGTGGAAACAAACCCAGAGCCTTTTTTTTCCATGTGTGCTATGAGAAAGGAGAAGGAGAGGTATGAAACAATCCTAAGTATGTATTGTTATTTATCCCTTTTTAACAAGGGAGTAAGGTCTTTGCTCTTGAGTTTTCACAGTGGTGTTCACGAACCAGCTGTGTGCGTGGAATGGTGTAGGAGCATCTTTGATTGGGTTGCAAACAGCTACCTGTTCATCAATACGTGAATAACCACCTCTTTGAACTGGGGACTCTTTAAAGGGTCAACAAAAGACAAACCTGCCCCTCTGATCTGTGCTGTCTCACTCGGATTAATCGAATGCTTCATTTTTTTCTTACCAACCGGCACTTATTTCTGTAGTCTTCGGGGGGGAAAAAGGCACCGACAGCATTGTCGGTGCTCCAGGGTGACTTGGGCTGACAGAATGGATGCTGTTATTTCATTGCATTGAAGTGGCGTGGGCACGTGAACACGTCCCAACTTGGGCGTAAACTTTGGGAAACCGAGGGCTTGGTGTATCCTGGTCTGGGACCCCTGCAGAACAGTGGGTTTTCTGGGAGAAGGATAATGAGGAAATTGGCAGTGAAGCCTAAGAAATACGCTACAAAGACCGGACTGGCTTGTTTCTGAATGGTCAGTGGATCTCATCTTTTAGTAGTTTTATTTAGACTGTCCTCCACCAGACTTTCCAGTTGTTAAATATGAATCTGAGGTATCCTGGCATCTGGCCAACAGGAGTTAATTTCACTCAGATGTGCCTTAGTTCTGTCAATATTTGGGTGTTTTGGGGCGGTGTATATAGGGAGTGGTAGAGGGAGACTGATGAAAGAAGGGACAAAACATGTTCCTATGTTAACTGCCTGCAGGATAAGAGAGAGCGAGCGAGCAAAGTGAAGGGATGGAAGGCCACTCCAGCACTTTTTGACCAAAGTCAGGGAGAGGACAGTTAGAAAAGTGATAGAATGCCAGGGCTTCGCGTTGCTTTCACATGTTGTTTCTAATATCGATGGTAACACAGGCCCTCTGCAATGAAAACACTGTTTTCTGTTTTGGTCCTTCCAGGCAGTGCTGATGAATAACATCACAGTAAATGAACGACTGATCCAGAGTCTACGAGGTATGTTGTAATACCCCTCTGTGTCTCTCTTATATTGGTTTTTAAGCTCCCTGTTTTTAAGACCTGCATTTTTCTGGTGTCTTCTGAGGACGCTGCCTTTCTTCAAGTGTTGGGGATGGTGCAGGAGCTGCGGTGACTTAGATCCTGCATCTGTGTAGTTGCAGTTTAGGGAGTGTCAGACTAACCTGCCTCAGTGGTAGAAGGATTTGGCCATGTAGTGGTTGATGTAGGACTCCTGACCCTTATGACATAAAATAGGATGGAATAAAGCCAGCTTCCGTGTGTATTGTTAATGTTTTTATTAACATTAACATGTTAATATACTTTTGTTGTATATTCTTGAATTCCTTCCTGAGGTGTTTGGGTCATGCATTTTAGCACCAGGGGAATTCACAAACTCCTATAATAAATAAGAAGGCTTGGTCTAATTAATTACTATTCACATTGGTGCTTCAAAATTGTTGTTACTAATTTATTCCTCAGGAAGTCTGGGGAACAGATCCTGAGTTCTGTGAACAGGTAAATACACTGTGGTGCCTTCTTCTGGTGCCCTCAGACAGAGCTTTTTGTCAGGAAGAAAACTCTCAAGTCGTAGATCCCTCTGTTTTTGAGGAACGTAACTGTAAATTGCATATTATTCAGGGAAGCTTGTCTTTAGATGGCTAATAAACATGAACGCCGTTTTGTACTATGTTCTGATTAGTATGACCTAAAGATTTCCTGGGCTGAAACCTAGAAGAGCAAGGGTTTGCAGACAAGTTACAGTACTCCTTATGAAGAAAAGGAGGTCAAAAATCTGTTAGCCTGTTTTTGTTAACGTCTTAGTCTGAAAGGCTATTCTTACCCAGTCCTGTGCATCTCTGATGAATAAATTCAAGTGTTACCTATGCGTTGGAATACACAATGTGTTGAGCATGACGGATGGGTGGAGTGAGTGTGCTCAGGGTTGGTTTGCTGTTTGATATTGTAATGCATGTAGGTGTACATGTGCGCGCGCGTATTTTAATACGCATTTTAATTCTGTTTTGTTCAGAACACTTGAAAGAGTTACAGACAGAATATGGAAAGCTACAGCTGGATGTTTACTGGTTTCAAAAGAACCAGACTAATCTTCAGAGGAAGTTTTCATACGACCTGTAAGTATGTTCCAGAAGATGGCTTCTGGAGTTGTAGGTGACTTGGTTGTAACGCGGAGTATTCTTGTGATAGCTATAGCACTGTTAATAAATGTACATTTTTAAGCAGAAAGAAACACCTGACATATCTTCTAAAATTTGTCACCGTAGACCTCAGAGAGGAGCATAGACCTTGCTACGCTTGGTATCTCAGTATCCACAGTCTTCTCCCATGCGTCTTGAGTCTCCTTCCATTGCAGGAGGAGAAAGGTAGCAGACTAAACTCAGAAGAAGCTTAAGAACTTAAATGCGATAATAACCAGTGAAAAACTGTACCTCATTGAGCTGCCAGCAGTCTCAGCAAATTTCTGGTATGGTCAGAGCCGTGTGCTCTGTATCACAGTTCATACCTAGTCATGTTTTTTGTTGAGATTTCCCAGTGAATCATAAGTTGTGGGAAAATGAACACAAGTGCTTATAAGTATCCTTACGCTAAATACACATTTCTGGTATTTCTAGGAATTTTTCCTCTGTTCTTTCTGTTCAGTAATGTTCTTGTACCCTGGCAGGGTACAACCATGCCAGGGGGCTTGGAAGTAGATGATCTTTAAGGTCCCTTCCAACCCAAACTGTTCTGTGATTCTGTGATTGTACTCTCTACCTGCCTTCACATCCTATTGTATCTTTCCCCTGGTGCGATAAAAGACCAACAGAATTTGTGCTGTTTGCATGTTCTCATGCCACTTTCCATCGGGAATATAATTGCTCAAGTGACGGATATTTTTCTAGTAGCCACTGTTTATCCAGATTTTGTAGGAATTATGACTAAAAGCTCAACATCACAATCAAAGAACTTGAATTCTGTAGGCCAAAGTTGAAATACCTTTCTTTTTTTTTCCCCTGCTTAAGAATTAAGGATTAGTATTAGTGCTTTTGGGATACTTACTGGTCACCGGTTGGTTGCATGCTCATTTTTTACGGCATTATTACTCATTTAATAATGATGACCCAAATGGATTGTATTAGTGAAGTTTGAACAATTCAGGACTTCTAACAGAGCACTACAAGGAAGTTGGAGGCTGAAGTTTGTACCAACCTTTTATTAAGCCACATGGCACTTGCGTGTCTGTCAAGGTTCTTTTTCCCCTCTAAGCTTGTTGTGTACTGCAGTTGTTAAGCACCATCTCTTTGCTGTTTAGTTAAATGGCAGAGCTGGAACTCCTGGACTTCTGCTAGTAGTTCTTTGCTGGTTAGAGCATCGGTTTGCCAGCATCAGCCTTGTAAGGCTGAGATCAGGAAGAATAAAAAGGTTCTGCAGGTGTACGTATGTGCTGTACAGTCTACATGAGGGGCATATCCTGGCAGCACTGGGTTGATACACGTGCAGGGAAGCCATACAAGACAACTGTAGTGATTCTGGTTTCTGAAAACTCATGCTCATCTCTGGTGGAAAGTACAGCTCCATCGAGAAAATCGCCAACAGCTCGTGGGAGCGTACTGTGAGGAATCCCTCCTGTTGATCAGGAGAAGGTTGGATTCGGAGGGTACAGCTCCATGGTCAAGGCTGGTTCAAGAGCTAAACAAGCTACTGTGGTGAAGATGGGTTGCTTGCATCAGGTTATATGTAGAGACAGATAGGATAATTCAGCCTGGCGCTGGCTGAACAGGGACTCGGCTGGCTGGTCTGCCACCACCTGGCCCTGAGGCAAGTGCACTACTACCTGCAGTCTATCCGTAGGAGTCTGTAGAAGCGGTTATCTCTGCCAAGGAGCTACAGTTTCTTCACTAACTTTGCCAAATAACGTTTAAGTGTCCACTTTCTATTTCTGGATATTTTTTTTTTGTAGCTATGCAAATGAGGAAAACAAACTTTGCACTCAAATTTTCATGGAATGATTTATAGCATAGGCACCCTGTAGCATTCACACAGTTCTAGCAGGAACATAATTAAATGTATTTTTTTACGTGTTGCTTGTTGTGTACCTTTACGGGGGATCTTGGAACACTAATATTTTGCTGTTGTACGGAGTTACATTACCGCATTGTGTCCTGGTAGTTGTAGAAACAGACATACGATTGTGCTTGGTTACATACGTTCCTCTCTGCTGTTACTAAATGCTTACTTAATACTGTAATTTTAAATGCTTACAAACAACCTTTCCCCAGTGTGATTATGGGCCTGGGAAAAACAAATATTACTAGAAAGGCTCGAAGTGTTACTTTTAATCTGTCTTCCTTCTTCCCCTCAGTATCAGGAGTAAACCAACATGTTGCCCCTCTATTCATCTTCAGTAAGCCTTGGGAGGGAGGGGGCTTTAGACGTGCTTTTGTGCTGTGTCAGTGTTTCTTCTTTCTACTTGGAGTTGTAAGGATGAAGGTTTCACTCCGTATATGTCAAGTACGCCTTGCCCAGCGGGAAAACAAAGAGAGTATTATTGTATAATTGAAAATGTTCTAAAAAGATGACAGAAGTGAAATGCCTTTTTTAAACTGCACGTGCTGTAAATCACTCTTTAAATGATCGGATGTTGCACTGTAGAAGACAGTATTAAATGAGTTGTGCGTGTGGAATGCATAAGAACAAAATTGTTAACTTAGAAGGCACAAAAGTCATTGGTTTTTCTCATTCCCAAGTCTTGAAGTTTCACCTTAGCTTTTTTTTCTATTTTTTTGGACCAAGCTTAGTGTGTTTCATACAGGAGCCAGCAAGAGTTAGGTGAGCTTACTGGTATTGTGTGCAAAAGGAGTTCCTCTGGCATACCCTGGTGCACCCTGTGCCCCAGTGCTGTCTGCTGGCGACAGAGCTTGTTCAGCAGAGACTGACAGCACTCACCCTTCCCTCCTGCAGCAGCCAGGGACAAATGGCAGCCTCTGGACCAATCCTTCAAAGATACTTCAGTATTCAGATGCGTTTTGATTCCTAGGAGCTTTGTTTGTTAGGTAGCTGCTTCTTTTGAAATTTTACTATACCTAAAAGCTCTGATAGTTTGGTATGTGCAGCCCTGAGAAGTGTAACTGCACCAGCAGGTTTTTTTGGCAGGGACGAAAGGAGCTGATATTTGCTCTCTGAGGACAAAGGTGCTCTGTTCCTCATTGTGGGGGCGGGAACAGCAAATCCAGCAGCCTGGGAGGGGAGAGGCTGCATACGCGTTCCCATGCAGGCAGAGCACACCAGTGCGTGGCCGGGTGTGCAAGGTCAACACGGACACGCGGAGCGTGAGCAACACGGGTAGCCTCATTCCGCTCCCCTGAGGGTGGGGGTCCGCTGGTGCAAAGCGTGCTCATGCACACCCGTGCTGGCTGGCGCCAGTCCCTGCACCACCCGGGCGCAGCCCTGCATGAGTACAGTGTTCGGGTCTCCAGAAATCCCTTCCTTCCCAGATAATAAATTAAAAATTACGAGGATTTGTCACAGATGTTAAATGTTTCACGTGCAGTGTGGGACGAAAGCACATTTGGAAGAGGTTGCCGTGTCTCCAACTTCAGGTTGTCTGTAAACTGCATCTGGCTCAAGCTTCCAAACTGAGGTGTGGGCAATTCTGATATCCTTTTGTTTCTTGGAAAGTAGTGAATGCGTGAACAATTCTAGCCTGTGTTGTTTTATTGTCTCTGATGTTTACCGGCTTAGGAAGTGCTGCTTATTTTGACGACTCTTCCATGTCAAAACCAGACTTTAAAATAATGTGTAGTCAAGATGAAACAGTAATAAATAACTTGTTCATAAAAGTAATTAATTTGCCAGTTCGTAGCATATCCGCCATTCTTCTTCCTTTCAGGGTGTGAACTGCAGGACAGAGTTTTTGCTTTTGAAAAGTGGGGATGGAGAAGGATGGAAGTGCAATAAATATGAGTGACTTGCTGTCATAGAGGGCAAGTGCCCTGAGAATTTAGGTAGCAGGCTATTCGCAGCTTGAGAAGCTGGAACATGACCGTCTGAACCAGCCGCTGTTGCGCCGGGGTTAGTAACATGCTGGCACAGCCTGGCTCAGAAGGAATTCGCCCCCCTTCCGCCTTAGTGGGCGGGAGGCAAGACTTGCAGCGTGTTGGCCACGTTGTTGTATGAAGGATGCAGAGAGAGGTTTGGCATGCAGGAAGATGTCTTTGCAGGGTCTGTAGCTGATGACACACGTTGAACTCAAAGCTACCTTAGAGTAAATCGACAGAGAAGAAAAAAAAGTGGTTTAAAACCCCCAATAAAGTCCTTTGCTACTGGGGCGAGCGGGGAAGAGAAACGGTGTGGCGCCCAGCCAGACCTCTTCCTTGGGTGCGCTCTGCGGCGCAGTGGGAGCTGGTGGTGATTCTTCCACCACGCTTTGCCCCCAGCACAATGCACTTCTCGTCGGGATCCGCTCGCGCCCGCTACTGCCCGTTCCTCTTCGCGGTGGGATCAAGCCATACTTGCGGCGTAGGATGACTGGGTTCTAGGCCTCGTACATGCGCGTGAAGGGGCAGCGCTGACCTGCTTTGTTACTCGCTAGGTCTTGTTCTTCCTCTAACACAAACTGGAAGTTATAGAACACGTTTACAGCTGCAAACAGAAGGCCCCTGGGGCCGCAAAGGCTGAGGCACTGAGGGCACCGTGTGACTGTTAAACGTATGTAACAGATACACAGTACTCACGTCTTTAGGACGTACTCCTTTTGGATCTTCCCGCAGCTGCTGCTGAACTCCTTTTCTTCAGGAAGTGGTTTTTTATGCCTTGCAGCACTGTGCTTCGGTGGGACACTGAGAAAGGGCATCCCTTCACCAGCACAGCTGTTCTTTTTCACTTCAATGAGTACCTTGCTGTTTCCTCTCCCTAGCTGAGATCCAAATACACACTGTTACCACACTAAAAATGCTTCAAGGATCAAAATTTATTTTGATTAACTGAAACTGACTGCTCAGTAGAAAACTGATGTCACTTGTTGAGCTGGTCTGACAAAAGCAGTGTAGTTTCTTCCAGTAGAACTTGGACCACCTGCACCGTGAGTTTGTCCTTAGGTTATCACCGTTATTTTCCTACTGACTGCTCAAACGTAAGCACAGATAGTACAACTGAGAAATTAATTAAAAAAAAAAAAAAAGACAAATCATTTTACAAAATAACATTTTTAGAACACTGTGGATGAAAATTAACTACTGCTCGCTTGTTCCTGTTTTCTCCAGGTCACAGTGCATCAACCAGATGAAAGAATTGAAAGAACAGTGTGAAGAAAGGATAGATGAGCTTACAAAACCGGGCAGCGCTGTACCACAAATCAAAGAGAGCAAGGACTTCTCAGAAGATTCAAAAAAAAATAGCCAGGTATGTCTTGGGTAATTTCTTTAAAATATTTTTCTTTGTAATTCTTAAGGGGCTTCCTGCTTTTCTGCTATCTCCAACTGGCATCAGCCCATCTCATTAAGTTCTGCACTGCTTGCCTTCACATCTGTTGAATGTTTCTGATCAGTGGGAAGCAGAGTGATTCCAAGGACAGAAGAGGCAGAGGTCCTGCAGGAGACTCGAAATCGCTGTGTCTGAGAGGGGCAGAATTTGAGAGGCGATGCTGGGAGCAGTGTGGAGTCCATTAAAGAATATTTACATTGCTGAGCTTTGGTTCACAGCTCCTTTTGGCTTTGTTAGGGGACTTGGTTGCTTTGTGTGCTGAAAACGTGTGTTAAAGGTGAGGGTAAATTGTGAATCACTTCGGAGTAGCAGTAAGCCTTGAATATGAAACTGTAGTCCAAGAGCCTTCGAGGTCCATGAGTTGTGAATTTTCACAGGAGTCCTAATGCCAGCCTTCTGCCGTGGGAATGAGGGGAGGATCCAGTGTCTTAGCCATTTCCTTTTGGATAGTCCAAGCCAAAGAACCACAGAATGCGTTTCTGCAGGTGGCAGGAGAAGGCTCACTAGAACAGGGCAGACTTGCTGCATCGGGTGGCTGTGTGCTAGCTGACTCTTCCTGGGGTACAGAGTGTGTAAGGAAATCCCGAGAAAGGGAAAATTGAGATCATCCTGTTGTCTTGGCATATGAATTATGGATGCTTCAGCGAAGCAGGTTTTGGTCAGAGATAGGTCTGGATTGGTTAAGCTTGATACAGAAGGCCCTGGAAACTCAGAGTGAAACTTTTGGGTGAGAATGCAACTAATTCATGTCTGTGTACTGAAGTTACACAGCACCAGTCATGGAAGTTACGTTTTTTACATGGGATTGCAGCAGGGCCTTTCCCCGATACCTGGGTGGCCAACTCCCATTGCAAAGGCAGCAGGGTTTTGGTGGTATACGGCCTGTTCTCTTTGGCTAGGAAAAGGCTACTAGAAGAAACAATTGACAACTTCAGAAGTGGAAAGGGTAAAGCAATGAGGATTGAAGCTGGGTTTTGCAAATAGCTGGAAGTGTGTGGGAGAAAATACCTGACACATCTGCTCAGAGACCCCTAGGTGTTCAGGTAGTGGTTCCAGTCTGTGTCCAGTCCTTTATGTAAAAAAGGTGGGAGAGGGGACTGATGAAGTTTATGACCTTTTATCCTGGGAACCTGAACTGTATGAGGACTGCAAGGTGAATGAAGCATTACAGATGGGAAGTATCAGCCAACTATCCCCTTTAAAAAAAGAAAAAAAGTGAAGCTCTTGTTTATCAATGATGTCAGAAAAGTAAATGAAAAGTAATGATAGTAATCATAAATATATAGTAATAAGTAAATAAAAAGCTCATCATTTGGAGACTGTACATTTGTTCAAACATTTGTTCAAACAAATGTACCGTCAAGATGTAAAGTACTAACAGTTTTGGAAGTTGACATGGGGATGACTCTACTGGAGAGGTGGTCAACTTAATTTCTAGTGTGGCTTTGCAACACATTTTCATTATGATTTCTTGCACCAGATGCTTTTTTGTTGTTGCTTTGTAGAGGGTTTTTTTTGTTGGTTTTTCTTTTTAATTTTGTTTTCATGTTTTACCATTTGGAAGGGAAATTGGCCCAGGAGGAATCTGAGGAGTTTGGCTGAAGCCCTTTGGCTTGACCATTTTAGTCTCCTGCAGCAAGTCCATAGCTGAAGGCAATCTTTCCTCAAAGCATGCACTAAGTTAGGCAGGGCAGGCTACCGGATCTCTTTTTAGTCTGTAGACAGGATGGTCCCAGATGAGGTAACTACTAATATAGCTACACCCTAAATAAACTGTCTGCTTGTGTTCCTGGCATCTGTGACAGCGTTTCTTACGTCAAGCTGTAACCTTCTCAGTTGTCTGTTTGCCCAAGGATTACAACTTCTTGCTTGTGCAAAAGCTGAGTTATTTATCGTTAGGGCAAGGTGACCCTGAGGAAACCTATGCATGTTTTCAGCCAGTGTTTTCAGCCAGTGTTTTCAGCTGGGATAATTCCTGTTGGTAGGATGTAGATGCTTATGTAATAGAAAGGTCAGAGTTAAAATACAACAGCAAAAGAAAATGGAGTGTTGGTTGGTTAATGAATGTACAGCTTTCCTTACAGCTCTGTATTTTAAGGAATGAGGTATACTTCTCAACTGAGGAATATGGAATGAGGAATATGTAACATGTTCCAACAGTTACCTTTTTATCCAACCACTTCAACTTAAAAAAAACTTTCAGCATACACCCTTTTAATTTATTTGACACAGTCCTTAAAAATTACTGAGCTAGAAATTTAAGGTAAGTTAAGGGCTTTTTCGCATTTTTAATTAAGAGGTAATTTCTTGCTATTAAGCGCAGGCTCAGTATTTTTTACAGAGGAATTCATGTCCAGCAAATGTGAAAAATGGTCTTACGTTCAGTTTCTCCTGGTTTCTGCTGTAGAGAGTGACCTCAAGAGGCTGAATTATTTATAAAACAGAAGTGGTTTTAAATACACCATTTTTGTTTTTAATGACTGAAGAAAGGCGGAGTTCTTGTGAATATCCTTATTGCAATAACCAAATACTCTGTGGTACTACTTGCTTCTCAAGCTTTCATTAAGAGTTAATGCTAGATTATTTATTGTTGATGTTGGACCTCATGGTGTTGACCCAACACACTCCTTAATTCTGCCTGGCTTTGACTGAGCTTAAATATTTTCAAAACAGCCAAGCAATCATATGCTACAAATCCTCTGTGACTTCTGCTTCTCGGTTATTTAACCACTTCTTTCTGCAGGCTTTTTTCTATTTTATTGACCTGCTTAGAACAGTGGGTAGCTACAAGACTCATCAACAGTCGTAACAGAAGACTCTGCCTGGTTTTGACTGTATGGCTTTCTATACTATAAGGTTTCTGTACTATAAGTACAAGGTATAAAAAGATTTAGGTCTTAGTGTGTCTTTATGCTTGTTCTTTCTCTGTGTCTTTTGATTTTTTCTTTTCTTTTTTTTTTTTTTTTGGTTAAACAAAACCCCGACAAAAAAATCCCCATAGAACACACAGGTTCGTAACAGCCTGTTGTTTTCGCCAAAAGCACAAAAGGGGCTCCAGGCACGTTTCCTGCTCAGTGTTAGTGTGAACCGAATTGACGTAGCTCTCAGCCATTTAAACACCTGTGGGAGTAAAAGTTGTACATAGCATTTTAACTGCTAAATTGGAAGATCTTCAAGGTGGTGTACACCTTAGCCATTAATCTTTAAGCAGGTCAGATGCTGAGAGCAGTCTAATACCAGTATTTAATACAGTCTTAAGTAAACTCCATCACGTTAAACAGATGATACTGTTGTCTAACTGGTTGATTTATGTTTTTCCTCTCTTAATCCTGCATTCAACATAGTTTTAGACTACTTCTATACAGGGTTGCTCAACTGAAGTCGTCTTTTCCCCAAATTCTGTAGTTTAGTTTCTGCCTGTCCCAGTAGGTTACTACCAGTGGTTAATGCCACCTGGTTTTGTGCTCTGCTGATCCTGGCACGGTAGCAGGGCAACAGTGGAGAAATGTGTGGTATTACAGTTCTGCGACCCTCAGAAAATAACAGGTAGTGTTTCTTGTGAAACACTAACCGAGAGCAGTAACCTCATCGTTAGCTGCAGTTAGATGAAAGAAGGTGGGTTAAATTTTTGTGATGTATTGCACTACTATATAGAAACACAGAATGGTTAGGGTTGGAAGGGACCTTGAAGATCATCTGGTTCCAACCCCCCTGCCATGGGCAGGGACACCCTCCACTAGACCAGGTTGCTCAGAGCCTCATCCAGCCTGGCCTTGAACACTCCCAGGGATGGGGCACCCACAGCTTCTCTGGGCAACCTGTGCCAGTGCCTCACCACCCTCTCCAGGAAGAATTTCTTCCTGATATCTAATCTAAATCTCCCCGCTTTCAATTTAAGCCTGTCACTACAGGCCCTTGTAAAAAGTCCCGTGTCCCCCCCCCCGGCTTCCTTGTAGGCCCCTTCAGGTACTGGAAGGCTGCTATAAGGTCTCCCTGGAGCCTTCTCTTCTCCAGGCTGAACAAACCCAACTCTCTGAGCCTGTCCCCATAGCAGAGGTGCTCCAGCCCTCTGATCACTGCATATTCAAGGTTGTATGGTGCTTCCATGACCAATAAAAATTTTGCTCCAAATATTTCCGACTGTGTTAGGACTTCTTTTCCCCTCCTACTGAATTCTTACCTAACTTCCACTTCCCTTTCCAAATCCAGAAGTAGTTTGATAGACCGATGCTTATCTGTGTACCTTCACTTTCTAGGTCGATACTCAACTGTCGGCCTTGAAGCAAACGGAGTTCAAGCCGGCTGACTTGGAACAGCAGAAACTCAATGAAGATGTACCTAAAGCAGTACCTACGGTAAAAAAGACAGATCCGCTGCAGGCTAAAGGTGAGATGGAGATCACTGTCTTAGGAGCAACTGGTTAAGAACGTTTGTAATGTAACAACATTAAAAAACTCCCACATTTTTGTACACAAGATGGAAAAAGCGACACCAGTAGACAGAACTTTAATGAGTCTTTGAGCTGTGGCGAGGTATAATATCTGTTCAAGCGTTTTTATTACTAGCATTTCTACTGGATCAGTTTTGCTGTAATTGACAAGTTGCATGTAAAGGAAAATACAAATATTTACAATTCTGGAGTCATAATTGCTGTTTAATATGGAGAAAATACCCTGCTCTTGGAAGCAACGATTTTCATGCATGTTTAGTATTTTCTTTGTTATTAAGTCTGACACATTTAGTGTGATAGCCCTCCCTATGGAACAGGTGAGAGTTAGGCCTTAAACACACATCCGTGCTTCCTGTGTGTTGTCATGGAGCAAAATGCAAGTAAGGGAAACGATGCGTGGGAGAGATATCAGATCAGTTAACCTAACAGCTGCTTTTGGCACTAAACTCTCAGAAATTTAATTTGGAGGGACGTATCCTCCTGAATCAATCTCGCATAGTACTCTGTGTGATAGAGATTCAGTTTCCTATTTCCCTGTTCTTACATGCCATCTTAAATTACAATCTTGGGAACATGCAACTGTCATGGTAGAGCTAGCAATTGAAGACAACATCTATATTTAGTTTATACAGGCAAATTTTATTGTGGTTTTTGTGTTGTGGTGTTGTTTTTTTTTTTTTTGATTTTTTTTTTTTTGTTAAAAATACAGATACACAGGAAAAAAAGGTATCATAATGTCTGCAGAAAGTAATAGCCCTCCTGCACTTCCCCTTTGTATTTAAAAATAAGAACAACCTCAGTTTACTTGCAAATCTGCCCATGTGACTGCTTTTGTCCTGGGCGACTTCTGAACACCAAATCACTTTTATTGTTAGTAGCGAAGTGTAACACGCAGAAACCTGATGCTTATATAGGACACTGCAATTTTTATTTAAACTGCTGTTTTACCTGCCCGGTTTATTAGTGGCACATACCAAAATTTTAAGTGGGTGGAAGTGTGAATCTGTTGGCAATAAACAATGTCTCATCCTTTAGCTGTTCCCAGTAGGAAAAACATGGGTTGTCTTATTTTATCTTTGGAACTGACGTGACTGAAAGATATTCTTTCAAAGGAAAAACAAGAATGAGAAAGATAAAACAGTATTTATTAAATACTAAATATTAAATTATTTTTAACTTGTGCCACCGCTGAAAGGCATTAGGTTTTTTACTCAGAATAATTTTTATTATTTGCAGAAAGGATAACCGGGCTAGCTGACATCAGAAAACAGGAGACTAAGGCAGAAGAGGAGAAGCTTTCCAGTCAGCTGAAAAACCCAGAGGATTCCCTCAGGGCTGCTGCAGGTCATAAGGACATGCTGCCCGAGTCAGAGAAGGAGCCAAATCCACCTGAGGATATAAAACACGTGGCTGGTCAAGATGCGTTACAGCCGGCAGCAGAGGAGGCTGCCAGTGAGGAGATCGAAAGGGAGCAGCTCCTAAATTACGATGCCAAGCAGGATGACTCGCCCCCCGGAAAGGCTGGTTGGTAGCATGTCATGTGCTGTTAAGAACAGTAAAGAAAGGAAAGTGTGGAACAGGGCACGGTTTCTGCAACAGTGGTGGCAGCCGGCCGGGTGTAGCGTAAGGTTTCGTAAAGGTTAGTGTGGGATGTAAAAGGTGAGTCGGTCCCCAGCAGGCTTCAGGTAAAGATGGAGGCTCCTGTTGGAGCAGCATGGAGCTAGCAAGCTGCGTTCTGGAGTTACCCTAGCAGCGCTCCTGTCTCTCTCTCCATTGGCTGTACAAGGCATTTGGGGAAATTAGCCCCGAAGCTTTTTGGTGTTGGGGCTTTGTGAGAATGTGATGCATTTGAAAAGGATGAGACCTTAACCACCCAGAGCACTGATGAGTAGAAAGACACTATGTATTGATGGTTTGCATCTAGCCTTTCTACAGAGTCAGTCTGTAAATGCTAGCTATCGCTGTTTCAGAATAAGCTAGCATGGGTAAAGCTCCACCTAAGGCTTCACGTATCTAAAGATTATTACTGCAAGTCTGCAAAAACGCCGACCAGATGTTGCAAGGGTTTCTGACATCTGTCACATGCGACCCTGAACCACGTGTCTCCGCAGCACCGAGCAGCAGAGTGCTGGTGTTGTGCCTAAACCTGACCATAATCTAGACATCCCTCAGTGTATCTTGAGGAGCTCGGTCTCGGTTGGACCCAGTGGCCCAGAGTAATCAAGAGGAAGCGTTATGGCAGTCAGAGCAGGAATTGATGCCCACCAAAAATGCTGTTTATGCTTTTCTGGTAAACACGTTCATAGAATCATCAGTAATGGCGTTAACGCTGTTGATAACTTGGCAGGGTTAAATAAGATTATCTGCATCGCTAACGTAGTATTTTTCCCAACTGCTCCAAAAGGAGGGTGGCCAGAGCGGGCTGTCCTCCAAGGAGATGGGAACACAGGTTACCTAACGGCTTCTGTTTTAACAGAAATAAATAGCAGAAAGATTAGGAAAAAAAATCATCCAGCAACTAGTGCAAGAAAAAGCTCTGCCATGTAGCCTGTGCGAGTTTCTGTGAGCATGGAAGATGAGCAGGGTGTTCCTCAGGCCTGATCGTTCCACAGAAATACCAAACCTCACTGCACAGGTTCCCTGTAGCTGGAAGAACCTAAGGTAGAAGACAATTTCTTCTGCATTCTCTGAGCATCCTCTCTCAATAAACACTTCTTTCAAAAGTTTGAGACCTTTAGGTCTGTAATGGTAAAAATCTACTTAATGTGGTGGTGTGGACATGGACAACACAAGGCTGAAAATGTTCATGGCTGCTCCTGAGAGCTTGGCTTAAGAAGGGTCAGAACCAGAGACTCTTATCTCTTAGCCAGGGCATGCTTACGCCTCTGTGCTGTTACGTTTCTTTCGTGGATGGTTAACTGGGAAACGAGGGCCGTAGTCCAGCAATCAGAAAGCATGTTTCTAGTTACTTCTGAGCTCTCTGTACAGAGATATCTTAAGACAGGCAATAAATATTGCTTGAGATGACTGGGTGAAGAAAAATCTCCTACAGAAAAGCACTTTTGTGTCACCAGCACACCATCAAACACTCTTTGCCTATATTCACAGCTTTCTGCTCGGTGGACAAACTAAAACAAGAAAGGGGGAAGCTAAGATACGTTTTAGGGGTGGTGGCAGTACATTTAAAAGCAACACCACAGTCAGGTTTCCAGCATCGGCTTCATGTTTTCCTCTCCCTTAGGCTGTCCTTTAATGCATTCTGAAATTGTTTAATGCTTTTCCTTCCCGTCCGTCTGAGCGCTGCCTGAGTTTTACTGCACTTTTCAAGTCTCCAAAGATACTGTCTTTTATCTGGTTTTTTAGACAAGATTTACAGCAAAAGCTGCTCTGAAAATTTAACAGTTCAAAAGGAAAAACAGTATGAAAACCCACTCTAAATGGCAGTTCATTCAACAGCAAAGTAAATTCTGTGGAAGATGGTTACAGCAACTGTTTCTTGTGCAGATGACCTCATCGTATAGCATAAAACTAACTCATTGTAATGTTTTTCCAGAGAAACAGGAACATGAAGCACTGAATCAGGGCAAGGATGTTGATTACAATTTAGAAGAGAATGAAGCTGAATCAGAAACGGACAAGCAAGCAGCACTTGCAGGGATTGAAAATGGTAAAAAAACAAACCCCACAGACCTGTTTTCTGTGCGGCATCACTGAATCTACTGTTTAACCTGTGGTGGGGAGGGACAGTCGCTGTAGCTTTGCTACACTATCAGTACTTAACAGTCCTTTCAGAATTTCTCCTGCTGTGTTCTAGATTGTTTCCTAGATTAAGAACTATCACTTCTGCCTCTTACAGAGATTTCTGTACCTTTTTCTTTTTTCCTAATCAGTTCAAAACCCTGAAGATATGAATAACCACTTACCCGAGCACGATGAGGAACGACAGAGGCTGTGAACAAAGGAGGTTCGTGACAGAACAGTCACCTCTTCCTATAAATGCAGCAGTGATGAGAGCAAAGTGATCTGAGCATGTTTTGATTATCTTGTCAAGGCTTCAGTAAGGGCCCAAAGGAAGTAGTATTTTCTTGTGAAGTTTTAGTACTGTTTCAGTGGTGGAAAAAAATAATCTTAAATCTCTGGAGGCCTGGTTTTAAGCAACCATGACCTCTGCAATGACTCTTCCCCTCCTGACGATTGTCCAGTTCAAACCAGCTAGCAGAAAGCACAGTAACTCTGAAGTTGGTTAACTTGTATTGTTCCTGCAGTACGACTGACTGTACGTGTGGATTGGCGGTAGATGAGGGAGTCCTCTGCCAAGGATGGATCTCACCCCTGAGCAATGTGCTAGAGAAATCCCCAGTCTAATTTTAAGAGGAGCTTAAGAAGAGCTACCTTACCTTGACAAAACATGGGAAGGATGAGAAACGGCCCAGGCCGCAGTCTACCCTTGTGCCTGTTGTGGCACCTTTTCACTGCAATGTAGATAGGCTCAGTGTGATTGTAGTCCTCAGATACTGTGCAGTATGATGTATTTTCCTGGGCCTCCTAAATGAAATTGCTAGCTTACACCATCTGTAACCAGGCCTAAACACAGTCCTGGTCCTGTTCATAACTTTTAGGTTAAAAAAAAATATTCTGACGATTGTGTCATCTCATTAAGAGATTAGCAGGAAGACTTTTCTGAAAGCTTTGCTGGACTTCTGTTCACGAGATCAGTACTACGGCATGGCTCCATTACCACTAACTTGCACAAGTTCAGGGCGTGAAAACTCAAAAAAACGCCTGAACGTTTTGTGAGAAGCCACCTGAAACGGTGCCACAACTGCCCGTCTCTCCACCCAGCCACTGTCTTCTGCCAGCACATAGAAAGGCCGGCTCTTGCCTTGCAGATCAGCGGTCACCTCAGCTATTCAAAGTGACTAATGGCTGGTATCTGAAGGCGGCAAACCAGACTATGCATTTACCAGACATCCCTGTCTGCCACACACGAAGCCGACTTGTTGTGAAGCCCCGTGCTACGCGCGGTATACCGTGTTGCTAGTGTTCTGTAGCCTTTTGTCTTTCCTGTAACTTGTTGACTATCAACTAGTTTACTTGCGATAACTCACAGTTACCCTCTGCTGCCGCTGAGGTGCCCCTAAACCGCAGCCCGGCCTGCGCGGTGTGTAGCCAGCTCATTTGAAGGTTGCCTTTGTGTCCCCGAGACCAACAGCTCTGCGGGGAGCAAGCTTCGCGAGCGTCAGCCAACCTCAGCCGAGACAGCACAGGAGCAGACAGGCACAACTGACTTCTGAGCCAGCGATGCCTTTTAAGAAAACACCTTGTCTTAGGCTTTCTCTTAACGCACTTCATTTTGTCACTGCTGCTGTGGCACGTCATTCGTCGTCGTTCTGGTTTACAGCTCCTGTACCTCAAGATGTCCAAGTGGAAGGTTGGTTTTTTCCAGTATGAAGAGAGTAGGAGTTGTCTGTGAGTGAAAGGCAGCGCTCGACTCAAGTGGTGCTCATGAAGCCTAAACAGTCAGTCCACTGATAGACTTGCCATGCCATGTGTAGCTTGAATTCTCCTAAGAGAAGCTAGCTTCCATTATTGAGTTCTTGGTTACTCCAGGGTTATCTCACCATTTAGGTTGTACTTAACCAGTCTGGGCTACTACAGTCGGTGCATCAGGGAAAACAAATGCTCGTATGCGGGAGAGAAAAGGAGGTGCAAGCATCTCTTCTGGGAAACCTTGGGCTATTAAGTTGGGGGTTTTTTGCAAATAACCTCATGTATTCTGAGTAAAAGGGGGATTTTCTTAGGGCCTCATCTGTAAACAGATGCATAGCTGAGATGAAGTTGATGAGGAATTTAACAGTGATTGTTAAAAAGCACATATTCTAACTGTAAAAATACACCATGAAAGACTCTACTCAAGTTGAGGGCATGGCTTTAAGCTGATACTGGTAAAATCACAAAAAAGCAATCTTTAAAGGAATTCTCTGGCAGTGTATTAATTACCTTAAAAGGAATTGTTTTGGCTGTACTACTGCACATACTTGAACCTGACTAGGCCTCTCACTTCCTTACCAGGTAGATGTTGCCCCTCCCTAAGCCAGACCACCGTTGTACGAAGCATGCTCATTACACCTGACAGAAGGGGGGTCTGAACACCTGCCTCAGAGCAGTGTTCACAAGCATAAAGGAGTGCAGTCTACCCTCAGTGGCTTCAGGTGCTACAGGAATGTAACCAGGGTGGTAGATTTCTAGAGGGCAAAGGGCCTCTGTCTGCTATGTAGAATTTTAAAATGAGAAGATTTTTAGTTGACCCAAACACAATCCCTTTGGAACTGTGGTTTACCTAGTGTTGCCTGTCACTAAAATTTTTAGTTGTGTGAGGCAGGGAAAGCTTTGCTGTAATCATCTTGGGGTTAAAATAACTGTTGTCGTTAATTTTTTTAAAAACTAAGCCTGATCAATTTTAGATAAGCATTTCAAAATAAAAATTATCTTCTTGGCTGTGTATTCACCTCATTCTGTATAGTTCATCTGCTTCTAATGTTAATGAAAATGGGAAAGATCATCATTCCTGTTTTCTTAGTTCTGTAAACGATGTGGAGCTTGGTTTCTCATTTACTTGCTGCTTCCTTTGGAGAAGTACTGAAGGCTGTCCTTGAGCTGTCCTCAGGTAGTTCAAGATCTTTAAGACAGTGAAGTTTTTTGTGATTGTTCACAAGGTGGCAGCAAAAGCCAGATGAACTCTCAGTGTCCTGCCCTACAACCACTTTGCCATCTTTACAACTACAGTTCCCACTGTTTTCTTTCCTCTAGCAACAATACAGCAGCATCCAAGCATGTTAGTCACGATGATGAGCAAGGATGTAAAAAGTAACGCAAGCTCCTGAGCAGAGATCAGGGAAATCTTGTTTTCGGGGCAGTACCCCTGCTTATTTCAAGAAGCTGCATAGTGCTGGCAGACAAGCAGGTGTTCCACTTCAGAGCTGCTCCCGAGTTTTCTAGCTCAGCAGTGCTGCTGCTTAGGTGATGGAGTCGAAGTGGTATTGCTCCACAGTATAGCTCTATGTTACGAGAAACACAAACAAATGTCTTGCACAACCAAGAAGTTACAAGCTCAGCACTGTGGAGGAAGCCATTTTGCACCAAAATGAAGAATTGTCCTGTCCAACACAGTCAAACCTGGAAGATTTGCTTTTAGGGCTGAGCTAAAACTTGGCAGTATGGCTCATCGAAAAGCTAGTCAGCTTTTTAAAGTACCCCCCTGGGTCTTGTAGGAGGAGGTTGTTCAGCACAACAGCTTACCTCTGTTATCACACATCTGGAAGCACGGGAGGAAGAACTGTTCCAGGAAGGAAAGGGTAGGTTTGGGGCTCCTCCTGTTTGGGATTTCTACCTGTATCAACCATTACAGAAGGCAGGAGGATCCAGCAGCAGCAGTGCAATCAAAACAAGGGCATGAAGGTCAGGTAAGAGCAATGGAACAAAGTAGCAATGCCTCATTTGCAATGGCAAAGTCACAACGGGATTGAAATAAAGTTGCCGAGCAGTTAAAATACACTCCTGGTGTCATGATCCTGTGTTGCTAGTGATTGTTCATGTCAGCCACCCAGACTCTACAGCACCCTGAAGAATAAAGACGAAGGAACACTGCAGCTAGAAAGAATGGACTCCATCTCTCGCTGTCTTCAAGGACGACTCCTACGTTCGAGACAAAATACCTCCTAGAGAACTGACTTCAGTCGAACAAAACTGACTGAATTCAGTGCAGTTGGAGCTGAATGACTAGTTTTCATCTGCTCTTAATTTGTATAAAGATTGTTTTAGCTTGCAGGACCTGGCAAGAAAAGAACCCAGTCTCTCTACCTGCCAAGTGAGAAATTTGATGCAATTTAGGCAAAAATAGGGAAACTCGCAATCCAAGTGGCTTTGTTCAAAGCAGAATTTCAGTAGCTTATCAGACATAAGGCTTTGTTGCATTATTTTTATTCAGTTCCAAATGTTATTAAATTCCTAAACCATAACTTCCTGTCAGATCTCATCCATAAAAATTATTTATGATTGAATCTGTAATAAATGTCAATTAAGAGAAAACATTCTTAAACAACAGTTGATTAAAATCAGCTTCACCCGGAAAACTATATAAACCACTTTAAAGCAGCAGTTGTAATTTAGATCACATAAGACTATAGATAGTCCACATAACAGTACTTTTGTCCTGGAGAATCCCCCTTAGTCTGGGTACAGCATTAAAAATTCCATCTTATGGCTGGTAGCTGATACACAGACTATGCACCAGGTATCCTAACAACAATCACTTGTCTTTCAAACAAGCTTCACAACTGGAAAATACTTATGAGGGGAGAAGTCAAATTCTGGAGGAACCTAGAAAGAAAATATTTAAAACATTACACAGCAGTTCTACTGAATTTAATACTCAAAATGATGGACAGAAAATAAAACTTTTAAACAGCAAAAGATTTGAAAAAAAATAATCCTTGATCCTTAAATGAATATCTGAAAAACACTGCAACCCAGTTATGGATATGCCAATCATCCTGCAATAGGGATGGGCACATGGGTGTAGAGTGCTGGTGTGCCTCTTCAGTGCGCTCCTTCATTCTTCCGTACCTAGCCTCTGGCAGGAAATCTGAAGGCTCTCTCCTCCCCCTGACCCATGCAGGATGCGCTAATCCCAACAGCCAGCATTATCCTAATAGCTGCTGATACACTGGTAGGAATTACTTCTTCCCGCTCTTGAAGAATTTCCGTATTTGTGTGTGTCATCATCTCACATGCACTTATTTTTATCCCCCCAAACATTTAGAAATGAGAGTCTTGTGTATTTAAATAACCACAACAAACTATTTCCAAGGAGCAAAAATGGATAAAGCTATTTTCCCCATTACTTTAAGAGTAATTATGACCTGAATCTGCGCATTCACCTGTAAGAGATCTACCGTAGCATTCCATTTAGTACTACATTTCACAGTGGATGCAACTGGCATTATCTTACCTTGGAGTCTTTTTTGTGGCCTCCTGCCAGCAGCTTCATGACCACAATATTGGGCTTAGCAACTTTGAGAATGCGACTGACCTAAACACAAAACAGCAAGAAGTTTTCAAGTGAAAGCATATGACCTCAGAATTGTTTCACAGCTAATACTCCTAAGTTTATGTACTCTAAACAGTCCTTCACAGTATCTGTTTAACAGATGTCAGGGTGGTTTGAAGTATAATAGCTGAGTTAATGAAATCTAATAAAGGGAGCATTTATTTTAACAGTCCCTTGTTTTATTCAATATCCCACAGAAACCACTGATTACGTTAAAAAATGGTTAATATTATGGCAAGTTCGGAGGCACTCATCCAAATAAAGGATTAGAGACACTCTGGGCATCTACCCTCGACACTGACACAATAAGGGGAAACTCAAGTATCAGCCTGGTGGCTTTTTGCCTAGAAGTGCTCTGGGCACACTCAAACTATCCCTAACCATCCTGGTCAGACAGCTGATGTGTGAGTATCACCCGGATCCAGAGAAGAGGCAGGGATCCCTCAATCTTCAGGAGAACCTAATCCCGTAACTGTTCTTCACCTGTTCTGATGCAACAGATTAAGTATACTCATTGCTCCAAAACACAGTCACAGTTAGCTTCCAGGCTATGGACTAAGAGGAAGAAATGCCCACCCGCGTTTACAGCTCAGTGCCGAGAAAACTGCTCCAGGAAACAAGTGCCACACTCAATCCCCTTTTCAGCCTGACATTCAAAGCTGGTTTCCCACCTCCCGGGAGTACACATGAAGTGCCACATCCCAGGTAAGTGAGGCAGGCACGTGCCACCTGCTTGTTGAAACTGAGAGGCTTTTGTCATGGGGCCAGAAGGCAATACACAAGAAGGAACTAAGCTGCTCTCTTAGTTGCATCTAAGATGCACAGCAGAGAATGGTTTTGGAACAATGAACACCAGTTATGCTATCTAACATACTGCAACAGACTGCTGTGTAAGGTGCCCACCCCTCCCCGGTCCACTCCTTATTCAAAGCACTTGGCTTTGCACAGCACTGTGACAAAGTACGCTTCGGATCTCAAGCAGATCTGGCTGCAAACACACTCTGTTAGGACCAAATACTCCCTTTTCCAGTATTTCAGTCTTACCTCATAGTCTGGGTTAGGAATATTCTCAAGAATCATTTTAGCTTGCTGGAAGTGTTTGCTAGCTGCCATGTACAGATCTGACGACTGAGGAGGTGGGCTGTACTTATTTAAATCAGACATTTCCTAGCGTGTTACAAAAATATATAAATATGTATTAAAATCAGTTGCCAACAAACTGTATTTTATCATTTTAAATGAAAACAAAATTACTATATCCAACAAAAAGGTTATGTCAACTAAATAATATTTTAAGAGCGAATGCTGAAGTTGAAAACATTTACAATGGCAAATACCACGTAGCAACACAGTGCTTAATTATAGTGCCACAAAATGCAATTAATTTCTCTTAATATTCTTTATAAAATAATCCCTCTCCTGAACAACTTGCCATTCCTTTGCTTTAATAGTTCCATCAGCAGGGTGTGAAATTACTGGAAAAAATGGGATATATGATATCGTTCACTCAAGTTCACAGTAAGACACTGAAACTGTTCAAGAAATGTCCAAATTTCTGCACCTGAGGCAGAACAACTCCAGAAATCAGCAGAGGCTATTAACCAGCTGGATGAGTAGCAGGGTTACTGTGAACACTGAGCTGAAGACAAACCAACAAAGTGCTCTTCTTAGAAACCAGGCAAGCCTCATACAGGACTACACAAGCAGAAGTACAGCCAGCAAGCAGATCAAGGAGGGTTTAGCATCCTACACTCACTATTTGTGCTGTAAGATCTGAAACATTACACCCAGTAAATCTTTACATTTATAATTGCACCCAAATCCACTCAGTTCAAGGAGGTTGAGGTGGCTGGGTGCCTACAGCATGTGACCCACAAGGAGAGGTCAAAGGACCCAGACTTTTTCAGTTAGACAAGCAGGATACTGCTAACGGGTAATCGTAATAGAAGCCTGCAACTACCTGAGAGACAGTTTCAGGCTGGGCATTAGAAAGGTGGTGAGTAGTGTAGCCCTCGATCAGGTTATCCAAAGACTCCACAGACTAGAAAAAGTAACTGGATAAGGTTAACCAAAGAGGTTGGAAAATCTCTGTACTTGGATTATTGTTTTCAGACTTGGCTAGACAGAGGCACTGCTGATGCAATCTATAATGCTACTTCAAGGAAGAGACTGGACAAGACAAACCTCCTCCACAGGTCCCTTCCAACCACCACTTCCATGATTTAACACTCAAAATCACTTTCATTTCACTTGCCTGTTTGCTTGCTGCAGTAACAAAAACATGCTGCTATATAAACCACAGACAAAAAGTCTGTCAATGGACCTTCAAGAGGTTTTATCTGCATGCAAACCGACACAACCATCCCATAAACCAGCACATCAGATCAATTCTTAAATGCCTAGAAGTCTAATTTTAGTAAGAATTCAGAGTGATGTATTTGCCTTGCACAGAACTCCTTGCTGTTTTGACTTGTGCTTCGATAAGAACTTTGAGAAATTAAAGGCTCTCTTTACAACGACAACAGTGTCTAAAGCAGGTGAGTAAATTACTTTTACAAAAGCATGAGCGGCACCACGTTTTTAAGACTACTCACCTTAAACTGCAAGTAGTGCACTGGGGGTGGTGTGATAACACTGTTGAACGGAGCAAACCTGTGCTCGTATCGAACTTGTTCACTATCCAGTTCAAACTTAGGTTTTCTTACTTTGCCATCCATGTCAAATGCAATCATTGTCTAAAAAGGAAAGGATAAATACAGTGAAAAGTGTTAGCTCTATGTCATATTTTGCTGTGAGCAAGAAGTTATGATTTAGGTATAACTGGAAGGATAGAAAAATAATAGAGAATTTACCATAAGACATTATAAACTTAACTTCCAGTCCCACCAAAACCAAAGGCGGCATGCAACATATGCTCGATTCTTACTACAAAGAAATTGAAGCCATCGTTCAGCAAGCACAAATAAATTACCTTGTACATCCCAGCACACATGTTTTGGTATGCTTGACTCATGGTGATTTCTCTGCTGAGAGGGCGAACTGCAAATTTCACATAGAAATGGTTGTGGGTTGGTTTTTTTAATTCAACGTTAAGTACACACATTAATTTCAGATCAAACTAGTTCTTTCAAATTTTCAGAAAGTTACATTATTCCCAAATGTATTTTGAAATACTGGAAGAAAACTGAAGCGTGGAAACCACAGACACGCATTTCTACTCATCTGGCTCCCGATGACACAAAATATCTCAAGACACACTTAAGAGTCGCGTGAACACCACACTGCCGTCAGTGAAACAAACTGGTCCAGACAATAGATTACCATATCCCTATACAACATTAAACAGTCCAGAATTTAAATGTTATAGCCAAGAGGTCTGTTTACTTAGTTCATGTGTTTTTTAAACTTCTAAGACTATAAGGTTAAAGCATGTTTGTCATAATGAGAAAGATTTTTATCCTGACAATATTGCCCCTTACCTTCCAGTGTTTAACTAGCACCACATTGATCCACACTTGGCAACATTAAAAAAAGTATAAAACACAGCAGTAATTTTTCTGAATTTCTAGACACGGGCATTTAGTTGATAGGACCTTGAGCTGTTCATATCTAATTGTTTGTTCCCCTTGAAAAGACGACAAGGATAAACACACAAAAAAGAAGGAACAGCAAAGAACAAAAGTGACCCTCTGCACGATGTTTATTTGCAGCATTAATGCTAAGGTAAAACCAACATACCAATATCTTAGTAGCCACTTGGCATGGAAAAATCTGTATCAAACACTATTTAGACACTGGTTTTGGATGCCTCTTTGGTAGCAGGCTCACTTACAGGTCTGACTACAGTGCCAGACTGCTTCGGTATAGGGAGGAAGGGAAGTTCTCATTTTCCCTCATGCTCGCACGCTGGAGAAAGCATGAGTTTCTAAGGGGCTTTTGCACAACGGTGCTAACACTGAACTGAAACAGGGCCATGCAACACCCTAAAATTAAGAAACATGCTTGAACCCTCTCTGACATGAAACAGGAATTACAGAAACACACTGAAAGTTTAGTGTTTTGAGTCTAGCTACAGTCACAAAAAATGTAATTCTGCAGGAATTATAGACTGTAGAAAGGCAGCATTTTTCAAAAGTACTTTCTCTGATCTGCTAATTACATCTCACAGAATCCAACACAACACACCTGGTGAAGCTGAGTTTTTCTGAAAGACCTATTTAAAAGTAAGTAAGAAAATAACTGAATGGGAAATTCATAGGCAGCGACTGACTTTTTTTAACTAAAAGGTGTTTTACATTCATAAACTTCAGGACATTTTTCCTATCCACATCAGTGCTGACTCTATAAATTCTGAATTTTAATTCTGCATGAAGGAGGGGGGGGAGTTTGAGTCGCAGCCTATACCTACGTACCTTTTTTCTTTTTCTTGGTTTTCTTGCTACTACGGCCTTTCTGTTGTTCCTCCATTATTCTCTCCTCTGCCATTTGAGAGCTGTCAGCGCGGCTCAGTGTTGACATCAACCAGGCGTAGAGGAACTCCGACAGATACCTACAGTACAACCAGTATGTAGCGGTTACACACTACAGGGCAACACACGTTCAGTGTGCTCACGTCCTCACTGAGTGCCAAGTTGTTTACTCAAAAACTCACAGTGAAGGACAACTTTTAGGGCAGTTAAAACTCTGTTTTCCATGGCTGAAATCAATAGATTAGTAGTGTTCTCTTTTATATATTTTTTTTAAACAAGACTGTAAAGATTTCAAGCACAGACAGCTCAAGGTATGCAAGTCTCTTATGAGTTTACTAAGTGAAGTCTAAGCTGCTTATTATTTTAAAACCCATGTAAGATTGATTTTTGTCTAGAACTCTTCCTTCCCCCCGCAAATTAATAATTTTAAAAAAGATAATATGTTAATACCTTTTCTGCTTTTGTTAGGAATTACTGTTTGGAGAAACAAGGTTATTACTGATTTGTTTCAGGCATTAAAAAGCCATGAATTATTAATTAAGAGGCCAGGACCACAGGAACATGAAATCCACATGAAATTCTTCAAGATTCATGAGAAATCTTTAAGAATGCTGTAAGAGAGATTTCTTAGTAAGTGGAAGCAGGTCCAATAAGTCTCTTGTCTGACTTCAGGTCAAAATTACTAGGGAAAAAAAGAGTAGAAATTACAGATCTGGAGCAAGCGAAGATGAAAGAATACTTCGTAAGAAGTCATATTTTGGAGAAATAATTACTGAGACAAAATTATGATTTTCATTTGCAAGTTTCCCCTCAGACGCTTCCTCTCTTTTTTGTTCTTCAATTACAGTAAAGAGATAAAGCAGCTGACCTGACAGTTCCAATTAAGAGTGACTTGCTTACAATGGTGGGGGGAAATACAGGCAGGTAAAAAATAGTGCCTTACAGAAAACTTGGTATTACTTACTGAGGTATTATTTAAAGAGTATTACCGTGTTCTGGTAACTATCTGCAGTATGAGTTTTCTCATTTAATGATTAATCCACTAATGAAGCAGCATAGGAATCTAGTGAGATGCACTGAGATACAAGTCGTCTGAACCAGTCTAATCTCTCAGAAAGAAGGCTTACAACTGACCTAGTAACAGTTTATTGGCAGCTTTACAGAAATGAAAACAAACAAACAAACAAAAACAACCCACAACCAAAAACCAACCAAACTCAAAATACCAAAGTACAGAATTACTTTAACACGGGAAGGTTCAAAATCAAATTTTCAATGCTGAACCAAAAATGAACCATCTAAAATAATTTCTTTTGGACTAAGCCATCAACTATGAAAAATAATTAATGTGAATGGAAGTGGGGAAAAAAATATTTTGGTGCCATAGAGTGCAATAATTTTCACTAAAAGCAGCTCTCCAAGTATGCCCACAGAGTAACATTTTTACCTAGCCACCTTTCAGATTACAGTCACAACTTGGAACTCTGGAGATGTTTTTTAAAAATGCAAAGACTATTGACTAAAAGTCAACAAGACTATTGATCTTGGTACTACAAAGGCAGAAAAGTGTAAGGGAAACTGCTTTCTTCCTGCATTCTCTCATCGGCCATTGCTATCAGAAGACACTGTCTTAAAAAGAGAGTGCATTACACACTATTTAGTAAGTCCAGAAAAGAGGCCAACAGACCTTTTTTTCTCCACTTGTAATTTTATGAATAGTTAACTAAATATTGTGTTGAGCAAGCTTGAGATTAAAAAAATTCATAGTTGAAGTCCCTCTTTTAAATATTTGCAATTATAGCTCCGTGGGAGCACCCCTCCTCCAACAGCTGTCAATAAAGCATCCTCTTACCAATAGATGTAGTAATATTCATGCATACTGTAGAGTTCCAGCTCAAAGCCACTCAGAAGATACTGTATCATAATACGAAGGTTGTGATACAGGACCCAGGTGCCCAAACAAGCCAGATGTTGCCTTTGTGGTTCCTGCTTCAGTAGCATACTATGAAGTGCTGCATCCACTTTCTCTGCCTGTTGAAAAAGAAAGCAGAGTAACAGACAGGGCAGGAAGAACATTTGACAGAAACAGCATCCAAGTTTTGCCAGAAATAAAATCTTAACAAAATCTGAATACAAACTGGGTCAATAAAGCGATGCTCCAGATTAAAAGACAAGTATGTTTTTACAGGTATTGCCACCTCCACAGTCTAGAACTGTCAGAAAACTGGAAAGTTATTCCATAACCATAAGTAAATTCTGCTGCATGGAGAAAAAGTAATACAGCAATGACATTAGGGGTTTTAAAATTTAAAGTTTTAAAAAGTATTTATATATAGATTGTTAGCAGTGACATGAGCACTGAAACTGAGGACCCAATACAAGCTGTTACTAATTTTGCTGTATTGACAAAAATAGGGTTTTCTTTAAAAAAACCCTCAAACTATCTACATTGGAAATTTTAAAATTGTGTTATTTAAATTATATACATTAAATTTACAAGCTTAACATGCAAGTAACACACTGCAGCCCACCAGAGAAACTGAAATATTGCTAAGACCACATCACTCTGAAGAAGTAATTGTACAGAAGACATGAAGTCTCCCGCAGTTGGAATATTATCAGTAGTCCTGAATAAATCAATCCACATAACCTGTTACAAAGTCAAAAAAACTGTGTCTCAGCTGCAGTACTGCAACAGACTCTCAACCAATCTTGAGTGAAGCAGGAGCACACAAAGTCTTCCCCCCGCCCCCAACTCCAAGTTCATTGACTGTTCTTAGCATGCATCTTGGAAAATATTTCATGCTTCTCACTGCTGAAGAAATACATTTCCAGCAAGTGAAAATACGCTTCTTCCTGACATCTTTCCCTCCCCATTTCTGAGGAATGTTCAAAATCAATTGGAACATGTATTTAAGCGTTTTTATGTAATTTACACATATTTTTTACTACCGCTATAAAAATTTTGCAATTTACATCTTACACAGCTGTTAGACTGAATTTTCAAAGGTCTCTTCTAAACATAGCTCATCCATCTCTCCCTGGTTACACCTTCCAGGCTGACAGTTACAAGCAGGATAGAGACTACAAGCAGTGGAATTAACCACTACGTTACAGACATCAGAGCAGGTTTCCCCTAGGTGTACTTACTGGACAAAGTGAATCTTAAAAAATGTAGTGTCTTTTTGTTCAACAGATGTAATAACAGAAAGTCTTTGGATGCATCCTACAGACTTGCTGGGCTGCATTTTAGGAATCCTTCCCCTAAAGATATTAGGAAAAACCTAGAAGTTGTTTCATTCAACCAGGATCTAATACCATCTTCTCCACTCCGGTAGGAAGATA
The DNA here is from genome assembly GCA_027574665.1 of Rhynochetos jubatus. NCBI lineage: Eukaryota > Metazoa > Chordata > Aves > Eurypygiformes > Rhynochetidae > Rhynochetos > Rhynochetos jubatus. The sequence goes on from CM050690.1 coordinate 34,551,953, forward strand.
CCTGGAAAGAAAGGTTTGCTGGCCTGCTGCCTAGGACATTACCTCATCCTGAAGGGTGGCAAATTCCTCAAGAATGTGACCCAGTTTATCCCTCTGACGAGCTCTATTGTGTCCATGGATTTGAATCAGACTGCAAAATGGCTGAAAGACACAAACAGTACTTTTAAATTTTAAACACAACTTTTGAAGCTACAGGAGGAGTACTATGATGTCTATTTAGGGACCTGTTTCATACATCCGTATGAGGAAGTGGCTCCCTATGGAGTACAAGCTAGCAGGCAAGCAAGCCCTGTGGAGTGATGCAAGAGCCCATTTCTCTGTACACAAGTCAACATGAGATTGAGCAAGCATCCTTTAGGAATCTGGTCAGAACAGAATGCGTGGAGTAAGAGCGGTATTTCTTATCCTTAAACCCCTGTGCCCAGGTGGCCAAGAACGCCAATGACATCCTGGCCTGCATCAGGAACAGTGTGGCCAGCAGGACTAGGGAAGAGATTGTCCCCCCATACTGGGCACTGGTGAGGCCACACCTCAAACCCTGTGTTCAGTTTTGGGCCCCTCACTGCAAGAAAGACATTGAGGTGCTGGAGCGTGTCCAGAGAAGGGCAACAGAGCTGGGGAAGGGTCTGGAGTACAAATCCTGTGAGGAGCGGCTGAGGTAGCTGGGGGTGTTCAGCCTGGAGAAGAGGAGGCTGAGGGGAGACCTGATCGCTCTCTCCAGCTACTTGAAAGGAGGTTGCAGAGAGGTGGGGGTTGGCCTCTTCTCCCAAGTAAGAAGTGACAGGACAAGAGTAAACAGATTCTAAAAAGGTTGTCAGGCACTGGAATGTGCTCTCCAGGGGGGTGGTTGAGGTACCATCCCTGGAGGTATTTAAAAGTAGTGTTTAGGGACATGGTTTAGGGTAGGCTTGGCAGTGTTAGGTTAACAGCTGGACTCTGATCTTACGTGTCTTTTCCAACCTAAACATTTCTACAATTTTCTTAGATTTTCACTGTGATGCATTTAATTACAGAATCTTTTAAAACAATTTTTAAAATTTTTTAACTGGAGAGAACGTAATGACAGTTTTGTTTTTACTAGTGCCATGCATTTGCTTTGTTACATGAAATTACCCTGCAAAGAGGTAGCAGGTGCAGATTTCTAATGAAGTGAAATGTTAGTGAAAAATCTGGAATTATAATACAGGAAACAAACAGCAATAATTACACTGGCTTTTTAAAAAGCATTACCATTTTAAGATGGCTAACTCCTGCAATTTTGCCTTCATGTCAGGTGTCTAAAAAAAAGGTCTCCTTTACAAATGTAAGCAAATCTTGAAAGTGCTCATGTACGCATAAACACGCTTTAATTGAAATGAACACCTACCCGAACACAATGTGTCACAAAGGAATCAATGTAGTCCTTCGCCTGGTGGTTATTATAAAGACAACACCTAAAAGGGGAATATGCAAGTAAACATGGATGTTGACAAATATCACCAACCTATGTAACACCAAATTAAAAAAGAAACAGAGTGTAGCAACAGCAACTGACTCCTTCAGACATAAGCACTAATAAGTACACAATGTATACGTTCTTTTAATGTCTGTCCTTACTTTTGTAAGCAGAAATATTTTTTCATCAGTCATGTAAACACATGCAAGTAAACTCAAGATCCACTTACTTTGGAGAAAGTACTGGAGGACTGACAAAAGATCTTAAAGCATCTTTTACCATGTCTTGCATGAGGTGAGTGCCAAACACTTTCTTGTTATCTACCAGAAAAGTTGTCTGAAAGCGGAAATGTCATTTTTAGAAACATGTTTTAACTTAAATTAATGCTTTAGAAATCACTAATGGAAAGCTCTTACAGTACCTATATTGTATCAGAAACATGTAAGATTGCTTTAAGAATTAATGGTTCAGCTAGGTACAAGGTTACAGACTCAGAAAGAGAGGCGTTTTAAGATCTGACGCTTTTGTGGTATTCCCATGACACAAAATACACCTCTATTACTTGCATAATACAACGACACATGCAGAATTATTTTATTTCTCGGACTATAAAGATGATTAATCAGACAGATGCTTCTGAAGATTAATATAAAATAGGTTATGTGATTTCCCTGGAGGCAGATAAAGGTAGATCTTCGGACTAATGAGGACTTTTTCTCTACCCCTAGAGATATCCCTGCTTTCCTCTGTCATGTCTGATGTCCACTCCACTTTCCTCCACAAATGCTGCATCCCTTTCTTACGTGGTTCTTCAGCAGTTTGAAAAAAAGCTCTGCTATCAGGCACCCGCAGGGATTGCACAAACATGTGTAATGGAAAGTCACAACACACGCACTGTGAAAACATTTTGTCAGTGGTTACATTCCAATAGCTCTATATGTGGTTCCACTGGGATCAAATGTAAAGCAGCTCTGACATCGAGGGACACCCTATTCAAGCCAAAATCTCCTATAAGGAAGTGTATTTTACTCTGCATAAAGGAATATATAATACACTTCCAAAGTAAGTGACGCAGTGAGAAGAAAAGCAGTAGTCTGTTCGTCCCTACCCATCAGTTCTACTGTTGTATCAATAGAAGCAGTTTATACATGAAATTCAGTCCAGACACAGAGGATGAATACAAAAAACCAATCCCAGACTGAGGCAGCACACAGAGAACAGCATAAAAATGAGTGCATAGGCCCAGCTTTATGGCAAAGCAAAAATTTTAACACTGTTTTAATTAGCACGTACCAACATGATCTTAACAACAGTATTTTAAAATGTTTTCTAAAAAATTAAAACAGAACATAAGCCTCCATATGCCCAATACATAAGTAGCTCCAGAAAAAATGTTACCACTTATATATTAAAGTGATAGGCAAATAATTTATATGTTTGAAACAAAAACATTAATCCACATTTATAGTGAAAGCGGAAGTATTGTATTCAAAGTCATAGATTAGGACTTGCCTGTAACAGGGATCTTGAAAGAACACAAGGTGATTGCTCACTAAACTCACAGAAAAAATCCTGATTTACATTTAGGAAAAAAAGACAAAGCAGGTTAATATGCCTATTTTTAAATATATATACACACACGCACATTTGTATACACACATGCATTTCCATTTTTATATATACACGTACATGTACAATTGTATTAATACACCTCTATTTTGTATACACAAACACACATACATACAGTCAGCATAGCTTAACAAATTTTAAGTAAGCGTGAATAATTTCAACAAAACAGAACACTATGAAAGTAAAATTAATTTTTTTTTCTGCAATTACTTGTTATTTAACAGAACAAATTTTCTGAATTACCTTCAGATGCAGCAATTAGAAGGTCGATAGTACAGAAAAAAGCTAATGCGAAACTGTTAAAATCACAGCACAACTGACCCAGGTATGTAACAAAACTACAATGTTTAAAATGGTACCACATGCTTCATGAAAGCACTGCTTTAATTAATATAACAGGAAACAGAAAGACCAAATATTTGTGCTTGATCTTTGAACCGATGTAACTGTGGCTCTCTTCCCAGTCAATGAACATGTGTATGGTAAAAAGCATCTCAAGCACTTAAATGCCTCCTAATAAACGTAGGCAGTAACTGAGAATAACATCACTTATTCAGGAAAGAACACAAGCAGGCGCTTAACTTTACGCCTGTTTGGGGAATTATATGTTTAAACAAACATGTATTAAGTGCTCTCTTGTGTTATAGGCACATATGCAGAATACTGCTTACTGAATATGAAAAGAGTATGTATATATTTTTTTTTTCAAGTTACATGTTAGGATGCTACTTTTGGCTATAAATAAGAAATATTCATGCTTACCAGTATACAGTGCAAATTCGTTAAGTTGACTACTTCACATACAGTTTTTATTCGATCTATTAGTTTGGAAAAATAATTGACCATTTCTTCCCTTTTGATTATTTTTGCATATCGAGGGAAAGTTGGTGGTAGCAATCTCTGATTAACAAGGGGCTCAAAGCCCATCATAATCGGATGATCTAATGGGGGGAGGGGGAGGAAGAGACAGAGAAAGAGAAGCTGCATATAAGCTGTGTTTTCAGAACTCACTTCACACTTGAAAGGATAACACAAATTAGCCAATAAGCCAAAATAAACCTTTTAACTGACAGTTAATTTCCAAAGACATTGACTACCCAACTGAGACAATGATTTCTATTTAAGAAACACCCAACCCCGCAACACCTCAGCATACACCTGTACAAACAGCGAGGTGGTGTTCCCTACTTCAAGGCAGCACATACACTGATTAGAAGTGCGATGCACTTAATCAAAAGTTCTCATTATCTCTGACCGCGAAGTATCAGTATTGCTTTCAGGAGAGCCATCACTCAGTGAACTAAAAATAAGATCAAACAATGAAAATCTGTAACAAGTATTATTAGTTCAAAGTAAATAGTGATTTATTTTTTTTTAATGCACCTAGGTATTAAAGTTTATCAGACAGCATATTTACAAAAGGAAAAAAATAGTAAAATTTGACACATACCTCCTTTAGTGGTATCATTCTGTGCCTGGATACCATGATGCAATGAATTGTGGATGGCAGAAAGCAAGTCAGCTGCCTGAGTCATTAGTTTCTGAGCTTCTGCCACTGCACTCGTCTGAAAGGCAGGTAACAGTTATCTGCATTATGAACCACCATATTTTGACTATATAATTAATGCTAGTATCAGAGGAAAGAATGGTATTAGGATTCTAATGTTTGTAAACCACTAGTTCTCAAAAAAAAAAAATCAACATGTTTGTGCAATAAAGGGTTCTTTACATTTTACACATCTATACATACATTTAATACTGTATTTTTTGCCGTATAACATAAGCCTTAATAATCATTGCAACTGAAAAGCCAGTATACACTACATTCAAGTCCTCTACTTTTGATTTTGGAGGACTGGGAATGGTGGAAATGGTTAAAAAAAATCCCACACAACTCTTCTGCCAAATGAGGCAGAACTCCAAGCTGCGAAGAGGGGAAAAAAAAAATCTGCTGTCAACAGAAAATGCAGAATTCTTGAGAATATAAATAAAACACAAACCACCAACTGAAAGGAAATCACTATATAATATCAGCATATACCAGGTGTCTGTTAGAAATCTTGATTCATAATCTGCCAACATGCTGAATTTTCTGATGAATCCAAATTTTCCTATGAATCCAAATCTGTTAGCAATCTGGGTACCATATAAAATATCCCTCTGTAAAATCTAAAACCCTGTTTTAAAAATACTGGATTAATGTTCCCTGATGGAATTTCAAATATTTGAAATCTCAAGTCAAATTGAAACTTGACTTGTTTTAGAAAAAAAGATGCTCAAACCCCCTGAAGTTCTAACAGAAGCTGGACAAGATCCGTAGCACTGCATAATACGTGTTCACATATTACAGCATCCATAACTCTACTAAAAGAATGAGCTGCTAAGCAGATCTAATTCAAGTCAACGTAGTTCACATTGTAAATAACTTACACTTTAAGTAATCAGACTTTAGAGACACTAAGATAATCTGACTTTGTACAGATCATTAACTCAGAGCAGTTAACACAAACAGAATTTGGCTGTACATCAGTGCAGATGACTGTTTGATTTCTGATGTAACTGAGAGTTATACTCAGAATGCAATTGTTCTCAACCACTCGACCACTTTTTTCTCAACACTGATGTCTCAGCGATACTTGCACCTGACTTTCAATTTAAACAATGTCTTTTAAACTGTACAGTATACAGCTGCAAGAGCAAAATATGTGGGAAAGACGCCTTGCCTGTTATTTATTTATGAAAATTGCAATACACAGATATTTATCCTTGTATAAAGCTATTCAAACAAACAGCTCTGCCTTATGTGAAATGTGATTCTACCCCTCTGCCCTAAAACACGCAGTTCCTCCCCCACCTCCAACAACTGGGAAATCTTATATTCAAAAAAGTAGGCAAATTACAGGAAAAATACATTATATTCCTCTTCTCAGACCAAAGAACTGTACATACAAATTTAGTATCATGGCAGGAAAAGCTAACAATTCCCTCAAAAACAAAACCCTGTCCAGTATCAGGTGACTCCACAGAAGGGGACTGAACCTGACAAAGAAAAGTTTTGCTCGTATATGTGAAGAGAGTAACCCAAATCGCATGAATATTTTCCTTTAAGTGTTCTAGAATGAATATTCTGTCTCTCTGCAAGGCCATAATAATGTCAGCTACTAGCCTTCCATGTGTTTTCTTTAAAAATATAAGAAAGCTGAATGGTTGCCACTGTAAGGCCTTACCAAACACTTGACCCAGAGCAACATTAGTTCACACATACAGAATAACTGCCTGACCTCAGACAGTGAAAAATTAGCATTTCCACAATGTGAACACAAACACCAAACAAACGTACCTCTTTTTTGGTAAATGCTATTAGAACAGTCAGTAGTAAGCGGGTAAACTTGACTCTGCTGAACACAGCTAAACACTGTTGATGCTGTAATAAAAATACAAAGCAAATTACTATACAGTACACATTAAATTCTGAAATTTAATAAAAAAAACCTTTTATAGATCTATTGAAGTATGCTCTCTAGTCATAAAAACATGGTATCTAGTATGACTCTGAAGAAAAGTTAACGAAAAGTAGAAGAAATCTACTGCTGTCAGAAAAGCACTAACACAAAAAACACTAAGATACTTTGGGTAAAGCACAACCACTGGCTGTACAGCTATCTCCTGTGCAAATGACATTCGAATCTCAGCTTAAGGGAATGTATTATGCTTGCGTGGTAGTGGGGTTTAGTAGAAGAGGAGGGGGCCACAGGGGTGGCTCCTGTGAGAAGCTGCTAGAAGCTTCCCTTGGCTCCAAGCTGAACCCACCTCTGGCCATGGCTGAGCCAGTCAGGACCTCTCTGACTGGCATATTTGAAAGCAGAAAGTAAGAGAGGTGTAGAAGGAAAGAGTGGGATGTGGAAGAGACAACAGGACAGACAACCAGATACAGTGTGGAAATGCAGGAGGAGGTGCCCAGAGCAGAGGTTCCCTTCAGCCCGTGGTGAGAGGGCAGGCTGTGCCCCTGCAGCCATGGAGGGTCACAGGGGAGCAGAGACCCCCTGCAGCCCGGAGAAGGCTCCACAACGGAGCAGTTAGCTGTGCCCGAAGAAGCCTGTGACTCTGTGGGAAGGCCGTGCTGGAGCAGCCTGCTCCTGAAGCATGGCACCCCACAGAAGGGACCCATGCTGGGGCAGTTCATGAAGAACTGCAGTCATGAACTCCACTAGACCAGGTTGCTCAAAGCCTCATCCAGCCTGGCCTTGAAGACAGCCAGGGATGGGGCATCCACAACTTCTGGCTGTCTTCAAGGCATTAGGATTAGGTTTTGAGCCTCCATGGGAAGGACTCATATTGGAGAAGTTGGTGGTGGACTGTCTCTCGTGGGAGGGACCCCATGCTGGAGCAAGGGCAGAGTGTGAGGAGTGTCCCCCTGCCGAGAGGGAAAGGCCAGCAGAGACAACGTGTGATGGACTGACTGGGAAACTCCCACTGCCTGTCACCCTGCACTGCTGGCACGGAGGAAGCAGAGAAAATGGGAGCAAAGCTGAGCCCAGAAAGAAGGAGGGGTGGGGGAAGGTGTTTTTAAGATTTGTTTTGTCTCTCATTGCCCTGCTCTGATTTGACTGGTAACAAATTAAACTGATGCTTCTTCCCCAAATCAAGTCTGTTTTTCCCATGACCGTCACTGGTGAGTGATCCCTCCCCTGCCTTGACCCATGGACTGTCCTGATATTTTCTCCTCCCCATCCCACTGGAGAGAGGAGTGAGCGAGCAGCCCCATGGTCTTTGGTCGCCAGCTGGGCCTAAATCATGACAGTGAACAACCACTTACTATTAATTTGACTTTCTCTCCTTTTTGCTGAAGATCTACGTTAAAAATAATTTCTGAGCAAAGTAACATTACTGGGAAAGTAAACCCACATCCTTCTAAATCAACTACACCAACTACATCAATTACCACTTGTTTTGGAAGAAGCTACACTGCTTCTACCTTCTCTCCTACCTTCTCCCTTGACAGTGAGGCTGCCAGCAGCCATAAAAGCTGCTGGGAAGAAACTGAGGAAAGAAGGTACAAGGACAGACAAGACCACTTGTTTTGCTAATGGCTTTTTCTGCAGAGGCAGGTGCAGAAATGGCAGAATTGCAGCAGCAGCACTGTTCTGCTGTTGAGATCAATCCAAATCTCTACCCCTTTCAAAGCATAAATGCCTACCTGCTAGCCTGAGATTTGCTCAGGGCCATGTTTATAGCAGTTCACATATGACAGCAATAGCAACGCTGTTGACACATGTCTCACAAGCTGTTAACTACTGATTAAAATAATGATGTACTAATCCATGAAATCCAGAAAAAAAGTAAACAATTCATTACTTCAAGTTCAACTTCAGGATCTCTCTCTTCTCCTTGTCGACTTCGAGTGCTCTAAAAGGTAAAGGAAATTCAAATAATTAATTAAAAATTGCAAAGTGAAGCTGCTGCTAGAAATCCTTTTACCCTCCTGAGAACATCCATCTGTTAAATAACCTTAAAATCAGTTATCAAGTTCAAAACCTCTTAAGATATAATCTAGGTACATGAATGATCCAAGACTCTCCTATAGTAACGAGACCTATCTCAGTCCACTCTGCAAGGAAATTGTACAAACATTTTATATTGTAAATTGTGGTAATGGAAGATTAAGTGACTTCTTTAACATCACACAGTATATCTGCATAAAAGCCAGAATTTAAATACATACTCTGTGTTCCAACCCAGTGTTATTTGTCTTCTACACCATAATTCCACCTATTACTAGTGAAGCAACTAAAACAGCGTTTACAGAAGTCTGAAGACTTCAGCATCTTTAGCTAGAAAGCAAAGTACCAGCACACTACAGAAAATATTGTGGCAGTTCTTCAAAAAGACCCCAGAGTTTCACAATACAAAACTGCCACATTCTTCATAACCCAGCTTCCTCCCAAGTACCTATGTTAAGTACACTTGAAGTAAAACTGACATGGCAAACATGAGAAAAATACCTTCACTCGTCTTTGCATGTCATCTTCTACATCTTTCAGCATACCTGGAAAAGTCACAGGACACTTAAAAGCTGAGAAGCATTCCTAGGTACACCTACACCACTCAGAGGGAAAAGGTTTTGAGGGGAAACCAAGTTTTGAAGTGCTTTACATAGCCAATAGCTAAAGACTAGACAAAAAAATATTCTTTTGAGGGATGGTGAGGATGTCTTGCAACAACAGATAAATCAGAGTATACACTGACTGATGTAAAGCTGAAGCGTTCACAAGTTTTCTAAAAATGAACCAGTGGGAAGTTCAAGTATGTATTAAAAATACTGCATTGCGAGACTAATATACGTACTTATGTATGTACCTAGTAACATATGCATTCACAGCTTTAGACCTACTGTTCAGATCACAAGAAACAGACCACAGAGAAGCAGAATTCAAGCAGTGCACCTTCCAGAGGTTTGTATCTGTCCCAGTCTTGAATGAGCTCATGCCCAGCCTCCTGGCTGGCACATCTAAAAGCACCTGTTTCTCAGGCATTTAACAAATACACAGCTGAACATTCTCTCCAAGGAAAAATAATTCGATCTCTCTTTTTACCACCGATTTTCATAAGCCTAATTAAAAAACTTAACATCTGGGATTCCTATCAATTCATTAGTATTGGTTGAGAGTAACCAAGATGCTCAAAAGAGAAAAAGCCCGTTGGCCAGATACACAGCGAGCACGAACTGTACCTGTAACTCTAAGATCTGTCACACTGTTGCCCATTTTAAATCCGTAAGTCATTGATTGAAAATCTTCCTAAAAAAACAAAAATCAAAAAAGCAGTATGTAGTGAAATATATACTGTAGGACTTACATTTTCAAGTTGGGCTTTGGGGGTTTTCTTTCTGGGTTTTTTTTTGGGGGGGGGAGGGGGTTGTTTTCTTGTTGCGTTTTGGTGGGATGGGGGATTTTTTTATTTGTTTTGGGGTGCTTTTGTTTAACTACACCAAGTATAGAAGTCCGTTTTTATTCTGCACAACTGAATACATCCGTGGTTTGGGTGATTTTCCTGCTCAAATCCAGCTTGGGGTAATTATTGTCTGCATAAATCCTTAATGAGAGTATGGCCTTCATATTTTCCTCCAGTGTCACCCTATCAAAATGTTCCAAGAACCATGCACGCAAGGTACTACTTAAGCTATTTTAGATACATTCAGTAAGAAGTGACTTGTCCAAGCTCAGCGGAAACAAAAATTGCTCCTAGCACAGAAAAATCACTCTGATTCCACTGTTAGATGGACATTCCAGACAAACGACAACCGTATTTATCTAAAGTAGAAAAACAAGAAATTAAACAGGAAGAAAACCACAAGTAAAACTACTTTCACATGGTTAGGCACAAGACTTGCATTGCTTCTGGAGTAAAATGCTTAGGTGACTCCGACACCATACAACACCTTCACTGAAGAAAACTGCATTTTAAAGAGATCAAGTCTGATACCTCTAGGAGGATGGGTTACTGCTCCTACATTATCCTCAAAACCAACAGCAGTAAGTTTCTCTAATATACTGTTTTATCTGCACTACGGAGTCTACATAAAATGTTACATATTAACCATAGGAAATAGTGAAACACATACCTCCTCAAAAACAGCTGCTTTGTTAACCTTTTCTCTGGCAATATCACAGATTTTTAGGATCCCTAGAGCAAAAGCCTTCATAGCAGGATCTTCTATGAAGTCTGGATTATGAATATAAAGGCAAGTGAATACCGTCTGTGCCAAGGAATGTCCCTCTAGCCACGTTATCTAGGGAAAAAAAGAAATTAAATGTTTTATTCATGAGACCCAAGTTCTTGGTTCTATATCTCTATTTTTTTCCCATTTTACTGTGCTTCAGTGAATCAATAAGGAAGTCGCTATCCTGACAACCTTTCATCGAGCAAAAAAGGGCAAGAAAAGGTCTCGCAGCCTTTAAACCTTGTCCATCTGCTGACTGCGGCACACAGTAAGCTTCTAAACCCCATAACGCTATCAAATTCTCGTGTGGGATAAACCTCTTCCACAAAGTTCACGTCTAATCTCTGTGACTTAAGACATGGCATTAAGCTAACAGACCATCAGATTTATAAGCTTCCTTTATATAAATACTGAACAAAAAATGCAAGTGGCTATGGAACAACTCAGTGATATTCTGCATGTTCTCTTCTACAACTTACAGCTTCTTTTCACAATCCCTTCTCTACTACTTTTATGCTGCTTTAAGCCACAGGGAAAGCTTCAGTAACTTTTCAGTTCAGAAACAATAATTTCTATCTTGAAATAGCATAAAAAACAGTAGGATCAGATTTTTAATATGACCACTGTGCCTTTCCAAAAAAAAAAAAAAGTCAGTATTTGCGGCAAGGAGAGGACAGACAAACTATGTTAAATCATATCAAATATACAGTGACCTTTACATGTCTTTTTGGACTAACGTAAAACGTTGTTTTAAAAAAACAAGTAATTTTGTTGATGTAATATTAAAGAGTACCTGAAAATAATTCGTATCATTTACTGAGGAAATTAAGACAATTAACAAATAACTGACAATTCACTTATTTTCTAAATGGGTTTAAGTATTTCCTTTTCTTTCTTCAATATGTGTCTGTAAGCTCAGTCTACACTGGCTGCACACAAATGAGCAGGAGTGCTGTAGGTTACTGCACACTCGCTTTCCAACACAGTCAAACACCAATACATAGAAGGCAATTAGATACCATACATTTAAAAATGACAAATTATAACATCTTTTTACATTATTCAAAATCATACCAGATCTCTTCCATAATGATTTCTTACAATAAAAAAATCTCCAAATCAAAATTTAGTCTCTTATAATAGCCAATGCAGATATCTAAATGGAAATTAAAATATAAATATGTTTTTTCTGCTTAGCGAAACTTTTTCCTTGAGTTCTACTGGTTTTTTTCTTTTTAAAACTGTACTAAAGGATTGTGTTTTAAAAGCAAAAATCATTTAACATTAAGAGCAGAGAAATGCTTACCAAACAACAGAAACATGTATCCATTATTCCTACCAGCTCAGGTGAAGTGAGATCCTTTATTTTAATGGTGCCATCCTTAGAAAACAAACAAAAAAAAACCAAACCATCAAGACTATGGAAGCCTATAGGCAAAACACAACGTATTATTTGTACAGCCAAAAAGAACATTACAATTTGGTTCAGACTTCAGAGTATTTGTGTACCACTAGCTTCAATTATCAGCTCCATAATGTGCTTCAAATTCTGAAAAAAAACCTGCTTTCCCATCATTGTGTTGAACACTGACTGAACAAAGCTACTCAAAGAGAAAGCTGAAATAAAATCTCTGATTCATGAGTAGCCAATAAAAGTTTAAACCCAGTCAACACCTAAATCACTAAACAATACATATAATAATAAAGACTGAACAAGGAATAATATGCAGGACCCATTTTTGAGTACTGTTTTTTACTGTGCTGATTTCAGTCAGGACAGAGTTAATTTTCTTCACAGTAGCAGATATGAGGTTGTGTTTTGGATCTGTGTTTTTTAGTTGGTGTTAAGGAGTGTTTGTGTCAGTTCATGGGCTATTTCAGCTGTTGAATCTGCACCCATGTTCCCAACTTTCTCACTACAAGCAGCAGGAGCAGGGGAACCCAGACAGTTCAGACAGCTAACCCAAACTGACCAAAGGGGTATTTCATTCCGCAGAATGCCATGCTCAGTTTATCAGCAGGGTGGGCTGGGGGAGGGGCATAGTTTGCCCCTTTGCCAGCTTGCTGGTTTGTTAGCTAGCTTGTTCATTTAGCTCATGTGTTGGTGAGTCCACTGGCTTTCCCAGTCGTGCTGTTGCTCATGGGGCTCACTCAGGCTCTGCTTCGCTCTCGAGCTGTGGCTCTCAGGCTCTCTGGCCCTGACTCTCACTACTCAGGATGTGGTTGTGTATCAGGCAGTAAACAACTGTATCATTTGTTTTATTTTCATTACATGTTATAAGCAATATTGTTAATATTGTTAGTATCACTATAATATTCATTCATATTCAGTTATTATATTGTTCTTATCTCAATCCACAAGGTACCTTGCCTTCTCCTATAATTCTCCTCCTCCACTGGAGGAGGTGGGGGAGGTGAGCAAGCAGCTGTGTGGTACTTCATTGCTAGCCAGGGTTAAACCACAACATTTACACTGCAGATACATGTGGAGTTTTACTGCCTTCAAGGTCAGGATCAAGGCGGCAGCAATCCTACTCGTTTCATTCAATTTGTCCAATGTATGAAATTCTGCATACATTCTACATGACTCAGATGTCCAGTATTTTGCAGAGAATTCTCTTAGTCCAGCCAAAACAAGGTCCATGTAAATAAAAACAAAACAAAAAGACCTTTTTTGTCTGTGAGTGCAGCACTTTTTCCAAAATAACAAAGTTTTTCAATCTCCCTCCACCAATTTACCTGGACCACGCATCAGAAGTTAAGCATTACTGTCAGTGTTGTTCAACTAGCCAGACTCTGTTCAAAGCTAATGAACCAATAGTCTCAAAGTGTGAATTTCCAGCTTCTGTAAAGAAGCTGGTTTCCATTCTGCTTAGAGGGACTAACCAAGACATCTTTATACAAAGACACATTCTGGGGAAGCACCAGGCAACTTGCAAAACCAGTTCTGAAACTTATTTATTTGAGGTATCAACACCCAACAATTTCACAGTACAGTTCAGTGGAACAGTTAGCACCATTGTGACAAGGCAGGTAACAAAAATGGTAAACATTACAAGCTATTTCTTACTTACTTATCTGAAATAAAAAAGAAAAAAAGCAATGTTCCTAAAGACAGAAAACTTAAATTATGTTGAATCATGATTAACTGCAATCTGGTAAAACTATATCATATTGTTAAAGACAGTGTGGGCAAAACCACAAAAGTCACACAAACCTTAATAGCTTGCTCGAAGTTAAGAACCTTTCTATTAACTTGGTTTCCAATCATACCAGCATCCATCTTGGGATCCATCATTTCAATGGCAGACATGGCTTCGAAAAGACCAAAACTAAGAATGCCAATAAAAAAATATTCTGAATTTAATTATTTTATACAAAACAGTCTTCACAAACCAGTGTAAAAGAATATACAATGCCAAACTGAGCACACCGTATTCATATTCTGACTACAGACAATAAGATACAGCATGTGAACATTACTACTGATCTTCAGAGATGATGGTTTTCAGGGATTTAAGGATCTCTCAACAAGTAAGCACAGCAAATAGATCCCCTGAAGTAAAAGAACACTCTTAGCCTCTTTCAAAGCTGAAGCAAACTCCTGAGTCAAATATCCCATTACTACAGCTATGCACACTTGTTTCTATACAACTTAAAATGACATCACATCTTTTTAAAGATCACGTTGCATAATAAACTGATAGAATCACAGAATGGTTTGGGTTGGAAGGGACCTTAAAGACCATCTAGTTCCAACCCCCTGCCATGGGCAGGGACACCCTCCACTGGACCAGGTTGCTCAATCCAGCCTGGCCTTAAACACTCCCAGGGATGGGGCATCCACAGCTTCTCTGGGCAACCTGTGCCAGTGCCTCACCACCCTCTCCCAGAAGAATTTTTTCCTGGTATCTAATGTAAATTTGCCCTCTTTTAGTTTAAAGCCGTTACCCCTTGTTGCTAAAGGCCCCCCGCCCCCCCCCCCCCCCAGCTTTCTTGTAGGCCCCTTCAGGTACTGGAAGGTGCTATAAGGTCTCCCCGGAGCCTTCTCTTCCCCAGGCTGAACAACTCCAACTCTCTCAGCCTGTCCCCATTGAAAAGGTGCTCCAGCCCTCTGAACAGATCTGCAGCCCTCCTCTGGACTCTTTTCAACAGGTCCATGATGCTAACTGAACAAGCTGTTCTTTACTATGTTACATCCAAAAAGTCAAGTAAGAGACGTCCCCCACAAGCTATTGACAATACACGTCACAGACTGACAATATGTGCAGGTCTCATCTGTGTAAAGTTGATTTTCTTGTGCAGTTAAACAATTTATTTTCATCTTTAAAATACTTTCATCTCACGTTCTTCAATGAATTCATCAAGATTTTAGTACCTTTTTTTTTGGGGTTTTTTTTCTTAGTGCGTAGAGCTCTCCGTTTCTGTTTTAGCATGTAATTTAAGAATTACATTAAAGCAAATGAATTGTTTATCCTAAACTTGTCTGTGACATTTGAGGCAACCAGATTTAAAAGCTTAACGTCCTTGTGGCATTTTTTTAATAAAAGCACATCCAGATAAAATAGCTGAGTAGGTTCAGCAATGTCAACACCACTGATAATAAGATTTGCTGCAACCTTCTAATCCAGACTGATTAACTGAAAACATCAAGTTGTACTGGCACGATAAGAAATGTGCAGCATTCATACAGTTGCATCATATACAGAGTGTTGAGGACAAATGATATGCTGAATACTTCAACTATTTTCTCAAAAGTAGAAGTTTAAAAAAGCTTAGTTGGTAATTGTGCTGGTTTAAGGCAGGAAAGAGTCCATTTTCTTCATGGCTCAGATGGCTGGCTGAAGGAGTATTTCATTCCATGGTATGAATATTCCATGAATAGGTGGGAAGTGGCCTCGGGGTGGGGAGGGGGGAAGCGTCATTAACTTTTTTTGCTAACTCTTTAGCACAGTTGTTAGCAGTCTGGGGGGAGGTTCATTTGTTAGGGAGTTGGTGGGTCGGTGGGTTTTTCCCAGTTGTGTTGTAGCCCCTCGGCTCTGGGGCTCTCTGGCTCTGACTCTCACTACTCAGGACCTAGCTGTGTGTTGGTCGGCACAACGTGAGCAATTATATCGTATGTTCTATTGTTTTAATTACTTATGAGCAGTAGTGCTGTTAGCAT
This sequence comes from Rhynochetos jubatus, assembly GCA_027574665.1. NCBI lineage: Eukaryota > Metazoa > Chordata > Aves > Eurypygiformes > Rhynochetidae > Rhynochetos > Rhynochetos jubatus. The sequence continues at coordinate 34,567,901 of CM050690.1, forward strand.
TATTAGCATCACTATAACACTCATTTACATTTAATTATTAAATAGTTCTTATCTCACTTTTACAAGCTTCCTTGTCTTTTCCTCCGTCTCTCTTCCTCCACTGGGAGAGGTGGGGAGGTGAGCAAGCGGCTGTGTGGTACTTTACTGCTAGCTGAGGTTAAACCACGACAGCAATGTTTACCAATAAGCAAACCGTGCAGGAACGTATTTGCACTAATCCTACCTAAAAAACAGAGCTATCTCGCGGGCATACTTACAGCTTGTCATGAAGCAGTTCTCCTAACTTCAGTTCTACAAAGGAACAGAACAGGATAAACAATTACAATCATCCTTCTAGCACAACTTTTCCAGGATAGTCTTGTCACTCAAATTGATGCCAAGAGAATAAGGGGTGGGAAGCAGACCAGACATTCCTACTCCACCTTCACTTGCTTTTACTTACAAAGCACTTTCCAGACTGAAAGGCTAAAAAAGGCCAGTTGTCCAGTCTTCCCTTACCCATTTCTGTTATTTCAACAGTTAAAGGGATTTTAGAATTACCAAATAGTAGCATCTGAATAGCCTGGGACACAGCACAGCAGTTTTCTGTGCTCCTGTATGTAGACATCTAATTTTTTTTCCAGGGCAGTGTACTGAAAAGCTTGCTTTTCCCCACTACTTCCAATGAAGCCTTTAGATGTATCTGATGGGTACACAAACACTGTACCACTAATATATGCAAATTACTTGATGGCATAAGGAAATGTTGTTTATCATTACGTAATACTGGGTATGGTTAAGCTGCGGTTTTATATTTAGTTTTCTTTAATGTCACAAAACCAGTTGACAAGATAAAATCACTGTCATAGTCAACTAGCATTAGTATCTAGTAACAACAAAGGCACTGTTTAAATGGAAGCAACTGCTTCCCCAGGACTGGGATGCACTGCATCTCCCCAGAAGCTCAGCCTTGTTTCAAAGATGGAGAAACTGACCAATTAAATGAATGAATCACTGTTCCCTGCAGATCAAAAAACATACAGGAAAAAAACACAGAGTGGTGATTCTGCATGGAAGAATGAGGTTTCAATTTGGCAGAAGCGATAGGAAAAAAAATTTTTGCAAAGAAAAAAAAGCAGGGTGCAAAAGCACACAAGAAGAAAAAACATGACTTATAAAAGATATTTATATCATCTGGAAAAGGAAGCAAGCAATATTCTTCTGATATTTCCAGCCTCACAGTTAAACACAGGGAATGCCAGAATCAATGTACTCCATTCACCTGGAGCTTGAAACTGGGTCAAACTATTGCCCGAAACACCCTGAAGAACTGTGCCTAGTTCTCCAAACGATCGCGAGCTTTCTCAGAACACAAGCAGCGCAACTCACCTCTACAGGCTTCTTCAAAATCCTGGGTTATATCTATCCAGCTTGTATTACCCTTTTCCATCTTGTCAGGCATACCGAGTTCCCAGCCTGAATCATCATCTTCTACCGAGGCTTTCATAACCATGATAGCGCCTCTTTATATCTGTATCAGAGACACCGCACATTACGCACAAATTAGAAAAAGTGCTTCACGGGAGTAATTATTTTTTTGCTTTCAAGAATCAGGTGAGAAAGGTGGACTAACTCACCTGATTTCATTTAAACAGATGTCACTGCATAAAACCAGCCCAAAAAAGTTTTAACAGCAATTCTTTAAAACAAAAAAAACCCCTCGTTTTCTTATTCACCATTTCTCTACAACTCGCTTGCAAGCTATCAGATGACAGACACTAAACCTTAGGAGCAGAGAGGTGTAATAAAGTGTGGAGTCAAACTGGAGATAAAATGGGAACCAGTATCAAGAAATCCCCTTTCAACAGACACAGATACCACAATATTTTGTTGCTGTTAGCAATACACCTGTCCCCCCACCGCTCCTGTGAAAGGAATTTAAAAGGGGGAACTGTAAAACCAACCACACAAAGGGTTTTTTATTCGTACAAAACGAATTTGCGAAAACGCGCGTATTTCCGGTGATTTCTTTCACAGAAAGTAACAAGATGATCGCGGCGGCTTCCGAGCGGGATGCAGCGGTGACACTGCACCACGCAGCTACGCTGAAGGGGTTCTGTGCTCTCTCGGTATGCCCTGAAGAAGGCCGCGTTCTGCCCCCGAGAGCAGCGATGTTACACCCCGACAGCACCCGGCGCGGACGCTCCGCGCCAAGGCCCCCGTGACAGCCGGCACCGGGAGGCTTCCGCAGACACAAAGGGGGCGGGCGTGGGCTCAAGGGGATTTCGGTAACCAGCGCACGAGTGCCCTCGCCGGAGCAACGCTCGGCTCCTCGTCAGCGCGCCCCCAGCCCTCGAGACACCGCGGGGACCGCCGCGGCTCAGCGGGCTGGGCTGAGGGAACACCTGGGAAACCCCCACAACACGGCGACGTCCCGGCCTCGTCCGCCCCGCAGCTCACCGGGCTCTGCCCAGACACCGCGCGGCTGCACCCCCGCCCGCGACCCCCAGAACCCACCGGTCAGCACCTTCGCTACGCTCCGACTCGCACCGAGCACGGCGAACGGCCGCGCGCTGACAGACCGATGGGGGACTCCTCCGGCCACACCGGACACGCACCCTCACTTACCGCGACCCCGCAACCGGACACTACCCGGGCGGCCGCCGCCTTGCGCATGTGTAGACCACAGGCGACCGCCGCCACCGCTCTGCGCATGCGCAGGCCGCCGCCGCCGGCAGCGGCCCGCCAACCCAGCCCGGCGCAGGCGTACACGCGCCACAGCGTCCGACAGCGCCCCCGCGCGGCGCTCACGAGCCCGGCCGCCGCCAGCGCCCGCCCGTCGTCAGGCGGGGGGGGCGGGCCCGGGCCCGCTGCGGCAGCGGCCGCCGTGCAGAGGCCGGTGCTGGTGAGGGTGCGCTGGGCGACCCTGTGGTGTGGGAGAGGCGGGAGGACCCCTCCGCAAACCTGCGGCCGCCTGGCTCGGGCTGGGAGGAGGAAGACCGAGAAGGGGCCTGAGGCCTGGCGCGATGTGGAGGCCGCGGGCGGGCGGGCCCGGTTCCACCCCAGCAGGCGTGTGCGGTGCTTCGCTTGTCAAAAACACCAGGCATCAACGCCCGCAGCAGTTTGGAAAGGTAACACGTGTTCGCTGCGGTAACCCCCGAGCTGAGATGCTTTGAGAACACCAAGGCACTTTAACACCACGCGGTGAATGGCGCGTTGATGGAGCGCTGCGAAGGACCGATCTGACTTCTGGTACCTGTGACACTCGCATGGGAACATCCAGGGAAATAAAATCGCTTTTTGCTTATTTACAGGTTATACACACACAATTATTTGGGGCGGGGGTAGATTACAAAAGTTACCAGCATTTAAAACACGTTGGTGCCTAATACAAAAGTATCTCCTTTTTCTTAGTCAAGCACATATGTGTGGGATCCACAAGGTAGCCCTCAAACAGAAAAGATGTACTCCAGGTGCTTCTTGGTGGTTGTGTCCAGAACATGTTGTGTGCTTCCTTCTTGGTGAAGTGAATATAGGTTTAAGAATTCGGAGGAGCTTGTCTCAGTGCTAATTACGGAGTACCTTTTCTTCTGTAATACAGTAAGAACACATCATCGTATAGTTGACTTAAATAGGCTGCTTTGTTTAAGAAAACTTCAGCTAACCATGTACCAGTTTAGGGTGCAGTCATTCGATTGCCTGCTATTTTTGTCTTTCCAAAATGATGTTACATTAATTTTGAAGGTACTGATGTATTTTATATGAGTTTGTAATACAGAATGTCTATTTTTACACTGCAGAAACTCATACTAAAGCATTATGAATTTTTTAAGAATACTTGAGAAGTGAGCAAACTTGTCTTCTACTGTTCAGCTTAAAGGGGGGAAAAAATCCTGTAAAGGAATTTTCACCAGCATAAGCAAAAAGGTATCTGCAGTCTTTGAAGTACTGTGTGCACAAAGGTTGATTAAATCAACTGGAAAAACATAATTTACCTGTAAGTTTTGTCTGTCTATAATGTATTCTCATTATGCTTTGGATGCTATCCTTAAAACCAGCTAAATAAATGGAAGCAGATTTAAGAGATAACTTTCCTTTGTTTGCCCTAAGGATCGAGTATCTTAAGTTACTTACTGACCTGCTTGTACAAAATTACATCATTTGTTTATCATCTTTTTAATAACGGAGAACCCTCTTCTGAGAAGAAGTGCCTTAAGTCCATCGTGGGAAGAGAGGTCACCTGCTGCAAGTTACTTTCGGTTAGCTTTCCCCCAGGAAGTAGCTATCACACAGTAATTTATGAAGATTATTCTTTACTTTTTTCCTTGCTTAAAGTACTGATTTTTCAGGAACTTAGCATTGCTTTGGATGCCATTGTAAATGGAAATAATTGGTGCAGGGAGAAAAGGAAAATGGAGATATGTGAAAGTATGCAAATACTTTCATAAATAGAAAGAAGGTGACCTTTAGCTGGGCCAAAGTCTATTTTAATTCTTGCTGTTCTCCAATGTGACTGTATATGCAAGAATTTACCACAGGCTCTTCCAGATTAAGGGCCTGTTTAAAAACAAAGCAACCTGAAAAACTTGCCCTGTTTGTGGGTTCATAGTACTTAGCTGACAGCTTTGTCCTAATGTAAGATGTCCAAGTCTGGTGCACTGATATGACTAAAAATAGCGATGGTAGTAGTCAGGATACGGAGAAGTAGCAACATACTGCCCTCAGTGCACAAATAAAACGCCATGCGTAACTTTGCTTGCTTTTTTAAACTGTGAGTATGGAGGTTTTTGCTTGACTGAAACACACAAGATTCACTCTTGGTTTTGGTTGGGTTTTTTTTTTGTTGTTGTTTTTTGGTGTTAATATCCTGCATATATAAATTGTTATAGTCAGTAGGCATGTGGAAAAAAGTGGCTTATTTGGTATGAGCCTTTGAAACATCACTTCAGAAATTTGTCCCCTTCCTGAACTGAAAAACAACATCCACTCCTTCCCAACCCCAATCCCCAGAACACTTAGGTGAAAACATCCACCAGGGTACAAACCTGTACGTACTGAATTACTCTGTAAAAAAGAATATTGATGGGTTATTTCATTTGTAGTATTCCAAAAGCAAGAGTAGGTGAATGAACCACAGATGTAAAGCTGAACTGAAATTCTTTTGTATGCATGTATACACATGTAACAGCACAGAAGATCTTCTCAGAGGTGAAAAAGAACAGAGGCTGTTGTTGGAAAAGTACCAAGTGTTCTAATGGTCAAGGACTAATCATATATCTAGAGATGAAGAGCCAAAATCAAATTCCCCAGTGTGTATGTAGAAGCAAGCATTGGCTTTCAAATGAAGGAGTGATTGTTTTTTAGTAGAGGAGAGCTGGAGCCCTGTTCATGATCTGGAACTGACTGGTAGCGGCATTCATTATCTGGAACTGACTGTGTAAGTGCAGAACAGAAACAGGCAAAGCAGGCTTAACTAGTACAGGTTAAGATTTAATAGGGAACAATGAATAGCCAGGTGATGATTACAAAGGAAGCGGGTAGGACCTAATAATGCTTAGACACTGCTACGCATTAAAGCATTTTGAAGAGCTTTTAATTATTCTTCTTGCTTTTCCTACTCTCAGGGGGGATAACAATTAACTGTTACAATTATTTGTGATTATTTGGCTCTACACTCTGATCCTGGAAGTCATATTGTACTGCTTACATAGTAGTAGATGATGATTTAACAGACTAAAAAATGCAGTTGGGAATGGGGAGCCTGTCTTTGTCTGAAAACTTGTGTCTCTGCTTGAATGTCCACAAGTTGTTGCTTGATTAATTTCTTGTACTGATTTGTCAAAAATACTAAATTAATGCAATGTGATTTGTATAAACACATAAACTGCCTTTTTAGCTTGTGATGCTGGATGGTGTCCTTGCCTTTCCACATTATGTGTAGCTTGACATGTATTTGTTACTTTTTTTCCTAAGTGGTTGGATTGTCCTATTAACAAGTAAATACCAAAATCAGAGACTTAATTTTGTGTGGAATCCAGGTGTTCCACAAGGCAGTAGTACTGTTGCTGCTATTTTTAGAGAAGACTGCCTAGCTCCCCACCAAGCTTTCACTTACTGGCAATGTAATTGGGTGTTACTGAATCACGAAGGTTGGAAAAGACCTATAAGATCATCTAGTCCAACCATCAACCCAACACTACCGTACCCACTAGACCATGTTCCTTGAACACCTCCGGGGATGGTGACTCCACCGCATCCCTGGGCAGTCTGTTCTGATGCCTGACTACTCTTTCAGTAGAGAAGTTTTTCCTAATGTCTCATCTAAACCTCCCTTGATGCAACTTGAGGCCCTTTCCTCTTGTCCTATCACCAGTTACCCAGGAGAACAGACCAACACCCACCTCCCTACAACCTCCTTTGAGGGAGCTGTAGAGACTGATCAGGCCTCCCCTCAGCCTCCTCTTCTTTCACCTTGTTTTCAAAACACCACAGCTTTATGATTTTCTCTGGCTAAATAAAATGTTGTTTGCAGTAGTTTTGTGTGCTTGTTAAAGACTTGACTTGAAATGTAAAATTTTGTGAAATCAAAAGAATAATGAACCATTACGTTAACTTCATAGCATCAGATAAATATTTAGAATTGTATTCTGTTTAACATTATTTTTAAGTATGTCATTACCAAAGATTCAATGGATAAACAATTCACTTTTGCACACAGTAATGTGTTTGAAAGCAAACAAAGCTAGTACGCTATAGCCAATTTTTTTAAAGGTAAACTTGTTCTCTGTAGAAATGAATCCTAAACTTGAAATCACTTTATCTGACAAAAAAAAAAAAAATTTTCAATCAATGACCTCTGTCTTTTTATAAACAGATGTTTTGCTAGTAAAAATAGGAGTTCTGAACAGAACAATCTTTTGGGTGAAATAATTAAAATAACTGCAGCCCCCTCCCCTCCAAAAAAATAGCTTTCATTTTCTGCATTCTTTGTTTACATTAACAATGAGAAAAGTTAATGAGTGTCAGTAATGATACAAGTATTGTATTTGGTATGTTTCTGTCGCTTGTTTTTTGTTAAATGAACTTGCACTTTTTGCCAGTCTTAGATTAATTGGATCTACTTTTGCATAGATTTTCCATTTTCTTCAATAGAGATTTCTCTTATTTTTACAGATTCATTTTTATCACATGCCAGGACACTTACAGAGCTGTTTAAAAACATTCTTTTCTTAACTAATTTAAGTAAACTGACTTTGACTTCAGCTTTAAAAAATTTGAGAGATTTTTATGTACACCCCCCTTATTTGCTCTTCACTTGCCAGAGCCTGCGTGGCACTATTTTTGTCTTTGCCTGAGTCATACTTCAGTTTATTCCATGTCTTCTGCTTTGCTTTAGACAGTTATGCATTCAGAATAATTCCATGAATAGAACTTCACAGAAAATTTGTAGCTGTACCGTTTGCCATTTTAAAATATTCTCTCTTAATCGTTGTCAGCTGTGACGGCTGTTGCGGAACAGGCAGGACTGTTCCCACCTGTGGCCCATGTGCTGGTTAATTCCTGCATTCTGATTATCTGCAGTCTTCTCATTCACACTAGATGACTGGAGAAACCTGTAAGGTAGGAGAGGGAGAAATCTCCTTCTGAATACATGTTGTATTTTCTGATCATAACCCATAGGTTTACAAGTTCTAGGAAGCATAATTGATGCTGAATTATTTGCTGAAGGAAGGCCAAGTGAATAATAAAACCAAGGGTGACTGGTTATACGCCTTAATGACTCCTGTCCATTCATGTTAACACAGTGGCAAGGGGACTTAATCACTCATTTATGCATAAATTATATGATTACGGACTAACGACTCTGTTACACAACTTTAAACTTGAATTAATTCCACCAAACCTCTAGCTGACCTTCCTGATTTAATGGCTAGAAATTGGCGGATGGGAGTGTTGTCTCAAATCTGGGTTCTTCACCTGCTGTGCAATAAGCCGATCCACACGCAGAGTCGAGGTATCTGTTTATGGCATGTCTGTGCAGAGATGGGTGCTGGGTGGTGACTCCACAAAGCCAGCACACCTTTTGAGAAAGAAGGCAGGTCTTGTATACAGAATAATAACAGAGAAGAAACCGCCACAGTGAATGATGAGTCTGTCAGTTATTACTGCTATCTTTACATAGGACAGCAGAAATTTACCCTTCTCCTCTTTTCTTGAGACTCCTGTTGCCTTTGTTGGAGAGCAGTTTGGCCCTGTCAAGGTCTGATGGCCCGGGAAAAGCTCCTCTCCCTGGGGCCACCCCTACCCGTCCCCCCATTCATCAGCTATGCAAGCCAACCTGGTTGGGAAACCTAGAGTTTTTGTGATTGTTAACCCTTTTCTTGTGACACCACTAGTTAACTAGACACACTGTATTTAGCCAGTCCCAGACAGGCAGACTGAGATCTCCACTCCGTCACAGCAATGGAAAAGCACCCCCTGGTCCTAACCTGTGCTGTTCCTGCTGACGTGCAGCTTTGTTCTGTGTCTGGACGGTGCAGACCTGTGTGTTCCCTGTGCAGATCACCCACGGGCAGTGGCATGGACGGTGAGCAGAACTTAGCATCCTAAGGCTGTGACACCATCCCGGTTAATGGAGTAACAGACAGTAACTGTAACCAATTATTCGGGTGAAACAGCCCTCAGAAAGAGCTGCCAACTGCCTCCCAAATGCACAGCTACTTCCCAGACAGTAGAAAATTCCTGGATTGTTTATTCCTGCCTTTGCGAGTGGAACTGATAAGACCGTGTAAGACGGTAGTTTTAAGTGCTGCAGCCAGGTATATGCGTTTTGAAGGGCAAGATGAGTAAAAGTGTGTACAATTGAAAGGATCTGAAATCTGCTTTTCACTGAGTAAGGTTTCAAACGGATAACTCCATGGTTACGGGACGTTATTGGGAAATGAACCTTACATGTTTCTGTAGCGATTGTGCCTTTATCATTAGCTGTTACTGGTATAAATGACATTTGAACTGGATTTCAATTTACCAGGCTTCACTAAAGGGCTGCTTCTGCTCTGTAAGTTCTGTAAACTCCCACTGTACAGGTCTGACCCCGGAATGGTTAGCAGTTTCCTTTCCCCATTTGCGGGACTTGACGAGAAGGGAAGTGTTCCCGCTTGGTTGTGACGGATTAACAGGTGTCAGGGAGGGAGATTAAACTGCCCACCTCCAGAAGTCGTCAGTGTCACCGAGTGGCTCAAAACCGGGCACGCAGAGGCTGATTTGCCATAAAACGTGACGGGTTTTATGTGTATTATTTCCCTTTTGCAAAGTTGTGGGGTTGTTGGGTTGGTTTTTTTTTTTTGGGGGGGGGGGGGGAGGGGGAAGGGAAAAGAATGAAGCCTTTGGCTCTTACAAATCGCTAACATGAGCTTCCTTACTTGCGCCGGCGCTTCCTCGGTGCCCCGGGCAGCCGGGATCCGTGGCTTTCCCCGCGCTGCCGTGAGAAACGGGCCGCGGAAGGTCCGCGGGGCGGAGCACGGGGCGCCGCTCCCCCCCCAGGCACGTCCGCGCCGCTCGTCACGCTCGCCCCGCACCCGTACGATTCCCGCACGCCCCCCGGCTCAGGCATCCTCCCATCGCCACCCGGCCCGGCTCCGCTCCTCCACCCGCGGACGGCTGGGGCCGCGCAGGCCGGGCACTGCGCTCCCCCCATCCCCGCCCTCCGGGCTCCGGCGGCGGCGCGGGGCGCCTGCGCGAGGCCGGGGCGCGGCAGGGCGGGTGGGCCGTGACGCGCTGCGGTGCGCGCAGGTCCCCGCCGCTGCCGCCGCTCGCATGGAGACGGCGGGGGCGCAGCGCGGAGCCGCCGCCCGGGCAGGGTACGGCGCCCCCGCCTGAGCGGCGCGGGACGAGGGGCGCCCCTCCTACCGCCTCGCTCTCGTGACGGCAGCGGCCGCCGCCGTCGCGAAGGTAAAGCCCCGCGGGCGGGCATCGGTCTCAGCAGCGCTGGCCGGGCCGCAGCGGCCGGGCGGGGCGGGGCGAGGCGCCGGCGGGAGGGGTCGGGACCGAGGCGGGGCGGGGTCCGCCCGGCCGGCGGATTTTCCTCTGCGCCGGGCTGGCTTTTTCTCCGGGCCCGGTCCCGTCGGGGAGCGGCAGGTGCGGCGGGGAGGCGCACGAACGCGGCAGTGCTCTCCGTGCCCCTGCGGAGGGGTGTTACGGGCCCTACGGTAGGAGCGGTACCTGGTGTTGAGGTCGAGGGGTGGAGCCGGCGGCGCCGGTGACCGCCGGGTGCGTTCCATCCTCCGCGGTGCGGTGCGCGGCCCTTCGGGCACGCTTCCCGGCGGGGTGGGCACTGTGTGGAGCACACGGCGGCAGGAATGACGCGTAGTGTGCCATGCGGCACAGCCTGCCGAACGACGCTCCTTGGGCAGGAGCTTAATAAGGTTTTGGGTGGGTTTTCTTCTTTTCCTCTCTCCTCTTAGAGTTATGGACCGCAGCCCGTATTTCTGCAGGTGTCGCTTCAGGGGCTTGATGGAGGGAATCTGAGAAATAGGCTGTATGTCAGGAGGGTGGTGTGGTGTTTTTCTTCGGCGTAAACTGTTTTCAGTCACAGAGCTTTGTCAGATGTTTAAGGATCCTGACCTGGATGAACTTTTCTTATGCGCACTGACGGCTGTGAGCTTTACGGGGTATGTTGTGGGCAGAGATGAGGTTCTTCGATGTATCTTCTATGGTGTAAAAACACTATGAAACTTCTGTATAGCCTTGTGGTACGAATGACTTTTTTTTTGGTATCTGTATTTCTCAGTCACGAGGGAATTGGCTTTCCAACCAGTGCATTCCCTACTAATGATGTTCTTCATTTCACACACGTGTTTCTCTAACCTTCATTTCATGAAAAGGCTTTCCTGGTTTGCAGGTAGCTTTCAGTGTATGCCGGTGCTGCGTGTAAGGATGGGTGGCAGGATGCTGCTGATGGGATAGCCCCACCTTCTGGTTAATCCTTCAGTGAAGTCATACCTGTGACCTAAGTGTTTTTCTGGAAATTGTGTACCTCATGGTGTGCGTTGTGAGTGCAAGTCTGTGTTGGAATACCCTTTTATTTTTTGACCTGAGGAGTGGCAAGACAATCACTTTTTCTGGCGACCTTCCTGTTTAATGTTAAGATAATCTTATCCCATGCCCCTGTTTCTGCAAAACAAATTTGTATGTCTCAGTTGACTACTGCGATATTTTTTTTTATGGCAGCATAAATTAAGGGAAGTAGTGTGTTTTTTTTTTTCCAAAGCTTCATAAAAATAAGTTTCTCCTTTTTTTTTTTTTTTTTTCCTTCAAAAGGGGAGGAAGGGCTCCCAAACCAAGGAATAGTGTTAGCGTGTGAAGGGATACCTGATCTGTGCCTGTGTGAAGGGATACCCGATCTCAGCTTTCAGTTCAGGTTTTGGAGATGGCCGTGCTTCTACCTAAGTTTTCATATGCAAGAAATTCACAAATTGTCTTCCAAATGTAAGCTTTTGAACTTGGTAGATTATTCAGTTGTTTTGGTAGTAGAAAGTAACACGCAATCAGCTGGTTGTATTAGTTAGCTTACTGCTGCTGTGAGAAAGTTCCCTGAAGTTATGTGTGAGAAGCTACAGAGAGGGAAAAACTTGGGAGAAGGCTCTCTGAAGTCCTCTTGGCTTACAGAAGGAGCTTGCTATTTCACCTCATGTTTAGGTTTTAGTGTAGGGAAAACATTCAGCTTGTCACTCAACAACTTGTCAGTGATGTATCTTATGATTAGAGACTTTGCAGTCTTTAAAATTCATGGTGATAGTCTGATGGACATATCTAGGAACCACCTGTTTGGGGGCTCTCAGTGTATTAAGTGAAATTTCTCTTTGAATGCCAGTATTTGCGAGCTGCTTGCTCTTAGGAGGTAGCAATTCATATCGCAGGAACAAATATCTGAAAGAACTGAAAGCTGCTGAAGTCACCCTGGCCCTGGACTGTAACTGCAGTAATTAAAGTGTTTAAACTCCTTCAGCAACTTATAGGGGGAGTCAGGTTTCTTGGGGTGAGTATGAGAGTGCTGAACAGGGCAGCTGCTTGGTTGAGTGCTTAGGAGGGATTTATAATGACAGTGTATCTCTGGGTAGGTTTTCAAGCCCTGCCACTATCCACAGCTTAACTGTCCAATATCCTGTGCTAAGCATCAAGAAGATTATGAACCGTTCAGCGTGTGTCCTGGATACATGGACGATTCAGCATGGTTTACACTTGGAAATACAATTTTGTAACAGTTAAACATAGAAATACTTGAAGTGAGGGAGGGAGGAGGTGAGTACCCAAACATCCTTCCTTTCTTTTGCAACAGGTACAGAGATGAAAGTCCTGAAACTGTCATCCTAAAAACTTAATACATTAAAAGGCATGTATAAATTTTCACTAACTCTTTAAAAATCCTTACAGTTTATGAGAAGCAGGATGTCCAGGGTTTTGCATACTGTAGGTAGGTAATACTGTTTTAGTTGCTTCAAATACAATTCATAAGCTAAATGGTACAAATCAAGGTTTTGAAAGTGAGAATGGTTGCTTAGAGTTTTGTGGATTGTGAGATGATTGTGTTTCTGTGTACTAATAAGGCTGAAGGGCTGCAAGTATATTCGAGTAAATAAATCTACAACATGGAGCCACAGATTCTTTTTCTGTCCCTTTTTTTTTTTTTTTTTTCTTTTCTTCTGGATTAAAACCAGGCTTGAGGGTTTGGTTTAACTCTGCTGGTGAACTAGCAAGTTGAGGTGTTTGGGTTGAATTCTTCACAGACTGACCGTAGCCATCAGGCTAAGGTGTAAGCTGAAGAAGCAGTTGGTGGGTTAGGAAAGCACCTCTGACAGTTAGCACTCTATCAATGAAGCATACCCAAAAGCTGGAGAAAGTTACTGGGTTTCCAGTTCTCATTCAGCTTTTGGTCTAAGGAATTGCTTAGTTTCTGCTATGATTGTCCTTTCCCTCCCGGCTATTTTTATTGCCCCCTTTTTCCTCCCTGTGCCATTCACCTTCTACCTGATGAAAGGGTTATGCTAGCTGGGCAAGAAGTATCTGACTTTTGCAGTATTTCTGTCAACTTAAATCATGCAAGCTTTGAATGTGATACTCTGTGGGCCTGGTGATGGCAAGTTTGTCGTGTCTTGAGGAGTAACCTTAAGCTTGCTGTGCTGTCAACTTTCTAGGAGCTTCTTTCCAGGCAAGAAATGAAGCACTGTTTTCTTATTTTGCTCTTTTCCCAATAAATGCTGCTTTTTTCTTTTTTTTTTTTTTTTTTTTTTTAATAGGGGATCACTGTTAGATATTTACAGCTTTTTCTGGCTACGTGTATTAGACTTTGTTTTTACAGTTAAGCAGACTGGTGGTAATCGGCTGCATGACATAGTTGGCAAGCTGCGGTACAGGGCTTTGGTGCTGCAGCCTTCTGTGAAGCTTTATGTATGTCATTTTGAATGTCTGATTACATACTGCAGTTTGTCTAGTTACCTCAGAAAGTCAGCACTTTGCTATAGGGCGGCAGTGGGTAAACTAGTCATCTGACTCTTGTTTCCTACTATACATATTATAGCAAAGGGTACAAGGAAAAGGCAGTAACTGATTTTTCAGGAGTATTTTTTCTTTGACTAGTAAAGGTTGTTAGGTTTTTAATTCTATTTTGAATTTGAAAATTTAACTCTTCTACCAAAAACTTCAGGGATTTTTGCTAATTAGAGGAACTGGTTTGCTTCAGTTATTAAGTAGGGGTGATTTTCTTCCATTTCCACATGAAGTCTTACAGTTAGATCTGAAAGAAAAGTTTTTCTAGTATCTTGAACAAACTCTTTCTCATTGAAGAAATACTTTTTAAGTACCCTTAGGTACATCATAAATTTTTGATGACACTGAGAGCTTTTGTACTGCTGCATATTAAAGTGTAAGGAAAAGATAACTGTTTAGTGTGCACTCAAAGTCATTATATCCTAATTTACAATTTAATTTAAGAAAGGCTGGTCCTGAAAATTGTCTCTTTGCATACAAAACATGTAAATGTACAGGTGAATAATCTTACAGGTTTCCCAGGCTTATTATGATAGATACACAAAATAAAACTGAAGGTTTGTTTTGTCCCTTCATGGATATGTTTGATATGTGGATTTTGCAACTCATTTGTCTATGATAATAAAATATCTTCTTACATAGTGAACAGACTCAAAAAATTGTCCTTTCCTTCTAGATAAAGTATACTTGTTAAGAAAATGAGTTTCTGGAAAATAAAAATACAGCAAGTATTTAGATTTTTGAGTTGCACTTGCCCTTCCAAGACAGGCATGTTCCATGTTAAAGCGTTTTGGTCAGTTGAAGCATGTGAATTCTGTTTATGCAAACACAGAATGTCTTCCAGCTTCAGAAGCAGACAGGCTGCCTTTGTTTTCCCTAAGGGAGAGTTCTAATAGCAGGATTGTAGCATGAAAGCTGTGTTTTTATCAGCCTTCGTGGTCTCGAGAGGTAGGTAGTATGTGTCACACTCTGTACACGTTGCTTCTGAGCATGCCTGGTTTTGTGGCAGAGTCGCTTTGCCCTGTCTGATGAGTACTGCTCCCTTGGCTTGCCATTAGCTTGCCAGAGACTGGTAGGTTTGTCTCCAAGGCGGTTATTTGAAAACCTGCTTTTCTGGGGACATTTTCCGTTGCAAGAGCATGGGCTTGATGGTAAGACAGTCTCTTAGAATCCTCAAATATAGATACATGTTTTAAATGTGTATATATAAAAACCTTCCTGTTTCAGTGAAAATCTAAAAAGGGGGGAAAAAGGGTAACCCTGAAAGCAGAGCTGCTGTTGGTTAAAATAAGTTTTGAGCCTCAGATGTAAGGTGACTGTGTGTTTAACAAATGAGAATTTCTTTCAGATGGGTTGTTACCAAAATGACAAAGTGGTCAAGCACTGACATACTGTAATGGTGACTGTGCGTTTTTTCTTACTGTGTTTGCAAGTTAGAGTAAGGATTGCAGTTTGGTTTTGTGTCTGCCTTCTCTGCTGTCTATTAGTGATTAATGGGAGATAAATGGGAAAACAGTTTACAGTGGATACACTTAACTGCACGTTCTAGTGCAGTTGAGCCACGCATTACTGTACGGAGTTTAATTTGATTTATTTGCTTTTATTTAAAGATGGCTGTTCAGAGCATGTAGGAATTTTACCTGGATGGCTTGCAATAAATAAGGGCTATACTTACTTTCCCCTGAAATCCACGCATCAGTTTAAGTACCAGAATCTTAAAAGAAGATGTGAGAAGAGCTATGTGGCGCTGTGTGTAAAGTATTTGGTTAGCAGCATTTACTTTAAATTCCCTCTTCCCCTGATTAGGTGGGTGATGGAGAGTAAATTTGATGATTAGGTGGCTTTCTGCTGTAATATGAAGTTGCTGATATTTATGTGGAAATGAAAAGGGAGTTCTCTAAGAGAGAAGACAAACAAGGGAAGTGGGATAGACACTGGCCTGATTTTAGTGAAGGGGATTTCTATTTATTTGCTTATTTTTTTGAAACAGATGGCATTTTAGGTTTCTCTTCCCCAAGAGCAGCAGATTTAGGATTACAAAAGTAAATGAACACCTAAAATGGGAATGGGACACTACATTCTGTAAGAATCAGGTGCCAGTTTTGACTGTGTGTCAGATACAGATAGGAGAGACCAAGGTTAAAAAAAAAAAAAAAGAGGGCTTTGTTCGGTGTCCCTAGTGAAGAGTTTGGGCATTTAAGTGTCTCTTAAATGCAGATAATTTACACTCTGGTCTGCTACCACTGACAGTCAAGGGGCATTAAAAGTGTTTAAAAGGTATGTTTAAATTGAGACTCATGCATCTTCTGCCTTTGCCTTTCTCTCTATCCTTTATTCAAAATAAGCATAATATTGTTTTAAAATAGCTTGGAAGTGGCTGTTGTTGCATCACCTAGTAAAATGTGAGAGAGATTTTGTTACTTTTGTATGCATAAATGTTCCACTACAACTCTCTGGACTGCTGATATACACATTTCTATCTCTTCTTTTTCTCCCTGGTCCTTGTCACTGTGGGTTTCTTATCTGCATTCCCCCTGACCTGGAGCAATTGCACATTAGTGCTTACTGAAATGCTATCTGGTGAATTTAGGGCAAAACCAATTAAGACCTTACAGTTGAAGATCAGCTCCGTAGCTGTCTTTCCTTGTACAGCACACTATAATATGTAGATACTATTGGCACTGGCAGACTGTTCATCATCTGTCTGACAGCGGGTCAACACTGCAAGTGAAACGGCACTTGGCTACTTGAATTCAAGAATCTCATGTTTTCCCCCCAAGTAAGACCTGCAACCTGGTTCGAATAATACAAACTTTATAACTTGTGAAATTGTCTGCCTTGTGGTGGACACAGCTATCCTCTTGTAACTGTTTGTTTTCTTTAAAGGCCGTCAAGACAGTTTACACTTGAAGGGTACGTGGACAAATCCAGGACACCTGTTATCTTGAGTCAAGCTGGAATTCATGTGAAAAGCTGAGCATTTGCTTCCTGGCTGCTGGGAAAAGGTTCTGCTTTCAGGTAAGTCTCAAAATAAGCTTGCTTCAAACTGCTAAAACTGGTTGCAGAGTGGAATTTATTTACCAGTAATAAAAACCCGATTATTTTATGTGCTTAACAACAACAATTTTTGAGAAGTCTTACAGATTTCTCGGGAAGGTCTGTGTGCTTGGCTGAATTTCTTGCCTTGCATTCTCCAAGAGAACAAGTGCATTGTCTTCTTCATTCTCACCATCCATACCTTTGAATATCCTTGTTTTCCTTTACTCTTGTCTTCTACCTTAGAAATAACCACTGTGTGCTTTGGGGACACTGTTTTGTTCTGTGTTTAGATCATTTTCTCTTTTTTTCACAGTGGGCCTATTTGTCATTCATACTAGTTCTCAAATGGAAGTACTGAGGTTCAGTTAATGGTCCTGTAGACTGCAACCTTAATTGCTTGGAGGCACTGTTTGAGGAAGCAGTGTACCCTGAGGACACTGTGTCCTTAAAAGGATAGGAAAATTGAGTCCTTAGCACGATATGGTTTCTGTCCAAGAAATGTATTCAGGTCTTGCTTAAATAAGAACACCAAACACTCCATGTTTCTCACTGTGCCTCTAGTCCTAGTTATCCTACAGGTACATGAAATGGCAGTCAGAAATAAGGATGTTGTGACGTTTCACAACATTGTCAAATAAGTTTAAAGAAGTATATTTACTGGCTTCAGCAAGAGCTGTGTTCAGTAAAATTCTGTCATGGACTTGAAAATATTGTCTGTCAAGTAACTGATATAAATTTCTGTTTTATTATAATCAGACTTTCTGTGCTCATTAGGACTGAATTGTAATGCAGAATCCTACTCCATATTTATATTGCAATAGTATATTTTAAAAGCTAGATCAAGTAGATTGAAGAGAAAAGAGCACGTGACAGTGTGGAGAAATGTAATCAGTGTGAATTAACTTATTTAACATTTCTAGTGTAGAGACATCCAATATGGTGGTAGCATTTCATTATTAAAGAACAAAAGATGTTGATGATTTGTAGTTATTTAATATCTTTCAGGTTAACAGAGATGGTGATTTGAAGAATCAGGTTTCCGATATGAACAAATTAAAAACATCATCTGAAAAAAGGTAAATTTAAAACTATAGTGACTTCTCAATATCAAGCTATTTGAGATTTGTGGAAAAGCAGGCTTTATCTAAACAATACGATAACTAAAATATACATTATGGGTCCCTTGTTAGAATGTGCAAGTTGATGTCCTGAAACACTGAGGGAGTCAGTATGGATTAACGTAAAGTAGCTTCACATTGAATAAATTTATTCATTAATAAATTATTTATATTTAATAAATAACTTAAATTTTTCAGTTAGTGCTGGACGTGTTCAAATATAAAGTACACATTATGTTTCATTGTCACAATTCTAAATTACTAAAATAATTTCATGCAAATATTGGCAAAATGTAAAATGATTTCTGCATAAGGAATTAAAGGACACGTTTATAATATATAAGAAGCTATGAATTTGTCATAAGATGTATATCATTCTCCAACAATCCTGCAATCCAACACACAAGAAGCAGGAATGAGATTACAGAATAT
This sequence comes from Rhynochetos jubatus, assembly GCA_027574665.1. NCBI lineage: Eukaryota > Metazoa > Chordata > Aves > Eurypygiformes > Rhynochetidae > Rhynochetos > Rhynochetos jubatus. The sequence goes on from CM050690.1 coordinate 34,586,014, forward strand.
TTCAAGAGTTGAACACTTGTGTTTGTTATTTTCACAATAACTTGCTTTATTAAATATTTGAAAAAGTTACAGGGTTCTCTATGGAAGGCAACGTGTTTGTTAAACATCAGGAAACTATTGAGAGGCTTCCAGCCTTAGTCTTTTCTTAAGCTAGCACAGGTTAAATCACCTTATTAAATCAAACCATCTAATCAGATAAAACCCCCAAATTCTAAAGGTGTCAAAATAGGGAATTTTGGCTTCAGTCTTAGTTCTCTGAAATGCTGGTGATCTTCTAAAGGAGCAGATAAATTTGCATAAAGGACATGATCTACTGTGGATTAGTTTTATACCTTAGGATGGATTTTCAAATGAATTTAAATGCTTGCATGTAGAATCATCTTTACTCTTGCTGACTCTAAGAGTGGAACAGTTTGATGTCAGAGACTGTTCCTGTGTGTGTGAGATGGATCAAAAGAAGTAGTAAATAAACTTTTATGTTTATACTTATGGTATATCCTCAGGCGTTGTGATAAGCAAAGTCAAACACTCCATCAGCAATGGGTATTCTTGGAAATATTACTAATTATAATACATAAAGTATATTATCATGAAGAATATTAGATTTTTGCAGACTGGCTACCTAAGTGCCATTCATCCTTCTTTAGTTACTGAGTTAAAATGGAAGTTTCTAACCCTTCAGTTCAAAACAGTTGTTACCTAAGTCATGAATAAATTACGGTGAATTTATTGTATAGAGATAGAACTAATCAGAAGTATCAGCTCTCTACCACCTCCACAGTTACCAAATAGTCTTTAGAGAAAAAGAAAATTGGAAATGGTTTGCACTGGAATAAAGTGAAAGCAAACTCATGAGAAACCTGCCTATTTAAAAATACTTATTTTAAAAGCTCACTGTAACGTGCTGAAACACAGAAAACAGGTTTGCTGTGGGGGAAGAAAACACTCCCTTGATATGTTGGTGTGTTGGCTGGCTGCAAACAGCAGTTTCAGAGGAAGTAGGTACAGTTGGGAAACTGAAGGTTCCTGATGACTTCCTTCATTTGACTATTATCTTCTGAGAGGCTTCTTGCAAGATGAATAGCTGAAAACCATTCTAAGATATCTGAATATTTATAAGCTGGCATGACAGCCATTACAGTTACCTTTCTGTCATGGTTTTAGCACAACGAGTCGCTCTACCACTCTGTGCCCCCCACACCCCTCTCCCGGTGAGGAAGGGTTGGAGGAACAAAATGAGGAAAACCCTGTAGGAGTTGAGATAAGAACTATTTAATTATATAAATGAAATGTAGGGAGTTACTAACAATGCTAGTGCTAATAAGTAATTTAAGGAACAGGGAAAAAAAGTAGAACAAATGATACAGGATCTCACCACACATGGTTGGACACAGGCAGATTCCGAGCCAAGCAGGAAGATAAATCCAAAAACCCTGAGAAAGGAAAGAAAAAACCCCCCAAACCAAAGGGAGCAAACCACCCCCTCATCCTAATCAGCCTGGGAGCCGAGAGCAGGGAGAGCAAAGGAAAAATAAAAATTTCAAACCCCTACTATTAGATCAACTTGCCTGACAAAAGACGCTCTCTTTGCACTGAGCACCCTGCACTCGCCACCAGGTCCCCACAACAAAGAAACCCCCTGCCCCCCTGGCTGGAAGCCCCCTCAGACCCTTCCCCCTTCTGGGGTCATGCCCAACTGTAACCCTTTCCATCCACATCCCCACCCCCCTCCCCAGGTCCTGCAGTGCCACGGGCACCGGGCTGGCACCACCTACTCAGCTTGATGTATTATGGGGTAAAGCAAAATATAGACTAACTGGTGCAAAATATAGACTAAAACACTAATCCATCCCTTTGGTTCCCAACATTCACATCAAGCTCACATCCCACACTATTCCATAAACTCCCATCAGCCCGCTTCCCCTTTCCCATCCCATCCCACATGGATATCACTCCCCTAGTCTATAGACCATCTTGGCAAACGATCCATTAGTCCATGAATTCAGATTCTGTCTGGTGTGGGATCACTCAGGAGAGGCAAAGGTGGAAGGGTTATGTGGGATTGTTGGGCGCTAAAGCCAGCTCAGGCCAGGTCACTGCTGTGCTCCTGACCAGGCTGGACCTCTGTAGGGCGGGGTGGTTTTCTGCCATAGTGGGTGCCTGTAACATAGAGCTCATAAATAGGGGTTAGTGGCAGCAATTCATGTCCCATATGCACTGTAATTTATGGGCTATTTTCTCCCAGAGTCAAATCCCCCTGGGGCACGCAGCGGACTTTCCCATCTTCTTTCATTACTCACCAAGTGCACCCAGGTCCTTGAGCAAAAGCAACCCCACGAATGGATTTGCCTTTGCCCAAGGTGAGAGTAACCCAAACCGTTTTTCCCAGCATGCTTCTAGTATGTACTACAGGGACCTTATCTCCTTCTACCGTCCGTAGAGGGTTTGAGTGTGCAGGGCCAGCTCGATTGACGGATCCCCTGGTATTAACTAACCACGTGGCCTTTGCCAAGTTGGCATCCCAATTCTTGAGTGTTCCACCCCTCATTGCTCTCAGGGTGGTCTTTAGCAGCCCATTGCACCGCTCGGCCTTCTGTGAGGCAGGTGCATGGTAGGGGATGTGGTACACCCACTCAATTCCATGTTCCTCAGCCCAAGTGTCTACGAGGCTATTTCGGAAATGAGTCCCATTATCTGGTTCAGTTCTTTCCAGGGTGCCATGTTGCCACAGGACTTGCCTTTCAAGGCCTGAGATAGTATTTCGGGCAGTGGCGTGGGACACCGGATATGTTTGTAGCCACCCTGTGGTTGCCTCCACCATGGTGAGCACATATCACTTGCCTTGGCGGGTTTTGGGCAGGGTGATGTAGTCAACATGCCAGGCCTGCCCATACTTGTATTTCAGCCATCGCCCCCCATACCAAAGAGGCTTTACCCTCTTGGCTTGTTTGATGGCAGCATGTTTCGCATTCATGGATAACCTGAGCAATGGTGTCTATGGTCAAATCCACCCCTCGGTCACGAGCCCACCGGTACGTGGCATCTCTCCCTTGGTGGCCCGAGGTGTCATGGGCCCACCTAGCCATGGACAGCTCACCTTTATGTAGCCAGTCCAGATCCACCTGAGCCACTGCAATCTTGGCAGCCTGGTCTACCTGCTGATTGTGTTGGTGTTGTTCAGTGGCTCGGCTTTTGGGCATGTGGGCATCGACGTGATGCACCTTGACAACCAGATTGTCTAGACAGGAAGCAATGTCCTGCCATAGCGTGGCAGCCAAGTCAGGCTTATTTCAGCCTCCAGCGCAGTCAGTTTTTGAGAGTCTCCAGTCACACCAGAAATGCTGATGGGCTGTACGCCCCTATAGCTTGATGGCATGAGGGTACACTGTGCACCCCTGTCTACTAGAGCTCTGTACTCCTGGGGCTCTGATGTGCCAGGCCATCGAATCCATACAATCCAGTAAACACAGCTGTCCCTTTCCTCCACCTGGCTGGAGGCAGGGCCCCTCTAATACTCACATGCCTCACTCATGTCCTGGAGAAAGGGATTATTGGCCACATCACTTTGATCATCCCGTTTAGATACGGAAGCAGCAACTTTTCTGGCAGGGTCCCCACTAGTAGGTCTTTTCCCTTTCAGTTCATTTACTCGTTCCTCCAGGAGAGAGGTAGGTTTTCCATCCCACCTCCTCATATCTTCCCTGTGGTCCCTCAGATAAAACCATAGGGTACCCCGTGAGGGATATCTGTTGTATTTCTGTCTTGGAGGAGAGAAGCGCTTGCTCTTGATAGCTGAAACACTGGCCTGTGGAGGTGGAGATTGGGATATCTCCTCTCGGAGTTCCTTGTACTCTTGGGATAGTCTCTCCACAGCTGAGACACATGCTGGTATGGGAGAGGAGGGACTTTCCTCATACTTTTGGAATTGGTGGATCATCTCGTCAACGGTTGGTGCCTCATCCTCTCTCCAAGTTATTATTTAGAGCACGCTGGAATGTGGGGGTGGTGCACTCCACATTAACTTCTGCCACATGGGCTGGGTGCAGTAGACTTAGTTGGGGTCAGTAGGTGCTGGTGGGTTGTTTGGGTCTGGGTAAACGATCTCCAGTACCGCTAGTTCTCTTAGGTACTGGATGCCTTTCTCCATGCTGGTCCATCTGCGTAGCTGTTGTGGCACACTCTCTCTGAAAGGGTACCTTTCCTTTACACTGCTCAGGAGTTGTTTCCAGAGGCTGACATTTTGTGGCTTATGTCTGATCGCTTTATCAATTCCTCCTTTTCCAGTAAGTGACCCCAGCTGTTTAGCCTCTCTCCCCTCTAGCTCCATAGTACTGGCCCCATTATCCCGGCAGCGGAGCAGCCAGGTCATATGTTCACCTGGGCAGCGGCTGTAGTCTCTACGAATGTCCCGTAGCTCCCTCAGGGATAGGGACCATGTGGTCACAACAGCTTCATCCTCTGACTCTTGAGACAGCCCTGCTCCCATCTCCTTATGATTGTTTCTGTCACCTGGGATGGCCCTGCTACCTCACTGTCCTTGACTAGGCAAAGTGATTTATGTGTATATTTCTTTTTCTGAACTGGGGTGGTCGACCCTGGCAATAGCGCACGAAAGATTGAGGGAGTGAAGCTGCTGTAGAAAGTGGGCTGATTGGTGGAGAAGACAAACTGGCTGTAGTGGAAGGTAGAGGAAAAGACAAGGAAGCTCGTAAAGTTAAGATCTATTTAATAATTGAATATAAATGAAAATTACAATGATATTACTAGTACTAACAATACTACAAATAATTAATTAAAATAATGAAAACCAGAACATATGATACAATAGCTCACCACCTGCTGACTGACACACAGCCAGCTCCCAAGAAACAAGAGTCTGAGCGCGAGAGCCCGCAGAGCCAGAGCCCCACTGTGACAACGTGACCGGAAAAATCCAGCTGACTGCCCCAACCCACTAATGAAGTAACCCGCCCCATTGCTAACAACTGTGCCAAGAGCTAACAAAGGTGCCATTGACCCAGCTATTAAGCTAGCCAAAGTCTTAACTATCCCCAGCACTGGGCCACCATACCATGGCTTGCAACACTCCCTGGGACAGCCTGCATTGCACCCTGCAGTGGTTGGAGCCGCTGTGGGACGTGATGTAGCCATGGTTGTAGTCATGCGGGCTCAGGCTGCTGCCCTGCCCTCTGCACAGAGCAGTGCCACCCCCCTTTGTGTTAGGGTGATTTGGGTGGCTGTACAGAGCCTGTCTCTGCCGCCAGCACAGGCAGCAGATGGGACAGTGTTCCCAAACAGTTCTTTAACCTTATACAAGATCATGAGAACATTCAGAAGCAAGCTGATCCCTAACCATAGGTCACCCCCAGCCCATGAAAAATTTCCATGATTCTCATACACTTTTTGCCATTGACCTGAGAGAAGAAGGAAAAAATTGGAGTAATTTCTCCATATCCAAGCCAGGACTGAATAACCTCTCTGCTATAGGCTGAGTTCCCAAGGAGAAAAAGGGTAAGGGTGTAATTATTGAAAGGCTCCAGGAGACAGTACGAGGGTGCTGACAATATTAAATACAGATACAGGGTTCCTCCCAACATCAGTAATATGACACCATACCCCCACCCCACCCCTCCCACCCCCTGGCCACTTCCTGCCTCAGAACAGTGCACGTGCGCTGAGCGTCATGTACCATGGAATGGAACGCTCCCTCGGCCACCCTGGGCAAGCCATCCTCACTGTGAAGTGAAGCAGCTCGTTTCTGCCTGAAACGAGCGTATTTGGGAAGATGTTTTCTTGTTGAGGGAGTTCTCTTTCAGACATGTACCCCTGAAGTCCCGTGTTCCTTACAGTCTGGGCAGTTACTTCCTTTATATCTGCTTGTAGCTTTCCTAACCAGAGGAGGAGGAAACCCACAAAGCTCTGTGGTTAGCCTGTCACACCGAATGCTTTAGCAACAGTTATGATGACGGCCAACTTGTTCATCCTGCAAGTAGGATGGGTGACGTGAAGGGCTTTTTGAGTTGTGGCATTTGAACGTGCGATGGAGAAAGGGTTTCCTGCCTATGGAGATGGGCTGTGTGCGGGATCAAATAAACCTGCTAAACTTCTCCTCAGGATGCTTAAAGAAAGTCTAAATTCATCCCAGAATAGTAATTATTGGTTGTCCTCAGAACTCATGAGATTTGGATTAAGAAGTGAAGGATGGAGGTGGCAAACGTAGTGGTTGTGTCTCTGAGAGCTAGAGAGCAGAAACCGAGTAGCTGTAGATAGCCATCTTCTGTGCTTTGCACTGGAAGAGCTGACCAGATGAGTGAGGCTGTGAACAGGCAAAGGTGGTTCGGGTTGTTCTTGAAAATACGCTGTGTTTTCATGTGTGAGAGAGTAACAGGTCCCGTGAGCAGGGAAGTGGCATTAAAATACCACATAAGTGTTTTTAAACCTTGACTAAAATAACTGTTGCATCTGCTTGCTGTCAGGAAGCTAAGGCAAGTGTTCCATCAAAGCGCTCCGGAGTCGAGCACAGACTGTATACCAGAGCAGTGGTAGTTGGTTGCTGTCAGAAGGAAATGGTGCATGGTTTGATTCTGGATGTGCTCGCTCTTTCTGGTTATAGTTAATGACTGAAAATACTTTGAGCTTTGACTTATGATCTGGAAGAAAGAGTTCTTGTTAAAATTGCAGACAACTTGAAGCTGGAAATACCTGCAAAAATATTGGAGGACCAAATGATTTCAAAATACCCTTGTGAAATGCAGAAAATGGTTAAGAATAGTGGATGGAAATCTGTGCGAGGTACTGAGCTCAGAGGAGTATACCACTGGAATGGGTAAAGGACGATAATGTTTGTAGTGAGGAGAGCCAGAAATAGTAAGATTAAACTGCAGGGAGAAAAACTTTGATATGAAGGGATACAAAGTGTCAGAACAAAGTTGCCTTTGATTAATGAATCTCCAATTCTGCAATCCTTTAAGGGCTGGTTGGGCACCTGTCTGTCATCAAGAGCAGTTGTGGTGTTCATCCAGCTCTGAACAGAATAGTTTCTAAAGAGAATAGGCCTCTTTCTAGGCCTTAGGAAGTTTCTTCTGATGCTTCTTAGTCATGATTTTTATAACTAAACATATTAGAGACTCTTATGTAACTCTCAGTGACTACAGAGTGCTCTTATGAGTAAGGCTTTGGAGTGGGTGGGGTGAAAAACGTTTCTTTTAGCAACAAGAACGGTTCTTCACATTGTGGGAAAACAAGTCTTGTATGAAAGTCTGGCCACAGCGTTCTGGGTATTCCCGTGAGATTCTGCAATGTCAGCAGCTTCAGAGGAAATCTAGTTCTGACAGGATACTCTGGATTCCATGGTGCCTTTCTGTTTTGGAGAGCTCTCTTCAAGATTTAAATCCTGAATGGTGTGTTGTTCAAAGCGTATGTACTTGCATGACAAATATCACAAAGAATCCCACTGCAAATTTGGCTTACATTTTATTCATGGGTCAAATGGGTTATCACAGCAGTATTACGTACAGGAGCAGTCAGGCTGGCTGCCATTCAATGTGCAGACATTGAAAGCTGTTACAGTATTATAACCACTATGTATATTAGTATAGAATATTAATAAATAAGAGTACAATTCTTGTTTTAAGAAGAAAACTCAGATATAGTGAAGAGAAAACCAGGACTTAAATTTATATTTCAGCACAGGCTCTGGGCTGATGTTATTTGCAAGAACATTTTATTAGGTGGGCTGAAGATGTGAAGTTTATTTGTCTGTATTTCTGTCAGAAGACTTCTTATAAGATGAATAGCCTAAAACCATTCTAAAGATATCTCTTTGACTGCTACAATGAGATCTCATTGCTCTTGGTAGAAACTCTGACCTCAGAAGGACACCATACCTGTAAATCTTAGTTAGTTGTACTACCAATGAGTGAGAATGACTTACCCTTCCTAAACCTTTTAAAGCTTTTAATAAGTATGGAGAAATTATGTTAGATGCTAACTTTCTGTACGTGATGTATTTCTTCCATGTGCCAGTGTTGCTTGACTTTTGCAGGCCACAGCATTGAAAAATCCAATTGCTATTAAATTTTAATTCCTGCAAATGACTTTTGTCTTCAAGAAAACTTACATTTTCTTTTTTTTATTTGTTCCTAAAGATCATCTTTGCTCTCTTGGGTTGTTTCCAGCTTTGAAACTGCATTTAGTTCATTGTGAGACTGATGATATAGTACGATTGAAATACACACGTGCGGACGCACACAGCTCGAAGCAGCAGTTCTCTTACACGTTGGCTTGTATGTGGGTTGGCTGGATTTGTGTTTTGATTGTGGAGCTGGTGAAGATAACATCCTTTGGAAGTTTGTCAGTTTGTACACCAGATGAACCAAGCTTGTGAATTTCATTAATATCTTGGGTTTGTGTTGGAGTATTTCAAGTTCAGTGGGTAAATGGGGGAGCATAAGTAAACAAAGCAAAGCATATGCAAATAGTAACGGCCTTACACTATTCAACGTAGTTTTGGATGATGAGAAGGGATTGGAGGGATTATGCTTAACATATACAGGGATAGTGGTATTACAGCAACCAAGACAGATTTATTTTAGAGCAAAAAATACTATTCAATCAAAGTCTAGCAAATATCTGAGAAGGTGATATACTTACTTCACAATATAAAATTATTTTCACTTAAGCTCGATCATTAGTGTAACCAGTTCTTACTACTTACATTAACAACTTGTGTCACCTCTAATGTGAAATTGGTTTTTTGGTTATGCTTCTCATTTAGATATCAGTGTGCAGAAGTGAAAGTGGTGGAAGCAGTTTCCTCAGCAGTTGTTATATCCATTTGCTTTCACAGCAGTACAGCCTTTGCCGTCAGCTACCTTTTTTCCTTGATTTTAACATTTCTGTCCACATCTAAATGAATTGTTTCAGTAGAGTTAACTGTAAGTGTGAAACCTTATCACAGATGTAAAATACAAATCAAGGAATAATAATTCCTCATCGTTATAAACAAAACTGACGGGGAACATGAGGAAACCCTTCTTCGCTGTGAGTGTGACAGAGCACTGGGACAGGCTGCCCAGAGAGCTGGGGGAGTCTCCTTCCCTGGAGACTTTCCAAAGCCGCCTGGCCTGGTTCCTGTGTGATCTGCTCTAGGGGATCCTACTCTGGCAGGGGGGTTGGACTAGATGATCTCTAGAGGTCCCTTCCAACCCCGAACACTCTGTGAATACTTCATTTTTACTGGAGATAGTCAGAACAGTATGAGTGTAAAATGAATTATTGTTGATTATTGCAGGACTCTAATGTTACAAAAGTGAAAAGTCAAAGGTAGCTAAATCTTGGAAATCATCATTTCTTGTAGTTAATTACATGACTAATTCAAATGTTAAACATTTGTCTAAAAATTACTTCTGTATGGGAATGTGAATCTCAAAACTGTTCTGAATAATTATGATCTGAAACTAAGAGCAAATAAACAATTCCTAGACTAACTCTGTTTTGAATACTGTAAATATTTATATTCATTCTTTCTCTGTGATCTACCTGTCTATATGAATACCTGTTTTGAAATTGTTCCTTATATTAAAATACATTTTCAAGGCTACCTTCTGATGTCAGGCCAAAATGCCATTGTGCTCAACATGAATCCAAACTCTGGTGATAGCTTTAGACACCTTCCAGAGTTTTTTTGTCAAAATGGCGTTCTCTTTCTTCAGTTGGTGGGTGCTGATTTGTTCACCTGATGAGTGATAATATTTTCTTTCACTTCAAAACACCAGCCTGTAAGACAAACAGTTTTGGGGGACTTTTTGTAGCCAGTTTTTCCTTGAATGGCAGGTTTGATACCGTATCCTGGCACTTAACATAAACTGTATTAATTATAAGTTACGGTAATTGACATAGATAAACAACATTTGTACATATATATGGATTTTATTTGCTGCAATCAATTTCCCTGTTCACAGTTGCTCTTGGAGATGCTGTTACATATAATTAGTCTGCTGCAGTGCAGGCTTTGCAAAATCTGTAAATTTGCCAGAACTGAAGGAGAAATAAGACTGTTTTCCAATAGTGATAAAGCATGAAGGTGAATTAGTCACTCCCCTTACTCGGGCGTGGGATTTCTGTTGTTAGTGTTTGTTGCAGGGTTTTTTTGGTTTTGGTTTTTTTTTTTTTTCCTGATCTAGATGGAAAAATGAATGTAAAAAAATCTTTCTTGTAGTGTTTCTACCAGTTCTCGGATTATGTCTCTGCTGTCACAGCTGGAGAAGATCAATTTAGACTCTGTATTAGGAGAAGCAGACAATGCCAGATATGTTACCTCAAAGATTCTTCATCTGGTTCAAAGTCAAGGTAAATATCTACGTTTGTGGGTTTGGTAGTTTTCCTTTTGAGCCTTCTTTCTTATATTTCTTCCTTGCCAGACTTTTCTTTAATTTTTGTTTCTGTTGGGTGAACTTGATAGTCTGTCCATTTTTGTCACTGATTGTTGAAAGCACCTGTTTGAGGCCATGTTTAATGCTGTCTGGTACAGCATTGGCTACACTGAGTGCATTTTGTGTTGTCAAACAGGTATAATTAAAGTAATAATTCACAGTACATATTTGTATTTATATGAGAACTACAGATACCTGGTAGAGAGCTTTCTTACAGGTTTTTTTTTTTTCCTAGGGCATGACAAGGTTGTTGAACAAGTGAAAACAAAAATTATTTTTAAAATCACTTAAGTGTTTTATTTTGTTAGCTCTATATAGATATATCCAGTTTTTAATAGGTGTTGTTATTTGCAGTGTTGATTTTCTGATAATCACTTTTTTTCCTGCAAGCTAGTATATTAATACTAGCGAAGAGGGTGGTGAGGCACTGGCACAGGTTGCCCAGAGAAGCTGTGGGTGCCCCCTCCCTGGCAGTGTTCAAGGCCAGGCTGGATGAGGCTTTGAGCAACCTGGTCTAGTGGAGGGTGTCCCTGCCCATGGCAGGGGGTTGGAATTAGATGATCTCTAAGGTCCCTTCCAACCCAAACCATTCTGTGATTCTATGATTAAAAGAAAAATGGTCTTTTTCCTTACTGGCAGAAAAAACCAGGAAGGAGATGACTTCTAAGGGCTCCACTGGAATAGAAGTTATCCTGTCAACCCTAGAGGTAAAGCCTCGTAATCTATGTGGTTGTGGGTACACAGCAAGTTTTCATTTTATCTCTGGGCTTTGTGTTATTAAATATGTTTATTATTTGTGTTGTTATCCTAGTTAGTCTTCAAACTTGTGTGGAACTCTAATGATTAGATGCAATCTAACCTACTTAAGAATTTATCTGCTTTATTTTTAAATATTCTAAAAAATTCCTTGTCAGCTATCAGTTTTAATTAATGTGCTATACTACAGACTAGTTTTTAGTTGCTTTGTGGTTAATTCAGGCTCTGTAGTGGGATGGTTAGGTGCGTGGTTACATCTTTAGTTCTCTTTGATTTGGTGGTGGCAATTTCTCCGAGCTTTAAGTATCTAAACCACTGCATTAGACTTCTATATTAAACAAAGAAATCTCTGTTTTTTATTGCAGAATACAAAAGATTATCAAACTATTCTAAATATACTGAATATTCTCATTGAGCTAGTCTCAGTTGGTAAGTTTTCATTAAGAAGCAATTTGTGATTACATTCCTGTATTCTTCTGCAGAACTTTGGGGCTCTATGTTTTTTTTTTTGGTTTTGACACTTGCTAAAGCAGACTTATATGCAGAGTAAAAAGAACATAAAGACTGAAATCTCCTTTCATATAGTCATGCACAAATAACATGTTGCTGTAAGTCGAAGTCCAGCACGTTCTTGTATAGTGCAGTCGCATATGAAGAAAATATTACTGTTCTAAAGACTTTCTTTATGATAACCACAGCTTAGATACTTAATTGGTTTTTGGCTTTGGAGATATCAGCTGTGTTCTAATTTGTAGGTGGTGGTCGGAGAGCAAGCATATTAGTCGGTAAAGGAGGGACACAGATCTTACTGCAGCTGCTTTTGAGTGCCAGCAAAGACTCTCCACCAAATGAAGAATTAATGGTGCTTCTTCATACTCTTCTTGCAAAAATTGGTCCAAAAGGTGACAATGATACACTTAAGTAATATGGCTTAATACTTTACAGTTTTATAATTGAAACTTGAGAAAATTTTTCTGTTCTTGTGTAAATATCCATGTACTCAGAATTGGTACAGGAGAACAAAAGAAGGAGTAAAATAGAGGGGAGGAAAGAATGGTGAAAAGCACATATGCAGAGCAGATGTTATTGGTAGAAGGAATTCATGGTTCATTTAACTTTTTTGATAATAATTTCAATATTAGTGTGATTGATCTTGTATTTCTTTTTCAGACAAAAAGATTGGCGTGAAAGCAAGAATTAATGGTGCCCTAAACATATCGTTGAATTTAGTGAAGCAGAATTTGCAGAATCAGAGGCTATTATTGCCGTGTCTTCAAGTATTACGAGTTTACTCAACCAACTGTAAGTACTGCAGATAATAGTTTTCTTTCCCATGTGACATAATTTTTTTTACCTAGATACGATTAAAATATCGGATCTAAATGCTTGATTAATGTTAGATGTTTAAAGTAATTATTTTTACCTGAGAATTTACTTTTTGTAGCGTCAGATTGCTTAACTCTAATAAAAGCTGTGAAGCTTGGTTGTACTTCTTGGGTATCTTTGTTTTTTGTTAAGTGTTATTTGTGATTATATATATAATTGTGTGTGGGTTAACCAGTGTTACGGGATGTGTGGAATTTTGATTAATCTAATTTGCATAGATGCTGATGCTTTAAGATCTAAGCCAGAAACATTGTTCTTGCAAAAGTACTTTAAATTAAATAAATCTTTATTATATGTGCTCATGTGGTGTGGGGTTTTTTTTTGTTTCTTTTTTTTTCTTGTTATTATCTTACTTAATTCTTGATTGCTAATTTAAACACCCAGTTCACAATATTTTGTGAAATATTTTATTTCTTTATGTAACCTTTCCATGATTCCTTATGTTGAAGTACCCTACTGTTGGACTAATATTCTTCTACAAGAGCCTAATTCATTGTTTGGGCAGGCAGTAAGAAGTTGATGAAAATAGTGTGGTTCTTGCTGTATCTCCACTGTTAGTTAGATGCTCTGAAGTTTTTCCTTTGAGTTCAAAATGGTCGTTAAACCTCTTAAATAAGTATGAGAAATTGAAAACATAACCACATTCTTCCAAGAAAATTGATTTGATGTTCTGTAAGATTATGTTTTCAGGACATTGACATGAACACCTATAATTCATAATTCCCAATACTTTTTAAATGTGGAAACTTTATTTCTGTTGAGCTGCCTGATCATGAGGTAAAATGTCTCTAAATGGAAAAGTGAATACACAGATAGTTACATAGCTTAGCTGAAAGCTAACGGGAAATCAAATTGAATCTCTAATTTGGATTCTGCTTGGATTAATTATATTTTTCAGTATTTCTGACTTTTTACAAACAGAAGAAGTAGTAGTTTACTACATTCTGATGGGTAGTACAATTTAAAGTTTGTGTACAGTTGCTACAAGAATAGAGTCCTAACTTTTCTTCCATTCTAGTGGTGTAATGTTGCTGCTAATGATGGTGAAATTGAAACTTGGGTTCAAGTAGCAAATCCTACGCTAATAACACTGTTTGTTATGTTGAAGTCAGTTTTAAGTTAGGCTTTTCCTACTTTGTCAGGAGTGCATGTTGCTAAACTCAGTCAGTAGTTGAATTTCCGTGCCTGTCTCTGCCGTTTATATTTTCAGTGGATGTTGGGCTTCACCCATGTATGCATCCAGTGTGTATTTCTTGACCATAGGTCTTAGTGTAATTTCTTTTAATTAGCTCCCTTTCAAATAGATTTTTTTTCCTGAGAACATATATGCATTACATGTAGCCCCAGAAAGCTTACACCTGTTGGCATTTCTAAATTTTACAGCGAATGCTTGGCTTTCAAATCCTGGTGGACATACCTGTCTATCCCGGTACTGAAGTATAACAACAAGTCAGAACTTGTTAGACTTGAAATTTTAGGAACACCACTGTGCTGATAAACTGAGATTCTTTGGAAAAAAATTCTTTTCATGACGTATTTTAATAAAAAATATAATAACGTAATACATGAAATGCATTCTTCTGCTTTCTTTGTTATGTAATTAATTTTTTTTCTTCTTTTCCAAGTTTTGTCAGGATAGGATTATTACACTAATGTGCAGAGTAGTGTCTGCTTGTCATTGGAGGTCTTCAAGCACAAACATATTTTCCTACTTCAAAATTAACTCTCGTGGATTTCAGTTTGAGTATATTGATTTTTTCTTTTGTCTTTGTTATTACATTATTTTAAAATGGATTGTTTCTAACTCTTTCAGCTGTAAATGCAGTGTCCTTGGGAAAGAATGGAGTAGTAGAACTGATGTTTAAGATCATTGGCCCTTTTAGTAAAAAGAACACTAGCCTTTTGAAGTAAGTAAGGTCTCTTTAATACATTATATGAAAAAAACCTAAGATGTTTTGAAACTTCATTGTAAATGAAAAATATTATTAGAAAAATGAAATGTAACTCATATTTGAAAGTTAAAATGAAGGGTGGTGGGAAGGAGAACCACAGATTTGATAGTTCAGTTTTACCCTACAGAGTAACACAAAATATTTGAATGTGTAGTTACAGTACTGGTAAAAGAACATAAATGTTATTTTTTGTCTCTGATATTCCGGTATGCTAACTGTACAATGGTTATCCCCGAATAAGGACAAACAGATCGGGACAATCCCATCATTTTTCAATTTGTTGAGTTGGGTCCCACATCTCCTTTGTGTTTTTAGAGTGGCACTATCTGTTTTGTTTTTGTGAAAGAATTTTCTTTCTGTTTTACTTCAAAACAATTATACACTCTCAGAGCAAAACCATAAGACAGGGTTGGAAGCACGAGCAATGTCTGTCTAGTGGCGACTGTTTAAAAAAAAAATTCATTGCACACCTTAAGGTGATGACTTTAGTTTTTATTTCCCTCTATTTATTTTTTTAATGTTGATTTAGGGTAAAAAATAGGTAAGTGGATCTAAGTGAAGATAGCTCTTTATACACCACCCCCTTTTTGAAGTACATGTCTGTGGAAAACTGAATTTTTCTTCTGGTTAGCAAAATAATAATCTCATGTTGTTCATATTATAACTTCGGTATCAAGAAAATAGTGTTACCTCAATCTGGTATTTATGGTCACTGGAGTATCTTTTAAACAAATGCTTTGCCCCTTTAAGCCCCAGCTAAAATTAGACATGTGAACGTACTATTCCATGATGTGAGTAATCATGATATCCTTGTTTATGGTCCAAGATCAGATGCGTGAAGTCTGTCTTTACAAAGAGGCTAAAAATAAGTATATACGTTTTCTAGTTGCATGTCCTGAGTTAATTGAGGTAAGATCTTTGTGTACTAGAACACTGACAATCTTGTATTGTAATACAGACTGTTGAACATCACTCCTCCATATATTCATACACTGCCAGTTCTGACCTACAGTTTTCTAAAATAATGTCCTTTGCTTTGTGGACGTAATTGTTCTGCTGCTAACATAAACCCGTGAGTTTCAGAAGTATCTCGTCTACTGAAGATGGTTCATAAACATCATGTTGTCACGGTGTTTTTTTGCAAAGGCTGAAAGTTTGTATAGCCATTGCACTGATATTTTTAAATTTCACCATCAGCCTTCAGATACAGCTGAGATGCCTGATATTGCAGTAAAATCAAATGTTAAAATGAAGTCTGTGATACAGTGCAACCAGGAAGACATAAAGATAGATGCTAAATAAATCTGTTAGCAGTAAATATTTTGCATAGCTTTACAGTGGTGTAGATGAAGCTTACTGGTTGGTCGTTTTGACTTTTCTTGTTATGTTGACAGGGTTGCTTTAGAGACACTTGCTGCATTGCTGAAATCAAGTAAGTGACTACGAGAAACTGTTGAGATACATATATATTTGTGTGTTTACATACAGTAACATTTATTATATTAAGTCTGTGGCCAAACCAAAATCAAAGCTGGGAAATTTAAGGCTACAGTTTTATATTTGTGTGGTATATACATATATGTTTAATAATTAGCTACTGTCTCTTCAATTACGGAGTAGAAAGGCTGTGCTGCTTCTGCAGAAGTGATCTGGATCCAAGGTGGAGAAGCAGCCTTTTCCAGTCACTCACCTCAGCCCTTCAGTAACAGATACCTATAGCTTAGCTCCTGTGCATCATCTTTACACATACATCTCTAAATATCTCCTGGACACCAGGGGAAAATGCAGGATTTCTTCAGTTACCTTTCTGAGTAATTAGGTCTTGGGTCCTAATGACAAGTCTGACAGTGTTGCTCATGAACTGGAACCGAGGGTAACAAAACCATGATCTGTTCCCAGAGATGGGCTGGGATGCCAACAAATGTAATCTCTGTGGATTTTGCACCAGGATTGTAACTGTCAAGGAATTAAAAACTCTTCTCTCGAAACAGCTGTGTAAAAGCTTCCTAGCAGTTTTAGTGGATTCAGAGAAGATCTGAGGTGTGATTAGATTTGCAGAAAACCATTTCAGACAAATGACAGGAAGATTCTGTATCAATTATTACAAGGTGTTGAGTTTTTGTCATGTTTGATCAGTGTGATACCTTACTGTTACAGAGTTGTGTATTTACTGATTTTGGAATTTCTCTAAAACTTCCTTGGGAAGTTTAGAGAAAGTGACAACAATTCAGAAATAATTCTATTCTGTTCTGTAAGTTGACAGTTAAACTTCAGTGTTGAGCACAGAAATTAAATGTTGAAAAAGGTCTGTCTTTAAAACAGATGCATCTATTTAGAGGTGTTTTATTCAGTCCTGAGGGATTTTGACATTGTAACTTACTACCCTTCATATAGGTGAATCTTCTCATAAAAACACTAATCTCTGGGGTGTAGAGTCCGGTGGTCATACTGGTTGTATTTGGGTTATAGGTATTTTGAGATTATCAAATCTGAGTGATAGTTGTTGCAAAACTTGTAATCCATACAGCGTTAGGTAGTTTGTTTCAAATCCTGTATCTACAAAGTGCGTGTTGATAGAGATATATATGCTTTATATAAACACTGGGGTTTTTTTTAATTTGCTAGCTGACAGTATCTTATGGCTACCTGTAAGTGTGATGCCTACTGTTCTTCTGGTAAACCCTAATAATGCAACATTATTTTGAAGAATGAAGTGTAGACTACTGGCCTCACTTAATTCAGTCATTTCTGTTTAGTCTGATGTAAAACACTGCTGAGCATGCCTAAAATACTACTTAAAATGAAACAATTCAGTGCTTGGGTAAAAGGACAAATTTTAACATTGGTTTGAAAATAATGTTGAAGTAATTGGGCAATATTTAATTTACTTTCCTAACTTTTTTTTTTTAATGAAGAAACAAATGCCAGGAGAGCAGTAGACAGAGGATACGTGCAGGTGCTTTTAATGATTTATGTTGATTGGCACAGTCACGATAGTCGACACAGATACATGCTGATACGTAAAGGAGTTTTGCAGTGCATTAAAAGTGTTACAAACATCAAATTGGGAAGAAAAGCATTCATTGATGCCAATGGAATGAAAATTCTTTACAACACTTCACAAGTAAGTTGTTTTTTTGTTGTTGTTGGTTTTGGTTTTTTACCTCTTTGGCTTTAAAACTGCATCCTGACGTCCAGTTTGTCATAGTTCTTTTATGATATTCATGGTCATTCCTGATTATGAGGGTAAGGATTGTTTTCTGTATTTGACTAAAGAGGAGTGAGAGTACAGAATTAAATTTGTATTGCTGTTCTTTGGCTGTGACTATCATGGGGGTGGGAGTAGGGGGCTGTTTAATTTAATTTAAAAAAGCAAGGGGAAGTCTTTTAAGGTTGAAGTTTGGGTTTTTGAAAAAAGGGGAATTTGAATTGCTAAAAGTTCTTCTGGCCTTCAGAGGAGACATTAGCAAAATGTATTGTAAACAAAATACTTTGCTATTAGTGAATTCTAGAAATCTGTAAAACAAATGTAGTTTGACTGTTAGTTTGGGAGATACTTTTTTCTTCATTACTTTCCTATTAATAGGAGTGCCTTGCAGTAAGAACTCTTGATCCGCTTGTCAACACATCCAGCCTGATAATGAGAAAATGTTTTCCTAAAAATCGTCTTCCTTTACCAACTATTAAAAGTGCTTTCCATTTCCAACTCCCAATTATTCCTTCCAGTGGTCCTGTGGCTCAGCTGTACAATTTGCCTCCTGACGGTATGGTAATTTTGTAATATTTTGTCTGAGTATGTCTAACTTTAGGCTGTGTAAGGTGGAATCAATTGCATTTATTTGTTTTTTCCACTAAAGCTTGGACTCTGAGACTTTTCTCAGCTAGCAGAAGGTCTGTGGCTGTTAGTCTGGAGGACCAATTTCTAATGTTAAGTTTTAACCAATGAAAATTCTGTCTGCACATGTGGTTATGTTTCTGAGATATAAAATAAGAAAATAAAATAGGAACTAAAATGTGATGTTCATCAAACTCTGCAATATAAATCACAGGCTGTGTATGTTAGTCTACAGACTTAAATGGGCTGTCTTCGTAACTCATATACATTCTATGTGAAATGTAGTGTACAACCTATTTTATGGGACTGTATGTTCCTTGATTTCTTTCTGTTACTCTGAAAAACTGGATGAAGCGAATTTAGATTAACACGTGCCATTTGAAGCATTGTTTTTTAAATAATTGTGTTTATTCCTTCATTGACGTGATGAGTAAAGTAGAGCTGCCTTCTTGGACTGTTGCAGTCTCTTAGGCAACACTTGCCTTCAAAGCATTTGTATGGTGTTTCATCCCATTGTGAACACCTTTCATTATTTTTGGATAATTAATGTTTAATGCGTTTCAAATATAGTGAAACAGCTTGATATCTGGGTGAGCAATTGATGAAGTTGCTTCATCAGTTCAGAAAGTTACTCTAAAATGAAGAGACAGAGTCAGACTTCTTACTATCTTCTTATTCACAGTATCTCCTGAAACAAAATGTCACCATAGTGCGAAAGAAGGCAGATGTCTGATTAGGGTTCATGTGGGTCAGACTCAGACTGCAGGAGTTTAGAGTTGGTTTATGTTGTAGAAAATAGATTTAAAAGTGTGTTCCAAAATCCACAGAAATTAAACCTCTGCTTAATAAGGCCTTTTTTTTCGTACTCCATAATACCTATTTAGAAACATCTTGCTGTGGTTTTGGGGTAAAATTCAGTTCCCAGCCTATCCATGCTAAGCAATTGCAGTGACCACTCCCTTTGCCTATTTTATAGGTTTTTTTGTATTATTTTTGCAAGTTGAGTACCCAGGAATAGATACATATTTCTGACTTTTTTTTTATTGTTAGGCCCCATTTAAGCAAGACAAAAACGGTGAAGAGAGTACCTTGTTCCACGTTTCTGTGATACTGGGTCAATACTAGCTGACATGACTAAAAGCTGCTGAGACCTCAATTTTTGTTTTTTGGACACGGTCATTATTACTTACTTTGGAAAAAGGTGTCACAGTCATCTCATTTTGTGATGACCTCAAGCTATGCTGAGATGTTCTTGGCACATTCACAGTGTAAAGTATTTCTGATGACCATCTGCTGCCTTCCTGTTTTTTAGGGGCCAGGGGATTGGGGAGTGTTGCTCATTTTTTGGTTTTGTTTGGCTTTGTTTAAGCCAAAAACCTTTGTTTTGTCTTAAAACTGAACAGAAATGTAATTAATTGAGCCTGCAATATTGTTAAACAAGCATTTTGATTTGTAAATCTGGTAATAGTAGTAACTGTTCGGTTTTCACAATTTTTTAAGTGGTAAGTAAAAAAGAAAATAAACCCAGAACATAGAATTTTTTTCAGCACACGGATTAAGTGTGTAATCTGCCTTACAAAACTCTTTTGTATCATAGTGGATGATGTAGTAGATGAAAGCGATGATAATGATGATGCTGAAACAGAATCAGAAATTGAAGCTGAAAATGATGATGACAAGGACCAACATTTTAAGGTTGGTATAAGACAAAACACACACCCTCCCCCCAGCTGTTATGCCTGATTTCTGCCTGTTAATTTGAAGTTGTTTGAATTGTATGTACAGCTGTATGGTTTAAGTGTTAAAAGGACTTCGAGGAGGTTTTCAGGGAATTATCTAGAATTTAAAAAGCTCCTGAAACTGAAGGAAGGTAGATGTTGCTTGAAAATTGTTGTTCAAATTGCTTCAAGATTTTTATCAAAACCTCTTTGCTTCACACTTGATATGTCTGGAGTACAGCGGGACAGAACTGTGAACTCTTTTAGCAGTGTTCTGTTCCCAACTTGTATTTTTCTCACCCCTCTCTTCCCATCTAAGCTTTTCAGTATGTAGGAGCTTCTCTAACTTTTCCCATCGTTATGGATGGGGATTGACTGGGGCAGTGTTTCAGCAAGGTAACACTGAAGTTCAGCCAACTGTAGAGGAAGTGATCAGTCCTCTCACTGTTGTATCACTTGGGATGGTCTTGTTCTGCTCTCCAGATGCCATTCAGGACATGAAAGGGCATTCAGTCAGAGCTGCCTTATTCTGTATTTATGTTACATCTATTCAGGAGTTAATTGAATTGCCCTTCCACAGACTGAGATGGCAGTTTTTATTCAAGGCTTTCACGAGCCCTGGTATCTTCCACGGAAGTGGTTATTCTGGTGTCACTACTGTCAGATGAGATCTCCACGTTCCAGGTTGCAACAGGTGGATTATGCACAGATCTCATGTAAAGTGTAGTGTGATGTCCGTGCAGAATACATTTGGATGAAAGCAAGAAAATGGGGATGTTTGGGTTATTTCTGTTGAAATGAAGGCTTTGGCAAACTGATAAAACTGAACTGCTTGAATCTTCCTGGTGAAAGGTGCAGTTCAGCTAATTTTAAAGTAGCGTTATCAGCTTTTATGTCTGTATCAGAAGTAAAAGGTGAATGTAATTATTCTATTAGTTCATTAATTCTGGATGAAAGTTTAATTTGTTCTGGTGCTCTTTCAGAATGATGATATTGAGACTGATATTAATAAACTGAAACCTAGACAGGAATTGGGAAGACCGATAGAAGAACTGAAAATGTATGAGCAATTTTTCCCAGAACTTTCAGAAAACTTTCAGGTATCGTATATGATTCCCAGGTCATTCCTCATCATGACAGGTTGACTCTGGAAAACACTTTGACTTTCTGTTTTGGGCGGGTAGTTCCTCTAGCCAAAAAATGAGGCTGCAGTTCTAGACCTAAATATGAGAGTGCTATATAGTGAGTTATTTATTTAAATATTATGGGTTACTTTAATCTGACTGGAAAGGGGTCTGTAGGCAGTTATAAAGGATAAGTGTTTCCTGATGTCTGATTATTGTACGTAACAGAAAGTAAAATAGTAAGATACAAGATGTCTGACAATATTAGTTGTATTAGGTATTTCCTTAAATGCTGTGTACCTCTTCAAAGTAGTTGGTTAAAATATCTGGGGAATCACATTGACTTGGTAATTTGTTATTGATGAACTACTTGTTTATTGCTTTGATGCTATCTTCTTGTAAAAGCTGAAACTTCATTGCTATGTTTACGTGAGTTTAAAACAATGTAACTGTTGTCTTTTAAATTATTTAAAGTATTGCAACACATACTTCAGGAACAATGAGACAGAGGTTTCTAACATAAAGGAAGCTTTAGGAACTGTTTACTTTTTAAAATAAACATTATTTTTTCTCTTATTTTTTTAAGGAATGTGACTTAGTTTCCAAGAAACCAAAGCCTTTTGTACCTGATGCAAATCTGAGTGGACCTATTGTTGTTCCTACAGCAGGAGAGGAGCACTCTGCTGAAGCAAAACAGTCAACAAAAGGAGTTGCTTTGAAGGAGAGCAGTCCTCTGTTGACAGAGGAATACAATATAAGGCCAGCCTTTCTAGAACTACCAAAGAAAGATAGTATCAAAGACAGTAGCTTACATCAGCAAACTGATCAAAGAAACCTGCTTCCATCATGCCAGTGTCTAAGCCAAGAAATCGTGAAAGGCTTGGACAGAATCAGTCTACAGAACAGTGCAAAAAATGATGAGTATTATGGCACAGGGTGTGTAATAAAGAAGGAAAGCAAAACTAGCCTTACCACATTTGCTTGTAGTAAACCATGCGAACATGTTTCACCCTGTGGAAGTAGCCTCTTTGAAGGATCATCTGTCCAGCTGGGAAAACTCTGCTGCACTGGGGTGGATTCAGAGGAGGAAGATTCCAGATCTAGTTCATCAGGGGAACACGTCATGCTCGAGATTTCTGATGTTCATGACTGTGAACTTTATATTGAAATGGTAAAAACCACAAAGTCTATCCCTGAATATTCAGAAGTGGCCTATCCAGATTATTTTGGCCATATTCCACCCTCTTTTAAGGAGCCTATTCTGGAAAGGCCGTATGGAGTGCAGAGGTGAGTTACCATACTCTTCTTCTGTTGTTTTTATTCTCTTGAGAAACGGTCTTTAGGATGAGATTAGCAGACACACATACAGTGTTTATTGTAGCATCTAAAACTATTTTCAGTGAAAAGCAGTTTGAAGGTAGGTGAGTACGCATTGATCAGTGAAGAGCCATAAACTGGAATACAATCTGATTCTGTAATAGCTAATTCTATAGTTCAGTTTCTAAATGTTGAGCTTAATTTATAATCTCTTTTTCTGCCTTCCAGCCATCCCCATTTAAGTTCTGTAGCTTTAAAACAAAACAAAACAAAACCACCACAAAATGAAAACCAACCAAACACAAAACAACCCATAAGAACCCACAAGCAAACAAACAAAATACCCCACAGGTCTTAGCAAATACAAATATAGGACACTTAATCCCTTAAAGATACTTCAGCTCTTTTCTTTGCTGTTGTAACAAAGCTGTCTTTCAGGAAAATGTAATGGGAAACAAAAAAATTACTACACTTCTTTGTTTTTAGTGTTTGCAGTATAGCAGAATTTAGAGGTAACGAATGCTGAGGATGCAGTTGCTGTTGGTCCTGGAGAACCACATGCAGTAAACACAGAACAAAAAATAAAACAAACCAACAAAAACCAACCCATCAACAGACTCATTTATTTCTTCACTGAGGGATACGAAGATAATAAAGGGTGATGTGACTCTTAAGCGTAGTTTGCAGAGATGATATGAAGAGCTGGCTCAAATGTATATCAAGTTACTAGGAGGGCATATGAGCATGTTAGCAGAATGTGTAATAGTAGATGTGAGACCTTTTCACTTGTTTAATTGTTAGATTGAATGCTTTTAGCTGTATACTTACAACTTTAACCAGTTTCATGAGATTCTTCGTGTTTACATTTAGTTATTAAAACAATAAGAAATTAAGTGTCTTTAGGTTGTATAATTTAAATTCTTTGGCTGTTTCACGTGTTGTAAAAAAAGTGATCTTTCTAGTGAGATGACTGAATGTTGGAACACTAATGACATAATGAATATACCGTTACTAGAAAGTGCTGTTGAAGGAGGAGAATCTTCCCTATAAGCTTATTTTTCAGATTCTGCTGATGTAAAAGGGAGACAGTCTTGAGTCATAAATCACCTAACAACTGCATTAAAAAAAAACATTGCAGATGTATATATGTATGTTTTCATGGTAATTAATAATTCTGAGTTTTCCTGAGCAAAATTGAGGGAAGCTAGATAAAATTTGTCATTCCAATGCTTCTTGTTCTTAGACAGAAAGCACTGTATTAACTCTGACTTTTAACCAACATACCTACCTGTGTGGTTATGTATAAAGCTGATTTCTAAACTCTGAAGGTAATTCTGTATTCTATTTTAGCTTTAAAATGTTTTATTTTTGTTATATGAAAGTAACTTTTTAGGTCGTGTGTGAAATAAGAATGAAATCACTAGGTAATATTGCTAAACTTAAAAATGCTGCATCACCCTTTTAAGGTACTCTATTCTAAGAATTCATTTTTTTACGAATGACTCAGTCTTTACTGAAGTGTAACGAATTTCTGAACAGGCAACCTGTTTAAAAAAGGCTTAACCTTTTTATGAAATTATAGTTTATAAGAAGGTGGTGAAAATGGGTTTCGTAGGAGACATGGAGAAGCTTTTAAGTGCAAACTTCTGGAATTCTTTGGGTTTTTTGTTCTTAATATATGTAGTTATTTACTGCTCATCAGCTAGTCTTCTTTAGAAAACAAATGGTTGCCTTAATCCATCCTTCTGATTTAAGAAAATGTGGGGAGCTGAGGTGGAGTGTTAGTTGGTTTTCTTTTTACCTTTATTAAACAAATGCATTGTGATGTTTTGGCGATGGGTGGGGTGTTAGTCTTGCTAGGAGATGCAGTGTGTTTGAATTTGTGCTTTGGAGTGCTTTTGCTTTTTTGTTTACGGTTAGTAACATGTAATTTTCACCAAATATGTCACCTTTCCAAAACTGTCATTGAGAATTAACTAAAGTGTTTTATGTTATTTTATCTTTTAGAGGAGAAAGTTATTGTAGAACTCAATACCCTATAAATTTGGGTATAAATTCCTACATTTTTCCATTCCTTAAGATTTCAGGTTGGATTTCACTATATACTTTAGTATTTTCTAATGACTTTAGTGTTTTGTGGTCATCTGACACTTGAAAGTGATCATCAGGTAAATCAGGAACCACAAAGGACTGACCTGTATATACATGGAGCTTCACATGTGTTGTCGTTCTGAGCAGCCGCAGTGCCTTTTGAAGGGCCTGGAGCAGCCACAGTGTCTGTTGCAGGGGTTGGAGCAGCTGCAGTGCCTACTGTGTGTTTTTCCCTATCACTATAAACATTCCTTAGCAACAACTAAAAACATTAGTGTTATCAATATTCTTGTCAGCACAAATCCAAACCATAGCCTCCTACCAGCTACTCTGAAGAAAATTAACTCTGTCCTGACTAAAACTAGCACAGCATCAACAGTGCTTGTTTATAGTTTCTCTTTTGTTTAACTTAGAGTAGTTTCTCTTTTCTCTTTTTTTTTTTTTTTTGGACCTGGTGAGGCACTGGGTGAGGTTTCCCAGAGAAGCTGTGGGTACCCCATCCCTGGGAGTGTTCCAGTCCAGGCTGGATGAGGCTTTGAGCAACCTGTCCTAGTGGAGGGTGTCCCTGCCCATGGCAGGGGGGTTGGAACTAGATGATCTTTAAGGTCCCTTCCGACCCAAACCATTCTGTGGTTCTATGAACCTGAAGATTTTCTCTACTCCTGCTTTTCCTTTTCATGTGCATCTTGAATACCATTTCTTCTTTCCTTTTGTCTACACTGGTCATTGCTGTGGTATTTGAATGCCTGATATTCATTAATGGATTTTGTCTTGGCAAAACTCCTGTGAAGATAGAAAGTAATGTGACCCTTTAGAGCTGAGGCATGCTGAAATCTAAGGAGTTGTGTGAGATCAGGTCCAAGATCAAAAATCTGTAGGTCTGCCCTGAACTGAACCTGATCAGATAGACTGGTGAGTCAGCCTCTTTACAATTTTGTCAGTTCATTGGACTTGTGACTTGTTTTCTTTTCCAGTTAG
This sequence comes from Rhynochetos jubatus, assembly GCA_027574665.1. Classification (NCBI taxonomy): domain Eukaryota; kingdom Metazoa; phylum Chordata; class Aves; order Eurypygiformes; family Rhynochetidae; genus Rhynochetos; species Rhynochetos jubatus. The sequence continues at coordinate 34,611,604 of CM050690.1, forward strand.
TTTTGATTTAATAAGAGGTGCTAGAGTTGTGCACTTACCTTCTTTTTCTCATTGCTTAACAATATTTATTTTAATTAAATGGAGAATTTCCAATCTGAACGTACTTTACTGCTCTGTTCTTGTATTCTTCATTGTTAATCTGCCTCCTTTTCTTCTTATTGCAGGTGCTGTGCAAGCTTTTCTACACAGCTCTGCCACTATATTTCATTCTTGAACTGCAACACATTCTTGCTTTTCCAAACCAGGACCTAGATACTGCCAGTTGTGCAATGGTTTTATGATCTGGATAAACATACACTGACATCACCAAATTCATTCTTATTTGTTACCTAGTCGATAAATGAACCTAGATCTCCAGAGGTGAAAAGCTAGTGCACTAACACACTCACTGCACGACCTACTCTAAAACTCTTTAATTTTAGTTATGGTAGGACTCTTCTAAGTTACTAATGTTACCAAGTGCTGTCCTGGATTAAAGCATTAACATAAGCAATGTTTGATTAGTTTTTGCTTCTACTATAAAGTATGAAATGGTGCATTTTTTCTGTAAGAAAATCCAGTGGGTTGTGTGCATGAAAACTCAGTTCCCTCACGTACTGGACTCGGTCAGCTGTGAATGCAGGTGTTTAAACTTAAGTGAGGGTGAGGCTGAGGTCTTTCTGAAAATCTGTCCCACTGTCTTGATGCCAACTTTCTTAGTTTTCATTGATGTATGAGGTAATTCCTCTTCTGTATTTGGAAACAGTATGCAGCAATTTAAATGATAACTCTGCTTTTTATTTTAGGACAAAAATCTCTCAAGATATTGAAAGACTGATTCATCAAAATGACATTATAGACAGAGTTGTGTATGACCTTGATAATTTGAGGTAAGGTTTTACCCTTCCCAAAATAATATTCAGCGAATACTCCAGGCCTGTTCTACTGTCTCTCTGATGTGGTTCATAACATTTAAAGCAGTGCTATTATGAAGACTTCAGTGACAGTCTAATCTGGTGTAATAGTGTTTCTGCTATCCAGGCTGTATTTAGATGAAGTTTAAAAATAATTTTTGAATTACCAAGTAAAGGCTAAAATAAACTTGTTTTAGTTAAGTCAGTTTTATTAATTTTGGTCCCTTTTCTTTTTCTACTCATAGTTGTTCAGTACCAGAGGAAGCAGACGTTTTGAAGTTTAATTCCAAATTTGAATCTGGAAACCTGCGCAAAGTTATTCAGATCAGAAAGTAAGATATTTCAACTCTTCCCACATAAAACCTGTTATTTCTGCCTCTTAAAAAGCTTGATTTGTTTTTGTTATTCTTCAGAAACGAGTATGATCTAATTCTGAACTCGGATATAAATAGCAATCATTATCATCAATGGTTTTATTTTGAAGTCAGTGGAATGAAAACTGGCATTGGTTACCGGTTTAACATCATCAACTGTGAAAAGTCAAACAGTCAGTTTAACTACGGTAAGATCCATTTCTCATACTTTGAGGAGAAATACGTAGAAAAATATCTGTGTTAGACAGCTCTGCTATTTCCTTCCCTCCACTCTGACATCAGTAGTATATTCATGTTGTCAGATCAGATTCTTTTTTTAATAGTATTACTAGAAAATGTTTTCACAAGTTTCCATTAAAAAGAAAAAAAATATCTTAAAATACTGGCTTTCAGTTTTTTAAATGAAGTTCTGTTGTAAGTGAGGCCAAAGCAGAAGAAATTTGCTGGTGGCTGGAGCCTAAATTTGTGCTAGGAACATTGGAATAACACCAAAACCTGTTGATGCACAGAGGTGCAAGAAGAATGACGGCTGTCATCATCAATACCCTTCTGAATAGAGGTGTATTCTCAGATGTGGAAGTAGGCGGAGACATTCTTAAACAGCTTTCCCTTATCAGTGGGAAGAGAGGCATGTTACTTGAGAAGGAAGAGTAAGTCGCGTTTGAAATACTGGACTTCATAGGCACCCCTTGTGGTCTCCAGTGAGTAGTGTTTGTGGTTTGTACCTCACCCAGAAGAACTGGCTTACTGAATGCCTTTCTTCCACTTGTCTGGGGTGGGGTGTGTGTTATTCAGCTTAAAACCATTTGTTTTGTGAGGCTGCTTATTTTTGCTGCTGGATTTTCTGAAATTTGTCTTTTAAGAAGGAGAAGCAGCTCCCCTCTCCCACCCCAACCTCAAACTCTGCAGACAGAGTAACTTCATATTCTTCTTTGTCGTAATTGTTCAATTCACACTGATAAAATCCAAGAATACCAGGCAGTTTGACCTGTAATAAGATGCCTGTAAATTATTTACTAGTCTTCATCAGTTACCTTAGGTCTTCAGTCATATACTGCATATACTTGCTTTTGGTCTTTCAAGTACACTGAGTCAGTCAATGTATTTAGCTAATTATCTAACTAGTAAATAATGTTCAATTACTATGTATTCTTTTTTACTCTAACTTCATACTAAGTATTCAACTTAAGTATACTCTCCAACTTCAAAGAGTTATTGTTTTTAACACAAAATATTTCCTAAAACAACAGTTATTTTCCAGCTATCCAAGTGAATGAATAATAGTATCAATTTTCTGTATTCTAACTGAAGCCTTTTTGGTGCACTGGGGGGAGTGAGACCCAATACTACTTGTAGATTACCATTCATGCTAACCATAGCTTTCATTTAAACATTTCATTTTGTTCTTCGATAGGCCTGCTTCTTTTTTTTTTTTTTTCTTATTTTCTGAAAATTAGGACGTGATGGGGGAGAGGGGAAAGAATCTCTCACCTGGTTAAAAGTGTACAATACCAAGGCATTCATGAGAATACACTCTGATAATGAGTAAATGAGTATAGGTAGTTCAGAGACTCTCATGTAAGTGTAGATATGGTCCGTTGTTGCTAAGATCTTGTTGTTTAATGTTAAGCTTTAAAGTGAGATGCATTTTTTTTTTTCTTTCAGGTATGCAGCCCCTCATGTATTCTGTTCAAGAAGCGTTACATTCTCGACCATGCTGGACTCGTGTTGGGACAGATATTTGTTACTATAAGTAAGTACACAATAAGCATACAGCAAATCTTACACTGAAGTATAGCATGAGGTACAATTTTTGAGGAGAAGTGTTTGCTTCCAAGTTTGATAATTCTATTTTATTAGTTCTGCTGTGAAGAGCATTTTCTTTCTGGGTTACTATGGAGAGTAACAGAAGTGATCGAAGTATATAGGGTCTTATTTTGTTTGCACACTGATAATACTTGAGCTGCTCATCTTTTATACTTTTGTCAGAAACTGCATACTGTTCCAAGAAGCTTTTAAGAGAATGTGTATATGCATGCTTACTTGAAATCTTAGTGGTGACTTTCAGGAATACTGATCATGTGGGACTTGTGATTAGGCTTCTACATTCTATGGTGCAGTCATTGCAGAGCAATCTTGCATGAGGTGGTACAGCATATCCATGTGTTACTCTTCTCAGTCGACTGTTGTTTCCTCACCTTTTTGTTGTTGTTTTGTTTGGTTATTTGTTTTTGTTTACTCACCTTTTCCCAAAATGAATGAATGTATTTCAGTGATGTAATAAAGTATGTTAACTGATAGTGGGAACCAGTGTATTTAACCTGGATGTACGCAGAAGAGAAACACAATCACTAAAAATCTTCCTGGCTCTTAGAATGTGTGTTCAGGAATAGTCAATGATATGAAAAAAGTTTATTCTAGTATGTTTTTTACCTTCATTTTACTCTTAGGAATCACTTTTCAAGAAGTTCAATTGCTGCTGGAGGTCAGAAAGGAAAATCTTACTACACAATTACGTTCACAGTGACTTTCCAACATAAAGGTGATGTCTGCTACTTTGCTTACCATTATCCATATACATACTCAACTTTAAAGGTAAGAAGATTATGATCTGTTACACAAATTAAATGTTTTACTTTTGGACAATATAAAACAAACATTCATAAGTGAATTATTTTTATAAATTTAAAAATGCTCCTTAAAAAGGAGAATTTTCATAAAATATTAGGTGTTTTGACTGGCAAAGTGTGTAGATTGTTCTGAAGAACAGTCTGTGGAAAAATAAAATTGATATGTACTTGCAATCTAAATGGATTTTCTGGGAATCACAATTCATAACTGACTGGAAACAGTGCTAATTGGATGAAGTATTTGTATTTGACTCAAATGACTCATATCCTGCTGTTCTACGTATACCTCTTCATAACTGACCTATTCAAGTTACTATATTTAAGATAATTAGAAACCTTTTCAGGATAATGGATTGGCTAAAGAAGTGTTGTGAAGCTTTTAGCCAACAGTTTTCCTTAGTGCTAGAATGTCTCTTGGTTGCTTCTGTCATAGCAATAGAAGCAAATTTGGCGAGTCAGTGGCCGGTCTGTAAGCGTGTCGAATGAAGCTTTTCACTAAACCATCCTTGCTCTCGGAAGAAGTACCCGTCATGGGACGTTCTAGGCATCTGCTGCCTCCAGCAGCTCTGGGCCCTGGCAGTTCCTCCTGCTCAGCTGCTGGAGCCTAGCCAAGGGACCCAGGGGTCTCTGTCCCAGGCTGATGGATGTGGCTGCTGCTGTCCTGTTTGCTTGTAGGTTCAACCACTAGGAAGTCTGAGTGGGTATCCCGGAGGGAGACAGACTCACGCACACACACTTGCACATGCATCCCCCTAGCCCCAGCGCAGCTGGCAACAACAGACTGGCAAAGACAAGGTGTTGCCTTTAACAGCGCCCGTGTGTAGCCCTACCAGAACTTGCTTGAGGGGTAACTACAGACACCCAAGTCCCTTTCCTCCTCTCCAGCTGGGAAGGATCGCTAGGAAAAAGTACACACTCACCCACCCTCTAGAATACAAGCACACACACATTTGTGGATGACTGGCGTGGTCCATGTGTGTTCATAGCCCCTGTTCCTACTCTAAGGTGCTGGTACTGAGACACCCTCCCTGGCTTCACTCGTCCTTATCGCTCCATTAACTGTTTTTTGGGACACACGCTGTTCTTCCTCCAGTGACTGGATACCAAGACCCTTATCCACTCCAGTAGCTGGCACTGACACCCACTCTTGCTTCCACTGCTGACACTGCAGTTGGACAGGTGCCTACACTGCCTACAGCTCCAGCTGGTGGCACCAAGTCCACTCTCTTCGCTCCAGTAGCTGGCACTTTGGACACAAAGTGTGTGGTGCCCTCTCCAACTACTGATGCCAAGACCCTTGTTCAGCTGACCCAGTTTGGTCTTTGCTATCGTTTCTGTTATGTCTGGTCTTCCAGGATTGTTTCTTTATGTTCCTGTTTATTTCTTCTCCCTTTACTTGTTATTCCCTTTTGCACTGAAAAGGTCCCTGATCAGATAACCTTAATGAAGCAGAACCTTAATGAACCTTCCACATACCCTTTCAGTATCATCTAATAGAAAATCATGTACCTTCTGTGCCTTCATCTTCCTCAAAGAAGTTGTTAAAACAGACTCTTTAAGAGAGAAGTATTCAGTCAGTCAGAGATGTAGAGAATGATATTTCAACTTCAAAACTATGATGGAAACTTGAACATCGTTTAGAACAGCAAAAAGAAAGATTAATTAAATAGTACCTGTGGAATACACTGTGATACATGACTGCAAAAGATTTGAAGTATTTTCTCATTATTTTGGGGATGAAGATGCATCTTCAGAAGCTGGAATCTATGCACAACCCTCAACAGATATATTTTCGGCAAGATGTTCTCTGTGACACCCTGGCTGGCAACAGTTGTCCTTTAGTCACTATTACAGCCATGCCAGAGTCCAGTTACTATGAACATATCTGTCAGTTCAGTAAGTATGACTTTTCTTTCTCATCAGCTGAAAATAATGTAAAACTAGCTCTTTATTAAAAACAAAAAAAGTGTTAACTGTTGTGCATTGTAAAAACAGCAATGTAAAATAAGGTTAATGAATTTAATTAAATTCAGAGGTGTCAGTATTCAGGATTTGCATTCTGTTTAATAACATTTATTTGTGGTAGTCAAAGATATTTATATCTGGGTATAGAAGGGTATATATATTCATATATTATAAATCAGTTGCTAGATATCGTTGTGTTACATTTTGCAGATGACACTTCTTTTAAAAGAATACCTGACTTCTGAGTAACTTTTTTCTCAAAATACTCAGGTTATTTGCTTGTTGAAAAATCTTTCATAAAGTCAGTATCTAAGCTACTGTAATTTGAAGTGAACTTTAGCGGTGACAGGTTTGTTCTTTCACCCCATTATTTTTCTGGACTATTGGAAAAAAAAGCCATTAAAGTCATCATATCGTACTTGCCAGATCAAACTAGTTGTGACTGTATAATTGCCTGACTGAGTTTAAAGCTCCATGGTGGGAATTCTGTAATTGGCATCGCTTGTAAAAATATTATGGCACGCTTTATCAATAAACTGATAATACTACTCGGCTCCCAAGTACAGTATCTTTCATTGTAATAAATTAAGCTGGCTATTGCCTTCCCCCCCCCCCCCCCCCCCCCCCCCAATTAACAAGCTGTTTGCTTAACTTGCATCATATTTTGTATCTTCTATGCATACTTCTTCTAGGGAATCGTCCTTACGTTTTCCTATCTGCTCGTGTACATCCTGGAGAGACTAATGCAAGCTGGGTTATGAAGGGAACACTGGAATACCTTATGAGCAATAATCCAAATGCCCAATGTTTACGAGAATCTTATATTTTCAAAATTATTCCCATGCTCAATCCAGATGGTGTCATCAATGGAAAGTAAGCATAAATTTACTCACAACTATGTAACCTGTACTATTAAGTCTTTGCATCTGTTATTAAGAAAAAAAAAAAATCTTAACTATTCCATACAAACATACAAACACAATACTTAATATGAAACAAAACCATGTACAAAACGGCTAGGACTTTTCCAGTTTTTTGCTATTTGAGAGCAGATGCGTTGTTCCATGAATTTCAGTTTTATAAAACTGAAATTTGTATTTTCAGTTTTTCATGGGTGATAATCATTCCAATGTGATTTGACATGGCATTTTAATTGTCTCTCTGAACTACAGTCTCTGGATAGGTGTTTATGTAACGCTCCACACCTATGCAAGGTGTGGAGCGTTACATAAAAGGACAGCTGCTTTTAGGATAAGCTGAACAAGTTCATGGTTCTCATGAAAAAAGAACAGTTTTTGTATCTGAGAGATTTTTACATGATTTTTCTTTTTTTAATAGTTTTTAGAAGTATGTTATGGAAATGGCTGTTATGAAATTATTAAAAGGGGGGGAGTTAATAGGTGTGCAAAAGAAAGGGTAAGAGTATCCTGATTTAATCAGTTATTAATGGTAATTTTTCAGTTACTACCATTTTTCTTCATAAATTTAAGGGCTGTTTCAGAACATTTTGGTACTGCTATGAGTAAGCATTCAGCAGTCTGTATTTTCTTCGTAACAAGGAATTAATATAAAATGGAAATTTTGGTATGGTGAATCTACAGTTCCTTCTTACCTAGTTGTGGGGTAGTATTTTGAAAAGTTTTGTGAATAAAATAATAGAAAAACAAATTATGGATTTCAGTAGAATCCTGTCTTTATATACACAGAAGCAGGTATGTAACAGAACATCTGGAATTAAATCATTCAGAATACCAGTGAAAGCTTTTTACAGGGACAATTAAGAGATCTGTCCCAGCAGACACAATCTAAAGACAAATGTACCGAAGAGTTCTGCATGAACATGAGCAGTCTTTGGGAGTTCCAGATGATAGTTGACTTAGTACAGAGATGATCTTAATTTGTTTGCTGGGATTTTTGGTTTTGGTTTGTTTTTGTTTGCTTGTTGTGTTTTGGGTTGGTTTTTTTTTTTTCCCTCGCTTTTCTCACAGCTACTTCTCTCCTAACAACTTCATGTTTCAAGTCTTAGATTTCTGGTTGATATTAGTCTTTATATTAAAAAGTCAAGATATCAAAACTGTAAAGATAGCATATATTCTAAATTACTGATTTTGAACTAGCATTTAAATAGAGTCTCAAGCCTTCAGTTTCAACAGCAAATAAGCAGGATTATAGTTGACTTAATATAAGAAGCTACTTTTAATTTATTTTTAGTTTTTCTGTATCATAACTTAAAACCCCCCAAACACTTCTATTATTTGGCATGGTAGAAAACTGAGGTTTGTTTCTTATCAGACTCCTTCCAAAGAAGCAGTGGTGACGAGGAAAACTTGAGGTGGGGGGGAGGCATATTTAAAGGTATGATAATACAGACTACATCATGCGTTTTTCCACCCCCCCACAATAGCCACCGTTGCTCTTTAAGTGGAGAAGATTTAAACAGACAGTGGCAAAATCCAAATCCAGATCTGCATCCCACTATTTACCATGCTAAAGGGTTACTGCAATATCTGGCTGCTATAAAACGTTTACCTTTGGTGAGTATGTGTGTGTAAGCAATTCTGAATCTTTTTAACCGTGTCTATGTAGCTAGTCTGTAAAGTAAACATTTTAATATGGTCTTGTAAACTGTGTCACACTTAAGTTTGACTTGGAGAACTGGTCTTCTGCAAACCTTTAGATCTAAATCTGTTTCCTTTGCTAGGGTAGAAGGTTAAACCTTCCTTAAATGAATCCTAAGTGTTTGTCTTAATGCACAAGTTATGTGTAAGGAGTTGGGCTTCCTAATTCTTTGGAACTTTCAACAGTAAAACCAAAAAATTTTTTTTGTCCTTCCATTACCTTTATAAAATGTTAATTCCATATGCCTTGGCTTTATTTTGCCAAATAATTTGTTTTAGGTCTACTGTGATTATCATGGTCACTCTCGTAAAAAGAATGTATTTATGTATGGCTGCAGCATCAAAGAGACAATGTGGCACACAAATGTTAACGCTGCCTCTTGTGACCTGATGGAAGACCCTGGTTACAGGGTAAGTTTGACATTTGTACCTTTTTCACTGTGCATGTAGGGACTCTATAACATAAGCAGACTTACTTGGAATTATCTCTTTTTAGTTCTGGAATGTACTTCAGAGTATTTTGAGAGTGTTAAACTTTGTTTGCTAACACAGTTAAGGACTTAATGTCACTAGAATGCTTCATTTTTGGGGGTCTTTTTGCCAATATGTGCTTTTTTATGTTCAGTATTACCATTATGGTAAATACAGGGAAAATATGCTTCCATGCATTTACACTTACTGGATTAAAAAGAAATTATTTAAGCATGGCAAACAATATTCTAGCAAGAAAAAACATAAAAAATACTGAATTGCTCTGAGAAATACTCATTTTTTTGTGTATGGAAACAGGCAGGGTTCCTCTTATAAAGTTGTGTAGTTAAGGCATGTGACCCCAATACACACAGAGAATAAACTTGCATAAACAACATCCACTGCATTGTATGAGCTTTCAAAAATTCCAAAAGATTTAAAGAATCACGTATTACCTGTTTCTTCTGTGTAACTCCACTGCCGTCTTGTGGCAACTCCCTATCTGTGCAACCTAATGCGTCCAAACCTCATGTTTTTTTGAGGAAATGCAGAGTTAAGCTTGGAAAACATCTGAATGCATGTTTAAACGCTTGTTATGCATCCGTGAGTGTAAATGAGCAAAGATGCTTTCAGATTTTTTTCTTAAATCTCCCTCCCTTAAAAAAAAAAAAAAAATTCTACACTCCTTGATCTTCTTGAGTGATTTTCTGGATGCTGTGTCCAATGACATTCATGTTTACTGATCAGCACGTTTATAGGAGGTTTTGTCACTTCAGCCTGTACTACTGTAGCGCAAAAGACTGTAGTCAATAAGAGCTGTTGGGGAAAAAAACTTGTGGTTTCAAAAAGGTGGACTGAAATGTTTCAGCAAGCTTACGCTAATACTGGTATGTGTACTGCTGAAATAGTAAATTCAACGTGGTCATGTACTTTGGCTTAAAAGATGGAAATAAAAGCTGAAAAGAAATGTAGTTATTTAACATTAGCCAAATACGTACATTTGGATAACTGTTTATTGTCTTTTTCAAGAGCTGTCATGTAAACATGACAGCTTTTAATGCAAATTGCAGCAGAATTTTCTGATCAGCTTGTGGTTGTGTGTTCCCATCCCCCCTGGCTTCTGTAAGTGAAATAGAAGAAGCTCTGTATTTTTCAAATTGCTGTCCTGCAGGCACTCCCCAAGATCCTGAGTCAAACTGCCCCAGCATTCTGCATGGGCAGCTGCAGCTTTGTAGTGGAAAAGTCCAAGGAATCAACAGCGCGAGTTGTTGTCTGGAGAGAGATAGGAGTTCAGAGGAGCTACACAATGGAAAGCACATTATGCGGATGTGACCAGGGCAAATATAAGGTAAGAAAATATATCAGTTGAACTGACTTTGCTTTATTATTTCTTTCATTTGCATTGGTATCTTGTTCTGTAACCCCACTTGCTCGTTTGCTTTAATCTTCTAAAATTCTTCTAAGATCTGTGTACACTGATGTTTGAGAGAAATTGCATCATTTACAGTGTTACAGGTTGCGTAACAGTCTTCATCTGCTACTTAAACACCACCCACCACCCTATTCCCCACCCCGGCAGGTTATGCTTGTTGGCTGTTTTAACAAGATTAATATTAATTATTGCTTGGAACACATATGTATGCATGTAGTTAAATCAGACAGTTCTTTCCAGTAGGTTATTAAAATTGGGTAGTAATAAATGCCAATACTAGAATTAAAATTTCCTTTACACGTGCCAGTTTCAGATTTCGCCATGGCAGTTCATGGCTCTTTAGCAGTATCCATCACAGAATTTTCCTGTGTAGGTGCAAAGCAGGCTTAAAAATCAAAACACTTTCATACCAGGTTACCAGAACTGCAAATTGCACATCTGTGAACTCATAGTTGTTTGACTTGACTTGAAAATTGTTTTCAATTTGTTTCCTTCAAAAGTGTTAGCAGGGATGGATATTTGAAAACAAAAGGTGACCCTGTTTGCAATTTTTCACTAGTAGAAAGTTTACTTCAAATAAAATATTTGTAGGGAAAAAAAGAACCACCACACTACCATCTGAGCTTCAACTTCTGTCACTGAGTTAAATTTAGCTGCACATTGAAGCAAGTTTTTAAAATGAACATTCATGGAATAAGTCAGCTTTCCTCTGCTTGAAAATAGAGTATGGGAATGCTAATCAAGAAGATGACCACAAGCCTTAAGTAAGATGCTTGATAAAAGAGGATCAGAAGGCTAGGATCAGGGTTGGGGGGAGGGGTCAGGGCAAGAAGAACAACAGCAACAAGTTGGAACAAGGTATTTTCAGTGTATCAGCGTGTGCTGCAACAGCCATACTCATCTCCCTAGACAGAAGGAAGATTAGTATTTCAGCAGGAATTTCAGTAGGTCTGTAACTACTAAATGCTTCTGTTGTTAACTGACAAAGTTATTCCTGCTACTGTCAGAATATTCCATTATTCCTCAGATGATATCATTATGGAACTGTAAAATATGATATTTCATCCAGCTTGCTTATTTTGAAACTTCCAGAATATTTTTAAACATGAATTTTCATGGCTTTAGCACTGTTGCTGCAGAAAGTTCTTAAGAAAATTGAATCGAAGATGCTTTCTGGACAAAATTCTAAGATGCTTAACCTGCAAAGCCCTTCTTCAATAAGTGACAAAAAAAAAAAAAGCTGGATTCTGTGGAAAAATCATTTACTCAGAAGAGAATTCTTTTGTTATATAAATTAGCTGATGATATCAAATTACTGTTGTCATTCATTTTATTTGGAATAAAATGATTTGTGATGTCTTAGTCATCCTCTGAATACACAGGAAGATTCCTCATTTTTTCTTCACTGTGACAGTGCTCAGATGTATTAAGAAAACGTATCTAAAAGGCCGAGGTGACTAGACTAGAACAAGAAAAGAGCAACATTTCTCCAGTGAGAAGGTCAAAGAGATGAAAAGGCTCGGTCTTTTTTATTTTTTTATTTTTTTGGTGGAGGGAGTGTGACCAGCAGCTCTGTGAATAGACTTCTGATATAAATTAAATGGCTTATTTCATAAGATGTTATTTCAAAACACAGCGAGGACTTAAACTGTAGAAATTCCGTCCCCTCCTACTTTCTACCCCAAAGGACATGACAGTTCATACCTGAGAGCCTAGACTGTATCATGTAAAGGTCTGAAGCACTTTTCCAGTCTTACTCTGGTTTGGCATCATCACTGAATTTTGTTCAAAGCACAAAGAGGAATACTCAACAATTTTGTCCTTTGTAAAAATGTCTAGTCTTTGCCAAAACAGGATAATATCACAACATCATTTTTTCTTCTTACTCATTTTTATTTTACTCCAGACAATGGTGATGCTAGACTATTTCCAGGCAGGAAGCTGTTCAGCTGAAGTTAGCAATTCTTACCTGAATTTAGGATCAATGTTGACAGAGTTATCTCTGGAAGCAATCTTGTTTTAACTGCTTGCATGGGGTCTTTGTAGGGCATTGAGAATTAGTGCTGCGAATATTGCTCAGTCGTGTGCAACTCGAAATACTGAAAAAAAACTCAGGTGAAAAGATGCACCAAGATCTACTATGGAGGATAATTGAGATGCCAGACAAAAGATCAATGTCTTCAATAAATTGAACCCCCTGAAAACTGAAATCAATTCCTTTTCATATTGGAGATTAGTAAGTTTGGGAGTATTGCGAAAAAATTAAGTTAATTGAAAAGGCTTGGCGGTTTTAAAATACATGTAAAGAGAAGAGGAGATAAGGGTTCAGTCGTCAAACTTTGTCACGTACCATGATTCTTCAGTCTCTAGATTTTGACTTCTCAAAAACTATCAACATTTTTGTAGCCTCTTCTGATAAGAAATCAGAAGAACAAGGCTATGTTTTACTGTCCAACTGACTTCTCCAAATCTTAGTTTGGCTGTTTTCAGTCTATTAAGTACATATCACAGGAGTATGCTTTTCAGTTTGAGGTCTGTCCATTATGCCTTTGTTTTGAATCTTTGCTTTCAGGTAGCAAAGTTCATTCCCAAGACACTCTATTGATGTGAAGATATTTTAATGACGTGCTTAGTAAGAAAGACTTAAATCAGCCATCTAAAACGCCACAGGGTGGAAGAAAGAGCTGTATAAAATGTGAAGAAAAATGAATGAAATTTGGTGTGAGGTTTAAAAAAATAAAAGGCAGCTATTTCCAGGTGTCTTGTGCTTAAAAGCAATGCTTGTCACACTTCAGGAACTTTAATGGGCTGTGGTGTATAGTTAAAGGTACTAGAACAATGATTGAAGATGATTGCAAGATCAAGAAGAGGAGTCTATTTAAGGCTTCCATGAAAATGAACTTCACCTTAGGTCTCTTGGTTAGGTCAACTGTTTATTATTATAACTTCCTGAAACGGGTTTTGGGTCTCTTGTTTCATGGAAGTGAAGAGGGAAGAGTAACGATGGATTAAGAAATGTGGTATTTGGCAGCTGAATGGTATTGCATTCTCCATTACGATTGAAAGAAATAAGCAAAGGCATGTCTAGACTTTTACTGCAAGTATGTAGACACTTCAGTATAGAAAGTCCAAGGGTTTCACAGGTACCCACCTCCAATCTGATCCATTTAGGTGTCTCTAGTTATGTCCTGTGTCTGCAGTGCTGAAAATAGCAGCCGCGGAACATGCACACACTATTTATCTCTCTAACAATTGTCTTTGCACTTTCTTTCATACCGAACTCTTGTCCTTTTTTGACTTAGAGCCACTCCTGTTATACTGTCTGCAAGGAATCTGCCAACTAACCATAACTTCTTCAGCAACAGATGTAGACAATGATTGGAAAAGTTTCTGAACCATCAAGTTGTGTAACAGTGAGATTACTGTTACCCTTCTCATTCCTTTGCTGCATACTTGTTGCCTCTTGTCCTTAATGTTATTTTAATCTCTTTGGGGCAGGGACTGTGTCTTCCTGTGATTAGCATAGTGGAGCCTCAGCTATGACTGGGGTCTTCGAATGTTACTGATGTGCAAACAAACACAAAACAAAATCAAAAAATTGGCCTCTGTGGATAAGGTACTTCACTGTGAGTGAGGAGAACTGATTTCTGTTCCCAGCGGGGTCAGTGACATGCTGTGAGACACTGTGCAAATCGCTCCAACCCTCTCTGCCTCCATTTCTCCATCAGTAAAGTGAGGATAATTCTTCCTTTATTAATAAAGTGCTTTGAAACCTACAGCACAAAAGCATTATAAAAGAGGTAAGTAGTATTACTATTAACAATAATACTCCAATATCCAACCCTTGTTCACTGCTAACAGGTTTCTGTACCATTTGGCTGCAGGATGGCACTGTTCAGAATAGCGGGTATAGCTTTAGCTTTCTTGTTACTAAAAACCATCTTGTTTATGAAGACAACCAAGGGAAAAAAACTCACAAGAAAAATAAAACCAAAGTTTCCATTTATTAACGGTGCCTTTGTTCAAAACTGAAGTACGTGAAGAATGTGCAGATTGTACCATTTCTGGAGCAGCACAACACTTTCTTTAACCTTGCATTTTAAAATACAGTGTCAATGTGGTAATACTGACTTGTGTGTTTGTGTGTGTGTGTGTTTTAACTTTTAGTAAAAAAAAATTCCTATTCCATTCTTTGTGCTTCATGTATTTTCCTTCTTGATGACTTAACTTACCACCAATTACTTGTGCTTCTGCTTCTCTGCTTGTTTTGTCAAAACTTCTTTTTAACTATCCTTTACGTTAAGAGGCTTAGAAGATCCAAACTAAAATAATTTTAAATTCTCCTGAGATACAGAAGTTGCAGAGGGGAAGATTGAGTTGGATTGTGATAGTGAATTTGTTAGTGTATACACAATCAGTAGTAGCTAATTAATTCCGTACTAGTTAAGGTTCACTCTGGAATGTCATTGTCTTTTCATAAAGTAAGTGAGGTCAGAGGTTCTGTCCCTACATACTGCACTGCTGACTGAATTAAAAGTGTAGAATTATCTAATGGGAGGCTTTATGTCATATGTAAACTTGGAGAATATTATGTAAGTTCTACATCCTAAATACTCTTTGTAGAGTAAAATGCCTTGGTATATCATTCAAGTTAGAAAACAGCTGTGGCTTTTGACACTTTTTTGTTTTTAATTACTAAATTTGTACATTAATGCTTCCAGCATTAACACATGTAGCCTCTAACTTAAAGAAGAGATGTTTGTGTCAAGGAGTAACTTTGGTGACTTAAACAGTATTATTTATCTGTCAGAACTTAGGAGTTGTCATGGTTTAACTCTGGCTAGCAAAATACCACGAAGCTGCTCTCACAAATCCCCCTCCCCTCCTCCAGTGGAGGGGAAGAATAGGAGGAAAAAGAAACAAGGAAGCTCGTAAAATTGAGATAAGAACTATTCACTAATTAAATCTAAATTAATATATACAAATACTACTAATAATAATTAAAATAGTAGAAAATAAAACGTGATACAATATGATACAGTTAGGACACAATTGCTCACCACCCACTGACCAGTGCACAACCAGGTGCTGACTAGTGAGAGTCAGAGCCCGAGAGCGATCGCAGCCCGAGAGCCGCAACCCAAGGGCTGGAGCCTGCGAGCTGTCGCAGCAGATTCCGAACGAACCCTATCAGCGATAGCACGACTGGGAAACCTAAACAACCCACCAACTCCCTCCCGAACGAGCCAGCACAGGAGTCAGCAAAGCAGCTAAGGCAGGAGTCAGGGGGAGCGTTAGCAAGTGTCAGGAAGCAAACGAGCAAGAGCGTAAGGGAGAGAGTAATGGCTGCCGGACCCTGTCCTCGCCTAAGCCCCGAGCATGACGTACCATGGAATGAAACACTTCCTTGGTCAGTTTGGGTCAGCTGCCTGAGCTGTGTGTCCCCTGCACTGCCTGTAGTGAGACAGCGAGAGCTGGGAATGCAGCTGCAGTGTCGGAAGCGGAGAAAGACCTTGAATTCGGTGCGGGCATTCCCCAGCGCCAGCTAAGAACTTACCAGGGCTGCTCTCAGCATAAATCCCGGAACACAGCTTCATAGCAGCCATGGTAAAGATAGTTAACTCTTTCCTGACTGAACCCAGCACAGCAGTGAAATTGGTCGCAGCTACAATATGAATTTAGGCATTATTTTCATTTGATGGAACTTCTGTTGAAGATTCTGATTTGAAATCTTGGTATTTGAAATTCTTTTTTATAAGTCTTGCCTCAGGTTTTAAAATAATTTGTACCTATAAATGTGAAGATGTGGAAGGGTCCAGAAATGTCTCTTCAGCCTTAGAGGAATCATGTATTTATTCTCTGAGTTTTCTCTGGTACTCTTGCAATGTGTTTACAGTTTTTATTTGTTCTGTCTTTAGAGCAAGAGAGTGTATTAAATAACAAAGTGTGTTTTAAATTATATTTCTGCAGTGTTTGTGGGTCTATCTGCATGTACCTATTTTTGTATTTTTAAATTTATTTTTAAATCAGGGATTACAGATAGGCACAAGAGAACTGGAGGAGATGGGGGCAAAGTTCTGTGTTGGCTTACTGCGTTTAAAAAGAATGGCATCACCTTTGGAATACAATCTGCCTTCGAGTCTGTTGGATATTGAAAATGATCTGATTGAGTCAAGCTGTAAAGCGACAAGGTAGTACACATTTATTATATTACTCTTTTTTTTTCCCCAGGAAAAATTGCAGCTTCTCAAGTAACAAAGTTTCTTTCAAAAAATGTTCTTTTACTCATCCAAATTAATGGTGATGTGTTGTGACCTGTTACTGTAACAATCTGACTGTATTGGAGATCTGTTGTGATAACTCAATTGCTTCAAATTTCTTAAAAAACCAAGAAGTACAGAGTTAGACTGTATGTCACATTTGTTGCTGGAATAAGCACTGGCCTTTTTAATGTCATCAGAGTAAGCGCCGATGTGGTAAAACTCAGTATGTCCTAGGTTTCAGTTGTCTCTTTGAGAACATTTTATTTTATTTAGTTTTCTTTTATTTGGTTTTATTTTATTTTTTCTTACTATTTTTTAATTATTGGCTGCAGTATTAAAAATATATATAGACAGACTTAAAGTATGTGAATTAAAGTGTGTCATCTGTCCTGAACCCTGCCTCCCTCCCCCAGAGGAGATAATTTAAATGTGGTTATATATTTAAAATGTATGAGGTAAGGTTTGGGTCACAAAAGAAGTGTATTCATCCGAGAGTACTGAGGGACTTGGCGAAGGAGCTTGCCAAGCTGCTGTCCATCATTTACCAGCAGTGCTGGTTAACAGGGAAGGTCCAGAAGACTGGGGACGTGCCAGTGTGATGGCCATCTACAAGAAGGGCTGGAAGGAGGATCTGGGGAGCTACAGGCCTGTCAGCCTGCCCTCAGCACTGGGGAAGGTTATGGAGCGGTTCATCTTGAGTGAGCTCACATAGCAAGGTGCAAGACAAACAGGGGGTCAGGCCCAGCCAGCATGGGTTCATGAAGGGCAGGTCCTGCTTGACCAACCTGATCTCCTTCTGTGACTGGGTGACCCGCCTAGTGGATGAGGGCAAGGCTGTGGATGATGTCTACCTGGACTTTAGTAAAGCCTTTGACACTGTATCCCTCAGCATTGTCCAGGAGAAACGGGTGGCTCATGGCTTAGGCAGATGTACTGCTCGCTGGGTTAAAAACTGGCTGGAGGTCAGAGAACAGAAGGTAGTAGTAAATGGAGTGAAGTCTGGATGGCAGCCAGTCACAAGTGGTGTCCCGCAGGGCTCAGTTTTGGGGCTGGTGTTGTTTAACATATTTATCAATGATCTGGATGAGGGAATTGAGTGCTCCCTCAGTAAGTTTGCAGATGACACCAAGGTGGGTGGAAGTGCTGACCTCCTGGAGGGCAGGAAGGCTCTACAGAGGAACCTGGACAGGCTGGACTGATGGGCAGAGGTCAACTGTATGAGGTTCAACAAGACCAAGTGCTGCATCCTGCATTTAGGTCACAACAACCCCAGGCAGTGCTGCAGGCTTGGGGAAGAGTCAGGCAGGCTGGAAAGCTGTCAGGCAGAAAAAGACCTGGGGGTGTTGGTTGATGGCCATCTGAACATGAGCCAGCAATGTGCCCAGGTGGCCAAGAAGGCCAATGGCATCCTGGCTTGTGTCGGGAACAGTGTGGCCAGCAGGATTAGGGAAGTGATTTTGCTCCTGAACTGGGCAGGCTGCACCTCGAGTATTGTGTTCAGTTTTGGGCCCCTAACTGCACGAAGGACGTAGAGATGCTGGAGCATGTCCAGAGAAGGGTGACAAAGCTGATGAAGGGTCTGGAGAACAAGTCCGAGGAGCGGCTGAGGGACCTGCAGTTGTTTAGCCTAAAGAAGAGGAGGCTGAGGGGAGACCTGATCGCTCTCTCCAGCTCCCTGAAATGAGGTTGTAGGGAGACAGGTGCTGGTCTGTTCTCCTGGGTAACTGGTGATAGGACAAGAGGAAATGGCCTCACGTTGCATCAAGGGAGGTTTAGATGAGATATTAGGAAAAACTTCTCTACTGAAAGAGTAGTCAGGCATCAGAACAGCCTGCCCAGGGATGTGGTGGAGTCACCATCCCTGGAGGTGTTCAAGGAACATGGTCTAGTGGGTATGGTAGTGTTGGGTTGATGGTTGGACTAGATGATCTTACAGGTCTTTTCCAACTGTAGTGATTCTGTGATTCTCTGTGTGTGTGATTCTGTATCTGCTCAGTAGCTAAGTTACTAAGTTGACAATTCTTAACGCTCTGGATAGGCTTGCAAAAGTAGGCATACTATTGCATATTTCCATTCATGTAATTCATCACTGAAGTATCCACATGTACATGGTAATTGGGGATGCACAGCAAATAAGTGATTTCAAATGTGCAAGCTTCTATTCCTGAAAATCTGGTTAGAGATTAAATAAAGCAGAGTTCCAGACTTCAGAAAAGCATTAAACTAGAAAAGAGTAAGGCTTACACACTATAATGTTACCACTTGGCACACTTAGAGCCAAAACCATTTTTATAGTCTCCTTGGCTGTATCTGCAACTTAGCTAGAGCAGTACTCTGGAAATTTTGGGGAAAATTGAAATTTATTATTGTTTTTCTTCACCTGGAGAGAGTCTCATGGCAGGTGCTGAAAATAGCAGTGCTCTACACCTGTTGGGTTGACATTAGCATGGTGTCTACAGTGCAGGCAAAACAAAGCATTTTAATCACTAAGATCACTGTGGTGTTTTTTACTGAACTATCATGTCATCGATACCAAAACAACGGTAGCAGCAGGGAGCAGCGTTGAGCACTTGTACTTTTACTGTTCAGTGTATCGCTCTAAATTTCCATTTGACGTTGTATGAGTTACTGTCAGCCTTGTAAGACACAGTTTGAAGGTGTAAATGTAGTATCAGTGTTCTTGGTTTTGCGAATGTAAAATCATATTCCACTATCCTTATAGTGCGCTTAAAAAAGGGAAGGGAAGAGGGATAAACTGGCTTGAATTCTTTTTCTTCTGTTCCTTCTTTGGTTGAAAAGTTGACCATTAGAATGAATTAATGTAATTGTCTGCTTTGAACTAAAATATCTCCTGCTGGTCTGTTTGTGTAGCATAGTAGCTTAATGAGAAATACTACAGGGAAATGGAACGGAAAATCTGCTTCCATTGCTGTTACGCCACGGGCTGAGATAGTCGATTGTCAGGTAACTATGCAAAGTTGCTGTCTTCTCCTAAGCTTTTGGATTAGGAAAACACAGATTCACTGGCTTTAGTGTCATGGACAGGGATCAGGCTAAGGAGAAAAAAGTTGCATTGCTTATGTATTGTTCTGTATGTGTTGCCAGGGATTCTGTATATGTATAATCTGAAAGTAATCTGTTTAAGATTCTTCTTTAATACATGAGAACCTTACTGTCTGATAAACATTTCACTTGTTCTTTGGGATGAGATGTAAGTGTTGACAAAAGAGACCAAAAGTTGAGAAGTGAAAAATGTTAACTCCTAAGGAAGTGCGTAGGTGCTTGAAAAAAGTTCTGAAGTGCACCCCAGCTGTATTCCTTGAAATAAATCTGGGAAGCAAGTGTCAGTGTTGGATACTGTTAAAGCTCTTGAGAGTAACTCACCAGATGGAATTTGATCTTTATAATAGAGGATTTCTTACTACAGCAAATAAAATTAATTGTTTTGATTACAGTTTTCCTCACAAGATCTTTATCAAAATGAAAAAGAAAACTAGGAGATGGAGGAGGAAAGAACATGACAGCATGAAGCTTGAAACAGAAGAAGACAGATGCGAAGAGTCTGTTCTTTCTAGGGTAGACATGACCAGGAGTAATGGCTTTAAATTACAAGGAAAAGTCAGTCTACACTTTAGGTAAAAATTCTATGTGGTAAGCAGAAATGAAGTCCTGGAATAGTTATCTGGGGAAGTTGCAGAGCCTCCACAGGAGATTAAGAATAGTATAGCCAGGCTTCAGCTTAGAATGGCAGTGGGAACAGCTGAATTAGCCTTAATGCACAGAGCAGAGGTACAAAAAGGGGCTGTGGAAAACTTCTTCATTAAGTATTGTCCTCAAAATAAATTACTTATTCATAAATACTATATAGTTAAGAATCACTTTAACTCTCTTTAAAGCATTGCTTTATAGCGTTCTCTCAAGCATTTGCATGTAAGCACGGAAGTGCCTATGAGGGACCATATGGGAAAACCCCAGACCCTTTCTGGGAAGTCAGCGTGCTGGGGTGTCTTTGAAGTGCCCGCAGACTAATGCATGCAGCATGGGGAATAAACATGAGGAATCGAAGATCTGTGTGCAGTTGCAGGGCTGTGGTCTTTTGGGGATCGTGGAGATGGGATGCCTCACACAACTGGCGTGCTGCAGTGGAGAGATACAGGCCCTCCAAGGCCAGGCTGGGAAGACAAAGAGAGGAAGTTGCCCTTTATGTGAGGAGGGAGCTGGAATGGGTGGAGGTCTGTCTGGGGAGGAATGACGAGCCAACTGAGAGCTTAGGGATCAGGATTAAAAAGCAGATCACTCTCTGTGACACATGTGCTAGTGAGTGTCTGTTGTAGGCTGCCTGACAAATGGATGAGGCCTTCTACAGACCGCTAGAAGCAGCCTCATGTTTGCAAACCCAGGTCCTTGTGGGGGACTTCAATCACCCAAATATCTGCTGGAGGAACAACACAGCGAGACATAAGCAATCCAGGAGCTTTCTGGAGAGCATTGATGACAACTTCTGGACCCAAGTGGTACAAAACCCAACAAGGAGAGGTACTTTGTTGGATCTTGTACTCACAAGCAAGAATGTGCTGGTTGGGATGTGAACACTGAAGGCAGCCCTGGCTGCAGTGACTGTGAAGTGATGAAGTTCAGGTTCCCAAGAGGAGGGAGTGAGACAGAAGGCAAGATCACAACCCTGGACTTGAAGAGAACAAACCTTGGTCTCTTCAGGGATCTGCTTGGAAGAATCCCATGGAATAAGACCCTGGAAGGAAGAGGGGCCCAAGAAAGCTGGTGGATATTCAAGGACATATCCTCCAATATCAAGAGCCATCAGTCCGCTTGGAACTTAAGCAAAAATGCAGGAACTTAAGCAAAAATGGCAGGAAACCTGCAGGGATGAATGAGGAGCTCCTGGCAAAACTCAGACATGCAAAGGAAATACATAGGAGGTGGAAGCAAAAATGGGTAAACCTGGGAGAAATATAGAGGCACTGCCTGTGTATGCAGACACATGGTTAGGAAAGATAAACTCCACCTGGAGTTGAATCTGGCATGGGATGTCAAAGGCAACAAGAAGGGATTCTGTAAGTACGTAAGTAGTAAAAGGAAGACTGGGGAAAATGTAGCTCCACTGCTCAGTGTGGCAGGAGACCTGCAGACACAAGACATGGAAAAGGCTGAGGTACTGAATGTCTTCTTCACCTTGGACTTTACTGAAAGCTGGTCTTGCTAGTAATCTAAGGACCCGGAGACTGGGGAAAGTCAAGGAAGACTTACCTCTGGTGGAAGAGAAAGAGGTTGGAGAATGTGTAAGCAAACTGGACTTAAGTCCATAGGTCCTGATGGGATGCTTCCACAAGTGCTTAGGAGCTGACTGATGTCACTGCGAGGCCACTCTTAATAATCTTTGAATGATCATGGTGACTGGCACAGGTGCCTGAAGACTGGAGGGAAGCAAATGTTATTCCTATCTCCAGGAAGGAGGACCCAGGGAACTACAGGGTGGTCAGCCTCACCTTGATCCCTAGGAAGGTGATGAACCAACAGATCTTGAAAGCATTTCCAGCTATATGAAGGAGGAGGAGATTGTGTGTAGTCATCATAATTCACTAAGGGGAAAGTCTTGCTTGACAAACCTATAACCTTTTACAATGAAATGACTGGCTTGGTAGATGTGGGGGATGAAGTGGATATTGTCTGAGTTGGCTTCAGTAAGGTTTTTGGCACTATGTGCCGTAGGATCCTTATGGAGAAGCTGATGAAGTAGGGGCTGGATGGGCAGGCAGTGAGTTGAATTGAAAACTGGCTGAACATCTCTGCTCAGAGGGTGATGGTCTAAAGCATACACAAGTAGCATTCGTTATGGGTCTGTACTGGGACCAGTGATGTTTAACATCTTTGTCAGCGACATGGACGGTGGCATTGAGTACACCCTCAGCAAGTTTGCTGATGACACCAAGCTGTGTGGTGTGGTGGACATGCTGGAGGGAAGGGATGCCATCCAGAGGGACCTGGACAGGCTGGAGAGGTGGGCCACTGCCAACCTCATGGAGTTCAACAAGGACAGGTGCAAGGTCCTGCACCTGGGCTGGGGCAATCTGAAGCACAAGTACAGGCTGGGTGGAGAATGAATCAAGAGTAGCCCTGAGGAAAAGGGCCTGGGGGTACTGGTGGATGAGAAGCTGAACATGGGCCAGCAGTGTGTGCTGGCAGCCCAGAAAGCCAACCGTATCCTGGGCTGTATCTGGAAAAACCTGACCAGCAGGTCGAGGGAGGTGTTTCTCCCCCTCTGCTCTTATGAGATCTCACCTGGAGTTCTGCGTTCAGCTCTGGGGCCCCCAACATCAGAAGAATATCGACTGGTTGGATCAAGTCCAGAGGAGGCCATGAAGATGCTCAGAGAGCTGGAGCACCTCTGCTACGAAGAAAGTCTGAGAGAATTGGGCTTGTTCAGCCTGGAGAAGAGAAGGCTCTGGGAATACCTTATAGCACCTTCCAGGACCTGAAGGGGGCCTACAAGGAAGTTAGGGGAGACTTTTTACAAGGGCTTGTAGTGACAGGACAAGGGGTAACAGGTTTAAACTGAAAGTGGGGAGATTTAGATTGGATATCAGGAAGAAGTTCTTCATGGAGAGGCTGGTGAGGCACTGGGACAGGTTGCCCAGAGAAGCTGTGGATGCCCCATCCCTGGGAGTGTTCAAGGCCAGGCTGGATGAGGCTCTGAGCAACCTGGTCTAGTGGAGGGTGTACCTGCCCATGGCAGGGGGCTTGGAACTAGATGATCTTCAAGGTCCCTTCCAACCCAAACCATTCTATGATTCTATCATTCTGTGATAAAGTCTAATTGGAGGCCAGTAACTAGCAGTGCACTCCAGGGCACAATACTGGGTCCCCTTCTGTTTAACATCTGCATTTATCACCGGGATGATGGGGCAGAATATACCCTCAGCAAGTTTCCAGATATGAGTGGCTAATCCTGAGGGACCTTGACAGGCTGTAGAAATGGGCTGACTGGAATCTCATGAAGTTCAGCAAGAACTGTGAATTCCTGCACCTGGGGAGGAACCACCCCAAGCTCCAATACATGCTGGGGGCTGACCATCTGGAAAGCAGCTTTGCAGAAAAGGCTGCAGGTGTCACAGTGGACACCAAGTTGAACATGAGCCAGCAATGTGCCTTGGTTGTTAAGGTGGCTAATGGTGTTCTGGGCTTCAGTAGGAACAGTATAGTCAGCAGGCTGAGAGATGTGATTTTTTGCCTCCTCAGCTGTGGTGAGGCCATACCTGGAATACTGTATCCAGCTCTGAGTTTCCCAGTAGAAGAGATGTGGACATACTGGAGAGAGTCCAGTAAGGGGCCCCGAAGATGATGAGAGGACTGAAGCATCTCCCACAGGATGAAAGTGTGGGAGAGCAGGGACTGTGAGTTTGGAGAAGAGAAGGCTCAGGGGACATCTTATCAAGGTGTACAGATACCTCAAGGGAGTTGATAAAGAAGACAGAGCCAGGCTCTTTTCAGTGCTGTCTGGTGACAGGCTGAGAGGCAAGGAGCACAAACTATAGAGGAAATACCATTTAAGTGTTCTCTCCCTCTCTGTATGTGTTTGTTGTGAGTGTGCTCAAACAAGGGAATGAGTTTCCTGTGGAGGATGTAGAGTCTATCCCTGGAGATACTCAAAAGCTGTCTGGACATGGTCCTTGGCAGTCTGCTGTAGGTGGCCCTGCTTGAGCAGGAGCGTTGACAAGATGACCTCCAGTGGTCCCTTCCAACCTCAGCAGTTCTGTGGTTCTGTGAAAAGGGGAAAATGTCTTTAAGTCTGTCCTCAAAAGACACTGAGTGCATGTGTTGTGGGCAGCTTCAACTTGGAGTGCTAATTTAAGTAATTAGCATACAAGTCTAAAATTGCAGTCTAATTGTATTTCTTTCCCTCCGAACTTTCACCACCAAGCTCCTGATCCCTTGGCATTTCTGCCATGCACACTTTGATAGTTTTGTAAATACAAGTTCTTCCATGAATACAGCCTGGCTGTAAGGCAGTTTCACTTGACAGCTATTGTGGAGGGGCTTCTAAATAACAGTCTTTCAGCAAGAGCATGTGTTTCTTTCTTGAGTTCCTTGTGTGCATTGGTGCAGCATGTTGGAACTTCAAAATTTAATACTGCCATGTTACACCTATTTATCATACTTCCAGAATTTGAAAGTTTTACTATTTTTCATTTGCAGCTAGTATAATGTGTTAATGAGACCATAATGTTTTTCCTAACTCTAGGTGTTATATCATTGCCGGTTTTAGTAGAACTAAGCTTCAGTACATATGTATCTCTCAAATATTAAACCTTGGTTACAGCATTTTGAATCAGGCATTTTGAATCAAGGTGTGGTTGTGAGTAATTAATTATGAGGATGGCATTGAAAAACAGCCCCAGATTTCCACATAACTTTGTATTAATAGCTGTCTCAGGTAGAGAACCTGCACTTTATATTGTTTCACTGGAGAAAGTTGGCATCCCAGTTCACGGGTAGTTAGTGGCTGTGCTTTGGAAAAAGTTGTCAGCTAGTTTTCTCACATCTCTCACTTTGTTGACATTACTCGTGATGGAGTGGCCTTAACACAGCACCTGTGGAATTGAGGAATACAATACGTGAGTCGCTCCCCATAGTATCTGCTGGAGAGCTAAAGATCCATCAGGAAGGGATAAAAAAAGGGTGAGGAGTCATGTAGCAGCCAGCCTTGTAAGGGACCACTTTGCATGAACACGCACAAAAAATCTTATTCTGAAGGTATTTGAAGGAAGTGAATAGAAAAGCAATTCTAGTTCTTGACTTTCTTTCCAGGGTAATGGGGGAACAAGCAGTTGGTTATGCTTTACTACTCTGGTTAAGGTTTTCACTGATCCACAAACTGTAGACAGTTTGGTACAATTGTAGTAAAGTAGAAGACTGGGTTATAAGTTGGTGCTAGATGTCACCTTACGTTAAGCACAGGATTACTGTTTTCTGATATTCCTGAAACTTTCGATAGAGCAGCACAGTTGTTTATCAAGAGGGATTTCCATGTTTCAGGGAAACTGAACTTTACTGTAAAGGTAATGGTTATAGTTCTGATTCTGGAACAGAATTTCTGTATTTAGTCTGTATGCAAGTTCACCAGGTATGTACAAGCACAAACATAATCCTACGGCTTTAACTTTTCTTCCATTTTGGACTTTTAAAGCACATTGTTTATGTTATGATGGATATGAAACTGCCTCCTGTGAGCGAAAGGTGATTAATGCTTTCTGTTTGGTAGCAAATTTGAGTCATGCTAGGCGAGAAAAAGAACAAATGAGTTGTTTTGGTGTTAGAAAACAAAGCAAATCCCGGAGTGATATAAATTGACGGGCATAGTTTGAGCTTCCTCCTCCAGCTAAAATACTTCATTAATCCAGCTAGCTCTAGAAAAACCATTATGTACCAAAATACATTCATACCATCTGAAGTATGACCATGCTGGGATCAGTGGGAAAACTGCCTCTGACTTGATTTGTATTTCATTGGTGGGAGTGACAGCCTTGGATACTGCTTTATACGGGATTTTCTGAAAGCACCATTAAAAGACCTACTACTGCAAAAATGCATTATGGTTGGCTTGGCACATGTGAGCATAGTTGAAAAATAACATCAGCCTTATCATAAGGTTAATATGTACATGGAAATGTTTATAATCCTGTTATTATTTGGTGAAGGTAACTGGTACTCAGGGCCTTCATAAAACAGGAGGGTTGTCTCCATCCCAAGAGACCAGGTCATGAAAATCACAAAAATAATTGTACTGCAAGACAGAATTTTAAGTTGGAAAGGGATCACTGAATAGTTTATTCAATGTTTTGTAAATGAATTTGTACACTGAAAAGATTTTTAAAAATACTGTCCCCTAATTGTGACCTTTGGGTGTTACACGGCTACAGATGGTGAAAGGTAATAACCAAATGCTTCTGCACTAAAAAAATTAAGTCTGTAGGAAAAAAAAAAATCTGATGCTGTGCATGTTAGAGTTAAGTTTTTATCAAAGAACACTGGCATAAAAACTGGCTTGAGAGCAGCCCTGAGGAGAAGGACTTGGGGATACCGGTGGATGAAAAGCTGAACATGAGCCGGCAGTGTGTGCTGGCAGCCCAGAAAGCCAACCGCATCCTGGGCTGTATCAGGAGAAGTGTCGCCAGCAGGGTGAGGGAGGTGTTTCTCCCCCTTTACTCTGCTCTCTTGAGACCCCACCTCCAGTACTGCATCCAGCTCTGGGGCCCTCAACATAAGAAGGATATAGACAGGTTGGAGTGAGCCCAGAGGAGGCCATGATGATGCTCGGAGGGCTGGAGCACCTCTGCTATGGGGACAGGCAGGGAGAGTTGGGCTTGTTCAGCCTGGAGAAGAGAAGGCTCCAGGGAGACCTTATAGCACCTTCCAGTACCTGAAGGGGCTACAAGGAAGCTGGGGGGGACTTTTTACCTGTAGTGACAAGACAAGGGGTAATGGGTTTAAACTGAAAGCGGGGAGATTTAGATTAGGTATCAGGAAGAAATTCTTCACCGAGAGTGTGGTGAGGCACTGGCACAGGTTGCCCAGAGAAGCTGTGGATGCCCCATCCCTGGAAGTGTTCAAGGCCAGGCTGGATGAGGCTTGGAGCAACCTGGTCTAGTGGGGAGTGTCCCTGCCCATGGCAGGGGGTTGGAACTAGATGATCTTTAAGGTCCCTTCCAACCCAAACCATTCTATGATTCTATGAAATACTGTATTTTATTGGAGAAATCTGTTACAACTGTTTAGATTTTCTGATGTCTAATGGCTTTTTTCTTACATTTAATAGGTTTAGATTTAATAAATTTAAGTCTCCTTTATTAACACTAAAATAAAAAAGATTATGTTGCATGAACTGAGAAAATAAGTACCTTGCTGTCAGTGTTCATTTAGCAATACTGTATATCTGTGTGAGAATCTGATGGAAAAAGTAAATCTGTAAATTCCAACAGCTTACCTTTAAAATGTGGTATCAAGACTGAAATATGTGCATTTTTACCTTAGACTCTGTATTTTCTGGCTCCATCTTAAAGGTGATTTGCTAATCATAAGTATTTATATAGAGATTTATTTAATTGAATTCAGTGGAAATGTTTTTTATTTCAAAAGTGGGAGTGGAATCGAACACTTAGCGGGAACGTTTTTCAGAGAAAAGTGCTGTCTGTGTCACTACTGGGATATTGACCTAATAACACACTGCCCCTTTTTTCAAGTGGGAATTTTCTTAAACTTGGTGTAACCACAGCAGCCCTCTGTACAGCCACTGATTTGTCTGTACCTGCTGATGCATCTGCAAACGATTTGTTTAACAAAAGTTCCCTGAGCAATCATCTGTAATTAAAAGCACTGAAAAATGTATAGGTACATAATATTTAGCCTGGCAAAATGTTCCTTTAGTAAATCTAGAACCAAATGACTAGATTTTAATTTTTTAAGAATTATAATTCTAGTATCCTTCCAGGACAGGGATGACCCATCTCTATGTGTTGTAATAGGAATTTGCTATCTGGATGACTGGGTTGGCTCCTTTTCGTTTTGATAGCTGTGCTGAGCCATGGAAGCCATTTATGTACATAATTTTTGGATGAGCAAGAAACTATAACTTTGTTCACAGTACCTCCACTATTAGCAATGAAAGTGCCTTACAATCATAATTTATGTTTGCACTTTATTTTCTTGAAACTGGACATTGCCTCAAGATGTTGCAGTTTATTCAGATTTCCTAATCATGAATTTTCTTGTCATTCTGGGGGTGTGAGGGGAACTCCAGAATAATTAGCTAGAAGACTACAGCTAATTTACATAGATGCGGTGAGTGACGCTTCTGATCTAAATTCCAGGTACTCTTACAGCTGAAGCAGTGGGGTGTTAGGAGCAGCAGAAGTCCCTCTTTTTGCAGTTCACAAGAAATAGATTTTTTTTTCCTATTTATTAGTGCTTTAGAAAACAGATTTTTATTAAAACTTCTTGAAACCTGTATGTCAGATCTGTAAAATAGTTGTCCGTTTGTCCTTTGATTCAGTCCTTGTATTCAAAGTGCTGAGGTTTTAGTGTTTCTGTGTGGTTCTAGACAAGATATTAAAAATCATCTATCAGCTTGAGGTATCAGTCTACTTACTTGAGTGCTGAAAATACACAAAGAGCCTCTGTTGAGTAAAATTTATAAAGTGAATTTCTGTTCCTCTTCAGAGAGAGTCCTGGGCCAGAATATAGTCACACAATTCATGGCTTCATATGCCCAGACCTCCATTCCCATTATTCTGTGGGAATATAATAAAAGTACTGCTTATGCTTTCCTTGTACTTATATGATTCACAGTTCATTATTTACCATTACAGATGAATGAGAAACTACCTAGAGAAAATACAGGTAAAAATTAATTAGCAAAAAGTATAAAGGAGAGTAATTCATACACAGCCGTAATGTCCCTGTAATGTCAGAGAAGAGCGATGAATAAGATAGAAGCTATTTCCTTTTTATTTTGGGTGTTACGTGTTACAAAAACACAATTTTAATGCTTTAGAAGATAAGCAGGAAAATTGAAACATTAAAGTCTAAACACACAGAAGCACTGCTGTTATTTTTTTGCAGATGATTTTGACGTTTTCTCAAATTTTTTCTGGTTTTACTGGTTGCACTTAAAATGACCAAGTAAATGTTAATATTTTTTAAAATATACCTCCAGTATTTCATTACACATAGGTTCAGTTTCCATGAGTTCATTTTGAACCATGTCTGAAACATATTTGACTTAAGAAAAATAAAGCAATAAGTAGATTTATTTCCCCCTGGCAGTGCACTTTAACATTTTAAGTGATGAATTAAACGGTTTATTTTTCTTTAATTATTTCAAACCCGTTTGCCAATGTTTTCCTCCGTTTCCAAGTGGAAAAGATTAGACTAAATGTAATACCGATCTTGTAATAAGAATTATAGTTGTTATGCTGACAGGTTTGATAGGGTCTGTATGCAATGAAATAAAAACATATGACTGCAGTCATAACTGTTAGGACTTACTGGAATTATCCTTTGCTCAGTAAGTTGACCTCTTTTTGGAAATTCTAGTCCTTTCATTGATTGTTTTGAGGCTCACTGGTGTGTTCTAGAACATGGTATATTTTTTTTTTTTTTTAATTTGATTTAATTACAGCAGAGAAGCAGACTGTGCTTTTGGGACCCAGCATGTCTGGAAAAGGGTAGAAAAAGTAGACTGCCAATAGGAGCTGTGGGAAAGAAAAGATGTGGTGCAAAATCCATTTCCTGCACTTAGTCTTACACTTGAGAGAAGACAGCAGACTGGTTAGGCATGGGTTTAGGGGTACATACAGTGAGATCCTGCCCAAGATCTTCTTGCGAAGGGTCTTTCTTAAGGCTGCCAGAAGGAAGGTGGATTTGTCCTGCTTTATTTCCCTTCCCCTTAATAACTCTTAAACTTTGCCCAGACATTTGCATACATCTAATTTCCTTCACCTGGGAGTAAAAGGTTTTTTCCTTCCTACTCTCTGGCAGTGTTTCAGCTTTTCTTGGCCTTTCTTCCAGTACCTTAAGAGTACAGGTTAGTTAAAAAGATGGCATTTTAGACTGCAACTTTTGTCCTGTCGGTTCCTTTCAGAATATTGGAAGAAAATGCTATCAAAGAGGAGACCCATCATTTCACTGGTGGGCCTGGTGGCAGTGCCCATGCACCAAGACCCTCCTCTGGCCTAAGTGAATGTGATTGCTCTTAATTCAGTGTAGACTTGTAGTATCAGAGTATCATATGGCGTCTGTGGGGCAAAATAAGGAAACTAATGATCTAGGAGGAAAAAAAAAAAGGGGGGCGGAGGGGGAATTATTATGAACAGGTTATACATTCCTCATGCCATTTTGCAATATTTTCATCACGCCTGGTAGCATGATCCAAATATTAGTGTGGACTACAGTCAGTGGTTGTTGAATCCAACTAATTTAATCCAGCTTTGAGTTTCACAAAATGTATTTCAGGGTGACAGCACAGAGAAAGTGTTGAGGTTCCTTTTTATTAAGGTGTGGAGTGAAATGTTGTAACCCTGAAAGTGGAATGTTTAAAAACATGACTTAAATGGGGTTGGGATACCCATCTTCTTATGGCTTAGAAAAGAGTTGGACGTGTTACTCTCTTTAGCTTTGGAAATTCCCTTGAGGAAACATCCTTACTACTTGGGAAAAAACACGTAAGTGAAGAGCTCCTGAAGGGTACAGCACATGTAGCTGAATGTGTGACGTTGCCTGCTGCAGCAGCATTGCTGGTCCCTAGAAGAGCATACAGACACTGAGGGGAAATTAAAAGAAAAAGTATGGAGAAACGATTCCTTTGTGATAGCTCCTGACTCTCTCTCTCCTCTAAAATTTTCCCTCCCCTTGCAATACAGTTTTAAAAGGAACTGTTAGTTCTTCAGATTTTTCTTTCTTTCCTTTACCAACTCCCCAAGGAGCTGCAGCTATCCATAGTTTGGCAGGGAATATTTCTTAATTTTTTTCCCAAAGTTTTAAAATCTATACACTTCCCTTGTAGTCTCAGAAAACTGCTGATCTCCATGGGTTTGAAATAGCTAATGGTTGTGTCTGGCTTGTGGATTAATTTCTCTGTAATTGAGTCATGAATAGTGAAAAATCCAAGTGTATCTTTTGAGGGACAAATAAAATTTTTGTTTGAAAAAATAGAAAGTCTGTATTAGTGGATAGGTTCACTTTTTAATGTTTGGAGCATTAATATAAATAAGAAAAAAATAGGTATTGTAATTTAAAAATAATTATTAAAATATGTTTTAGAAAACAGTTGTATTCACTCCTAAATTCAGTGGCAGGTGATACAGAAAATACTCTTTTTTACATGCAAGGGGTGTTCTTAAGGGCTATTGTATTACATACGTCAATCAGGAATTTAGGAGTTCTTATTTTTATCCATAAAATCTTGGTTAAGTAAAATCTGGAAAACTTTAGGTTTCTGTATTTTATTCTCCTCTAACTGCTGTGACTTCAAAGAAAATACACTGATTATGGCATCTCTTACATTACAGAACTGTGGTTGTGTGATAAACAACCTCTGCTAACCTGAGGAAAAAAATGGTTTCTTTTTAAAAGGAAAAGCGGGAGGTGTAGGGGTAGAGGAAGAGGGATTACTGGGCAAGTTAATTAGAAACAGCCCAAGGGAAAATTTAGGAAATTAAAACCCATAGAATCAGCATGACGGCAGCTAAAAATATATTGTCACAAGATATGCCGAGGGTAGGGAGCGGCAGGGAGGCAAATGAAGAATTTGATTAAACAGCAAGAAATTTTTTCAGGTGTTTTGATTTCTGTTTCTTCTGACCCAGCCTCAGTAAAACAGTGGAGGAATAATTTCACTTTGCAGATTTATGCTAACCTGTAGAATAAAGGCTGCTGGAAATACCCCAGGTTAACATTTGCTACATTAGAACAAAATGTGCCACGGGATAGCAAATCTGTGTGAATGGTATGTGACACAGGTTTTTGCTTTGAATATAGAAAGTACTTGGATACCATTTTGTGAGGAATGAAGACTCCAGAAAGGGAAAGTAATAATAACAATAATTTATTTTCAGTACTAAATGATTGAGAAGTCATGGTGTGTTGTCCTGGACAGTAGTAGAAAGCTAAGATTATTATGAGGCAGATTTTTTATGTGAAAGGTTTCTGTAGCTGTTTGTCTAATGGTATTCTAATAGTAGTATTCCTGAACAGAGAACAAAATTTACAATGTTCATTTTAATTTTATTAAATGGGAAACGTCAGTGAAAAGCATCCCTTGGTTTCAGATGAGAACGTTGAACGTACGCGTGCCACAGCGGATGTCTAAAATGTGTCTGATGTAACACATTGACTTTAAGGCTGTGCACCGCGACTGAAGTTGGAGAAAATTAGGGGCATGATACATAGAATCATAGAATGGTTGGGGTTGGAAGGGACCTTGAAGATCATCCAGTTCCAAGCCCCCTGCCATGGACAGGGACACCCTCCACTAGACCAGGTTGCTCCAAGCCTCATCCAGCCTGGCCTTGGACACTGCCAGGGATGGGGCATCCACAGCTTCTCTGGGCAACCTGTCCCAGTGCCTCACCACCCTCTCTGGGAAGAATTTCTTCCTGATATCCAATCTAAATCTACCCCCTTTCAATTTAAATCCATTAACCCTTGTCCTGTCACTACAGGCCCTTGTAAAACGTCCCCCCCCAGCTTCCTTGTAGCCCCTTCAGGCACTGGAAGGTGCTATAAGGTATCCCCGGAGCCTTCTTTTCTCCAGGCTGGAGAAGCCCAATTCTCTCAGCCTGTCCCCATAGCAGAGGTGCTCCAGCCCTCTGAGCATCATTCTGTGATTACACATAGAATCATAGAATCAGGTGAATAAGTGTAGGTGATAAGTAAAATGAATAATATAACAAAAATGTGTATTTAATACATACACCTGTGTGGTTTTCAAGACAGTGTAGAACAGGACATATTCTACGAACTGACAAGCCTCTTCAAAGAGATTAACTATGTGATTTGCTTGAGTCCATGTCTGTGTATTTTTTCCTTAAAGTAGGTTTTGTGGGTTGCTTTTTTTAACTGGATCAACTACATTAGTTAACTTCCAAATAATGACACTTGTTAAAAAGAGTAGGTAGAATTTCAAGAGCTATATTATACCTCACTAACATGAATTTTTCTAAGTGCCTTCTGTAATGCATTAACGTCCCGTTGTAAGTGGTTAATAAAATATTTGTCATCGACATAGCTCATCATAGTTTTCTAGTTAAGTATTCAGAATTATTAGTTAATATTGGCCAACATTCACATTTAATGGCTTAATTTCCTGTGAATTATACAGTCTAACCTGCAATTGCAGTGTGGATTCCTTGCATACAAAAACTTAGAAAATGAGTAACTGTGTTAAGTGATTAGAAGCCGAAGTTGCAAAAACGCTATGCACTTGCTGGGATGGGATACGTTTGGTGACGTTCCTTTCATTTTGTTCTTTCAATAAATGCATCATGTAAACTTTTTTTTTCCCCTCAACATTTTTCCCCTTAGAAGGGTTTGGTAGGTAGTGACTTCCTAAGGTGGAAAGCGTCACAGGACAAAAGCACAGAAAAATTGTATTCCTTTGTGGGTTCTACCACAGGTTCTTCATGCAAAGCATGTATCCTTATGGTATGTTGGGTTCCCTACCTGTACCTTAGCAAAGATACTGGCTATTCTCCTCACTCTTTGTCTCTCCTAAATGGAAGCAATTTTGTTTTAAACACCCAGTTCATTAACTGTTGTGTTGCAGATTTCAGGTGGTCTACTTAAGCTCCTAAAAGACCTAGGAAGAAGCATTGATTAATCCTTTTAATTATAGAGCCACAGCCAAGCTAGGCTTTTGTATGCCTTAAGACAAAATTAATCAAAATGAATATGCAAACATTTCTACAAGTACCCTGTGATCTTTCTCAATAAGAACACTTTGAATGAGTTTGTTTTGATTATTAGGTGAAATGCACTACAAAACCTTCTTAGGACTTCATCTGAATATAAAATTACTTAGGAAATATTTAGGAATACTTTGTGCTTTTAAGCACATAGCTTGTTGTATCCCAATGGAGGTTAGTAAAACTGGATCTGGAAAACACTTTTTTTTCTTTTTTTGTCTCCTCTGTCCTTGGGAACTGAGAAGATCAGAAAATTGTACTTTAACCTTTCTCCAGTCAACACTAAAGGCGTTAGTCCTCTTACTCTTGGAGGCTGTTAGTTAAGGGCTTAGATCATTCTGTGGGCAGTGGCTTGGTCCCTTAAATCCACCGCCTCTGAGTTGCAAGGCTTAATGTACAAATTTTAATTTTTAACCTTGCAGGTGTGTGAGAACCTGATATGAATCAACTGATTCATATGGGGACTTAATCTTAGTTGTAGGTGTTAACGTGACCCCTTGATTTGTCATCTCTGGTATGTACGGTGTAGTTGCTCACAATGCTTTTCAGTAAAATGTGTGTTTTAATAAAAAACAGGTGCCCCAATTGAATTTGCAGACTCATCTTTAGTTTTTTTAGTTTGTTTATACCTTATGGCAACTGCTATTTTTTAAATGTAGTTGTATCCTTCTACAACAACTTCTGGTACTGCTATAGTTGTATGAAGCTCTTACAGGCCCCTAGTGTCGACCTATAATGTGTGACTAATTTGCCATGGCATGTTTGGATAATGAGTTGTGTATGAATGACTAATTAATTCAGGGTCTCACAAAGGTGGTTTTAGCTCTCAGTTGTTTTACCTGCTGTTAAAAAATGATTACTATTTCAGGTAAACTGCCCTTTTCCTGAGTTAGTTTTTGGATGATTGTATTTTAGGATAGGGACAGGGCATGTGCTGCATGTATTGTTCAGAGTAAAATTTTTAACTCAATTCATGCAACTTGTTGTTCATTGTAGCCCAACCACGTACGTCTTGGATGAAGATGAGCCTCGCTTCCTTGAAGAAGTTGATTACAGTGCGGAGAGTAATGACGATCAAGACATTGAATTAGCTGATAACGCGGGTGATTATGAGGCAACTAATCAAGAAGATGGACTTTCAGACTCAGATTCAACAAGGATACTCCTTTCTTGAACTATCTTTGCAGACAGTAATAGGAAAAAAGTATCTTGGATTTTGGTAGTCCAGTACTTCCTTACTCTTATCTACTATGGGGATAAACTTAAGAAAACTTAAGACAACTTAACTTGGACCTGCCTAGCTCAAGGACAATAAATATTGCTGATAAATCAGCATTTGATTTATTTAAGGAGATCTGCGTTTTCGTTTAGCACTAAATAGATAAATTATTTACTGGTTTATTTTCTACTAAATAGCACTGCATGGCATTTTGTGTCCTTAAACCTTATCTCCAGAAGAATGGGTTATAATTTGTGGTGTGTCAGGGTACAGAAATTAATTATTTGTGGTACGGTTCTTTGAGTTGCTTCCTGGAAAAAAATAATGTACAGATTTTCTAAATTAATTTGTGTGTGTGTATATGTGTGTGTGTACACTAAGGTGAAGAAGTTATTTTTCAGTGTTCATAGAATCATGGAATGGTTGGGGTTGGAAGGGACCTTGAAGATCATCTAGTTCCAACCCCCCTGCCATGGGCAGGGACACCCTCCACTAGACCAGGTTGCTCAAAGCCTCATCCAGCCTGGCCTTGGACACTCCCAGGGATGGGGCACCCACAGCTTCTCTGGGCAACCTGTTCCAGTGCCTCACCACCCTCTCCATAAAGAATTTTTCCCTGATATTCAATCTAAATCTCCCTTCTTTCAATTTAAACCTGTTACCCCTTGTCCTGTCACTACAGGCCCTTGTAAATAGTCCCCCCCCCCAGCTTCCTTGTAGGCCCCTTCAGGTACTGGAAGGTGCTATAAGGTCATCTTTGTGGCCTCCTCTGGACTCACTCCAACCAGTCTATATCCTTCATATGTTGAGGGCTCCAGGGCTGGATGCAGCACTCCAGGTGGGGTCTCACAAGAGCAGAGTAGAGGGGGAGAATCCCCTCCCTCGTCCTGCTGGCCACGCTTCTCCTGATACAGCCCAGGATACAATGGGCTTTCTGGGCTGCCAGTGCACACTGCTGGCTCACGTCCAGCTCTTCATCCACCGTTACCCCCAAGTCCTTCTACTCAGGGCTGCTCTTGATCCATTCTCTGCCCAGCCTGTACTTGTGCTTGGGATTGCCCCAATCCAGGTGCAGGACCTTGCACTTGGCCTTGTTGAACGCCGTGAGGCTGGCACAGACCCACCTCTCCAGCCTGTCCAGGTCCCTCTGGATGGCATCCCTTCCCTCCAGCGTGCCACCTCACCACACAGCCTCGTGTCGTCGGCAAACTTGCTGAGGGTGCACTCGATCCCATCATCCATGTCGCTGACAAAGGTGTTAAACAGTACCAGTCCCAACACCGACCCCTGAGGAACGCTGGTCATTACTGGTCTCCACTCAGACATTGAGCCATTGACCACCACCCTCTGAGTGTGACCATCAGCCAGTTATTTAAAAATAATTTTCCAATAATAAAACAATTCAAAATAATTAAAACAAAATAATTCAAAATAATTTTCTAGCCATGTTATTTCAAAAATACTTGATTGTGTTTGAAGTAATGTAATGCCTGCTGTGGAACCACTGAATAATTACTAAATTAAAAATGAGAAAGTGATGTGTGAATTGTTGCACTTGTTTCTTGCTTCTGAGAATTATATGGCTTTGCCACAGTACTAGGTGAAAATACACAATACCTGTTTGCAGTTCAGGAATTCTGCACAGTGACCAGTGCAGATGGTGCTTACACACTTGTTCAAAACTCTTTCTGATAAAATAAGCACGGTTTAATATAAAGAGGTGTTTTTTCAAGCGTGCATGACTACATGAAGTGGTTAGATATGCGCACCGTATGTACGTTCAGCTACCCAGTTACTCAGTTCTTCTTGTTCAATATGCACGTAGTTAAAAAGAGTTCACTTTACAGGGGGCATATTAACTATCTGGCCAGTTCAAATGCTTGAAGAGAAAAGGTGCATTTTGGTTTAAGTGTTTTTTGCCTGGGCTCAATCCAGTGTTAATCCTACTCAAGGAAGGAGATTTAACTTCCTGAGATCTCTTCCAGCCTGAACAATTACTCTGTGATTCTGTATTCTTCGTGTTTAAAGTCAAACTGTCAGGCATATGGTTTACACTTCTTCATCTTCTCCTGTCATCTGCTAGTTCTTGTTGCCTCTTGCCTCTGCTTCGAATAAGATCTAATAGAGAAATTCTGTTGTACCCCGTTGTTTACAGAACTGTTATGTTTTGCGATGAAAAAATATTTATCCAAAATCATTTTCACTTGGTGTGACCCCGTTGTGGCATTCATTTTCTGCTGCATGTGCAAGGGCCCTAAGAGCATGAGGAATACCACTTCTAGTTGCAGCAGGTTTTTAACGTGAAAACTGTGTGTGTGTTTACTGCTGCAATTAAAACTGTTGGGGAGGGCAATGGTGCCTTCGGTACGAGGATTAAAGAAAGGAGTGTCGATGGTTCTCAGTGTGGAGATGGATTTTCACCAGGATCTGCTGTTTCAAATGCAGCGTTATTTGGTCTTGCCTGTCCATACCATCCTGATTCTGAAACTGGGGAAGGGTTTTGATCCCCTGTGACATGTTACTGTATTTTTGTTTAGAGGCCTGAATTTCTATTAAATAATCACATGGTTTTGAGATGTAAGGGTATAATGGAACCATTTACAGTCGTGCCCCTTTTGAAATTTCTAGCTTAAATTGCCATTCCTTGTGTTCTGTGAACTACACGCTGTAAATAAGAAAGCTCATTTAATACCCTGTTGCAGAGGAGCCCTCTTCGTTGACACTGTAGAGGAATTTGGGAGTCTGCCAAACTAAGGATTAAGGATTAACCTTGCCACAGAACTCAAACTCATCTTTAAGTCAGACTAGTGAGAGTAGCGCAGAATGCTCATGTTGCTGCGTCAGTCTTACACATGTGAGTTATCTGAATAAACAGATTTTCATCCTTAAGGACTCGTACTTCAGTACCTTACATAAATAATCTTGACGTAATATTTAGGGGGGGTGCAGGATGCCACGAGTTAGTTAACCCCACTTGGCATTTCTCCATAGCTTTCATATGAATCTATTAATCCTAGAACACTATTTTCATACTACAGGCAAAGACAGAAATGTACTTCATCTATTTAGAAAGAACTGTGGCTTAGTAGTACAAAATCATCTTTTCCTCCTGGCTAAATATGCACTTATGTTCTCATGACTTCCACAGTTTTTAGGCTGTGCAAAGGAGGAGTTGTGAAAGACTTACCTAATCCCTCAGGAAAACAGGCACTTCCTAAAACCATAATGTAGTGTTTATGCATTAGATTCTAACGCGCTTACGCGTTAGATTAGTTGCGTGCGGTTGGTTAGGTGAGTCGCCGGTCTGGCAGTTGTGGGTCTGAATTTCTACCGGTGGTGTTCTGACGCAAGAGCGAAACGTTGTCCTTCTCTCACGCATTGTTGAAAACGCAAAGGCCGTTACCACTTACACGTTTTGTGTCGTTACGTAACGCGCCTTCTGGGAGGCAGGGCCTCCGCTCGTGGGGATGCCGGTTCATGGGAGGAATTGCCGCAGTGTTGGTGCCTCACGGTTTATCCCTTCTCTGCTCTGTGCTGCCGCTGATGCAGCGGTGTTGGCAGACACGTGGTGGTATACCCTTCTATCTGCCTCGGTGGGAAGTCTGGTGTTCAGCTGAGAGTGGAATAGCTGAGACTTGAGCACATGCTCTGTTCTCCTACTGTGGTGTTCATCCCAAATAAATGAGCAGAATGGATAGTGAAGAATGGCAGCTTCTCCAGTGTCACAAATCCGTGGTTTAGCATGGCCTGTCCCAGACAATTGACTGTCTTTGTTTTAAGCACTGCCATTCCAACGTGTTCCTGGTTTTAGATGATGCTCTGCTTTAAGCATGACTGACTCTGTATAACGATAGAAGATATTCTTATATCTTTTTCCAATAACAACAACAAATAAGATTCTAAACACTAATTACATCTGTGTTATTTGTTGTCTTGCTTCTGAATAGTTGCTGGACGATAACTTACCTTATTCCCTTTCCAGGTATAATTCAAGTAGCAGCACAAGTTTTGGTACTGCGTCTTCACTGGTGGCATCCCCTGGTGTAATGTAACTTATGGCTAAGGCTGCAGTTTGTGCCAAAATCTTGCCTGGTCATTTTTGGGGGTGGATTGCTTTATCAGCCTGACTTATTGGGGAGAACTGGTTTGAATCTTAAATGAGACTGCGGTAGCAGTAAACACTGTTCACAAAATGCAAAAATTCAAGGTTTCAGAGGGCTCCTGTTGTAATGCTGTGATAGATATGATTGTTGCAGTGTTGTTATGCATGCCCCAAATAACAATACTGATTAATAAAAATACACAATAAAGAATTAATTACAATCACTTTGCTTCCCTATTATTGGTTAGAAATGTTTAAGGTATTGCTCATCATAGCATTTGCAGCAATGTACCTGCCTATAGGAATTGGGGTGTGCTTAGTGTTTCAAAAAGGAGAGTATTTTAACTGTGAAGTTAAAGTCAGTGTGCTGCACGCTTAGTGTACCATTTGCATATTAATAGATTGAATTGTAACTCTCTTAAAAAGCTTAATATTCATTAATGTATGGGAAACTTAGGAAGACACTGTATGAACCACAATGAAGGCCTTTGCAGAGCACCCAGAAGAGGAGGGGCTTGGTGAGTGTCTTTCCCTCCCACACAACTAATAAGACTTCTAATCTGATCTAGGAGAGGCACAAGTTTGTTCCTCAGTAAGTCATCCCTTTACAGTTCAACTCAGGCTGCAGCTGAGGACAAAGTTATTTGTACTGTTTATATTTTTGCAGTAGCAGTTTCAATATTCGAGACAATTTTCGAGGGAAAGCTTAAGATAAAAGCAGATCTAGTGGTGTGGAACTGTCTGAAAAAAAGCAAGTGGCTACTAGGAATTGTCAGTGTCACTTTTGCAAATACGTACACTGTTTAATTAACTACGTCTGTTGTGTTGGCTTAAGTTGAGCAACCTCCTTCACAAGCTCTGTTATCCAAACTGTTGTAGAGTGTAGAAGAGTCACAGAGACTCTTAAATTAGTCTAAGTATCTCTTTATTTGATCTTAATGTTTCTAGGGTCATCAGAATGTAAAGAATTTGAGATGTGACCTTGCATCATGTTTACTTAAATAAATTAACTGTAGATTGCTTTGAAAGAAGGGCTTCCAAATATGAAACGCTAAACAGATTTGACACCTAGTAAAGAGTGCATTATCTTAAATTATGGATGGCTTGGCATTTTTTTAGTCATAGAGAATTTATTTAGTCCCTGTAAAATAACTTTGTAACTATGAAACACATCCCCTTAATTCTTCTGTAATTAGAAAAAGTTAGGTGCAATTTTTTGTGTGTGTGTGGTAAAAATCATAATATTGTTAGTGCAGCTTTTGAAGCAGTTCAGAAAGAATCATTGATGAAGATTATGGGTTTAGCAACAAAGGAAACAGCACGCCATAGGATTTGTTGTTCCAAATTATGTGGTTACCAAATGACAACCAGCTGCTGCTTTTCGCTGCCTATGCAGCATTCTTACCACTAGACGCTTGTGCTTAGTGTGTGCCCTTCTTTCTTGGAATGCATCATTTTTCATGGTACAAGGAAAGAAAACGTGCTTCGGGTAGCAGCACCACACAGCACTGCTGTAACTACTGACTGAGCTGAATGCTAAGTAATACCAGAACCCGACTAATTCCACAACAGCAGTTCCCATACGTGAAACGCTGGTGCTAGCAGGGAGTGGGGAGATTGACTTACAGTGTCCTGAAACAGGACTCTGCTTTGCACTGTCCCTCCAGACTTATAAAAGTAGGATAATAAATGTACAACAGGATCTCCACAATTTAGTACAGACTGAGAACTTTTTTCCAAACCCCAGATTACCCTTACCTGTCTTTTGTCCTGCTCGCTTCAAAAAAAGAAGTTCTAGATTTGCTTGTCATGTATTTAGAGGATAACTCACTTTATTACTCAACTATTTTGGATTTGGTTCCCTCCCCACTATTTAAAAAAGCCAACTGGAGTTAAGAGAAGGTGTAATACATTGTAGAAGCCTTCACCCAGCTTGATCTGCATAAGGTGTCTCAATTGAAGGTGGGTTCTAAGCTCATTAGAAAAGCTGTCGAGGTCATAATGAGGTTTGCCCCAGAACGTGTAGGTCCGTGGTCCAGGGATGGCCGAGACAGGGAGTTAGGTTTTACACAACAGTCTTGCTTCCCCTCAGACCTGGAAGACGAATCAAAGGTTATTTGCCTTCCAGGCAGCTGGGAAAGGCAATGCAGGCTGAAGCCAAAACCCAGCTCACCCAGCCCATGTTTTATTTACAGCTTGCAGCCTTCTTACATGGAACCTTAGCACCTGAAACAGCTACTGGCTTGCACCGGGGCGGTCTTTCATCACTTGATGGGTTGCAGATTGCTCACCTTAGCAAGCCTCGATTAGCCTTTCTGGGTTAAAACACAAGTACTGTCTCCTCTGACTAGTTATTAAGGCAACATAAACCTCTCTCAGATGGCAGCACTGCATTCATGCTCACTTCGTTCCTGAAAGAAAATGAAAATATTTCAGTATAAACAAGACGTGAAGCACAGAGTAAGGAAGATAGATGATCTTTAATATTCTGTGTAATATTTGCTTAATTGTGCCATGTTTACATAAATCTTATTAATGATAGAAGCAGTCCAGCTGATCCCACAGATTAAAACGGCTCAGTTGTACATTTTGTGAAGACAAACTGGAATGAGGTGTCTCGCACAAACCCTCAGCCAACAGCCTGCCTTAATACTTGGCTTTGATCCAGCATCCCACTTCATTTAATTTAGCACAATACACTGCCAAATGAGAAG
Source organism: Rhynochetos jubatus (assembly GCA_027574665.1). Taxonomy (NCBI): domain Eukaryota; kingdom Metazoa; phylum Chordata; class Aves; order Eurypygiformes; family Rhynochetidae; genus Rhynochetos; species Rhynochetos jubatus. The sequence goes on from CM050690.1 coordinate 34,653,759, forward strand.
TCCTAAACTGGGTCAGACAGTATTCCAAAATAACGTATGCCTGGGGTTTTTTTTTGTCCTGTGGAGACTGTTGCAAAACCCGCAGGTTCTCTGCAACGGTCATCCTGCTGTTACAGCTTGTGTATAACCACAAAGGGGACCAGTTCAATTTACACAGACCTCGTGCTTCTGTGTGTACGAGTTCAATGTAATCCACGTCTGCTCTAAATTACTTTGTTCTTCTAAGGTATCCGGGCTGGTCAAGCCAGTCCTTCGGCTTGAGTGATTGGCCAGCGACATTTCCCTCTTTGTGTTTGACCTCGCTGTTGACAAAAGCTTACCGTTATGAATCACATCAGTCAGGATTGCTTGAAAACTCCGCTCTTATCAAACGCACACTTTCAGTGTGTTCCAGAATGAAGGAAGGAGCCCCAAATCATGTTTAAATGCAGTAGCTCGTTACTCAGTGTGTCGGGTAGACGTGTTCCTTATGTCCAAAGACTGAATGTCTAGAACAGAAGTAGACTATATTTCAAAAGAATGATTTTCCAGATCTATGTTACTAGAATGAGCGAATTCAGAAAGATATTAACTGCACAAATCCCCTTATGCTACCACCTGCACCCAAATTTTAACAGGGAAGTAGATCAAATCTGAAGTACTCCAGCAGAGGTGGGTCCTGGTCAGCTAATTCTGTAAGGCAGCCGTGTCACTGGGCCTTCCCTCTCACACAGCTTCCTGAACTGAGGAGGAAATGCTGTCATTCTCAGCAGAGGAAGAAGGCGTCGCCTTAACATCCTTCACCTGGTTGTGTCTTTCTCAGGGACCTCGCCCATTTGTGGGCAGGTTTTCCTTGGCTTTGAGCTGTGCTCCGTGGTATGGGGAGAGGGAGAGAAGGAAAAATTACAACTTGCCAATCTAAAGGGTCACATAGCCTAGAGCTTAAGAGTGACCACCCTCATCCGTGTCTCGCCCGCCAGGGAAAGGTGGCCATGGGCAAAGCACCTGTTGGCAGTGAAAGAAGATGGACGCAGGAAACACCTCCTTTGTTTTTAGTCTGTGGACAACAGAGGCAAACAGGGCTGAGACAAACGCCTTGGTTGCCTGTGAAACTCCCTCTCTGCAATCCCTGCTCTCAGCTTTCCCCCAGCGCCATGGTGAGGTCTGGCTGGGTGCGGGGGCGGGGCCTTGATGGAGCATTGCTGCATGACCTGGGACCAAGCTACTGGCACAGCTGTGGGAGCATCCCCACAGCAGTATGGACGGTAATGCTGGAGTCTGGAGCAGGGTTGTTGAGATGGAATCATTGGTGTGCCAAGTATTCAAGAAAGAAAACACCAACCAATCTTGGAAAACCAGAGCTCAGCTAGAGGGGAGTCATGGGGCTGAGCTGCCGGTGCCAGTGTGTGGGTGGCAAGGTACCTACCTCTCGGTGGGGCTGAGCATCCCACGGGAGCCCACGCTGCCTGTGGGACCAGTGCTTACCAGGGCCCTGGAGCCTTGTTGGGATGACCAGCACGAGTGTTTTGCCTAGCAGCTGACTAAATCCCAGCTGCCTTTTGTGTATGCCAGCCATTGAGTAATGGCTTTATGTTTTCCTGTTGTTTATATCCTGCTTGCAGCATGTCTGTGCACATGGAATAAGATGTGTGAACAAATGGACCCAAAAGAAGGGTCATGACATGTCTTACAATCACTGATCAATCCGCTTGAACCATAGAATCACAGACTGGTTTGGGTTGGAAGGGACCTTAAAGACCATCTAGTTCCAACCCCCCTGCCATGGGCAGGGACACCCTCCACTAGACCATGTTGCTCAAAGCCTCATCCAGCCTGGTCATGGACACTCCCAGGGATTCACAGCTTCTCAGGATGAATCCTATCAAATTTTGGCCCTTCAGGAGCAGGGCTGCCAGTCAGCAGAAGCAGGATCCTTGGACGTATTGTGAGTGGGAGGGCCAGGGATCCCAAGTAGCTGCCTATCTCTAGGTTGTGACTTGCGTTTTCTATTTCAGTAATGCTCCCTCCAATATTCATACAGATCTTTAATTACTGCCAGCTGTATCATTAATACCTCAATCTGAGAAAACAATTTTATTCCACAAAAATGGGAATAAATGTTCATTTTTTAAAAAAATCATCACCTTAAAACCAGGATCCACTTACGAAGTTATCCCTGTTAAGTTTAGTGATTTACACCACAAGGATTTATGTTCACACTGAGCAGGTGCTCATGTGAATGGAAGAATATAAGTGGAATACTTCAACAAAACTTCAGAAGTATTTGTCAAATTTGAGGGCGGAAAGAATGTGTCTGAGACCTCAGCCTTACGTGCGGGAAGCCTTACGTATTGATTGAGCTCTGGGGTTTGCAGGAAGAGACATTTAAGCCAAATGTGTCTGCTGGAGGCTGAGTAATTCTCAAGAAATTTGGAAAGGCATTTTCTTATTCCCAGCTGAAAGGCTCTATATGTCTCTAAGTGCTAAGGATTTAAACTATGCCAAAAGAAGAAGAGATTACAGTATTGCAAATCAAGGAGATGGCATAGAGGTTTCAGATATCTTAAATGTACTTCTTTTCAGTGCCTCAAAAAACCCCCACAAAACCAGCTGAGAGGGGACATGACACAGTTTAGATACAACAAATTCACTATTATTTCTGCAATCAAACTCTGAATTTCTAAAATTCAGGTTCTCCAATTAATTCATTTTTGAACAAATTAAGTTTCAGTGCTGTCTTAAAGGAAATAAGATTTTCCTCATATACTGGCAGAAGAAGCGGTAGTTTCCAAGAAAAGGCCACCTGCCGTTTCAAGGCTACAGCTACATATAGCACAAACCCAGGCCCATCATTTCTTCTTCATTTTAGTGATACCCTTTAAAGCTTCATTCATAATGTAGGTCAGTACCGTGAAAGAAACATAACATTCTCCAGCCCAAGGTTTGTAAATTGGGGAGGGTTGTTATATTCCATCATGTAAGGACATAAAATATTAATTGCTATAATAAAAGCTGTGATGGCTGGTAGTACATTTAGAATGCATTGCCCGATAGTATTACATATGTAAAAGTTTCACATCCCTACATGATGCCAGTTATTAGAATAATCCCTTGAGAAAGCTTTGAAAGAAGTGAAAAAGCAGTCCATATGGCATTCTGCAGAGTGTATCATGTTCCAAAGCTGAAAGACTATTCTGAGGAGAAGCTGTATCTTCTTTTTACACAGAGTTCCTGTTTATGCATCTTGAAAGTTCATTATTTTCACCATAGACATCTGGCTACCAGTTAATATCTTGCAACCAAGTAAGCAGCAGAAGGTCGCACAGTGTAGCTGTGGAAGTGTTGGAGGAGAAAAGTAAATGTCGCTCCTTGTTTTTTGGCAGGAGCCTTTCCAGGCAGCGCTATGAGCGGCAACTGAAGGACATATTCATGCTGTGTTTCTCCGGTGACTGCTCCTTCTGAGTGGATGCCTCCAGTGATGAGGCTGGCCTTGGCCTAATGAAGTGGCGAAGGAGATGTCCTTCAATAGGTATTGACCGTGAAATGCTACCAGGAATCATTACAATAATGTTTTCCTGCACCTTCTTCCTCTGGTTTAATTTATACTGCTGTCTGTTATTAATTGAATAGTCGATGATTAACCAAGGTGATAGTAGTGGCACCTGTATCGTAGAAAAATATCCAGTATTTTTTTAGGTATTGGCACAATTTCTGTGTTTTCTTTCCTCACACACTGAAAAAGTCATTTGTACCTGTGCTGCTGAACCAGGGAAAGGGTTTGTAACCTCATCTCTGCCATCAGCCAGCATGGGCAGCTCTAGGAAAGGCATGAGGAGCTGTTTACGGGCCAATCTAGCCAGAACAAAACCACCCCAAGCTGCCAGATTGTTTAAAAACCTTAAGCAAAACAAGTTGGGTTTTTTTTTCTCCCTTCATTGACTTCACAATACTTATCCACTGTATGCAGATGTCGCTATTTCCAGCATTTAATATCTTCACTTAAATGAAGTGCTGTTACAGTTTTATCCCTGTGAAAGTCTTGTGCTACAGCTTTTCAGTCCTATTGAATATTCTGTTTGCTGTGTCTGAGACTGTAGCTGCAGTCCACATCTTGTGTTTCTGGGTGGAAATGGCTACAGTCAGAAGCCAGTGAAAATCCAGGATGGACGCCTGATGAGACTTACTAGGTATGCTAATGATGCCATTAAACCATCCTCATGAATTCAGAGTTAAAAGGTGGGAATCTAAGCAGGCAAACCAATGGAAGAAAAGGACAAAAACATTCAAATAGTCTGACCTCCAAGCTGGCAGTAATGCAAATAGTCTGACCTCCAAGCTGGCAGTAATGCTTCCAGGGAAAGAAATGACAGCTAACACCACAAATCCATCCTTCTGCTCTTCCCCCCTTTCTGTTCAAATACCTGAAAGGTCTGTGACTTTCCAGTTTTTGGGAAACCTGAAAGATCTGCATTATTCCATTTTTTGTAACTTTTGGGACAGTGGCATGAGACCACGCAGAAAATTTTCAAAAGAGCTGATTTTGGAATGACTTTTAAATAAAATATATATGATTTGCTTGCAAATTAGCCAGGACTTTATAGAATTTCAGGACAAGAGGCACCATTATACCTTACTTTCATTAATGCTGCTTAAAGGGTCATCAACCAGCCCTTGTCTCAGGCTGCTCAGTGGTGGCTGAGAGCAGCATTTGTAGTTCAGCCCTGAATTAGATTCTGGGAGCTGCTGAGTCCTGAGGAAACTTCTTAAATTGCTAATTCTGATGACTGACGAGGAAAAGGCCCATTTTCTAGTTCTAGTATATCTAACTGTTGATAGTAACAGGGTACTTAATCTCACTTTGTCATTTGCCTGCTTACAGTTTAGAAATCACCACAATGAAGGCATCCGCTAATTTTTACTTTGTTGAAGCGAGTGGACTGCACTTCTTCAGCCTTCAGGAAAACTTCAGTTTTCCTGTAAAGCATTTTCCTAAACTTGGATTCACTTTCACAGGTTTTTCTGAGTGGTCCCTGTGTCACCAGCTCCTGTTCACCAGTAGCCACCAGAGACCATGCGGTAGCCCTGCACTGTACACACAGATTCCATGACTCTGCGGACAGCGGTACATCAGTTTTTCCACTTCTACTAAACCTTCTCCTGGCTGTATATCCAAGTGTATCATGGGCTCTGTGCTGAGAATTCACATACTTTATCTGCCTTGACTCTAACCTCTTTGCCTATGTTATTGTTCTCCAAAACTATATTCACTATTCCAGAACAGTTTCATATTTTTCTGATGTCTGACCTTGATCTTCAGTGCAGGAAAACTTGTGAGGTCAGCTAATCTTGCCACTTACACTGTGTTCAGCAAGTAAGCACGCTCATTTTGGAGAATATGCTCTCTATTCTCCCTTCAAAAAGTAGAAACTTAAATGTAGATTTTTAATTTAAATGAAACTGAAAAAAATCACTGAGCATAATTTTCCGTTTCAAAACATGCCTGTTTAAAATTCAACGTAAAATTATGACAATCTATATTTAAGCGGTTTGTAGAAGCTGTTTAAAAACTTGACCCAAACTTATTTTAATGTTTAATGCCTATGAAAATTATGGACGAGCGGTGTCAAAAAGAGTTAGTACATCATAAGCGAGCCCAGTGTAGGTGGGAAGGACTCCTCTCTGTTGACCATGGGAGTTGTGTGGCCAATAAAGCACAGATCAATCACCAAAAAAGCCTCAGTGTTAAATCTGAAGATCTAGATTTGGTGTCCACTGCTGCTTCTGCTCCGTGGAGTTTAGCCCAGTCCCTGCTCCTGGCTTCTCAGCAGCTGGTGTCACTTTCTGGTTGCCGGACCACTGAAACACTTACTGAAAGTGGTGGGAGCTGGTTCTGAACATATGGAGTATAATGCTTCACATTTCTTACAGGACACCGATCACTTGTAGTTACTTCGCATCTTAAATTCTCAACACGCCAGGTCCCAGCTGAAAAAATGGAGGAAAACCCCTGCTCTCTTACTTAAACATTTAGAGTTTGCCAAACAGAAATACAGTGATGGACATTGTTGTATTTTAAAAAAAAAATCTGTTTCTAAGAGTCCTGCAAGGAACTTGAGGATTTGGGTTTCAGGATACTTCGAATAGTGTGAAGTTAATCAGGCAGGAGATCGTGCACTGAACAATAGGGATGAAACAGCATATCGAATAGTCACTCATTAAGGGTACAGAGCCTCTTTCATCACTGAACGAGGCACAGATGCAAGGAAAAAAAAAATTATACCTAAAGATTGAGCCATAATTTATAAGCGTATGGGGGCTGAATGGAGTCTGTACAGGTGACTCTGGAGTTCTTGAATGCAGCTGTATTACTACATTAATTGTATTTTATATGGAGCGTACAGTTAGGTCTTTCACTGCACTCCAGCAAGCAGTAAATGCTCTTCCAATCTCACTGTCTTCAAGTGATTCCATCAAATTAGATGTGTTGAAAAAAGGACAAAAAATCTGACAAGAACTTTTTCATCTTTGCATTAACATGTGTAGAGCACATAGACATTTTGACAGAGTAACTGTAATATGTTATTATTTTCTTTACGTAATATAAAAGCTCAAAGTTACCTAAAATATCCCCATGCAAGAAGTCAAACATCTGTTTTTATCTTGTGCTTATTTTCAAAGAAGAATAAAAAATAGCAACTTGCCAATAGCAAACTTAACTCCAATGTTATATCCCTCACTTGCTCTGAACATAAATTGCTTTTATTTTAGAGGACTTTATATAGGCTGTTATTCATACTCTACTCTTTATGTCAAAGAAAAATGGGATAATTGCTCCTTCTTTCCACAGACCTTGCAAGATACAAAGTTGAAAGCAGGAGGACTGCAACTTGAAGTTTGTTAGTTTGGTTGTTTGGTGTCATAATTCAGGTTATGAGAGATCAAGTAGCTCTCTTGAATTTGATTAATAGTAATAATAATAAAGGTCATTCAGAGATTCACAGAGTGTTCGGGGTTGGAAGGGACCTCTAGAGATCATCTAGTCCAACCCCCCTGCCAGAGCAGGATCCCCTAGAGCAGATCACACAGGAACAAGGCCAGGCGGCTTTGGAAAGTCTCCAGGGAAGGAGACTCCCCCACCTCTCTGGGCAGCCTGTCCCAGTGCTCTGGCACCCTCACAGGGAAGAAGGGTTTCCTCACAGAAACCTTCTGTTTCCCAGTTTATGGCCATTGCCCCTAGTCCTGTCATTGGACACCACTGAGAAGAGCCTGGCCCCACCCTCCTGACACCCACCCTTGAGATATTGATAAGCATTGATAAGATCCCCCTCAGCCTCCTCCTTTCCAAGCTAAACAGCCCCAGCTCTCTCAGCCTTTCCTCAGATGGAAGGTGCTCCAGGCCCTTCACCATCTCAGTGGCCCTGCGCTGGGCCCTCTCCAGTAGCTCCTTGTCCTTCTGGAGCTGAGGAGCCCAGAACTGGACACAGCACTCCAGGTGAGGCCTTAGCCTAGAAATGGACCACAGAAGGAATTAAGCTTGGGATATTTGTAATGTGAACATGCAAACTGGAATTCTTATATTCCATCTATTTTTTCCCTACAGAAATTGCTAAAAATACCAAAGAAATACAGAAGATATACAAATATGCAACACAGCTTTTTGGTGATTCAGCATGTCTAAAGATCAAGACTGGGACCATTTGTGACTTTACAATAAAATCCCACAACAACGGCTGTCCTCAAGTTTTCCCAGTTTTGCAGAGGATACAACATCCCGTTAATGGTGTTCTGAGTGGAAACAGCAGAATAAGCTGTTTGCCCTGAATTTAAGTCCTGGCGAATTTTTTAGATTTTGTTTTAAGAAATAGCTCTGGCTTAACTTATGAGGTCTTCTGAGCCATAATGGATTATAATATACACTACACAGTATAGAAGGTGAGAATGGAAATAATGGCATCTGTAAAGTGCTCAGCTTGTTTTTCATCAGGTAGATGTCCTCTTGATCAAGTTGCCTCCTTATCTTAAAGTACTTGGTTTTGTACTCCCTTTATACAAAGAAGGGAGAGGAGAGGAGAGGAGAGGAGAGGAGAGGAGAGGAGAGGAGAGGAGAGGAGAGGAGAGGAGAGGAGAGGAGAGGAGAGGAGAGGAGAGGAGAGGAGAGGAGAGGAGAGGAGAGGAGAGGAGAGGAGAGGAGAGGAGAGGAGAGGAGAGGAGAGGAGAGGAGAGGAGGAAAGCAGATTTGCCTGGTTGGGGGATGTCAATCACATTGTGAGCTGGTGCATAGTGCAAAGCCATGTTCTTTGGCCCCCCACCCCCAACGATGCCTCAGCAGATGCCGTCCAGTGTCTCGGGGGGTCCGTGCTGAGCCCAGTGTTGTGGTCCCACTGGTTTGGCTCTCTAGACGGATAGCATCCCTGTCAGGAGAGGCCTAGACAGCCGTGGGGCCATGATGTGCAGAGCACACTTAACCCCTCTATAATAGCTTCCATATACACAGAGGCTCATATCACTACGACGACTGTTTCAGCTCGCCCTACAGCATACTGCCTAGAGCTGTGATGATGTCCTTGAGGTAATAAGCAGATTTAGAGTGCTTTAGTCCCGTAGAACTTTTCCCTCTGCAGACATTTCACATTACTTGTTTGCATAAGCTAGAATGTTTGATAACTTTTCTACCTAAGTGCCATTAATGGGTGATAATGTTTTAGTGAAAGACCATTCAATGCATCACAGAATCGTAGAATAATTTAGAGTGGAAAAGACTTCTGTACATTTCTAACCCAACTTCCCCCTCAAAGCAGGGTCAAATTCCAAACTGCATCAGTTTGCTCAGGGCCTCTTCTGCTTGGGAAACTCCCCAAAGAGAACCACTCCACTGCTGTTTTGGGTATGTGGTTGCAGCACTTAGCCTCACTGTGAAAATGTGTTCTTATGTAAGATCAGAATGTTAACATCCTTGGGGGAGTCAATTAAAGGTGTACCGTGCCCCTTCCCAAGTAAAGGCAAACTGTGGTATATCGTCTTCATGCAGAGGAATCATGAAGAACATGTTTTTGACATCTAAAGTTGCTATCCATGGGTGGGTGGCTGACTGGATTGCCATCACCACTCAGGGCAGCAGCAGTTAAGGGTGGAGTATTACTATTCAATTTTCTATAATCGGTTGTTTAATGCCACCATCCATCAGGCTTATGCACCTGCCGAACCAGGGGATTGCATGGAGAATGGGTGCGGCTTATCATTTGCCTTTTCCCGAAATCGTTAATTACTTCAGTAATGCCCTCTTTTGCTGCAGCTGGCAAAGGCTGTTGAGACACAGAAGTTAGCCACCCATATCCTGGTCTGTATCCAGAAAATTGTGGCCAGCAGGTCAAGGGAGGTGATTCTCCCTCTCCATTCCACTCTTGTGAGACCTCACCTGGAGTCCTGCATCCAGCTCTGGGACCCCCATAATCAGAAGGATATCAACCAGTTGGAACGAGTCCAGAGGAGACCATGAAGATCCACAGAGGGCTGGAGCACCTCTCCTGTGAAGAAAGGCTGAGAGAGTTGGGCTTGTTCAGCCTGGAGAAGAGAAGGCTCCGGGGAGACCTTATAGCACCTTCCAGTACCTGAAGGGGCCTACAAGGAAGCTGGGGGGGCCTGTAGAGACAGGACAAGGGGAAACAGGTTTAAATTGAAAGAGGGTAGATTTAGATTGGACATCAGGAAGAAGTTCTTCATGGAGAGGGTGGTGAGGCACTGGAACAGGTTGCCCAGAGAAGCTGTGGGTGCCCCATCCCTGGGAGTGTTCAAGGCCAGGCTGGATGAGGCTTGGAGCAACGTGGTCTAGTGGAGGGTGTCCCTGCCCATGGCAGGGGGTTGGAACTAAATGGTCTTTAAGGTCCCTTCCAACCCCAACTGTTCTGTGATTCTGTGATTTTAGATTGTGGTAGTGCAGGGGCAAGTTGCAGAGTCCTAACGCACTTGGCTTCTGTCCCTTGACTTCCAAAACTCCATACCGTGCCATTAGGTACGCACCACTGCCTGCCTGCTTGTACATCACATCCCAATGTATTCTGCTCATAAGGACTCAGGGCCACCTTCATGGCTGTCATTCTTTTCTCCCCAGGTAGCCAGAGTTGAGACCAACATCAAGGGTGAGTGCTGTTATACCTGTTACCCCTATTATGTATATACCATTTCTTGAGGGTTTAATTCCTAATTCCTCAGTCTGTTGCTTATTTAAAAAGCTAATTCGGTGCCCTGTATTAATTAAAAATTCTAAACTCAGCTGTCTTGGATCCATGGGGATATGTGTACCCATGGGGATATGTATACAGGCTTCCTTCTCAACGACCATTAACAGGAAATCACTAGGCAGAGTGGGCACCCCAGTCCCAAACTGTGTCTTCTAGCTATTTAACCCTTGCAATTCCTCTTGCAGGGGTGTGAAAGGGTTACATTTCATCACCCAATAGCGTCTAATCCCCCTCCATTATAGAAACTCTCCACAAATACTCCATCTCCATTTTGCCCAGCTTGCGTGAAAATGAACTTGTAATGTGCTGAGCTGGGGTCCTGTCCAGGGGTTGGTGTGGACAGTAGTTCAGGGGTTCCTGCCATGCGGACCTGTATGGATCTTTGTTTTAACGAGGGCTAGCCCATCACCTTCCTCCAACTCCTCCACTTCTTCAGAACTGTTTTCTGTGCCAATCCTCTGGGCCTGGGCCTGTGATTAACTTTCAGATTTGGACAATTCTGGGGGCCTTCTCTGCTTGTGCTAGGTTAATTTCAATTTTTTGTCCTTACAGATGTGTCTGCTCTTGTTCTGTCTTCAATTCTGCTTTCAGACAGTCTATTTCTAGTAGTTCTTTAGGTTATGATTTTCTGACTTCCCAGAATAATGGTGATGATCTTATGCCTGATTTAGGCATGCACCCAGGATGGCACACATAGTTCCTTTATCTTTGCCATCTCGACTATTACTGTGGCACTGTTCTATTCTTTCTGTGACTGACCTTGGGCCATACCACTGATCCTTTGCCCGTTGCATACCTGGGGAGGAAGGGGCACATCTGTGTCTCTGCCATAATGCCTCTATTGCCATTCTGCCGACTATGCCAACTTAAATGTTACAGAACCTCACAAAACCAAGCCAGGTGACTAAGAAAGTAGAAACAGAGTTTATTTTTTTACAAAGGGGTAACAAATTCAAACTAGGTTTTAGTCTGACCAAAACTGCTTTGAGCCTCCAACAAACACTAACAATCCACAGGTTCAGGACGTTGGTCGGGGATTAATACTACACACCCAACCTAAGAATTCTTAGTTCTGAATTTGGGCCAATGACTCCAAATGTGCACTTACCTAATAAAGGGGAGGGCTCTCCTTAAGTGCAGTCCCAACATAAGGGGACAGTCCCTGACTGCAGACACGTTGGTCTGAGGAGGACTCACTGAAAATGGCTCTCAGACAGAGAGTTAATATCCTAGTTGAATCTGAGCTGTAGTCCTATGTGATCAAATAACACATTGGCTGAAGACCCCAACTTCTTTACTTTTGACACCCAAATGTCTGACCCTCACTGTGTGGGTGTGACAAGAGCTGTGGTGGGCTTCTGTCCGTTTGTTGTCAGAGTGGGTGCATCTGCCGTAACTGCCCTTTAGGGTGACCCCAGTGAGGAGTGCCCCAAGGAGCTGGGAGAGAGGGCTGTAGGTCCTTTGTCTCCCAGCTGGGTCAGGGACTGCTTGCATGGAGTGTCCTGGAACCCCCTGAAGAGGAGGGCTGGCAAGAAGCCACCTGACCAGCAGCACTAGAAGGCACCAAAGAGCTGGCAAAAGCAAGGCCAGGCAAGCAACTGTGGCGTGTGTTGCCTCAAGGGGACTTAGAGGCTTTCAGCAGTAATTTAATTTAATTATTTCAGAAAAAAACCCCAACCAACAACTGTGAAAACTATATGCTGAGTCTCAGTCTGAAACCTACCAGCCCCGTTCTGTGGCAAGACCATTGGAGGTAATCAATGCCTTCAGCATGGATGGGTGGAGGGCAGCCTCCATGGTGGGTTTTTGCAGACCTTTTTCCTGGTGGTGCTGGAGAAGCCCAAGGCCCAGCAAGTAGAAACTGGCAGGACCCCTTGCCTCATTCTAGCAGGCAACACCCTGGGGCTAGTGAGTGGGCGATGGTTCCAAGTTGCTCTTCTGTTGTTCCACCAGGGAGGAAGAGGAGGGACAGATAAAGATTTTGGGGACCCAGGAATCCCCCTGCCCCTGCTCCTGCCAAGGCATTTCCTCTTGGCCAGATGGAAGGTCTAAGCAGGTCAAGTATGGAGGGGCTGGGGAAAGCTACACCAGCTCTAGCAGAGGAGCTGCTTCATTCATCTGCATCTACTCTTCACTTCCTCTTGTTGGGTTTGTTGGCGTCAGGGCTATGTCATCTGGGCTTCTGCTCTTGCAGGGGTCTTTCCCCGCATTCAGGCAACGTGTGTCTTTGTTCTCTGGATCTGTGCGACCTATTTCCCCTGATTTGATCTCCATTAAGCCTGGATTTCTGGTCTTGGAGAGCCTCTGTGTGCTCCTTTGAGCATCACTGAGAATGGCTGACTGGTTTGGCTAGACCTTTTCTGCCTCACCGGAGAGCTATGTGACTTGGCCCTACAATCTTGCTGGGGCCATTTTTCTTGATTTGAGCATCTGTGATACAAGCAACATGGCACCTGGCCCTCGATTTTGCAGGTCCTCTTTGCCTTGATGCGAGTGCCATGAGACCTTGGAACACCAAGGGGCCTTGGAGCACCATCAGTCTTTGTCCACTGCTCATGGAGTGCGTTTCTGCCATGATTTGGGCACGATAGTCTGGCAGGGACTCTTTCAAAGAGCTGGCTGCCATGGAGCCTAGCTCTGTGCTTTTCAGGTCTTCTTTGTCCTGCCTTGGCTGCCATGAGGCCTTGGCTTCTGCACTGGCAAGGCACTAGAATCAGAGCAAGTCATGAGGACCCAGGGCCAGGCCTCATGGTGCTTAACTCTGTGGAAAGAGGCACTGAGAGACCCAAGGGCCAAGTCCCACTGTGCTTGGCTCAGGGAAAAGGGGTCCTGTGTGAACAGGGAAAGATGAGCATGCTTGTTGTCCTCAAACACAGGCTTTCTTCCTGCTCTTGAAGATCAGAAGATCTTGGCACTGGCCTTTTTCTCCACTGACTTGGAAAAGACCCCTCTTCAGCCAATCGTCACCACCTGTTCCCCAGCACCCTTCACCACCACCTCCTCACTGCGTGTTCTCTACTGGGCTTTCCCCAACATGGACCCTCTCTGCTGTGAGTGAAGCCTGCAGAAATGGCAGCAAGGTGCAAAGTTGTTTTTCACTTGCATGGAGTGCACTAGGATCCCACACACCAAGAATCCCATCGTTAAACCTGCAGAATTACACATTAGCTGGTGGTCCTTGTAGGGAAGGCATATGCAGAGAGCCATGTTTCATTGCTGTTCATCACTCCTTTGAAAGGATTTCCTTGAAGGTGGAGGTCTCTCCTGGAGATCGACCTGGTTTGTCTCTCTCTGGTTGTGAAGGGGCATGTCAGCTGCCTAGAGGGCAGCCTCAGGCTGTGATCGCTTCTCATCCAACAACAGCCCATGTCCCCAGGGAAAGTCGAGATCTACAGCCAGGCCTGTGCCTTATGAAGTTGTTCATGCTTGATGGAAAAATGTGTCCTGGTGTCACAGGAAATGCAAGATCAGGCACGTCCGAGTAGCAGGAGGAACACTAAATGTCATCCTAGTCTATTTTGGGATATGCAGCTGAATAATCCTCATAATTTACAGCAGTCTATGAACCAGCTCTGAGCTCTCCTCACAAATATGAAGCACTTAAAGTCCTTGCAGAAGACCACAAGCAGGCAGTCAGAATGGTATCCGTCTGATCCTGCACTGTAACGTGTGACTTTATGATACGGATTCAGGTTTTCTGCTCAAGTGCCACATTCTCTCATTTCAGATGAATCTCACCAACTTCATAGATTTTTATTATTATCAGCTCAGAGCCATGCTTTCTCAACACCCATTGAGTGTATCTTTCCTTATACTGGCCTTTAATTATTTTTCAGTTTACACCTTAGCAACTACTTGGTTCACTTCTTGAAACACTCCATTGTTTACTCACTTTTGGACTTAGCATTTCCATGAGAAGAACAGCACGGTGAAGCCTGTGCACAGCTAAAGTGTGAGCAATACCATCACCTGTGACAGCAGCAGGTGAAAAAATTGCAGTGTCTCTGCCTGGCTAGAAAGGACAGGGCAGAAGGACTTTGGTTAAACTAGTAAACTGCCAGAGCTGCTGTCTGAGAAATAAACACAATTGCAAATGTTTGATAATAATGCATGTGAAGAAATTTTGGAGCTTTGGAGATGATTATATTGCATAATGGAATATGCCCTGCGCCTGAGCAATATCCTGTAACCCTACCATGTTACATTAAGCTTTCTCATGAGAGCAGAATTTATTTTACTATCAGTTAGCAGACATTGTACCATCTGTGTCATAATTCATAAAACAACTGCACACAGCAAGGAAAACAGCATGGCTTATTTGCAACGTACTGCAAAATGAGAATTACTTCAGTTTGCTCTATACTCACCAAGAAAATACTTCTTAGGACTTCCTGAAAGTATTTCTACCTTGAAAAGGATTATCAAGGTTACCGCATCTTTTGTAGGTTTACGGATTTTCTCTATGTCACACAGCTCCAGAAACCATGCATATATACATGTATATCCTCATTAACTTCCCTGTCTTTTCTTTCTTATCATTCCTGCTGAGTGTGTTTAATATTCTCTTTTATAATGTTTTTTCTCCTGACTGACTGATGCAGGATTGCAGTTCTAATTTAATCATAAATACAGAAAAGTCACAGATGCTGGTTGTGACATTGCAGATGTAAGCATTTGGAAAAGCAATGAAAAACAGAAAAACCTTATTCATTTACAGACAACGTTGTAATTATCTGTGATGGATAACGTGAGTGGGTGGAAAGGCTCTGTCCCTCATTTAGCAGCTACTTTAATATTGCCCTTGGGACAGGAGATTCCAGGGCAAACCATATCTGATGCCAGGAAGGAGGGACTCACAAATAGGTTTTGAAGCAGAGGCTGGCTGTTCCACCTGACCATTTGCCGGATTTCAGTACAGATGTTCAATCCAGTACGTGATCCATTCAGTCTACAACTGACAATGCAATTATTACAGCTTTTATTACTGTCTGACATTTAGTTAAATCGCTATCCCTTTTTGATGTTTCCCTGTCAGGTCATGAACTTGACCTGGTGATGAACACTTCTTAGCTATGTAAACACAAGTGAAACAATATGCAAGGCTGAGTTTGTTAGGGAGGGTTAAAATTCATGTGGCAATAGGTGTAGCCTACTGTGAGCCAAACATTCTCCCTAGAATTAGTTAGTTTTATGGTAAATGGAAGCCAAATGTTCCCTCAAATACTTGGGAAGAAGTGCCAGAATTGCCTATTTCATAAGATGATAAGCTACTTCTGCAGAGACCAACAGGAGCTATGACTGCTCCGTGCGTTCACAAAAGAAAATTCAAGGGACTGTAGCCTTTAAATTTTCCAAAGACCACTGCCTTGATCTGTCTATGTCATATGCTGATCCACCTGAGTTCAAACTATGTCTGTTATGGGTTACTTCATCATTCTGCTGGGCTCTGTGATAACCAGGGGATGGACGGCACTGCTTGGCAAATGTACGCTGCAGTTCGATGACCTTCTGCCGACTGTGATTCTGTACTGAGAATGTCCCCCAAACCAAAGGATTATTAGTGGTGGTTATTGCTGGATTCAGATACCAATACTAACCTTGCTCCATCTCAGGACTGTAGATCTTGGCAACCAAGAAAAACTTCAGAAATGCCTGCAACCTCATTTTTGGATGGGTGAGGTTGGAGTGTGCAGATCTGAGGAGCGACAATAAGAAAACAGTCTGACCACTAAAACAAATTTGGAGTCTTGAGATCCCAGTTGCAGCTGGCTAGCAATCTACCTGGTACATTCACTAGCACGAAACCACACATAGCACTTGTCGTATCACCTCCTTTTTCTGTCAGATGTCCCTCTTCTTTTCTCTTTTTAGTTAGTATCATCCATTCATCCCTGACTACATGAAGTAAATAGGAAGAAGTAGTGGAGTATATATCTATTTATGAACGCAAATCTGGCTAGTTTTAAGACTGACCACTGTATATGCAAGAGCATATAGAAAGGGAATGAAGCCATAAGTGCAAAGAGAACCTGACCCCCCTTGTAGGGCAGCTATGTGACTTGCCTCACCACCTTCTTCTGAGATGATTTAGTCTGGTTTTCCAAATCAATGAATAGGAAACATCCTTCTGTGCAAGTACTGTGTTTTTAAATGCAGTTGAGGAGTGTTTTAAGATGTGCCCACCAGTATATGTCTTTGACTCTGAGGTTTTAATGGACATCAAGTTTCCCTGCAGGCTGCTATTATTCTGTTCTTCAAGAACATTTACAGAAGTAGCATCATTTTAACTCGCTGGGATGACTCATGGGCACAAACTAACATACTAATTTGATGCAAAGAGATATTGCCACAAATCACATCTTTGTGGGACTTTATTAATAGAAGGAGAAAAACTAAAAACACAGGAGTTTGCATCTAATATGAAAGTAATCACATTATCACATGAATACAATGTTTATATAATATTTATGTTAATTAATCTTGTGTTTCCCAGCTATGGATTGAAATTCAGTCCTTCATGAAACAGTTTTTGTACAACAGAACATAGACTTGGTGACAGAGACTGTACAGGAACCAGATTTTCTGTTTGGTGGCAAATTTTACAAGTTTAGCAGAAAGTTTTGGAAATAACTCATGAAAAATGTCCCTTGTGGTAATCAAAACAAGATGTGACCACTCCACAAATAGATTTTTCAAGTGGAGGTTAATACCAAAATTCTTTTCAAAATGAAAAACCAAATTGCTCCATTCTGGAGTTGTCCAAAAGAATGTTAATGGAAATTCTTTTCCCTCCTTTTCTTTATGAGTACTGGTGTCAGAACTGAATATTTCTGTAAAATGTTGCTGTTTTAAGCAATTAAGAACTTCTGATGGGAAAATCACTGTTATTAAATTTCTGATCAGCTCTGAACAGCAATATCTGTGAGTAAGAAGCAGCAAGTTGTGGGATGCCACATAATTATTTCTCAGCTGAAGGTAAAAGTTTGATTCAGGTGTGGTTCAGAGAGAAGATTCAGTCCAGCTCTTATTTTAGTAATTATTTTACTTAATTTCTAGTTAATTCTTGTTGATTGTCTCAACCTTCTCCAATGTAACTGAGCAGTTCTGTAGGCCAAGAAAAGTGGGATTTTTTTCAATGCAATAAACACGCTACTGTTTTTTCTATGTGAATGAGCTGTGTGCATCTATGCAGGGCGGAAATACAACATCCTTGGTTACAAATCATCAATATCTCACTGTTATGTGAGCTGTGCTGCCTTTCCATTAGCTCAGGCATACCAAAAGAAGCTGTCTGGGAAGTTCAGGGAATTGTTAGTGGACTACAACCCCTTTTTTCGCAGTTTATTGGTTTGGACAGGTGGCTGTGTTCAACAGTTATGAGGAGTTGATATTACCCATTGGCTTGTTTGTAGTCCCTTCTTGGGAGGCAAATTGGTAGTCTCAGGCCAAATGTCAGTAAGAAGGGCTGCAGTAACAAAATCCGCCAGACAAGCTGCAATGCCACAGCACCTTCAGGCAGGAGACCCACCTGTTGAATAAGGGCATCCCATAAAGACCCCACAAATATGGATCTCCATAAAATGTTGGTGCCCTGTTTCCTAAGGAGCTGCTACCAACAAGGCTGCCCTTGGAGCTGCAGGTGCTGGATGGCAGCACTGGCAAGACAGGGCTGTCTGTAGGGAAGGAAAGCAAAGTGGGACCTGAGCAAGGCCAAAAGCTCTCCAGGAAGGTGCCGTGGTGGCTGTTGCCTGGGAAAGCAAGGGAGAGTCACAGGTGAAGTGCCCCTGGGGTCAACTGGGGCAGTGTGGGGAGCTGAAGGAGCTGGGATCTGCTCTCCCGTGCTCCTCTGAGGCATGATAGAGGAAGCATCTATTCTTCCACCTCATGCCTGAAATGTGATGCGCTAGGGGAAATCGAGTGTTTGGTTTTTCCATAAAACTAATGTTCACCTCATGTTCAAATGCATGGTACCATTTATTTAACTTTCTCCCTGCTAAATGTTGACTTTTGTCCTTTTAGACACCCTTGGTTTTCTCTTCTTTTTTTTTTTAACCTTCCCAGGAGTTGTGTGAAATGAATCCATGACTGTTGTGTGTGATGGGGGCAAGTGCATGGTTTTCTACTTCTCTTTTCTTCCAAAGAATGTGGGAGGATTTCATTCACTTTCTCTGAAAAAGATTTCTAAGTATGTAGTACTAATCCAAAAGGAAAGGTTGGAAAATTTCTGACCAAAAGGTAAAGACTGTAGAAAGTTCAGTATAACTGAAAGCAAAGGTTTATAACAAAGGCAGCTCAATAAATTTAATTCTGTTTGTGGTTATTCCAGGTTCAGCAATAATGCAGTCCTTGTACAGTACTACATCACATTCCTGGCGAAGTCAGGTGGAAAAACTATTGATGCATATTTACAGATATCTGCATATCTCACTTACAATGACCACAGAAGAATCCTTTGGAATATGACTGGGGATTAAATGAGGTAATTACTTCTCATCTCCACCTCTGCTGGAAGTTGCATGTTCTAAAGCACTTGCATTATCCTCCTGTTTCTGATCCTGGGTGATCAGAAGCAATTAGGTGATTAGAGCAATGTGTGGATGTTATCTTCACATCCCGGAAGGATGAAGAGATCCTTGGGTCTGCCACAGAAACCTGTGGATGACCCCTCTTGTTTACAGGCTAGGTGTATGTGAGAGAGGTTGCAGCCTGGTTTCAGATGCCTTGAGATGGAAGCCTGAATCTAAAGCAGCACTTCAGGAAAAATGCATCTTAAGTGTTTTGTTGCCAGGCAAAACCATTTGGTTTGGAAGTTGGAGCTCTAATGCTGTTTTCAATGGGGTACTCAATGAACTAGCCTTCACAAAATAGGCAATGAACTTCCTGGCCTGCTTAGCAGTCATATCTGTGGTGAACTGATTCCTGCGCTGCTTCTTCTACACTTTAATAGTACAGAGGCAAGTAATGAGTTTTTAGTGGGTTCTGGGCTGCTGTTCCCCAAGATGCACAATGAAAGTACTTTTCTTTCCCAAATGTTTGACTCCTTTTGTCATGAAAACATTATTTAAATTGTTCCAGCCATGAATGGAAATGCTGACAATAAAACCTCTTTCACTGCAAATCATCCATCAGAGCAAATCCTCCATCCTTACCCACTCACCCTGTAGTTGGTACTGACTAATGGGCTATAATTGGGCCCAAATTCCCTAATGCAACGGGTTTGTCTCTGGGCTTTTTGAAAAAGTTGTTATTTACAGCTTAACACTTCAAGCTATATTTCTACAACTGGTGGAAACTTTCTGTTTTGTGTGAACGTTAATTGTGCAGATAGTTTTCTATGAGAAATATGGCAATAACTGTAGCGCATGCTTGATTTTTGTTTTCCGGTTTGTGGTATTGCAGTGAAAATTCTTGTGTACCTGTTAGAAGAAGGAATGTGGGGAAGCTGTGCTTGCTTTTTGCTCTGTTGACACCACCTTTGCAATGACTTGATGATACTAGAAGGCCGCCTGAACAGGCTAGACCTGCTTCAGGATAAATATTTATTTAAATTGACCTTTGGTTTGTTTTCTGGCACTCCAAATTCAATAGGAGAGTTTCCAAATTAGTATGGAGAAGGAAAACGGCGACATATTTCTTGTCAAAATGATTTTTCGAAGGAAGTGTTTCTTCAGTGTTAAAGATTTTTCACCAGACAAAGCGCGTTGCTCTAGGTATGCTATTTATTTAATCACAACTCAGAGTTGGGCCACCACCTCAGTGAGTGGCAAATGGCCCAAGATCTCACACTGGTTTTATACCATTCAATCAATACCCATTGCATAAGGTCTGAAGTCTTTGTATATTTCCACTCGGCCTTTCAGTCCCCAAAGTTCATTATTTATCAAAGACCATCACAATCCCCTGTCTCAGCTCTATTCTTCTGTTCTGGTACCAATCCTTGGTTCAGTTTCAGGGTCTCTTCGGGTCGCCATCTCCGTAGTCACTCTTCTGCCATTTCTATCTTGCACCAGTCTGAGAGAGACTTCGAGATGTACTGTTAAGGGTTTACCTTTTGTCTAGCAAAGCACCTGTGCTTGCTTAATTAATCACTCTTTGTTAAAACTGTCTCTACATGATTAGCTTGACTGGGTTTTAAACCAGCCTTGGGTGGGTCTGTACCAGGAGCAGGTTGAGAACAAACATTCTGGGCCTGTTGAACAGTATTTCTGCACTTTTACAAGACCCCAAACCTCAGATCTAAACCTGCACTAGAGACTATGAAAGATTGCTTTACATTCAGCTGTTGCAATCTCAAAGCCACCCAAGGAGGGAAGTAAAATCACTGTGAAAGAGAGCAGCGCTGACTTGGAGGGAAAGGTCCTAGAAGGAAAAGATCATGTAAGCATCTACGACAGAGTGCCACTAGCTGCTTTGACTTCAATGGAAAATATCTTGAAAAATCAAGATGTTTTCCTTGCTTCTACTTATAACACATGATTAAAAAAGCAAAGAAAAACTGAAAGAATCATAATTAGCTAACCACACAAAAGTTAATCCAAGCCCTGGAGAACAAAAGTTTGTGTCCCCTTTTTAGACTGATGGATACAGCATCTGATGCTTTGTACGAAAAACTGTAAGAAACGTGTCCTTCATTACTCCACTGTGCCTTTGATTTCTCTCAACTGTTATATGTTTATTTGTTCAAGCTATCATGAGTCACTTGCAATGTGTGGAGCAGCACAGCTCTGAGCTGTTTGGCAATAGTTCATAAGTGATTCCCCCTTAACGAATTCAGGATGTAACTCTCCTGATCACAGTGTTCCTTGTGTGACATCAGCAGAAAATCCTCTCCTAAGGGGCTGTTGTTTCTTCTACCACGCCCAGCCCCACAGTGAGCCAACCCAACACCCAGGTTGGAGTACTCCTGTGGGAACATCACAGAGCATCTTTGGTTTGGCCCTGTGAGACTTTCTGCTTGGCAAGGGTCATGATTTCCATCCTTCTTCATCAGCTGTGTCACTGCCCATCTTCCACTTTGTGCACCTTCTCCCTGCAGAGCAGTTGTCCCCTCTCTGGCAGCAGGACACCTGTCCTCTGCATGCCTCACTTCCCAGATTCCACCATGGCAAACTGAGGGTCTTTGTCCTTATTTCTTTGATACTCTGTATTCTGGGTAAGGGGTGCCTAACACAAACTTGTTAATAACTGGTTAACGAAGCAACTAATTATGCATGCTTAATATAGCAAGGACACCACATAGTGTGATATCAGACATCTTTTCTGTTGAAAAAGATTTCCTCCAGCACATAGGAGGATGATGGCTCATATGGCAGGGCTGTTTTTCCCTCTGACTGCAGAGGACTGGAATAATCCTTCCTACCTGGTGGTTACCAGTCCCTCCAAAGGCTGGCTGCTGACACTCAGGTAGGGGTTGTTACTACCAGGAATCCTGCTCTTGGAGCTGGTAGCAGCACTCACAAGAGGAGAAAACAGGGCATTTTCAGGTTCTGCATTTGTAAAACAGCACAAGTATTTTTAAAATTATGGTGGCAGTTAAAAACTAGGAAGAGTGAGGCAAACTGGGAATTACTGGGAAGGGAAATTTGGTTTCTGACTGCAGCATGTGTAGGGTGTGAGAAATTTCCTTCTCTGCGCCTTCCTTCCTCTCCTTTTGGAGGTGATTTCTACCAGAAAGATGTAGATACCCAAATTGCAAAAACCAGAGATGAGGAAACAAAGGTGCTCTTCTGGGTGTTCTGAAAATAACAAAGTTCTGACATCTTCCACTGGTAAGAGATAATTCTGTACCAATTTCTGCCTTTCCATTCTGCCTTTTTTTTTTCTTTTTTTTTAAAGTAGCTTTTGACCCTTTTGTTTGTTAAAACTCTGAGTTTCATTTCAGTTTTGCAAATCCCACAGAATAAATGGTGGGTGGTTTCTCACTCAGTAAAAGCTATCAGAGCCTGGTAGCTAAATAAGGGGCATTTCCAGAAGGGAGAATATTCCCTTGCAGAAAAGACTCCAGATTTTTTGCACCTGGAGCTGCCACCTTGTTGACTGAGGAGCAGCTAGAGGTATCCCTCCTGGCATCCTCTCTGCCATGCTCTTTGGGCGAAACTGATGGCTCGTTTCGTTGCTAATGGCTTCATGAGGGCTGCGCTGAAGGGGACTCTACTTGACCATGGTGGAGGAAACCTCTGTCTCCCTCCTCCCTTCAGCCTGAAGTCTGAGGGACAGTCTTGGTTCTGGAAAAGGAGAAGGGTGTTCTTGAGGAGATAGCAGGGTCCACGCTTTTTGCTGTGTAAGTGTGCGATCCTTGCACTGACCTTTTAAAACAGATGTGAGCATTTAGTAGACAGAGTAAGTGATGCATCCTTAGCTCATGTAAGTGTTGTTAATGGGGATGGTCTAAAAATATTCCATATTTATTGATGCGCCTGTATGCAAAGGAATGGAAAACATCTGCTCCAAACAAGAAAATCTGGTTTGTTACAGGTTCTGTTAGGAAAAGACTGGTCAAAGTTCTGGAGCCAAACCCATGCCTATTTTAATTTAATTGCTATCCCTTTGAATAGTGACAGAGAAGAGTTTATTCTGTAGTCTTTTTATGATACTATTTTTAGTGACAAGTTCGGAGACTGAACATTTTCCTAAAGATTTGCAGCAGTTTCCAGCTTTTTGAGAGAAGGGCCTTACTACTGCATACGTTAAAGCACCAGAGGGCCAAGCATCTGAAAATGGACACTTAATAGAAACAAAGTCAGCACTGTGATAATTTCTTTTTCACATTCCCTGAAAACTGGTGGCAGACAAATAGAGGTAAAAAAAGTTAAATTATGAGATACTTTTTTTCCATTTTGAAATCTTTCCTTCAACACAGTGCTGGATGTCTGTGAGTAATGACGTGAAGCGGCATACAACCCGCCTATCTAAAACGAAGAGAGGACAGTGACATTGATGCACAAATAAGCCAGATAATTAATTTTTTTCCAAGTGGGTTTTTTTTTTTTTTGGGTTTTTTTTTTTTTTACGTCTTTGTAATAAATCCATAATCACTCATTCCTTTGCTGGAGAAAGTAAATCTAGTTCTGAAATATTAATGTGATTTTTTTCTTTTGGCCTGTAGAGCAAACCAGTTCTCATTAAACCTAAAATGTTGTAAGCTGAATCTGTTGAAATCAGTGGGAATTTTTCTTGATTTTAGTTGTGTATGAATTTCCTTCATAACGCATTGGCACTTTTTTTTGAACTTGTAATTTACTCTATTTTTGATGTACGTGTAGGAATAGGGTGAGAATGGGGGGAACTGTTAGGAGGTACAGTATGGCTACCATGTGTTTTCAAATGCTCTATCTTCCTTTTGAAATATGCATTTCTTTGTGGATGCCTCATATGAAAATTAGCATTGAATTATGATACTTCTAATTTTACATCTAAACAGTAGCACACAAGCATTTGTGTCTTTCAAATCATAATATATAGTCACTAGTAAGAGAGAGTGATAGCTGATCGCATTTCAAAAAATGACATTTTGTTTCTTGTACATAGAAGAGTACATCTTGGCTTGTCACAGCAATTTAAAAATAGCTGATTCTCTGTTTATAGACAGGGAAACTGAAATACGGAAGGGTCAAAGGATTTGCCAGAGGGATTTATATCCACAGCAGATCTGGAAATAAAACTGAAATTTCCTGACTGAGCACTCTCTTATAAGCAAAATATGTAACTTTTCCAACTTATGAATACCCATGTTTCTGAACTGACATGCAGAAACCATTGACTGAGAAAATTGTGGTACTGGTAGATCAGGACAGGTGGTGAAGAAATGCCATAGCCTCTGGAAAAAACATTTACCAAATGAAAGGAGTTGGAATGAATTTTAACTTCTAATGAAGTATTTGAGAAGGTCGCTGCGCAATTCTTTTTGGGTATTTCTCATAAAATAACATCACTCACCTCCCCTCTGGCCCCAGCCTGAAACAATAACTTTGTGGACCAATGGAAGCAGCTTAAATACACAATATTTAGTTGGGCATTAGTGAAATAAATGCAGGGAGGATGTCTCTTGGTAGGCCATACTGTCTGCTTAGTAGTTGTTTCTGATGGTTGGGCTTTGCGTTTTATTGTTTCTGTTTCCTCAACTTTCATTTTTCATAACGCACATGAATGGCTGTTCTGTTTTCTCAGCTGAGAAGCAGACTTGCTTGTCTCAGCTGCAAAGCAGCAAACTGGGGGTAGGGCGTTTCTTGCAGGCTTGACCTGGTCACTGCATTGGATGTGGTTTCCCGTCGGCTAATCTCCTCCCCAGGCATGGGAATCTTTCTGGGCTGGCTGCGAAGGCAGCATGCCGATGAGTGGCGGGGTCTGGGTGCTGGGTCACTGGTAGGGAACAGCAGCCCTTCACAACCAGCCTCTTAGCACCAGCAGTGGCAAACAGGAAGGAGGCCCACTCTGAGGAGAAACCTGCAGTAAAAAAAGTCCACTGGCTCAGAAAGGCTTTACACAAATCTGAAAGAGGCAAAGAGAATTGCTGAGCCTGTCCCAGGCACTGGCTGTCAATACACAAAACACATCCCAACATCCTTGAACCCCTCTTCCTCATCCTCAGCTGCTGATGGGAGCATATTCCTGAGCCTCTGGGGTGAGGTGACCTGCCGAAACATGTGTGCCCGCCCCGTGTGCAAGCAGCCAGCACAACTTCAGCAGACAGAGATTGGAAGTTGATCATCCTTTGGCAAGAGCAAAACACAAATTAAAAGTAAGACGTGAGACAGCTACGGCAGGCCGTTGGGAGACATGAAAATCACCTCTTGGCACCTGGTTTTACCAAGGGACCGTGAGATGCCCAGCAAACACAAGTGGACCCTCTGCCTGGGTGCCCAGTTTTTCTACTTCACACACAGCTAGTAGGTGCCTATAGCAAGCATGTAAAATAGGCCTTACTTTTTACTCAGTTCTTTTGCTTAGAATTTTGGAGGTTTTATGACTCATTTTCTTTAAGTACCCAAAAGAAATGAGTTAAATATTAGATGGAAACATGTATATTTCCCCTTTCATAAGTACATGTGCATCCCTGCTCTCCTGTGCTCTCTCTTCCTCTCTTTTGTGTTCACATCCTCCCAGACAGTTCTTGCGCTCACAGCTTTCTTTAACAGGACTGTTTTATTCTTTATAAAATTGAGACTTATAAAAGAAATAAATCTTGCTATTGTTCTCTTGGGGTGCAGCTGTGTTAAACTGTAATCATGGGAGTTGAAACAGGTTTCCTCTCACAATAACATTTATATTCGTTTCCTGACACTCCTTCCTAATAACATGAGCGTCTTCAGCTGACCAAGGGGAAAAAAAAAGCCCTCTGCTGAGCACTTCTGAGGGTAAAATAATACTTGTGCAGCACAGAATAGTTACTGCTATCTTACAGTATTCTCTACATTTGTTGCCCTCGATAAAGATCCACTAGGTCTCTAATCTCCAAGTTAATATTTCCATTTTGCCCTGTTTCTCCTTTGAAGTTTCTTCTACTGCTGAGACATCTTTCTGCATTGAGGAATAATTAAGTCTGGCCTTGCCGTCTACCTTACCTGCTTCTCTTTGTCTTTTTTTCTCAAAGGATGAGCAGAAAAGAGTGGATTCAAACATCTGAGAAAGAAACAAAATAGCACTTGTAAAGTCTCATGAGGATGGAAAAACAGGAGACTTCCAAGCTCATCAAGGTACTTCCTCTGACTTCTGCGAGCAAGGGTGAAATGGTTATCTCTGTATTTCAGCTTTTCTACCTGTAGAAGTTATTGAAGCGGTAAAATGGTGTTATCTGCATCCCCTCTCTACGTCCTTAGATAAAATATTTGTTCTAACCAATGGTCTGCTCTTAATCAGTGATGTATACTAATGTGATGTTCTCACTTTGGAGAACAGATGCTAGAGATTGTTGTGGCTGAGGGCTGATCTTAGTCCATTCTAACAAAAGGATGACTTTTTTTTTTTTGACATGCCAGTGAATAAATGATGCTTACAGAGCAGCCAGGATATTACAAATACTGTTGAAAACAGGAAGGAGTGAGCTCTTTTCACTTTCTTTTTAATTTCAGAAGATGTTGCTATGGAAAGCAATATCTGCTTTAGATAAGTGTGAAAAGCCATACAGAAAACCCAATTTTTTTGGAGGTTAATATTTCTAACCAATAAACTGTCTTCGTGTATAAGAGAGACTTCCAAGCCCTTCAGGAAAGCCTGCATAAGTATATATAAACACAAAACAGTCCCATGTTGTGTTTGCATCTTCCATGTCTGCCCTGCAGCTGACACCTCCCCCTCTATGCTTTAACAAAGACCAAAAGCACTCTGAGCCCTTGTTATTATAACCTTTCTTTTAGCACAGGGGAGAGCCTGGATCCGGTACTGAGTAAAAAAGAAAATTACATGAGAAAATGCTTTTCTCCCTCTCTCTCTCTCTCTTTTTTATTTTTTTTTTTTCCAGGGGAGTAGGGTCATGAAAATGATAATCTGCAGGATGCAATGCCTGAGTAAACTGCTGGTGTGGAAGGAGCTGCCAATAGGAAGAACATCTGTAAGGGGTTCTGTACTATCTCACCCGCACCATGTTTCTGTTACTATACACCAAAGAGTACTTTTGGCAGAGTGCTGTCACAGACCTTCACTGAATGTAATCCTTAGGGGCAGCCTAACAGATCCAGTCAGAGGATATCTGACCCAGCTGGTAAGTACCCGCAGAATTGGCTCAGAACTGCTCTTCTCCTCTCTCTCCTCGTGCCTGAAGCTCCATGGAAAGTTAACTGTTTCCAGTGTTTAGCAGACTTATTCGCAGTAAGGTAGAAGCGCAGACCCGGTAGATGCCGCCCATAGTCAGTATGGATCCTTGTAATTTGACTAAACAAAAACCAGCAGAAAGGAAAAGAAGAAAAGAAGAGTAACCTCAAGTTTGAAGAGGAGAGCAGCCATCCAGTTTGGAGCTTCTACCCAACTGCTGGTAACGGCATTAATTCTTGCTCCAAAACAGATAAAAGTCTAGAAAAAGGGTTTTAAGAGCATATTGGTCACACCCTTATTGTTTAGCCTAGGAGGAGCACAGCAGTTTGAAGTGGGTATTTGAGGTGCAGAGCAGCTAGAGAGAAAGCAGAGAGGTGGCTGCACCCAGGAAGAAGGCATTTTGTACTGTTGCCTTCAGAAATGTGATGGCAAAATACCACCACAGAAGTTGTAAGGGCTTATGTGGTAGTAAGGGTGTTGAAGGAAAGCATAAGAAGTGTGAAACCGATGCAATGGAGGAAGAGGGGAGAGGAGAAAGGAAAATAATTCTCGTTAGCGAAAATGGCTTTTATTGGTGAATTTTGATTCACACAGAAGGCAGTGGGAAGGCTGTTCCACTGGTGTCCATGGCAGCATTTGCCTACTGTAGAGTGCTCACAGGCCTAGCTGTTTATTTGAGCATAGCAATAAATGGAACGCAGAGCCTGACTTCAGGAGTCTTGAATGTCACACTCCTTGCATGCTACACAATATTTACACCACTCAAAACCAATCATCAGCAGTGTAGTGAAGGGCAATGACATGCTGGAGAAAATGCCTGGCACTGGAAATCATATGGCCTGGCTTCAACTCTTTGAAAAGCTGCAGCTTACTATGAAATCTTGAGAAAATCATTTAACGTGCATGTAACGTGTGTCAAGTCGTTCAGCATGACTAATCGTTTTTAACATCTGTGAACTTCTGTCAGATCTACAGAGGAAAAGCATTTGGGAAGCTTGGTGCATAACCCTAGCCAGAGCCCTCCAGTCAGTCATCTGCATGTCTAGGTGTGACTCACGCCTCACTTTCTCTTCCTCCCACCAGCCTGAAGTTGTGTGCGTGGGCTTTTCCTGAGGCTGAATTGGTTTTTGAAAGTTTGAGGAGAACAAAGTATATCTGCACCATGTTAAACCTTGAGATGAGAGGAAGGAAGAAGAGCCCTAAATAAACAAAAACGAACAAATGAGTCCCGGGAATTTTATGTGAACATCTGGTAGTGCCAAAGCCACATGAGGCCAAAGTCTGAATTTCTGATTCTAAGAAAGGACTTAATGAGTATAATAAGTGCCACTGATTGTCTCAGTGAAAGATGGCCATGATTTAGCAAAAATGAACCTTTGAAAGCCATCGTTTCAGTAGTTCCAACCACAGCAATGTTTTTAATCATGATTTGCCAACTTTCCAGCAGAAGTTCATATGCTTTGTTCATGTCTGGATGGCTAATTATTCTCCTTACTAAAAATACATGAAGTTAAAACTGTTGCCCACAGTTCCAAAAAGCTTCTTGCTGTTGTTTTAACTTTGGCCTTGACCTTACAAAGTGTAAGCACAAACTCACTTTAATTACAATTACCCAAATAAAGGTAAGGAGGTGTTTATAGGTTTACAAGAAGAAGGCTTGAATCTTTACTTCATTATTCAATTACTTTTAAATTACTGACTGTTTAATGATAGAGAGTGTGGTCTCTACCTATGTCACAAAGAAAATATCTGATTTTAGCACAAAGGTGACATAAATCTTTCTCCTTCCAAACCACTGAAGTCACAGAAAAACAGCTTTATCTGATTTGGACTGAAAAAGAGAAGAAAAATTTTTGTCTAAAAGCCAAAACCTGCTCTTGGATGTAATCACACACCTCTTGAGTTCATTTAGAGACCAGTGTCTGTATCTAAAAATAGAATACAGCTCGCCTGGTTTGGGTTAAAATTCAGTGCTGCTGTGCCATGAATAAAGGGATTATCATAGACTAAATCAGAGATCATCTCCTTCCCCAGCACTGATTAAAAAGGCTGAAAAAAATCACTCTAAATATATATGGAAAGCTGTGTGTTTTGAGCAGTACAATGGAATTTGACTTAATAAATCAAAACTGAAGGAAGGTATTTCCTATGCTACTTACAAAATATTTCATAGGAAATACTTCTCTGGTTAGGGAAATTTATCACATTAATACTGATACAGAGAGCTTGTCTGAAAACTCTATAAACTGTGAGTTTGGGGTTTTACTCTGTCTATGTACTTGTCCTGTGAAATGTCAGTAAGAGTTACCCTGCATTAACTTGAATCCCTATCGCTGGATCAATACCTGTCATCAACTCCTTTGATGCTCATCTTGTGCCAGGGCATTTTGCAAATAAAGAACAAATAAACCAAAATAAAATATTAAAAAGTGACTCTACTTGTGGTGCTTATGCTAAAAAACATGATGGGCAACAGTTAAATATTTCCAGAGTGCTGAGTATTTTGCCAGATTTTTTTCTGAAGTAAAAATGAAAAGACTGTAGTGTTGTTTCCGTCTTAAACTTTTTCTTGTTCCTGAAGCTTCCCCATGACTGCAAAATACAGCTCCAAGGCTATAAAACATTCACTGGTCAGAGTTTTGTCTGGTTTATTTTTCTTTGCATATGTGTAGTGGCAATATAGTTGAAGGGCAATATATATAAAATTTATAGTGGCAAGAGAAAGGTTCTTTTCCTGATTTTTTGTTTTAGCTGCATTACAGTACAGTTAAATCCATTCATGAAACATATATTCTAGCAACGTGTAGCATGATCTGGATAATCTGAACCTTCAATGATGTAAGAAAACGGTAGCTTCACTGTGGATTTCACTTCCTTCTCCTGTGGATTTATATTGATCTAACAAAAGATAGAAGTTTCCTAAGATTTTCATATTTAGATGAGGCTGATATTCTGCAATAGGTACTGCAATGACACTGTGTTGGAAGCAGTTTGGACAGAATTAGAGGGTTTTGTAGTAAAAGGTGTCAGAAGGCCACATTGTGGCTCAGAATGTTTCTTTCTTGGAAAAAAAATTTGGAACTGAGAACTTCACTTTGGCCAAAGTGTTTCTCCATCTTATTTCCCATCACTTAAAAAATGTTCTTTGTGCACTAAATCATCTTCACCGTTTGACAGTGCAAAGCATTCAGATGTCATAGTCAGTGACTCAAAGTTGGACATACTTCTATTGTGAAATGTGATAGCAGGAAAATGGTTTTAGCCTTGTCTGCTTTCTGAAAATCAATAAAGATTTGGCTTATGTGAATGATACAAAGCCGACTGGATTTCGTGTAAGAAATTTCGTTCAGTGACTCTACATTGTGTCTATGAAATTGGTGACCAGGTTCAGAATAATTTTTAATTTAGGACAAGTAGAAGCATTCAAACCCAATAGTATTTTGTGATTTTTACCTGTCCAACAAATGAAAAAGGAGTGTTTGTTGTTCTCACATTATCCCTTTTAGGGTGGATTAGTCAGCAGGAAGCCATTAGAAGAGTGAGTGGAGGTTACAGGGCTGAGTGGAGAGAATGAACTTGCTCAGTAAGGCAGAGTTAATTTGGATGTGCACTGGAGAGAAACTGCAAAAGTGTGACATCTGTATTGCCTGGGTGGGCAAACGATGATGACACCAAGAAACCTCTGTAGGGACATGGTAAGTTTCTGAGTCACTGAGCTGGGACACTGTAGCATTGCTAAGTGTTTTGCACCTCCCAGATGTTTACAGGGTGTGATTTTATGTGATCTATTGCATGTGTTTCATATTCAGCTGATTATGATCAAGTTCTAAAATTGAAATTAAAAAAAAACCCCAACGTACAAATGTTCTGTTAAAGCTAGTTTTCAGGAGTTCTGCTGCTATTACAAAAAGCCACTGCCCAGCAAAATTTTCCTGCTAATGTGCAATAATGCTGCTAATGACACTGTTTATGGTCATTGGAGCCGAATAACCAGCATGGTGGCAGAAGGTAAACTGATTAAACAATCAGCATTTAACATGCCACATTTTTGTTCTTTGTAGCTGTTTGGTGGTGTACACATACAAACCACACAGACACAGGTACGTGCTTACCTGTTAGTGACAGCTGGGGGCGGGTGTCCATGGCAAGTTAATCCCAAACTAGCTAAATCAATGCAGTCTTCAAGATTATGCCAGTTTTCCTTTCCTTATACCAAATCAGCCAAAGAAAGATGTTTGCTTGCCTTGTTGCTTGTTTTTGTTGAGACAAAACCAAAGTCTCAGTCTTTCAGAAAAGCTTTGTGAATCATTTCAAACAACTATTTGAATTAGAAAGGGTAGACTGCAGCCAAAACTAATGCTAAAAGCTACCACCTGATCCGTGAGGCAAAACTCAGCCCCAGGTTACCTGCAATCCAAATAGGCAAATGTGTGAAGGAAACAAACTTAGAAAGAAAAGCTTTCTTTCTGAAAGAAAGTGGAACTGACTTTTCCACTGCTACTAGGAGCAAAGCCCAGTCTTCCAACACAACAGCTGTCTTCCTGCTGACCTCTGCCTGGCCAAAAACCACCCTGATTTTCAGCCAGACCTAGAGCTAATGTGGAGGTCTCTGAGGCAACGCAGAACCTGTATGTTATACAGCACTGCACTATGGTATACACATCTCCTATTAGTAATGTACGTGCTTTCTTGCATAGTGTTAGGATACTGATTCCCAAGACCTTCTTCATTAGGCAGGCACTGAACTCTCCATGCTACTGCTGGCCATTTTCATGCTGTTTCAGAAGTGACTGAAGTTCTTCAAAGAGCATTGAGCAGAGACAAAACAAGTAACTCCTTGTGTATGACAATATCATTACATACTTAATTTTGTACTGAAGTGTTTTGTTACTTGCTCCTGGATCCCAAATACTCCCATGTTTACAAATTCTTGTGCTCTTCTTGTTGTTTATTTTAGGTTCTTTCCACTTACCAGACAAGGATATGGCTCTTTGTGCTAGGCAATGTATAAATTTTGTATAAGCTTACTTAAGAAGTTTGTAAAACATTTATAAAGTTTGTATATCCTCTGACTGTGCACTGGCACAGGTTACCCAGAGAGGTGTTGGAATGTCCATCCTTGGAAAACTTCAGAAGCTGTGTGGACATGGCCCTGGGCAACATGCTCTAGTTGGCCCTGCCTGAGCAGGAGGCTTGGACAAGATGATTTCCAGAGGCCCCTTCCAATCTCAAGAATCCTGTGACTATATGAAACTTACAGGCAAAACAAATTAGATCTGTCCTTCCTAATAAGCATGGTATATAGAGGCAAGACAGAAAAAAAAAAAAAAGGCAAGGCAGAAAGAAAAAGAGTGAACGAAATGTAGTTTTGTTTTTCTTGTATTTACAGAGAAATGTAATGGTTTACTGAAGTTAGCCACATGGACCCCAGTCAGTTCTCAGATGTGAACTTGGATTTCTTGAAATATCATGACAACAATCAGCTTGATTCTGTTTTACAGCTTTCTGGAGCCAGAGATTTTGTTTTATAGCAAAGCAGAAGTTTTACCATCATACTTTCAGTTTTGGTTTCCTACCCAAACTCATCTCTGCTTGTGTGACCAAGAAAACATTTGGCTTCAGAAGGTGCTGGACTCCTTTAGCAGCCACTGAGATTGAAACTGAATTCAGTGGTGCTCTGAATGTTATGGAATTGGAAAAGGGTCCTCACTGGCTCTTTACAGAACCAGACTCGATTAAAAAAAAACAACTATGACACCCTTTCACAGACAGAAGTAGCTATGTAGAAAGGGGAGCAAAGGAGCCATAGCCTTTATTAAGAATTCTGTTTTCAATGGCATTGAGATCTTCATTTTTCAGTTTTCCTGTTGCAATTATTTTAAATTAATTTGCACATTAAGTAAGCAATTCATGTGAGGTAGTCATTTCTTTTACAGGAGGTGAAGAATAACAAGGAGAGCAATAGCAGCCAAAGGAATTAGAGCTAGAATCTGGAAACTATGAAATGTGATGTTTGTGTAAACCTGATGAGAACAGATCCTTTAATCAGAAGTAGAGCATGAAAAATTCTGTTGGAAGCAGACACAAGGAAGCTATGTTTAAGTTCTTGCTCCTGAAAGATTTTTCCCTGAAGCAGATTTGAAAAGGAAGAGGAGAGAATAACAAGTGGTTCCATATGACTTTTTTTGGAAATTACATTTTTTCCAAGACCATCTCTGCTGAAATCAATTTCCCCTAATGGAGCTGCCCCAACTACTGTTCTATATTAAGGAGCCAGGTGTTCTGCTTGGTCTGTTTTGAATTAATGGCAGAGTATTTCTCAAAGACAATTTTTCATTTCTCCTTTGTCATATTTATTTGGCCTGTTTCTGTTTCAAATCGATGACTTGGCTAATCTAAAATTAAAAGGCCTGTGCTGAGCACTCTCAGCCCTTGTTGGCTTTAATTAGAATTTTAAAGTGATATTATCTTCCACGACAAGGTTGATGTTTATAGCATTCGAAAGACAGAGTCATGAGCAAGAAACTCAGGGATTCTTCTTGGCCAAAGAAGCTAGTCAGGATTTTTAAAATGGTTTTACAGTAGAGAGTGAAGTTTCTACAAAATAACATCGTATCAGGAAGCTTTTCAGATACAGCATGTTGATGTTTCACACAGGGTCAGCCCAAGTGGCTTTGTAATATTCTGGTTTGTTCAAAGAAGCCCAGATATTTCTTTCCTATTAATTAAATTAGGATGGATGTCCCTACTGTGGCAAGCTGCTGCTTGGGATTCGCGCTCAGTTCAGCTATCATGATGCAGTGTTGCCCTTTTCCCGGCTAACAGCCCACTGCCGCCTGACTGCCGGGACAGCATGGGAGATGCATTCTGGCCCTTAAGGGCCTTTGGGAACATCTAATAAACCACCATTCATGTGGTCAGTCACACAACAGTCCAGTTCTGTGAGCATCTGGCTCTGGGTGTGTAAATGTTCAAATAAGAGCAGGAAGAGGTAATCTACATTTTTTTTTTCATCTTCTGCGGGAGTTCTGCATGTTTACAGCAGCCTATGCATTGACACAAGCTTGCAGAATACACTGGAAACAGAGGGGTAGTGTATGAACTGATTAGCTCACATTGGCTGATGCTGATTAGGCAGTGCTGCACCCTTGCTGAGATTATCGCTGTAGTCATTTCAGGGTCTCCTTCTTTAAGAAATGTTGGGGATAAGTTTCTTCCACTAAGGACATTTTCTAGCCTTTTAAACAAAATATTATTGTCTGTAAAATCAAGTTTATTCTGACTAGCTTTACCTTAAGTGGTCAACTTTAATGTTGTTCAGATGCGCAGTAGAAACACAGAAATGTTTGACTTTCATCATTGTATGACATAAAATCCACACTCTTTCAATGAAATGCGGTCATGGATTCCCGTTGTGGCCAAAGAAGTAGAAAATTGCTCTAGGTGAGAAATTACTCTATGTAGGAACCAAAGAAGTAGGAAATTACCCTAGATGACTCTCTGTTTAGTAACACAAATCTATAAGCTAGTACAGG
This sequence comes from Rhynochetos jubatus, assembly GCA_027574665.1. Classification (NCBI taxonomy): domain Eukaryota; kingdom Metazoa; phylum Chordata; class Aves; order Eurypygiformes; family Rhynochetidae; genus Rhynochetos; species Rhynochetos jubatus. Next base: position 34,688,257 of record CM050690.1, read on the forward strand.
ACTGTCGTGGTTTAACTCCGGCTAGCAAAATACCACGAAGCCGTTCTCACAAATCCCCCTCCCCTCCTCCAGTGGAGGGAAAGAATCAGAGGAAAAAGAAATAAGGAAGCTCGTAAAATTGAGATAAGAACTATTTACTAATTAAATCTAAATCAATATATACAGATACTATTACTAATAAATACTTAAAATAGTAGAAAATGAAACCTATAGTACAATATATACAATATGATACGATTTCCCACCATCCACTGACCAATGCACACCCAGATGTTGAGGGATGAAAATCAGACCCAGAGAGCCCGAGAACCACAGCCCGAGAGCGATCGCAGCCTGAGAGCCGCGGCCTGAAGGCCGGAGCCCGGGAGCCTACGCAGCAGATTCTGAGCAAACTTTATCACTGATAACACGGCCAGAAAACTCAAAACAACCCACCAGCTCCCACACGAATGAGCCAGCACAGGAGTTAGCAAAGCAGCTAACGCAGGAGGGTTAGCAAGTGCCCAGAGAGACGAGCAAGGGAGTAAGGGAGAGAGAGAGAAGGGAAGAGTAATGGCTACCGGACCCTCTTCCCCACCCAAAGAGACCGGAACATGACGTGCTATGGAATGAAATACTTCCTTGGTCAGTCTGGGTCAGCTACGGTATCCGAAGCGGACAAAAGACCTTGAGTTCAGTACAGGCCATCCCCAGCACCAGCTGAGGCCTTATCAATGTTTTCACTTACTGTCCAGCAACAGAGTTCCCTGGCAACCAGAGTAAAGGGAGTTAGCCCTTTCCTGACTGAACCCAGCATTGGAGGTTTAGCCAAGTTAGGAACCTTTTCTTGCTGCCAGTTTTGCAAGGGCTTTCTGGAAGACAGGGTTGGAAGATGTCCATGGATGTTGCTGAGCAACAGAAAAGAGGTGTGTTTCCACCCCTGTATCTAAACAGTATTTTTCTGGTGGTTCATGCAGGAAATAATTATTGACTGTGGTGTGTTGACGTCACAAGAAAAAATAAGGTGGAAAAGCTTGTGGGTTGAGATAAGGACAGGGGGAACACTTACCAACTACAACCACATGCAAAACAGGCTTGACTTGGGGAAAATTAATTTATTGCCTATTGAAAGCAGAGCAGGATGGTGAGAAATAGACAAAAACTAAACCAAATTTCCCTTCACTCCCACAGGCTCAACTTCACTCCTTCACTCCCGACTCTCCTACCTCCTCCACGTGAGGAGTGCAGGAGGATGAGGAAGGGCGTTTGTGGTCAGTTCCTAACTGCTGCTCTCTGAGCCATGTTTTGGGTGGCATGCACAGATTGGATGGCGTGGTTTTGAACTACCATAAGGATGTGGGAACTTGGTGAGTGCTTAGCATTTTAGAGGTAGAGGAGACAGGTCCAGAAGCAGTGAGAAAGAGGTTATTTCCTGGGGCATTGCAACAGACAGATGGTGAGCTCTCACATCTGAAAAGGATGTTAATCCAGATTGGGAGATAAGGATATTTCCTAGTGCTCCTGTGGCTCACACTTGTTTAGAAACCTGTCCAGCCCTGGCTTCTAGGCAATTTTCTGTAAGGAAGTGAGAAGCTTGTTCGGTGGGATGATACGGATAACCAGCTCACCGTTACTTGTCCATTCCCACAGCGCTAGGAGTCTAACCACAGTGCGTGGGGCTGCAGAGCACTGGCTGTGAATGACAGGGGAAGCTTCCTTGTGAAAGCAAAACTATGGTGGACTGACTACATCCATGGACAAGGGAAGAACTATGCATGTCATCTGTCTGGAATTCTGTAAGGATTTGTATATTGTCCCCCCCAACATCCTTCTTTCTAAACTGAAGATATGGATTTAGTGAGTAGCCTATTTGGCTGATGACGAGTTCACTGGATGGTGGCATCCAGAGGGTAGTGGTGAATGGCTCAACGTCCAGATGGAGATCAGTGACAAGTGATGTCCCTCACGGGCCTGTATTGGCAGCAGTACTGTTTAATGCCTTCATCAAGGACACAGAGAGTGGGATTGTGTGCACACTCAGCAAGTTTGAAGACGACACCAAGCTGAGTGGTGCAGTTGACACGCCTGAGGGAGGGGTTGCCATAAGAAGGACCTGGGCAAGCTGGAAAAGTGGGTCTGCGTGAACCTCATAGGGTTCAGTAAGGACAAGTACTGGCTCCTGCACCTGGGTCAGGGCAAGCCCCGATATCAATAGAGGCAGGGGGACGAAGGGATTGAAAGCACCCTTGTGTAGACAGACTTGGGGGTACTGGTGGATGAAAAGCTGGACATGAGCTGGCAATGTGTTCATGCAGCCCAGAAAGCCAGTTGCACCCTGGGTTGCAGGTTGCAACCAGAAGTATGGCCAGCAGGTTGAGGGATGTAGTTCTGCCCCTCTACTCCACTCTGGTGAGAACCCACCTGGAGTCCTGCATCCAGCCCTGGAGTCCTCAGCACAGGAAAGACATGGACCTGTTGGAGCAAGTCCAGAGGAGGGCTAGAGGGCTAGAGCACCTCTCCTGTGATGAAAAACAGAGTGTTAGGCTTGTTCAGCCTGGAGAAGAGAAGGCTCCGGAGAGACCTTATAGCACCTTCCAGTACCTGAAGAAGGATGGGGACAAACTTATTAGTAGGGTCTGTTGCAACAGGGCAACGGGTACTGGTTTTACACTAAAAGAGGGTAGATTCAGACTAAGTTATAAGGAAGAAATATTTTACGATGAGGGTGGTGAAACACTGGAACTGGTTGCCCAGAGAGGTGGCAGATGCCCCATCCCTCGATACTTTCAAGGTCAGAATGGATGGGGCTCTCCTCAACCTGGTCTAGTGGAAGATGTCCCTGCTCATTGCAGGGAGCTTGAACTAGATGATCTTTAGAGGTTCCTTCCAACCCAAACTATTCTATGATTTCTTTATCCACCTGTACATACGTGCAGACAGACCATTGATAAAATCATGTGGTGTATTAAACCGCGTTATTCTCAGGACGTGTGTTTTCTTGATACTGTCTCATATTAAATCGAAGTGCCTAGATTCTTTGAGATCATGTTCATGAATGCCAGCATGCATAAAGGAGACTGGGGGTGACTGGATTATATAGCTAATCCTATTTAACACTTCTAAAAGATGGGAAAGCATCAGTCCTCTTGATAAGGAAAACACTGGGCAGTGAGAGGTGATTTCTCCCCTTGGCTTACTCTGTTGATATCTCTGGCCATTTTAAACTATACCATTAACTTAATAATGTTTATCACTCCCTTGATTTCCCATCCTTTTTGTTTGTTTGTTTCTTAACACGTTTCAGTTATTGTTTGTACTATGCTGTAGGCTGAACTGCGGAGCAGAAGTAGTATTAATAAAGAATGGGCAAGTCTGATATTTCTAAAAAACCCCATATTTTGTCATCCCTAATATTTAACAGTCCACAGCTGTTTGCAGTCCCATGCTATCTTAGAAGTTAGCTGCCATGAATTAGCTCACACAAAGTAGAAATCCACTTTGCACTACCATTATACAAAACTGAAGGTTACTACTTATTAAGAGAGAATACATTCATATCTATATGGGTGAAAGCCATCTCAGTAGCCTAATCTACCTTCTGGAGCCCTGTAGTAGGAACATACAGCACACAGAAAGCCTTGGTGCCACCATTACGAGAAGTCAAATAACAACCATTTAGTGGGATTCTATTATATTACAGGAAAATATTTCACGGTAACTTGAACAGCTACAGTAGTTACAAAGAAATTCCTTGAAATAGTAGTCCATTTTTATTGTTTATGTGTTGACTTAACTCAGATTAGAAGGTCATACTGTCCAGATCACTTTTGTTTTCGGTCTCAGTGAAAGATGAATTGTTTAATTTTCTCACTAATATTTTCAGTTGCATGACCCGATGGAATAGCAGCAGGCTGTCTAACCCTCTCCTTAGCACTGCCTCAATGTTATATTCATTTCCTGGTCATTTCCCGGCCACCGTTTACAATGTCACTTAACCCTCTTGTCTTTTCAGTTTCTCAGCCATAGTTCTAAATGCAGGATGCTCATAACTTTTTGACTAAATGGTGGATGCTAGTGGATCTTTCCCGTCCCCTAATTGCAGCAGCAGTATCAGGAATGATAGGCTGTGTTCAGAGACTTTCATTTCAGCTGTAAATACTCTCAGCAGGTCAGACAGTTCAAAGTCCACTGGGATAAAGAAAAAGAGCTTGAATTTCAAATGCATTGAAGTGAAAAATCTTTGTTTATTTGTATCTATCCAAGCCTTTCCACTAGTGCTCCTTTCAGCTGTGTATGATATACATGTCGCAGAGAAACTGCATGTATTAATATCACAGAAGCAGGGCTTATAGTTACACACAGCCATAAAGCACAGGCACAGTTGCAGAGGCTTAATTCCTGATATAAATAACGTGCACTAGAGAGTTTGGCTAAAGACATGTTAATTTCTTAGCAATAACAATCCTCTTGAAGTTTATGGCCACTGCAGAAAATACAAGACAAAAAGCCTGCCGTATATCTTCTTGTTCCCTGGAATACAACAAAACCTCTCCGTTTCCCCCTTCTTTAATCTTTTGTATGATGTGTTTTGCTTCAGGGCTTGCTAGGCTCTTTGGTCAGATACCCATTTTACATGCGTACTGCTTCAGCCGTGGACCAGTGTTTTGTCGGGTTACTCATTTCTTTCAGTCATTTAGAGACCACACAGAGAGAATGCTTGGGTTTTTTTCCCCAGTAAAAAGGCTTTTTGTGCGTGTAAAAATGCATTGCATATTTCAAGGAATCTCTTCCTCTGTATGCTTTGTAGACGGGAGAGGGTGAGTTAAAAAAGAACAGCTGAAAACTGAAACAGCCACACACAAAAATGTCTTTGCTCGTCCAGAAAACGTACACAAGAAAGAAGAGGTTTATTTCCAGGCTGAAATGACGTTCACACCTTATTTGCTTGGAAACGTCTTGCTCTTTCAATGGCACGCTTTGGTTGGTAAACAACCATTAAAATTCTGAGCAGATCTGCATAGCTTGCAGGAAAACCTCTCGAAACAGCTGCAGCCTCCTTTCAGCAGATGGGAATTAATAATAGCCTTTGTTCTACGGGCTCTTCCGTTTGCACCCACAAAATAGGATGAAAGCCATTTTTCCCAGACCACTGGTGCCCACAGGAGACTGACAACAACCCCCCCCACCCCCACCCCCATGGTGGGACCTGCTGGCTGGGGATGGATGAGCAGAGGTGGGACCTGCTGGCTGGGGGTGAGCATGGCACCAGCCTTTGCTGGCCCCTGCAGATGACATCGCTGAGTCCAGCCTCTACTGTGAGATACAGACTTGCTCTCACCCCTTACCTCCCTCTCGTCTCTCCTTTCAGCAAGGGCGAACCCTCTGGGGATGCTTTTGGTGCCTGCAATGTCTCCAGGAGTCGAGGGTACAGCTTGGTGCATGGCCGAAGTGCCACTGTGCGCCTGGGGACTTGAAGCAAAGGGTGATGCCCCCACGGGTGGTAAGAGAAGCTGCTCGCATGCTCAGGAAAGCCTGGGGCATGGAGGCAAGCCCAGGCTGTGAGAGGTGCCCACACTGAGGAGGGGTGTGGGGCTGCACCAGGGTGTGACTCGAGCTGGACCCCTCTTCATTCACCCAGAATTTATTGTTTTGACTGCAACAGGTCCAAATATGAGCTAAAACCTCTGACCAGTCCCTTTACCCTATGCTGGCATTTTTGCACTGGAGGTTTTGTCTCTAACAGTGGAGGAATTTCCAGGAATGTCTCTTGATTCCCAAAGCTGCCCTTTTCACGGCCCTGAGGCCGCTGGCAGGCGTCTGCACTCAGCCTAGCCACTCTCTGTGTCATCTAGAGCTGCACATCCCTGCCCCCCAAGCCCCCCGCCTGCTGCCTGCATCCTGCCGAGCATCCCGGTGCCCTGGGCTGTTGTCCTCACGCTCCCCACTTCGGGGACCGCCTGGCAGTGGAGCACAGAGGGAAGCATGCGAGACACAGAGACAAAATGTTCTTGGCTGAGGGCGCTCATCTGTGGCCTGAGCCCCTCAAGGAGATGAGACCCAGCCAAAATCCCTGGGAAATCATAGAGTGCTGCAAAATCTTCCCCTTCCCAGGCACTTTCCCACCGTCACTGGAGGGGAAGGTCACCGAACACCACCTGGGCTGAAGGGCAGTCTCCTGAGCATGGACCCCCATGCCCTCCCCGGCCGGTGGGGCGAGGGGCAGGAGGGGTCCCGCACCATTGGCACCAGCAACCCCAGATCATGGGGCTGCACTGAGAAGTCAATAAAAAAAGTCATGGGATATGAGAATTAATGCCACATGTATCTGCTCCTGCTTTCCTTTCCTTAGGAGATGGAAGCAGGAAGGATGCTAACGCTATTTGATGACAGGTTAATGGAGCTATCCACTTAAAGGCAGTGGAATGCATTTTTATGTGGCAGTGTGACATCTCTTTTAACATCCTGCAACACAGGAGTATCCGTGCCTAGCCCGGCATGTATTCTCCATCATGAGAAGGGAATACCTCCGCTTTTCCATTACTAGGCTTCGATGTTTTGCCATCAGCTAAGGAAATAGTCTACAATGTGGGACTTGCAATGTTTTGGGAATGCAGACTCAGTTTTTGGATAGAACCGGTTTTCCCTATTGCCTCACAGGCATCAAGGCTGCTCCTCAGACAGGTCCCAGTTGTCCTCCAGCTGCCAAAGTCTGCAAGGGATCGGTGGGGGGGATGAAGCAACTCAGGCTGATCACCATCAGCGACCATCTACTGCTGTTTCTCTCTTCTGGTGACTCACACAATCGCCTTGGTTGCCTCCATTTCACAGAGGGAACAAACATTGCTTCAGTGGCAGGAAAAAGGGAGCACAAGTGACTGAAAATGTCTGTGCTTTCTAAAGGAAGAGAAAGTCAAGAGGTTGTCTTTCAGGGATGACTGCTCTTCAGGTACGCTGGGTGGGATCCAATCAAGTACTGCAACTGAAGTGCACTCAAGATAAATTCAGGACAAGTTCACATTAGGCATCCCCTTTTTTTCCAAATGTGTAAGCATTTAGTTAGAGTTTTGACACGTCTCTCAGCTACCTGAGCCATAAGATCGGAGGTAGAAATCAAACAAATAAACCCCAAACCCTTGCAAATTCCATCACAAGATGCACTGTAACTATGTATATGGTTTCCTTGTAATCAGCTGGATAAAAGGAGAAATATATATGGAAATGCAGAGAGAAGTTTCTTTTCTCCCAGTCAGGAAGAAGATTATTTTACTGGGGTACGTACTTCTATTAATTTAAATGAGACAACTTATAGCAATGCTTCCAGTACAGGACACGTACTACGTATATCTTGTCAAGGATTTCTAACTGTGAAACAGTTGCAAAACATCTGCTTTGCTTTACTGGGAAAGCGTGTTCACGTTTCAGGGAAAAGTCCTAAAAGAAATGGTACCAAAGAGATTAAAGAAGGGAAAAGCGTGTTCTTTGTATTTTCTGTTCTGCCTTAAAACTAAAGTGAACTGTAAAACATGTCCAAAAAGTTACACTTGAAAGAATTCTGTCATAGAATAGAAAGTCTTACTGTTCAGGATCAAGAATAATAAAATCAAATAACCCAAACTCCTGAGTGGTGGTTGGGAAATGAAGGAACCCATGTAGATAAAGTAATTAGGCAGCTGATGACTTCGGGGAAAGAGGACACTTAAAGGAAAGTGAATTGCCTCCATCGGATACATGAGGACAAACAGAAAGGATTTTATCAGTATGCTGGGGAAATAGCAGTACTTGGTAGAAAGTCATCAGTTAATAAATTGGGATGAAGATCAAAATAACAGATACTTACATCGTTGAAACACTGAACTTGATTTTGCATTCATCTGAAATAAAATAGTAGACAAGGTGGATGGAAAAAGCAGTAAATGTAAAAGGGAATAAACTACTAAAAAAAAAAAAAAAGGAGGTGAAACAAGATGTAAGAAATCTGGGCACATATGGGTCACCAGTGTGGCACACATCCTTAGGTGGTAAAGTTACTGTTTCCTCAATAATGTTCTGCCACTTACAACTATCTGAAAACCATGGGCAACTCTGGAGGTGCTGAAAGGTGGAAGGAAAATAAATGAAATATCACACTGCTTTTCTAAAACAGAAAGCAGACCAATTCTAGCAACTGCCATAATGGATCTATGGGTTCCAGCTCTCCTCAAAGGCCCATAGGGGTGCCTCTTCCCTCCTTTACTCTCTATCTCTCTCAGCTTAAGAAAGCACCTCAGCCTCTCCAGCCCAAGTTTACCTTCAATGATACGTAAGCTTAGGTGTAAGTGCTTACTTGGATCTGTGCCCCTGAGAAGAAAATAATTTCTAAATATTTCAACACAGACTCTTGGCAATGGAAAGGGAACACGCAGATACACAGGAGATGCTGGAGAAAGAGATGAATGGGATATAAATACTATTTTGCTTGATATTAAACATCCGGGATTAGCACAGCAAAATGCAGATGATCTGAAAATATATTGGTGCAGCACACCACAGTTTCAAGAGTAAAGCCAAAAATCCGTAGCAGTGTAAAACAAAAACAAAAACAAAAATAACCCTATTCCTCAGGCAGGATGCCATTGATTTTGTCTTTTGTATGCTGAATAAACTAGGGACATACAAAAGAAATCATGAGATTCATTTGCTATTTTTAATATACAGCAATGAATTTTAGTCCTTAAAGTGCCCCAGCGGGTGTAGATGTGGATGTGGAATAAAGAGATGCATGGAAATTCAAAATGATGAACAGCTCAACAAAAACTTGCAATCTACTGACACTATAAAGAATATCAGGATATTATTAATTGTGGTAATTTTTTCCTGTTTCAAGAGAGAGCTTTTCTCTGTTGGGAATGTAAATATACTCACTACAGCTTTATTAAAGGGTTTCATAAACTAAGTTTCATTAAAGGGAAGATCTGCAGCATTTCATCATGCCTCTAATGTCTCATTTGGACAGATCAGCTCCTTGATCTAAGCTTCTGATACTTGGGCATCAGCTTCCTGATACAGGGAAGCATTTATATTCAGAAGCAGCCCTTAGTAGCAAGCGTAGACACAAGTGATTTTCTAAACGGGAAAGGCCTCAAAGACACATTTAAATTCTTGCTTGGCTCAGTGCTTGCTTTCAGTCTTTTATGATGCTGTGAAACAGAAACAACTGTGACGATTGCAGAGGTGTGAGCCGTGAACCGCAGCAATTTCATCTGGACATGCCCTCCTGAGCTTCTGACTGCCCTTGCATAGATCTCAAAGTAACTGGGGCCCTGCTTTTAGTAGGTTTATTTCTTTCTATTCCTGGTGAACCTAGCAGAATATTAAAAAGAAAAAAAGAAAAGAAAAAAACCCACCCCAAACCAAAACAAACCCCCCCAAACAAACAAACCTCTGGAAAAGGGCACACACACAAACTTTTCAGTTCAGCAGTTAAGTGAGGAGTATCTGCAGGTCTGTCCTGGGAGAAATATCTTGTGGGAATAAAGCTGTTTCATGGGAGGAGGCTTTCATTCAGTAGGGCTCTATTCCCATGGAGTAACTCAGCTGATGTCTGCAGAGCAAGACTTCCCTGCCTGGAAATCTAAACTTCCTGTTCTTGAAGCTGATAGCAAAACCCATTGAGACCACTTGTCCAGGGTACATGCGAAGGGTGAGTGAGGTCAGGTACTTCTGTTTATTAGGATGATCCTTGAAAGAGGGTTTTTACTGGGATTTGCTATTCTGCTCCTAATCTTCTTTTTCCATCGGATTGTAAAGGGGTTTGCTGTGGGGTTGGTTTTTTTTTTTTGTATTTTTTATGTTTTGCCTTTTGCATTACAGAGAAGCATGAGAAAAGGTTTAAAAATACTCACTTTAAAATGGGTTCCAAATTAAATCCATCCTCAGCAATTTGCCTGGTAGAAAATAAGTATGTAGTGTTACAAAAGGAATGCTTTCTCATTAGACAATTAGGTGGGAAAGCATCTCACACAGTGAAGTTAGTTTGCAGATCTGCTCCCCATCTCAGCCTCTGCCACTGCTTTTCTGTGAGACCTTGGACAAGCCTCTTAGCTTCTCAGTGCTGTGTTTTAACTCGTGGTGTGCTTTGCCTGTCTTATCTGCTTAGGTTGTAATCTCTGAGGGCCAGAAATTTTCAAGTTTTTTTAGCTCAGGGGTGTTACACAGGTATCTACCCTCCCATTTAATGCAGAGGGGCTGAGAGGAATCCTAACACAGACTGTTTAAAATTGCCTGTCTCAGGCTTCCTTAAGCTACTGACATTGAAATTTCAGGACAGTTTTCTTCCGAGGAAAGCCAGTCGACACTTCTGCTTACCTAGCAAATTAAACATTTAACACCAAGAATCTACCAATCTACATCAGCTGTCCTATATTTCGCAGGGCCCTTTCTTATAAAATCACAGTGGTGGCAAAACAGAATCCCAGCCTACCCGTGGGTCTCCTGAACTTTTGTACCACAGGTAAGGTTTGTGAGGGCGGCTGACCGTGCATCTAAAGCCTGGCTGTGGCTTGTCCGTCCTGAATTAACACCCGGTGGCTTGTGGCACCTGTGCCACATGTTAGCTCAAGCGAGTGGTGATGGATACGGACTCCTCTCCTCCAGAGCACAGGACATCTCCCTGATCAGTGGGTGGATGCTGAAGGTTGCAACCTCCCTGTGTTGATTTCCACTGGGGTCTCAGGTGTCTGCTCTCTGGGGTCAGTGGGGTAGAGGGGAGGAGTCAGGTAAGGCACCTCCGGACCCCTCCAGTGGCTCTGGCCAGCGTCTGCCAGGGAGCACCCCAAGGCGGGGGGTTCTGACCTGTTTTGGACACCCGTGTGCAGGGCTGCAGAAGCTCTGCAGGGTGCCGAGCCCTGGCATGCAGGGAAGGGGGAGCTCTTCTGCTTCTCCCTCTCCTTTCTCTCCGTTTTCTCTTCTCTTGCAATCTCTTTTTCTCCTCGAAGTGTTTCTCCCTCAGCCCCCGCAGCGCCACAGGAAACCTCACCCACTCTACCTATTTTTGCCTGCTGGTGTGTGGGCAGGTATACCTGCCCTGCGTGCCTTAGCTCAGCGCTGCATCACGGAGCAAGCACTTTTGTTCAGAGTTCTTTTTAAAGCTATTAAAATTAAAAAAAGGGGAAAAAAAAAAAAAAAGAAAGAGAAAGAAAAGAAGCACGCACCCTGAAGCCTGAATAGCAGCACTTCTATCATCTGTTGTCATGACACACAGCTGACGTGGGAACACGGCAGTAAGGCTGACTGCTAGATGGGTTTAATTTTGGTGCAGAAATTTGCTAGAAGAAGCTTTCAAAAATATCTCTGGGTGGGAGGAAAGCAGGTGGGTGCTGGTTATGTGTATGAGGCAGGAGGAAATAGTTGTCAATCTCACCTAAGCATTACTCCACATCCATCAGCACTTTGGTACCCTCACTACTCAACGGGGGAAATAAATTACACCATCTCTCTTTGCTCCTCTCCCCTGTTACTCCTGGAGAAGGGGCTGGTGGGCCACAGGGCGCAAGGAGACCGAGCATGGGATGACTGAATAGAACTGTGGTTGTCCTGGTCAAGACGCACCCTGCTCACGCAGTCTTGGTAAAGGTGTTTGTACAGGAGGGGTATCTCAGTGTCATCCACTGGAGCCAGGCCACAGTGAGACCACCCAAGAGAGAATTCTGGTCCAGTAGCATCTAAAATGACAACTGATATTGAAGATGGGTGGTGAGTAACGTGCGGTCTGTAAGGGCTCCTAGACTGAACATCATGTCTGTGGTTGTCCATGCAGGTGAGCAAGTGGACTCAGTAGCCCAGGTGGTCTGTTCAGACCCATGTTCCTATTCCCCATACACACTTCTGTTTCAAAAATGGCTTGTTTTTCCCTATCGGTGTTCCTAGGTAAGTCAGAGCTAGTCTGGTTTTTAGACATTCCTGAGCAGTGACAGCTCGTGCTGGCTATGAAGGAGTGTAGGTGTTCAGAAATATTCTCTAAAAATCACTGTGCTAACCCATTTGAAGCTCAGTTTCTTATACCGCAACTACTCTCTATTAGTACATTTCTCATCTGTGTTAGTCATCTTGACTAATGACTTCACTCCTCTATACTAGTTTACTCACCCATTTCAATACTTTCCTAGATCACAGGAATATTTTGTGACTTAATTAAGTAATCAATTAGAAACTCAGAGGTGTTTGAATGAAAAGTGTTATGTTTTATAAGAGCATAATACTATGATTATGCAACCGAAAACCGTAATTCAGTGTAGGGACTTTCCTCCTCCTGCAGATGTGGTGTTTGGACATCTGTGGCAACGATAGTAGCCGAACTGGAACTGAAGACTCCCACCACCAGCACTGAGAAGTTGGAAAGAGGATGTCAACACTGTTGCAGGTTGTTTGGGTGGACTGAGATGGAGGCAGAGGAAGGAGAGCTTACTTGGAGAAAAGGTGCGCAGGACATGTATGTCTGTGTGAACAGAGTAATTCAGAGCTCCTGTTGTGGAGTAAAGCTTTTACCTAATGTAGTAAAAAAGTCAAGGGAACTATAGCATTTTATTTTATCCCATTTTCAATGTGTTTCAACTCGATCTGAAAATCTGTCTTGTCCCATACCACTGCTGTTGTTTTCCCAATGTGAGAAATGGTTTCTTTGAATTTCCCTCTTTAGGGGTCCCAAATGAGAAGCCTTGTCAAGTGGAAAATTTGATAGCAATGTATACTTTGCATCCTTACTTTGCTTTTTTGTTTTGGTCCCCTCTCTTTGTACTCCCCTGTTTCTCCTGATGCTTTCTGTTTCCAGCCTCTGCTCTGAATAGCCCATAATGTGCTCAATAAAAATTGAATATTTTCCACTTAGAATTCTAAAAATGGTTTGCCATTTCCAGAAAGTGACAGCACCAATATTATCATCAGTATCTTATGCAAATTGCCACCCTGTTGCTACTTATCAAAGCATCTCATATTTCTCTGAAAACAGCTCTTCTGCTCAGATGCCCTGGGACTCCTGACCTTCCCACTAGAGTTGCCCAAACCATTGGTGTTCCCCTTGCTGCTGGCCAGGGTAGATATTAATTATAAAAGAGCTGTGATCTGCTGTCCACTGAGGAACTGTTCTTATCAAACTCCTCCTGCTCCAGGGTACATCCATCTGGTTCAGCTCATCAGAAGATCGCCTGCTATGCTATTCTCCTGACAAATGTGATCAGTGCCAACCTTGAAAGAAACTGTGTTGGTGGGTGACTACAGGGGGAAAGTTGGGCCGGCTCCATGGCATGCTATCCTCCCTTTTGCACATGCAGAATAAAAAGAGAACCAGAATACTTTGAATTCTCATCTCACTTCCTTTTTCTTTGGTTTCTTTCCCATCTATATTTTAGAGGGCTGGAGAAAAAAATAAAATAAAAATCTGAGTTTGTCATTGGGGAAGTATAACCGTCTGGGAAAAATATAAGCTCTGGCTGTAGGGGCAGTCTAGCTTCCCATGCTAAACAAAGACACTGATTTTCCCTTCCTCCTAGTTATCACACTTCACATAATTTTTTCAAGCCACCTTGAAAAGGCAGCCTGGAGTAGCATTCCTCATGTATAAACAACTCGGTCTTTAGTAGAAAGGTTTCTTTCCTTTATGTGAATAGCTGCTTACAGTCAGAATACCCTAAACAAGAAAGGACTCACATTTTTAAGAAGCATGTTTTCTTTGTAGACTCTCTGCTGCCTGCTCCAAACTGAAGACAAAATCACTGCCTATCTGAAGACGGCAGATGTCCCAGAGATGTAAATGTTCACCACCCCTGAATCAAAGTCCCAGCATAGCTGAATACACCACTGTAAAAAGACAATATTCACTGTCATTGTGTTTGCTTTTTGTGTAGGGGGTTGAAAATGCTAGTGATGTTTAAACACCTCTTTAGAGTCATTACAAGATATTGTACAAATATAGTAATTTTTCCCTGGTAAGCAGACATGAAATTCACATTTGCTTATCAGAATGAAACGGTTCCAGGGGAGGCCTTGATGTCTGTCAGGTGAATTATCTAATCTCCAGGTTTAAGGTATTAAACCAGGTAAATAAGTGACTTGTTGGAGATGTCTTAATATACACTTCCCTAAGAGCTCTTCCAGCCTCTAGGGCAAGTAAACCATGCTTATATAAAGATTTTTTTTTGTTTGTTTAAAATATATGATTACTTGTATAAATAATTGTATTATAACCATGAAATGCACAAAACAAATATACATAATTCCATACATTCCTCCCTGTAAAGATGTCTGTTGCCAAGCTGCATCAGCCATTTAGGATTTAATAATCTGTCATAAGCTATTTCCCTCTCCTACTTAGGAGAAAAAGAAAAGGAAAAATAACACAGATGCAAATTTTAGAGTCAACAGAATTGCTGTACCTCTTAGGAATGTTTAAGTTAAAACATAACCTCACAAAACCCAGGAAATTAAAAGCTAAAACCAACCCTATGTCCTTAATTCACCCTTTTGTGCTTTTTCTTATTATCATGCAGAGGAACACAGCCATTTCTGCTGTGAATTTTTGCCACAGTGAGCGCTTCCCTTCTGCATTTTCACGATGACTTATCCTGGCTGTTAGCTCACTCCAGAGCTGTTACGGTAGGTCACCTAGTCCATCTCTGCCAAAGTGCAATTAATCCCTACTGCACATTTGCAGGGGCTTATCCTGCCTAATGTAAATGTCCTGGGTGAGCTGGCTTTGTCTTTATCTTTGCTTTACCAACAAATTGTTTTTCAGGCTAGGAATATGTTAAAATATGAGATTTAATCAGGATCTTTCCCCTGGCATCGTAATTGTGTACTAAAAAGGGTGTTTGGTCCTTCCCTACAGCTGCATATGTCCTTTGTGGTATTTTCCTCTCTTTCCCAAAGCTAACATCTGGGAGTATTGTCCTATATTCTCACTCTTTGGAGCAAGGTGAGAAGCAGTGCCCAGTCTTTGGCCTCCCTTTCAGGGTGGGTCCTTTACTCCCCTCCCCAGCTCCCCCATGCAGGTCTGTTAAACTTCAGCACTTTCTTGGGAGTACTGTGTCCTCAGTTTTTCTGCCTGGCCAGGCTCCCTTACTTCCCAGCACCAACAGGCTTAATGTTAAAGCTTAGCCAAGATTTATTCAGAAAGTGGTTTAAGGTCAGCCATGGTCCACCTTTTCCCTCTGTGCAGCTCCTACCTTGGAGATCCTACCTCAATTTGTAAACCCTCTTGATGACTTGAGCTGAAAACTCATGCCTTGGGTACTCTTCCCATCCTATTTTCTCTGAAAACCATCCAGGCTATTTGGCTTTTGCAGTCTCTCCTCAGGGCAAGGGCACCTGAACGACACAAAAAGGCTTTCTCAGTGGTGCCTACTCAGCCCAAGCAGCGTTGTCCCCGCCTGACCCAGGCTCTTCACATGAAACATGTAGGACATGACCTGGCTGTGATCAATGCTGATAATGCCTTCACAACAGGATCATGACATGGTTTGCAGGGACTGAGCGAGGCATGGATGCTCTGCAGAGGTTGCGCATGGTGGAGTCACGCGTGGCCATGTCAGAGTGAGCTAATGAGAAGTTTCCTGCTTTGACCGTTTTGGTGTGTAACTGCTTGGCCAGGCCACTTCTTTTTCAATTAAACAAGGTATCTGTCAGCTCTCTCTCTGTATTCTCAGTGACTGTTTCCCCCACTACTTTCAATTTTTGCTAACGTGGACGTTGGGAATAGAAGAAGGAACAGAGAACATATTTTCAGAACGTTCGTTTTCATTGATGTATAAAATGTAAATGGTGAAGACCACCAATTGGAATGTGTTTATTACAAGTTAGTAACAGTATGACTTTGTACAGCTGATCACCAAGAAGCAGGCAATAGCGTGTCACTGTGGAGTCCACTCTGCTGTTATGAAGCTGGGAATAAACTGCAATATCTACTAAAAGACTTTAACACTTCCTTCTTTTTATTTCCCTTACCTTTAGCCATGAGGTTAAACTGAGCCAGGAAGGAACTGCTTATTAGCCCTGCTAAGTGTATTTTGCATGGCAATTCTGCACAGTTTTGCTGGCATCTGGAGGGCTGAACCAGGCACAGGCTGGTTTTGGAGACTGTGGTGCAACAGAATTAAGCTGTCGTTCCTAAATATTGCCTGATTCTGAAAACAAGTATCTGGAACTCAGATCCTCCGTTGGTTTATATTTATAGGTAATTTTGCTTGCATGCTTTGATCTCATTGGCAGTACAAATATTTGAATGCTAAGCACAAACATTTATATTGTTATTAATGGTATAATGAGGAAAGTAGAAGAACTAAATTACCTGTCCTTACTTAGAAAACAGAGCATGTTTTTTTCTGTTTATCATCTTACATATTTTAGTACTGAGCAGACAAGAGTAATTCATAAGCATTTTCTTCATTATGTACCTTTGTAAAGAATAGCAGCATCCCCATTCTGCGGGTGAGTAAAGCAAAGACAGAGACTGTGCCTATGTGTCTAGCGTTCAACTGAAGCAGGGACCAGGCTGCTTTCTCTGATACAGAAGTGGAGCAGAACAAAGTTAGTTTCAACAAGACTGTGCCAGAGAGCACCACAGGAGAGAATATCACTGTTTTCCAACCACTGCTGGCTGCACCTGCAATGTTATCTGGGGCTAGTCTGTATGGGGACAAGACCTGCAGGAAAGTTAATCAAATTCACTTTAAAATGTGTTGGTTAATTTGCATTCTGTCACTGTGGTGACATTTTTATTTTGATTTAAAATAGGCCTTAGTTCTGCTCCTTTTAATTCACTTTGGAATGTAATGTGGTTTACCTGATGCGATTTAAATTCACACCTTGAATTAGCTCAGTTTACTTTTACTCATCATCCCCCCACAGAGAATACCTAATTTAGATTTTTAAGTCTTGAAACCGTGCTCCACCTTCCCTTCTCATCGCCACTGGGAGATTCTTTAATCCTGCAGTTCACAGGCTGCTGCACGCCCTGCCATCACACAGTTAATTTAACCAGCTGTTAAAAGGCCTGTGTTATTAGCCGCTTTTGTCGATGCAGGGTTACTTAGAAAGCTCATGATTAAAAAGAAGGTGAAAGAACAGGCTGAAATATTAATTCACAGAGTAAAAATGACCAAGTGATGGAGTAATTATAGCCTGAAAAGTAAAACAAACAACCAAAAAAAAAAAAAACAACCCACCTACGGGACTTGTGACAGTTTCATTGAAGCGAGGGAGTGAAGAGAGGGTGTGAACAGGGGCTTTTAAAAATCGTTTTCCCTGCGTGTGGGATGCGGAGGAGCTGGGTTTGCACTTGGTGGCAGTGCTCTCCCGCGCTGCCGACAGCCCTGCAGCCCGGGCTGCTGCTGCTGCTGCCTGCGAAGGCGCACACGGAGGGGGAGTGGTGGCTCCGCGTGACCGGCGGCTCATCATCTGCCTCGTACCGTTGTCTTAATTCATTTTAAATACTGTTCCTCTGCTCTGGCGCAGCTCTGCTATTTTAGAGCTTTGGTTGCTGCCTAACGGGCTCGCTAAAAGGCAAGAGAAAAAAGGAGGTGGTGGAAATGGGTGAAAATGTTTGTAGTTCAGTGTAGGGGGGAACCTGTCCCGATAGATGATGGGAGGGAAATGGATGGGATGTCTTAGGGACATACTTGATATTTAATTTCTGCCTTGCACCACACTGCCCCTCATGGGCCTTCCTTCCTTCCTTCCTTCCTTCCTTCCTGCCTTCCTGCCTTCCTGCCTTCCTGCCTTCCTGCCTGCCTTCCTGCCTTCCTGCCTGCCTTCCTTCCTGCCTTCCTGCCTTCCTGCCTGCCTTCCTGCCTGCCTTCCTGCCTTCCTGCCTTCCTTCCTGCCTTCCTTCCTTCCTGCCTTCCTGCCTTCCTGCCTTCCTTCCTGCCTGCCTGCCTGCCTGCCTGCCTGCCTTCCTGCCTGCCTGCCTGCCTGCCTGCCTGCCTTCCCGCCTGCCTTCCTGCCTCCCCTCCTTCCCTCCTGCCTTCCCTCCTTCCCACCTTCATTCTTTCCCATTCTTTCCCTCTTTCCTTCTTTCTGTCCCTCCCTTCCTCGCCGTAGTCGTTCCTCACTCGTAGCTGTGACACATCTGAAGGCAAAGAAACACACCAGCATCCAGCAAACACCAGTTGCCACGGCATGTGCTGACTGTCCTTCAGCTCTCCAAGGGGACAGGACAACTGGTGCTGGAGGTCAGGTTCATTGCAACGTTAGCTGTCAATGACAGCACGAGAAGCCACAAGCTGCTCTCAAACGAAGCTATGATCCCTATGGGACTCAACAAAATTACGATGACTGAGTGCACTAGACCCGAGCTGTTGCCTCTCCTTCGGCAAGGCACCCGTAGTACCATAGCTGTGGAGAGAGAAAGCGGAAATAAAATGTCCTTCAAATGCCCTGTTCCTTGTGTGATGGGAATCTTGCATTTAGATAGCATCCTCACTGACTCTACTCGTAACCGATGACAGTTGCCCAGCAACTCCCTAGAATGGGAATTTGGGCTTTCCTGGTGGTGTGGAACAGCTTGAAAATGTGAAAAACAGAAGCTTTGATGGCAGACAACAAATTCCCGCCATTTGTCCAAGAAAATGCAAGGCACTTCAGCCTCATGAGTTCTGCAGGTCTCAGATGGCCAGGGGTCAAGATCCGTGGAGTTGTGTCTGTTGCAGGCACAGACACATTTTTAGCCTAATGAAACCAAACGTGCGAGACTGTGCAGCTGCTCCCTCAAGGTGCGTTGGTTGGTAATGCAACGCGGTGGGAAGATCTATGTAACTGGAGGATAATAACCTTGGTGCAAAAACCCCAAAACAACCAAAAGGGTCAGAATTGACCATGTGTAACTACAGGATGGAAATGAGTTCGTAAAAACATTTAAATAGAGAGAATCTGGAGCTTCCTTGTAAAAGCAGCGGGAGAGGGAAATCAAACAGCTTTTTAAATGCAGTTTGACTTGTTCCTGAGAAGAAGCGAAGGTCCACAAGATCAGGCTCTGTGACACAGGACAGCTCTTTACTGAGCCTGATTATGCACCATGCGAGCTCGTAGTCCGTTCTAGGTGCAGAGTTTAAACATTCGGTGCTCAAATGGGCCCAACACACAGAAATCATCTTCCTTCCCATGACACACAGTGAAAGGTGAGGTTAAAACGGTTTCTGTGGCTGGCTGGGGCTGGTCGTTCAGCAGCAGGAGTTGTTCATGGATTTATCTATCAGCAGAGATGAGCCTCACTGCTTTTACAGTTCAGTGGACCTCCTGATCAGTCCAACCTCGGTAACGAGCAAAGACTGTGAAATAACTTGTGTCCTCTATTAGAGACAAACAAGCAAGAACACCACCACTTAAGGAAGCAACATAAATAATGAATGAGCAGAGAAATACAGTCCTTTCTGACAGAAATGATGCTGGTTTTAATTTGTGTTTATGGCACCTAAAGTAATGGGCACATGAAATATGCATGGAGGGAGAGAACGTGGAGAAAAATCCCTGCAGAACCCAACCACAATCCCCTGGACCCCAACCAAAACATGCAATGGGAAAAGTCTAACCAGGAAAAAGGAGTCTACTGTAGGAAGAGATAATAAAGAACACCGGAAAAATACAGTGCATACCTTTGATGCCAGCTACTCTACTAGAAAATCAAAACGCTCTTTAGGAAACGAGCTCAAAGTGTAAGATTGCCTAGTGAGACAGTTTTTAGCATTTGGCATAATGGGAACAAAACTTCATGGAGGGAAAGACAGCGTTTCAGTGCTGTTTGTGTATGGAAAGTCAGTTGAAAATATCTGAACCCCACTGAATTTAGGACTCTTTCAAGGTGGCTTTCTTCTAAATTTAAGGGTAGTATGCCATGAATCAGATTAAAATAAGGATGTAGCCCATCATCTTGAATCTTCCCCTGGAAAACTAAGCTAAGTTTAGCTAAGTTTTCTTCTGCAGACTATTTTAGAAATTTGTAAAGTAACGGCTAGAGTGATTTTAGCTTTCATAGCTGAAATCAGCTTCTTCCTGGACTTTTAAAAATCTACAGAAGTGCTAATGTGTCTGAATGGGATGGTGGGCCTATAAAATTGGACATTTTTTGATTGAGCTACTGAACAATATGACCCAAACCTGCAGTCAATCAGACTGATTACAGGCTTTTTTTCCCTGGAACAACAGTGCAAACATTTTTGATTGAGCTTGACCATAAAATCTGATTGACCCAAAGTAGCACATTTCCTTTTCATCCCAGAAAACAAGGGGCTAGCTTTTTCAGCAAGGATTGAAATGGAATAGGGTGCAGGTGTTATGTACTTGTATTTAAAATGTGGATTTTTCTAAAGGCATTTTTCCAGAAAGGTGAGATGTTACCACAGATTTCGTAACAGGACTTCTACATGTCATTAACAACATTCCTATACTTTCTCTTCACTGCCCAAAAGCCATGTGGCTAGAACACTCCACTGTGTGTGTGACCTAGGTGTTAAAACCACATCTCCAAGGACACTGTCTTATCCGTGAACATGTCATAGATATGAATCATGTTAAGACTGTATTGAAAATTGTTAGCCCAAAAAGAAGTGAAAGATAATAGTCTTCAGATAGGTAAACGGTAAAGAGAGGAAAAAACCCTCCATAGCAAGAAGAAATTAAGACAAAAGACTTTCTAAAGGTAAAGATAGTGAAGGATTAGATGCCCTGGTTATGGAGGATCCATCACCGATATTAGAAGAGTGTCAGAGTGCAATTTCTGTCCAGCATGGCCTTGGCACAGGCATTTCTGCAGGATCATGACATTAACGAGCATTTTCACTTGAGGTGAAGGGGGAGGCTGCTTGAGATCCCTTTCAGTCCACTGTTTCAGTGAGCTAATGCAATGAACTCCCTGCTTGAGGGTCCATGGAAGTGGTCAGGTTGTGGGATTGCCCTAGCAGTACTTATCTGAAGTAATGATGTATCTAAGTTAACAAGGGGGCTGTGAGGTGCAGTGTCCAGCTCGCAGGTGGTACAGGGGTCCTTGTACAAACCCTCCCTGCCTGAAAGATTATTTCCATGCAAAATGGAAAAGCATCAGTGGTCAAGAGTGAGCAGAGCCATGCTAGAAGCAAGAGATGTAGGGGGGTGCAGGTGGGTTAGGGGTGCAAATCTGGGCTCCCCTGGGAGTTTCGCTTGCTTCAGGGTTCTGATGACTAACCTGGCAGGTGAAGGTGGAACAACAACTTTTTGTTTTGTTATGTGGGCCTGAAAACACATTTGAGAATGCTTCTTTCGGGTGTTTTCTCAAAGAGGTACCTTAAGAACTCATGAATTATCATGTCATTTTCATTTCAGCTGAAAGTCCTCTGCAAATCCTGTCTGAATGTGCAGAGAGGTCTGGCCACGCAAAACCTGCATTTTCCAGAGAATTTGCTGAAAGGGAAGGGGAAAAAAAAAAGGTCCATCTTTATTGACAAAACCATTTGTTTGCAAGAACTTCTCACAGATGATGCAAGAATTTCCTGTTAATGTCTTTGGGGCAGATCCTAGCATGAAACAAATTGGACTGTGTGTCTATGTAACCCAGTCTTTTTTTTATTGATATTTCAGAGGTTCTCTTTGAAGTGCCTCCATTTGCACAAAAAAATGGACTGAGGCTACAGCCTTGCCAAAACGAATCAAAGGGATACAGGCCTGGATTTTCAGCTGGTGGAAATCAGTATATCTCCATGATTTTGGATGATTTAAATAAGCATTAGCTGGGCTATGCAGTTCAGCAAGGACTGGGAAGAGCTCAGCATTCCTGTGCAAAGTCTCTCTGGCAGAGATTTCTCATTGTCACCTGTTCCTTTACCCAAAACAGCCCATGAAAGTCATTCTGTGACATTCAGCAAGCACTGACTGGCAAACACTGTGCCAGAAAAGCCACAACGAGCCTGAGATGCACTGGGTAAGTAGGGAATACTATAAAGAAGACATCCCTTACTAGGACTTTGTTGGGAATCATAAACAGGCAAAACTATTCTTTGCACACGTGTTAATTTTGACTTTGGATTTCCTGTTCAAAGTCCTTTTGAGCAGGAGGCAGCATATATGTAAAAGGCCAAATTACTGGTAGAAATTCACAAGTCTGTTAGTTGTTCGTCAGAAGGGTCTCCCTCCAAGGACCATGGATCAGACCTTACTATGAGATACCTGTATCATGTGCAAGTATACCCATTAGTATCTCTTGGTTTGAAAAATTACACAACTATGTTGTATTTGAATGTCTGGAAAACCAAACACCCTCCCCCAGGATGTATGACCATATTTTTTTTGTTGCACTGTGCTATGCAGGAGTCGTCAGCTTAAACCAAAACAAGATACTAGTTGCTCAGCAAATCCCAGGTTGACAGCAAAAGCGAAAGAGCTAAGTAACATAAAGAAAAAGCATGAGTATCACTGCAAAATGGGTGTTTTTTTCAAGGAAAGGCAGTTTGCCTTGTTACAGGGTATTTTGCTTTCTTCTCAGTTGTGGAATAGTGCCTAATGGTAGACTAAAGATAAGTGGCGGCATTTCAGTGCCACAAGACCTTCTTAACACTGGTTAACAGCAGAGCCAGTGATGAAGCTTACAGAACCCTTTCCAAACCTAATAAGGCTAGGTTTGGGCTAGACCTACTTTGAAAATTGTTGTAGTGCTGCTGTGGCCCCTTTTGTGAGCATTTTAAAAAAAGTAAGCCAGGACTCATAAAGTCAAAACAACTCTGTGGTCAGGCAAGTGAGACATCCTCAAGGAGCCCTCCCATCAGACATCTAGCTTCTCAAACTGAATAACCTCAGTAGTGACAAATTCCCACTGTCCCACCCGAACGTGTGATGGGTCATGTTGGCTGAATGTCTAGTCCATTTCATAGAGTCATAGAATCACAGAACAGTTTGGGTTGGAAGGGACCTTAAAGATCCTCTAGTTCCAACCCCCTGCCATGGGCAGGGACACCCTCCACTAGACCAGGTTGCTCAAAGCCTCATCCAGCCTGGCCTTGGACACTGCCAGGGATGGGGCACCCACAGCTTCTCTGGGCAACCTGTGCCAGTGCCTCACCACCCTCTCCAGGAAGAACTTCTTCCTGATATCCAATCTAAATCTCCCCGCTTTCAATTTAAACCCATTAACCCTTGTTCTGTCACTACAGGCCGTTGCAGAAAGTGCCCCCACAGCTTCCTTGTAGGTCCTTTCAGGTACTGGAAGGCTGCTATAAGGTCTTTGGTGGTGCTGGAATAATCCTGCCAAGGAAGACTATGGTTCTGGATGCAAGGACTTGTGAGCTACCCAAAGTTTCTTGGAAATACCTGGAATGGATTCCCTTTTCTTCATTGCACAAGACGAAAAGACAGGACGGTAGATTTCGTACTATGGATAAGTCAGCTCTGCTAGGAGGATTTAACGCCTGCAAATTCTTAAACAAGTGTTAACAGGTCCACCTTCTTTGTGTTGTCAAAAAACCAAAACCAAAACAAAACAAAAAAAAAAAAACCAAAAGCACACACAGTTTGCAAATGCACTTACTTGGAAGAGCTGCTTGACTGATTTTACACTGTGCTTCAGCTGAATGCTTTTCAGATAGAGCAAAGAAGTAAAGCACAAAGCAGATTTGTAAACAGACACCACAACCCCAGTTGTATCATGCACAGCTCCAAAATAAGCAGATCTTTCTTTGATAAGTCCCTTTGATTGTTTGAATGTTGACCAGGAAAGTGAGTCTTCATGGAAGAAATGACTTTTTCTTTGCAGTGGTAAGACAGAATTTCCTGGAACATGGGCAGGGCAAGAGCTAAAATCCCTGATGAGTGTTATTAAGGACATTGTTATGCAAATGTAATACTTTTTTAGTTCTTTGGAGGAGGGATTTTCCTGCCACAAGAGACTGTACTATTTTAACAGTTATTTTAATAAAAACATGCCCAAGTGCATTTGTTTAGACAGTTTTCTTTCCTCTTTTATGGAGCAGGAAGTTTCGGAATATATGGTTTTTGGAAAAGCCGATGTGGAAATTGCACTGAAAAGACTTGCTTTGAAGTAATGGCATTTTCATATTTAATCATACTGAAATGCTGAAATACCAATTTGAAACACAAGGTTTCACTTCCATATGTTGGTTCAACCCAAATTTTTTCTTAAATGTTTCTGCTAACAGCAGAAAATAAGATCATCAGCAACATCAGAAAATATCAGCATTGTCTCCCAAAATACAAAATGTCTGTGTCACCTCATTCTCACTGGGAAAATGCTTCAATGGAATGTACTAGTCATTGTCAGAGTTCATAAAAAAGGTTCTTCCCACTGACTTTAACTCTTCATTACTTGTCAGGACAGGACATTATTCTACATTATACATTTTTTGCATCACACAGTAGAGATATCACGATTCCTGCTCCAGTTTTGTGCAGAGAAAATTGAAAATGGGAAACCATCCAGTGTCTGCTGAAGTTCTGGAAATCAACAGGGAAGGGTGACCTTTTGCATGTGGGATGAATGTATCACACAGAAATTCCAGAATGTTGCCAACTTCAGCACTGAGGTTTTTTTCACCACAACAGCTGATTGGCCATGAACAGACCAAAGCTGCCAAATTCATTTCCCAAACAAGCCCAAGTGGCACGGGCAGGGACTGGCCCTGCCTCCACACAACTGCAAGGATGTGAGGTGTGCGTGCTGCCAACTCAATCAGAGCTTCTCCCACATTAGGCAGCTTATGACTATCAAATATTTACCATATTGTCGAGGGCTAATTGATGTATTCTATAGCAGAGCTCAACACTGTAGGCTGTTTGACAAACAGTGGGAGAGTTTCCTCAGCACTTCAAGGAACAGAGGTTCTCAGCCCGGTGTCTTCTTATTTATCAAAGGCCCCATTCACCTACACAAGGCTGCCAAGCCTTGAGAAGATATTTGCCATGCATCCTACCGACTGGAAGGAAAGGCACACTGCAGGTGAGCCACCCTGACCAGCCAAGTAGTTCAGGCACAGCCAGGTCTGTGAACAAACACCAGAGCCACTTTGGCTGGCCTGTGTCATGACAGGTGCAACGGGAGGGAAAGGGACAGCGTTAGGACCCAAAACGTTTTGCATTGAGCTGAGGTAGAAAGCCGCCACAACCTTTGGAGAAAGGATGCTGCCAGCAGCAATGGCTTCTGGCTGTGAAAGAAAAGAGTGTTGTTTATGATCACCATGATGTGAAGTTACTTTTGATTCTAGACAAGTCAGAGATCATGCAGACAGTAAAAAAACCAAAAAAAAAAATCCATCAAAAACCTTAGGTTAATGTTCAGATTGCTCATATTTTAACTCAGTTGATTCATTCTATCTTTTTTATTCATCCAGCCAGGTCCCTGAACAAGGTTTTTACTGCACAAAGGGCTTGGGGTGTCTAAAGAAATAAGGGTGTGGTGTCTGGAAATGCTTAGTTAGAATGTTGGCTCTTTCACTGCCTTGTGCAGTTTCCAGCTAGCTAATTCATGTTTCAGTGCCTCAGATGTTTCACCAGTGAGGCAGGCTGACAGCAGTGTCTACAAAGAAGTAGTGACCAGGGGAGTAAAAACATGTTCCTAAATATGTAGAATATTGACAACTAAAAAGAGTAAATACAAAGGAGAAAATTATGTTTATTTTTATGATGTAGTGGCTATGTAAAGGGCTCAGAGCTCTTCTAGCAAAGGGTAGAGCTCCTGGCAACTTTGCGAGGTCAGGTCTTAGGTTAGTTGCAAGCTGTCAGCTGTCAGGGATAGCCATCTGGGTACCTATTTGTGTACCTTAAGATTATGGTAGATTACTTGGTTTTGATGCCTATGTTTGAAGGCTAAGGGGTGGGCTGAGTGCAATATGGATCAAAGGGATAGAGTTTGTTCTGTCCGTGGAGGTATAACTCCAAATCTATGGCCAAGTCTTCTGAGTGGCTTTACAAAACCAAAAAGAAACTAAAAAATGACTTGAAGAGATGTCAGTCTTGGTCAGTGCTTTGTGAAGTCGAGTAAGGGGTTGTGAGTGCTGTCCCTCACCCCTAAAGAACAGTCCCTGCCATCCTTCTAGGCATGAATCTTCTTTAATGTCATCTACGTGATGGGAGGACTTGTGCCGTTGGGCCAGAGTTTTGCATGGAAGTGGTGTGGATTTGTTTCCACATTGATCTCTGATGCTGCTGTACGTGTCTGTTTCTTTGTGCAACATTTATCACAATGTTAAAACTTAACTTAAAAAGAGAGAGAGGTGGGTTTTTTTTTTGCCGTAGAGATAGATGGAAATAATAGAAAAAAGCACAGATAAAATAATAATAATCCAAATCTTTGAACTTTGAATTATGCTTTGTTCTTTAACAGATTCCTCTGACGTGCAAATTCAGAGAAAAACAATTTTCCTGTTGTACTGAAAATCAGGAGGGTTTCCGCAACATGATGTGTGTTATTCAAACCCTTACCCACGCTACGCTGTCAGAAAAGGTCTCCCTCTCCCTCTGACATAAGTCTGGGGTGGTTTAGAAAAACAAAGCCCTGTAACTCCTGGGATGATTTCTGATGCAGAGAAGTGATGAGTTGACTGACAGCCGAGTGCACGGTGTTCGTCCTGAGCTAGCAGGTGTGTCCCGCCTTGAAAAACACAGAGGAAAGCACATGGGGTTTGTGTGCGTGCATTTGTTCATCCTGAATTCCTGTGGCGGTGAGTTGGGCTCTCTGTCTGGCAAATCACAGCCTGACACGGAGCTGCTAATTCGAAGTCTTTTCTTAGTTTGCACAGAGTAAGTGCCAACAAGTAAAGCACACCAGTACTCACCAGAGCCCCTTTGGAGTGACCTCGTATGGGTAATCCCTTTTCTCTGTGGGTTGACCCAGCAACAACACACTTGGTGTCCAAACATGGCCCAAGGCCCAGCCATTCTGGGGGAAAGCGCTGGGTTGTGAGACAGGGTGACTGAGGCACAGGGGTGCCGGATTTATAGTTTTCCTGAACATGCATGTTTTCCCTGAACTGGACATGGAAGAACTACCTTAATTTCTTGGTGCTTTCCAAAAACAGGAGGTATGGCGGTGTAGAGCAGTTTATTGATGCTGTGTAGTGCAATAGATGGTGTAAGATGATATAAGCCCTGTACAAGCAGCTGTATTCTTCTTTCTCCTGACAGAGGTAAAGACCAAACGAATTAACAAAAGGTTCTCATGTCACCTTGTAGATTATTCCACCCCTCTTACTTTTGGTAAGATGTGATTACGGAGAAAAAAACCTGTTCTTAGGATATGTCCGATAGGATCAATATTGAGATGGAAAGGTGCTATTTAAAAATATACTTTCCACTCACCTCTGTATACATTTATTTCTTTGCTATAAAACCCTATGCACAACAGAACTGTCAGTTCCAGCTGCCACTCTGCAGTCTGGTCCAAGCTAAGCCACACTCTACTTTTGTTTTACACAGAAGTTGACAAGGGAGAAGATGGGAACAGTGTTCACAAGATTTGCTGGCCAAGAGCACACTCCCAGAATTCCCAGAATTAGTCCCCAAACCTTGTTTCCCTAAGAAACCTGCTTCTCTTTCCAAAATGTGTGAATCAGCAGCATTAAGTCAACAAGATTTGTGATATACCCTTTGGGAGAAACCACTGCAACAGTACATGTGAGGATTGACTGGGTGATAAACAATTCTCATTGTATGTCATCTTAGGAAGCGTGTTTTCATGTTAAAGGAGTATGTATGAATGCAAGATGATGCACTGCAGTTTATGGTCTCTGCTATAAACTTCCACTGTAAGATTTGTGAAGTTAGCCCTATTCTTAACCTGGGAAAACTTAACAGTAAAATACCTGCTCCCCAGTGAAATTAGGGAAAGGTTTGCCCATTAATTCCTTGCCGGATATAAGAGAAGACTTCTGATTTTGCAGTTTCTTACCCATTACAGGGGTCACAAGTTTGCCTGGAAACATCTTAGCTGCTGTTGTAGGCAGTGTATGCAAAGGTCTTACAGAAGAGGCCATTTAACTGCATTTTCAGCCTGCAGTATTTTAGAGCAATCAGCTTCTTCTAGGGCTTGGCAGCATCATTAGACTGCTGGACTCTAATAACTCATAGTTGCATAACCCGTGAATTGGGCATACATCCAGTTTTGAGGTTTTCAGACTCTGTTGATGAATTTAATCACAACTGAAAAGCTTTGCCAGGCGAGTATAAAGAGGTTTATGCAGCGTAGCACTTGTCTGCCCGCTCAGTATGGTTGCTCTGTGTTTAAGTAGCGCGACTGAATCAGCAGTTCAAAACCCTTGAACTTTGCTGTTCCACTTAAAACTAACCCCCAGTTGCTGCTGGCCCACAGGACCCCTCCTGGAAAGGTACCCACCAATGGAAGAGGAGAGAAAAAAGAAAGAACAAAAGGCTTTTAACTTGCACCATATATGATAATGATAGAGTGCCTTCAAAGAGCGCTGGGGTTTTTGAAAATCTCAGGAGTGCGAAGAGGTCACTCATAGATATTTGAATTATTAACACATGTTTAACCATTAAAGAAAGATGTATTGATAGAATATCAATGTGATTAATTATTTAGTTACACAAAGTACGGCACAGAAAACAAATTAAGTATTCCCCACTCTTTGGGAAGGATGAACTTTGAATAAATGCATCATAAAAGGGTTTGTTACCGCAAAGCTTGTTAATAACAGATGATCTTAGAGTATCATGGAAAATGTGTACATGCTGGTTGTATTTATTTTGGTTACAAGATAAGCCTTCGTCATTTGATCTGTAGTGAGGCACAGCGGAGAAAACCACAAAGAACCTACTTTGTGTTTGATGGGAAATGTGGCAGCTGTTTAGATTGTGGTGACCTGTTAAAACAAATAGGAAATGTGTGCAGCTATTTGAAGAAGAAAATTCACCTGGTAAAATATCTCACACTTGCTGTTTTCTGTGTCTGTGTTAAGCAGCATTGCTTGCGTTGTTAATGCAGATTCTGTGGGAAGGAGAGAACATCCCTCTCCGAGTCTTTGTTGGCTCGATAAAACCCTACTGTGCTGTTGATACCTGTAGCTCACATTTTTGTCTACCGTGGCAAATAAAATCTGGAAGCATTGCGTGTCTACTTTGCAATACACTCATGGATGAAATTCCTTCATATTTTGATTCCAGTATATGGTTATTTCATAGTGTATTCTGTTGCTCAATTAGTCAAACAATCAAACCAGATTTTTCATAGAAGTCTGCAGAATATGGTATATAACTGGTGTATTTTCTCTACGTATATGATATTGGAAATGTTGAATTAGTAAGCTTAGTTTTGGGAAAGCCTCCTAAGGCCTGCCTTTATTTTGTTTGTTGTTTGTGAGTACTCAGTAGGGTTAGGTACCCAGTAGTCCATAGTATGTTTCATCGATAGTGCAGTGTTAGGATGAGGTACCTCACACATATTTCTCTACCTGCAGTGTCAGGGGACTTGCCACAGCAGGTTGTCTATGTACTAGAGTTTTCTATGACTGCAGAGAAACAGGAAAAAGGCTGCCAGTATATCTGTTGCTCCCTTAGTTGAGGAAAAATGAGACTCTTACTCCATTTCCTAGCGTGTCCTCTTCCTCAGGCACTGGAAAGTCACCTCTCCCCTAGCTGTAGCCTCCCTCAAGAGAATACTCATGATGAGTGGGAAGCAAATGACTGTCCACAGTCACTGAGGGGGAGAGGAAGGAGAGAGACCAAAGACCACTTGGGACAGCCAGAGTGTCTGCAGCACAGGCCTGAACCAGGAAAATTTGGGTACATCTGAGTATAAGCTCAGGAGCGAGCTGCACGGGGACACAAGTAGGGAGCTACACACACCTTATTCATGATGACTCCAAGATGGGAAAAGTAATCTCAGCTATTTGGATGCTTTATTTTTATATCACTGTACTTTTCAGATGCCAGAAAATGTACTTTCCTTCTACTGTAAAAGCGTGAGATAATATAGTACATAGCCAACTGGACAATCCATCTGGAAAGCTAGTATGCATGTAGAGAAAAGAAAAAGAGGAAAATGTAAGAATAATAGTAATAATAAAAAATTAAAATCACAGACTTGTAACCAAGAATTGTACAAGAAATTCTCGTGCTGGAAATTAAGTGAAAAAATAATAGAAATAAATCATATTACTTCTAGTCTCTTTAGACATTTTTGGTTTTTTGTTTGGTTTTGTCAGCTTAAGATTTCCAGTTTGTCAGTCACTTGCATACTCTTCAGCTTATGTCTTAGTATAAAAGCATAGCAGTCATTCTGTAAGTCACGCAACAGTTTATTTCTCCATTTTGGCAATTGCACTTATCCAGCAACCTTGGTGTAGCAAACTCTGGGGTCCCTGGGAAAATCAGGCTCCGGGATGGCTTGGAAAAATTCCAGCTGTAACCATGTCACAAACCAAAACCCTGCCTTTAGCCTGATGGAGAGGACATGACCCTCCATTCAGGTGCCTTTGGCTCAGCAAGGCTCTCATAGATCTTGTCCTCCTGGCTTATCCTGGGTGCAGTGCCAGGGGATCAGAGGCAGTTTTTGATCCATGGCCTTGGGGTGTAAAGCATAGAGAGGCTGTGAAAGCAGGCTTGTAGTGTTTCTGAGAGAGACCTCTCTGTACCTTGCCCTGTAATTTTAGGGAACTTGCTGAATTAGTTCTAATAGACTGTAGGGACTTCTCACATGGAAGTCTTCTGCCAGTTAATAATACTTAGTACGTATATTGCTCTTCGCATCTGCAAAGCACTTTGCAAACATTAACTAATTAAGCCTCACAACACTCTGGGGAGGTAAGTATAAGTAAGTTATTATTGTTAAGTATTGAGAGAGCTCTTGGCTCTCCTCTTAGTGGAAGTCTTGGGGGAGATCCTAATCCTCCACGCCGCAGCCCTTTCTGGCCTTTGGTCCCTCCTGTGAGTTACGTTTACCGAGTGAATTTAGGAATGAAGACACGCTCCTGCTCCTTGCCGTTCCACAGGCATTTTTAAATACTCTGCAACTGCTTACTCACCTCCTGTACCTAGCCGGTGCGGACAGCTTTAGGGATTGCACAGGTCTTCTGTGACTCCTCCCCTGGGTCTTTTTCCTTCCAGAGAATCCAGCATCCTGAAGGGCTGCAGCAACAGCAAGTATAATGATGATTTTCTTGGAGAAGTCAGAAAGCTTAGGGGAAGAAAAACAACCAACACTTTTAAGAAAAGAGTATGGGAATAATCACATGAACTTGGGAAATTAGGGCTGCTACTTTAAAACCTGATCTCACCTGGCTGTAAAGCTCCCACTAATGTCTGCCATGCAGAAACAGGCCTGCAACAAAATTATCACGGACCCATGTATTTTCAGCAGTGCACAGTTTTTCAGCATGTACTTTCCAGGAAAGCCAGTGGAAACTACATGCCTGAATCCTGCACATCCAAGTTGATGGTATTTTATTGGGAAAGCAATCCCCAGATGTAATGCCAGTAAAAGCAATATGGATCATTACTGGTTTTTTTCCAACTTCCAGAAGACTTTGCTGCAAACCCTGGACCTGTTTTTGACTTACACCAAGGTTTCTGGCAATGTCTCATGCAGGGATGCTGTGCAGAGAGGACTGAAAATGCTGACATCCCCAGCTGTGACCAGCTAAGCCTTTTGGGAAGTGCATGCCAGAAGCGGTAGAGCATGCCCCACATGTCATATCACGCATTTCTGACAAGGGAACACTCTCCATGGCACTGATGGCAGCTCCATTGGAAAATCACATCCCCAGAAATCAAATCTCTGCTCAGCAGAACTTCTCATGAGGATTTGGGGTTTAATATTTATAGTCATAATAGTGCTGCTAATATACCACATTAAACAGATGCTTTGAAGCTCTGACAAGGGGAGTGAGAGAAAGCAGAATGGCAGCTGCTCTGTCAGTCACTTTCTATTCTATGGGAACCAGCTGGTTGTTATTATCACTTATTATTTACTATTTAAGCTAGACATGTTTAAAAAAAAAAAAAAAAAGACTTACATGGCCAGAAAAAAAGCAAAAATGGCCTTTGGGGACTTTGGAAACTTTCTGTGGTCTGATACATATTTAAGTTGATGGTTTTTCAATAAATCTCTTCACTTCCTCCTCCTGCCACCTCAGCTGCCATATTAAAGTGATCAAGTTGACCACAGATTTACTAAACGGAAATATGCAGTTCACTTAGTGTTTAAACCACACAAATACCTAAGAGGGATTTCTCCAATTTCCAGCATTCATCTTGAAACTACTGCTTAATGTTAAATCATTAGACCTCAGGCTTTTTTGCACAACCCATAAGCAAGCACTTAAAATCTCGGTCATCTTCCACTAGAAGGGAAATGAGTATGCAGTGTGCAGTAAAACACCAAGGGCAAGTTTCTAGTAGCGCTGAAGAATCTTGAAAGGGTTAGTCATTTGGTTAAAGGTACAACTGGCTTGAAGATAATCTGACCTTTTTGAGACCCCTGTTTTCTGAGAGCTGCCCATGCCTGTGACTGCTTAACTGTGTGTTTTCAAGGGAACAAGCCTGTGTACACTTCACTGAGGCACATCTTGGTTTCTCTGCTTTAACTGTGCGTGTAATGTTGTCTTCACTGTCATTTAGGTGACTCACATGTGTGCACATATGTGTTTTCTGCAGGGAGAAGAAGAATCAAAGAAAACCACTCTTTGATAAAGGCTTTTACACCTAAAAGTACAATTCTAGTTTCTCAAAAACAATTAAATAAATACATTTTGCCGTCACTCACACTAACTAACCAGGGAACAGAGCACCACCGTAGCCGTCATCAGGGACCATCCTGCACCTTCACCCAGGCCCTTCATCCATGGAACGAGCTCCCTGCAGAGACCGCCCCACTCCATCATACCCCCTTCGCAGGTCCCTCCTTAAACCCCCTCTCCATCATGACATTATAAAACACATGACAAAGGCTAAGCAAACATGTGGTGTGAGGTAACCCCTGCCTATTGTGCTCTTTTGTGTTGTCTTGACAGGGCCTTCTCCACCTCCTATCTGCTCGTTACCTCCATCTGCTACCTAGTGTCTTATGAATTAAACCAGGCTTTGGATAGATGTGTGGGGTGGGATGGAAATCACTTCTATTTATGGTACTACAATCGTTAGGACAGCTGGACAGTATCCATGGATGGGACTGCAGGACAGTCAAATGATAATAATCAATATGGCAGAGAGTTGGATGAACAAACTGAGAAAATAAGTTTTGCTTTAGCTGAGGCCCCCAAAATATTTGGACCAGGTACTGCATTGGCAGTGAGGAACAGTCAGCCACCAAGCCAAGAATCCCACACTAACACAGGTAGCTCAGATGGGCATAACTTTTGAGGCTACTCTTGTTAGGATGGTTCTGGGAGCAACAGAGAATAAGGCCGTTTCCGACGCACAGTGAGCGACCAGATGCTCCTGGCTGTTGCTGTGTGCCCCAAGGATCTGAGAGCACCTTGAACTGCCTTTGCAAGCACATGTGGCTCAGCAGGCTTTGTCAAAGGTACCCACAGCAGTCAGTAAAAGTTTGCCACCTATCTGTCTTAGTGGCACCTGGAGATTCAATACCTGCTTGCAGTTTTGTAAAGGGTGCTGCCAGCCTGCTCAGAAAGTGAAGTTTAAAAATGTTGACTTTTTTCCCCCCACAGTGCTCCTTTGAATTGAGGCTTTTGCTGCTTTTTCATAAGGGTTGCCCCAAACAGTGTAAGGGCAGGAGCCTGCCCTCATTCTCCTGGGCTTCAGGGAGATTTAAAAAGGAGGTTTACAGAATTCTTTTTGCATTACCAAAATCTGGTTTTTTTCCTTCCAAAACATTTGTACAGGAGCCTGTTTCCCTAGGGAATCTTTTACCAACTCTTTGACTTTTGTTTTCCTAGGTATAATCAAGTACAAGTTTATATATGATCCCGCTCTTCTTCATATAGAGACTGCTCTTGAGCATCTGACATTTTTGTGTTGTTTGACTACCAGCAAAGTCATTGTCCTTCATTCCTTATGTGATAAGCTAAAAGCAACTTCCTCTCTCCTGGTCACTCAGTTCAGAAGATCTTTAAGCAGTCAAAGTTTCTGGCCTGTAAATCAGATTATATTCTTACAGATTTGTGTATGATTTCTGTAGGCACTGCGTTTACATTTCTGAGGATAGAATTTGGCCTGGTCGTATCCTTTGCCGTGTGCCAGCATGAGGGAAAATGAATTTGTATTGTAAAAGAAATTTATCTCAATTAACACAGAGTGGGAGTACATCACACGTACACCACTGATTTTGTGATTCAATATTTTCACTGAGAGCGTGGTAGTAATCTGCACAATTTATTTTTCTCTGAAAATCACTCTTCAGGCAAGTTTTAAATATTTATGAGTGATCCATGAGAATATTTGGTTTGCACAGCCTTTGTTTCCCTTGGGAAGTGTGCTTCTGCCAGGACCTGCAACTTGTAGTCTGGCACCATGCACACAAGAAGGGAAGGTGCACCTCAAACATGGGATTTATATTTGAAGGATTCTCAAAACTGGCTGGTTTACTCACGCTCAGAAGACATCATTTTTTAATAGCTTCCTCATATAAAGCAGAAGATTTAGGCTTAGTCCTTAGAAGAAATGGAGGTGTTTTCATGATAAAGCTGGCAGTGACTGAGAGGAGAGAGTGAGTCGAGGTGAAACCTGTCAGGTAGCCATCTCACCGTGAGTGGGAGATTTGAAGGTGTCTGCAAAGCCCTGGCTGAAGTCACAGTGTACGATGGTTTTGCCAGGAAGGAGTCCTTTGTTTGATTTCTGTCTTGTAGCAGAGCTGGAGGCTGTTGATTTGGGCATCATGATGACGATGTTGTTCCAGAGCACAGCAACTGCATTTATTTTGCAGGCTTGAGTTATTCAAAGATTTCTTTTCATTAAGGAGAAGAGATAATATTTTAACATGGGACTTACGTATCCAGTAATAAACAAGCAGGAGTCCCATGATTTGGCTGCACCTGGTGAATTCTTCTGCAAATTCCTTTGGGCTTGGTTTGGAGAGTTAAGTCCTGGGAACCATGTCCTTCCCCTTGAGCTCAGCCCTGAGCACAGTGTGTCAGATATCTGCAATTCCTTTCCTCGCTACAGATTTTGTGTTAAATACCAAGACAACACTGGCGGGGAGAAGACTGTTTTGATGATCATGAATTTTTGTATTCAACAGTTACAGTAAACTGTTATTTTAAACAGAGTAGCTCAACGCATGGTGTGACAGAAAGAACAGGGAGATTTAAGTGCCCAGTAATAAAAACAGCCCTACTAATTTAATCCTGAGGTGAAGCAAGCTCCACACTGTTGACAAAGCTAATTTCTGCTCAGTGTTGTGCCAACCTAGCTCCCTGGCATGCTTAAAGCCCGAGTAGTTTGTAAGGTTATTATTAGAGATTTCTCTCTTTCTGAAGCCAAGGGAGGAAAATAGTGACTGAGGTAAATGTTGCAAGGCCCCCAGACTGTGTTTCTCTTTGTGATTTACAATTTAGATACAGACATCCAGTCCTGGTAGAAATAGCCTTGCTGGTGCATTTGACAGCGTGTTTCAGAAGGTGGTTTTTACCCAGAGACTGGAAATAAAAGGAGGGTAGTTAAGCTACTGAAAACTGAAAAATAAGTCAGTCTGTCTGCAGTGTGTGGCACTTTCCTGTTCCCTCGAGGAGAAAGCTCTTAGTGCGTTTTAGCTCCTGTGATGACAGTGATGCTATGTTTCAGCTTTCTCACTGCACTGTAAATGACATTATATTAAAGGAGTGCCTTTGGGTAGGAACACAAAGTGAAGAAAATGCATTTGATTAGAAACAACTCCTACTATTCATTGCTAAATGGTACATGATTGCGAGCAGTATAACTACAGTCAGTGCTGCTCTCACAAACTGTTGGTTATATATTAGTTCATTCTATTTTCCGTCTTTTTATTCCGTGTAATGGAGGCATAAGCCTGTTTTGGCCCTGTTATTTATATACTGGTTGCATGCCACTGAGCATAGAAAGTTCATTCAATCTAAGGCAGTTACCAGATGTGAAAAGTTTTGCCCAAATCTTCAGTCAGGTCTTCCAGTGGCATGAGTCAAGTAAATAGGGCCAGAGGTGATAGCAGAAAACACCCTCTGAAGGCAGTCACAGAAATCTTGTAAGCTGATGGAGAGTTACACACTTCATTTTTAGCATATTGATTATCTGTAAGTGCATTAAAGTGGGGATGGAGTTCTTTAGGTGAACTGCTTATCTGTGCTGGAATGTTTATCTGTGCTAAAAGGGAAAACTGGAAAGTTGAAAATCAGCTTAGATAGTGACAAAAATACTTAATTGTATTATTTAACTCTTTATTAAATTCACTTAAATTTGAATCACTTCCAATGATACTAGATAACGCACAGAACAGATTTTCAACTCTGATACATGCCTTAGACACCAACCATATGCTGCCCAAAGGATGGGGGAGATGATCTGAAACGTTTTTCCATCTCTGAACCCTGGCTATGCAGTATAGTTTGCAATGAACCTGAAATAACAGAATTACAAAGGGAAAAACATTGCTATGGCAACAAAATATTTCTATTTTAAGTGAGCCTGGTGTAAGAAAAGAAGCAAGTGTGATTTAAACAGAAACAGACTTTGCAAAATAAGAAATGCAATCATTAGTTTAAAACTAAATCATAATTTAGCTCCATTTGTGATGGCATATCTACCTATAACTCTCTTTTGTCTGCTATTTTCTGAGCTTACAGAAACATAGAATAACATTTTTACATGCCCCCTTTTTACAGCCAGATGGCTTGGCTCTTTTGGTGGGTTTTTTTTTTGGGTTTTTTTTTTTTTCCAAACTTTTTTTTTTTTTGGTTGGTTTTGTGTTGGTTTTTTTTTTTAAAGACTGTGCACTTTCCAAGAAAAATACATGCATAAAAATGTTGTGTTATTTCTAGGTAATGCTTTGTCTTCTGCACCATTATCTCAGTGACTTTCTGGGGAATGATTCTTCGCCTGTTAAAGGCCAGCTGCCAAAATTCTGGAGAACGAGAGAAATCAGCAGGCTTCCAAAAATGCTGCTATTATGGTAACACACAAAAAAAGAAACATTTACACAGATAATTAAAGCAATTAATTTTTTTCTGGCTAATGACCTTACAGAATTTCAATGTGGCTGCTGGCTCTTGTTTATTAAACCACATCTTTAAAAGAAGCAGAGACAAATCTCAGCTAAACTATATATCTAAAGAAAGAAGATACTACGTGCTACTGAAAGAGATAAGATTAAACCTGCTTATCCAAAATGCAGTCCCAGAAATCCCTGCAGAGCTCCATCTTAGCCTAGTTTATCTGAGCTTTGACTGTACTGAGGTACAGTGCAAGGCGGGTTGAACCAGTGCAGGTGTGGACCAGTGCAGATCCACAGCGGAAAGCCACCTACACCCCTGCATCTGGCTTTACTGTGGGCTGCTCATTGTCCTTCAGAGAATCTCAGCTGGTGGGAAACACCCATAAGGGACCGGGATCATTCTGGGCTTTAACAGCTTGGAAGTCCGGTCTGTGCAGAAAGTTAGAAAGACACCAAGATCTCAACTGGGCAGATTCGAGGTGGTTATGAAATGCCACCACCCTTGTTCAAACGCACGTGTTGTGAAGAGCCACAGTGCCTGGAAACCACACCGGGCTTGGCAACTTCATGAGCAAGGCCCAGCCCTCCGAAACCAGTCATTAGGGTGCGTGGAGGCAGATACTGAGAGACCAGGGATGTGCTGCACGAACCAGTGCCTGTGCTGCCTGGAGGGATGGAGCCTGCTGCCACTAGCCCTGCTGCAACAGGCAACGGGAGGGTTTCGGGAAGGTGCATTTGGAGCATATAGGTGACTCTTAACCGTGAATGTGTGGTTTCTTAGTGAACAAAGGTCTGAAAAGACTTAGCAAGCAATGGATGTCATCTTTTCAGCTATACTTAGTGATTTCAAAGGCTTCTGCTTTGCTGTTAAGGCAAGCAGCTGTTTATTTTCTACCCAGGCTAGGCTTGGATGTGCAGCATCCTGCAAAGTCTTCTGAACTTGGGAGTAAACCAGATGATTCAAAGGTAGCTATTTTTGCCAAAAAAAAAAAAGAAAAAAAAAAAAAGGCAAGTGATAGCTTAATTGGCCAATCAATTCAGAATAGACTCTGCAGTGAAATAAATGGCAATTTGATTATGTGCTGCTGCCACGGAACACAATTTGATTTGACTTCAGGAAAGTGATGGCTTTTTCTTTAATATTTGGTTACAGCTTTTCTATTGAGTGTAACCAGGGGAGAGTCGAATGCTGAAATATTATGATTTCTCCATGTTAAACTTGAACATGTTTAATACTTATTAAAAGATTAAATGACTTTTAAAATCAAATTGAGGGATTCAAGCTTTATAAGGCTTCAGCTTTGGCTGTTCCTCCTCTGCAGTATAAAATGATCCCTGTAGTGAATGTGGTCTTTTTAAAAGTGTGTTTGTTGAAATTCTTTGGTAAAACTATCTTTATTACCTGTCTTTTGTTATGTTTTGGGTTTGGGTTTGTTGGCTTTTTTTTTTTTTAAGAAAAGCCTTTTGATCTACTGCAGTAATTTTGTTTACCTCACAGCTGGACACTCCTAGAAGTAATTATATTCATGTTTTGCCTCCAGTGACAGATTCTCCTAAGTAAATACACTATTTTGAAGCAATCAAGATTTCTATGCCAGAGCATTTAGTTTAATAGAATCATAGATTTTTGGAGCCTGAAGGGACTAGTTGTTCTGCAGCTGAACCTCCTCTATCTATCCTAAAATTTCACTCAGTAAGTCCTGCATGAAACCCAGTGATAAATGGGCAGTGGTAGGATAAGCCTGATCTTGATGAAAGAAGATGGTGCTGTCAGGTTATCTACAATGCCTTCAAAGTTATTCACAGAGTTTTGTTCCCCAGAACACAGGCTTCAGTCATGAAACCTCCATTTTTAATGGTTGGCTGTAAGTTCTTCATTTGACTTTACTGGATGGGCTTGTTTGACTGCACAGCTCGTTATATCTTTTGGCAATAAGTTTCCTGTTATTTATAATTTCTCCAACCTCTGAGCCATTATGTACTTTATCTGTGGTGATTTCTTCCTGCCCAAACACCTATGAATTGACTCCTTTCAGGCTACACACAAATGATGCAAATTCCTTAAAAAAATGATAACTGGAGATCTCAGGTTTAGCATGAACAGCAATTCGTTCACTGAATACATGCTGCACTGATGCATTACTTTTGCATAGGATAGTATTTTGAGGAACATTTAGTCTCACAGAAAGTATAAGATTGTCTTTATCAATCACTGAAAACACTACTTCCAGGTTTATTGGAATCACCTATTTTCTTCTGTTTTCTACATAATCAGACTGAATTATAATTTTATTGCAAGGGCCTGGAGCTAGACTGTGAGTTATTGAATTTTTTTCACATTTCTCCCTTCTGTGAAACGAAGACAGTGAAAAAAGTGCATTTAAAAGAAATACCAGGCTGATTTCATTCAAAGGATTTGCCGACTGGGGTCAGTGGTGTTAGACAGAGATTAGCAGGCTCCAGCATACTAGCTCTACTCTCGATTGACTAGAAATGTTCAGAAACAACTACGTTTCTGTAGAACATATTTTGTATACTTGCATTGCAGAAAGATGAGGACTTGAAAAGCACAGAGAAAACCTAGAGAAAAGGCATTTGACAGTAAAATGAGCTGAAATACATCACAATGTATTTGTGCCACTCAATGGTAATTTTTAACGTATTTCTCATGGAAAAGTAAACTTCTGAAGACAAGCTCCGTTTGAGAGCCACATTCTTGAGCTGAGGGCAATGGATTATATGAATAGTGAATAGTAAGAAGAGGAATAGTTAAGCGAATCAACGTTTTTGTAAAGAAAAATGGACAGTGAGAAAGACCATTATATTAACATCCCTAAAATTAAAGGTGAATTTTTCTTATTTAATCCACTACCTAAGAAGCTAAATGTGATGTCTGGCTTGCATGCATGTTCTTCTTTTATCATTTTGCCTTAGAAGTGAAAAAGATAAAATATTTTCATTAGCTAATTATAGAATATGTGGAAGACTATGAGTGGAAGAGCACTCTTGTACTGTGTGTTCTGGCCTCTGTCTCAAAATTCGTGTGCTGTCTTCCAAGCCACTAGCTGAAGATGCAGAAGTGACTGTTATGGAACTGATTAATCTCCAGCACAGAGAAGCAGAAAACACAACATCTTTGTGATCTCTGTCTCTGTCTTGGAGCACAGGGTGGACAGCACATCCTTCTTTGCCTGGGATCCAGGTTTCTTTGTGTCCAGCTTATTCTGCGATAGCAAATTCCAAATAACTGAATGCTGGGGTTGCAGCCCCAAACCCACATGGATCAAGATGTTTATGAACCAGTGAAGATCTTTGCATAGGAAGCACAGGGAATAGGAGGCTGATAGTGGTTAATGAGGGGATAAAAGACACAGTAGGAAGAAACTTGGTCAGAGTGAATAGGTTTCATAAAGCACCTTCCATTGCAAACTCACATCCATTTTTCTAGCTCTATATCAAGACTCTACTGTTCTTTGTAAAAGAGCCGATAAATAACATGAGTAACATGCATAATAAGGTACATTGTGTTGTCTAGGACAAGAAAGCTGTGTGGGAAATTCTCTCTTTACAGTTTCAGTGTTCAGCCTCTCAGAGGACCCAGTAAATGCTCAAATATCAGCAGAGGTCACTCTGGGCTTGACCGCTGCAGTCAATGGGAAGATTTCCTCTAACAGTACAACTGAGAACCCATACATATTAGTGTACGGTTCACAGTAGTGATCCTTTTACAACACTCACCAAATTGTAAAACATGTTTCAGTGATATTGTAATGCTCGGCAAAAATCCCAGGTTCCTACAAGCTTTTTCACCTATATCTCAACCTGAGGGTTGCAGCTGACTTAAACAGAAATGCAAAATATCTCTAGGTCTAATGAAATATGGTTTACAAACTGACCTTGAAAATGACATCTGAGAATTTTTGTGGATTCAAGAAAGGTATTTTGATTGTCTGGTTATCTGATATACCTGTGGGAATGAACACAGTCTTTCTGGAGGATCAACTGCCATGGTCTGTTTGAAAAATGCTATTGGCATATTTATCTAGTTTACATTTTTTCTGATTCCAGTATCTTCCCATTCGCTCAAATTCTCAAAATTCTTAGTTCAAATTCAGCCCAATAACCTTGTTAACCAGTACAATACTCATCATTTCATCGTCTGGTCCATCATCTCTCTTGTAGGCTGACTGTCCTGGACAAATGGAGCCTGTGATAGCATCTCTGGACTTTGTTCTTTACATCCGACCTCTGCCTTTGTCATCTTTATAACAGACCATAAAAATTACTCATGGGTGCCCTAGATGACCAGACTCTTTGGACGCAACCACATTTAACCCTCAGGCCTGACACGTCAAAGTAACCAGTTCCAAGGTAACCAAGGCGGGACGTAGTAGGTCAAACAGTTGCCTTAAAATAAATATTTAATTTTAGCAGCAGGGAAAAAAAACCCCAACCAACCAAAAAAACCCCCACCAACCAAAAAACAACCAAAACAAAAAAACCCCACACCTAAAAGAAGATGTTTTAAAAGGTCTATCTTAAGGAGCTGGTTTGCTGAGTGTTTGAACAGGAGCTAAATTCTCAAGTAGTCTCTCAAGTCTGGGGTCATCTTATGCACTGTTAGCCTCCCTTTCACCTTATGGGACTTCCTTTAGGCTTGGGCCCGTCACTCAACTTGTTGAGCTTAGCAGGGAGTTGCAATAAAAGCACTGAATTGAACAGCTCTTGTATTGTGTCTGAAGTATCTGCTAGGGCGTATATATCTGGTTTCAATTCTCACTCTTCCTGGGCACATTTCCTGACAATCCAGTTATTGAATTAACTCGCTGTATGAATACATATGCATGGAACAGACAGCTCAATAACCAATCCAACATATAATATTCCTAAATTACTTCAGGCAAGTCCAAATCTATTACATAGGCAATTTCCATCTCTGACATACTTTGTATAATGTGTGAGATTTTGAAAGAGCTAAAATGGATCGTTTACCTTCTATTACAGTACACCGTATGAAATCACCTTGATCTGCTCATTAAATGAAGATGATACATATTATATGGAATTGCCTTGAATTGCTCACTCATTGAGGATATCTGTCACAAACAAGGAAACACACACACTACACACAGAGCCACGGGAACTACGTCTTAGGAGAAGTCCTCTACGGAGAATGTCACAAATCAAGTAAGATGCCTGTTTGTGGTAACGTGTGTCATGCATCTCTCTCTCACCAAAAATGTGATATCCCAGACCGCTATGAAGACTTAAGTGTGCTAGAAGTCACAGTCAAGAAATTGGTTCTCAGAGTGCTTGTTAAACTATATCTTACAAAAAAACCCCCACACCAGATTTTGTGACTGAGCTGACAAAAGGTGTAAATCATGGACTCAATAAAAACAATAGCAAAATTCTCATATACCTTGATGAAGCCAGGATTTCACACAAGGAATTTTAATTTACCAGAGAACATCAGTGCTTACTAAATCACTTCTGGTTATATGTGTTTTGTCTTTTTCCACCCCAAGATGTTGACAGAGTTTTGATATAAAGTTAGATATTGCAAAATCTGAATGGATTAGGGGTTGGGGGAGCATATACTGGAAAAGTTTCCTACATAATTTGGGTTTCGAATGTGAAAATTGTCCATTGAAGGATTTTTGAAAGTCATAATATTAATATTATACAATTTTTTACTGTTGCCATTCAATGACTGGTCACACAATAAACAAAATCTAACAAAGCATAAAAATTCAAAAATCAAAGATAAGAAGATTCTAGAAAGGAAACATTCACACAAGAACAGGTAGCTAGAGCAACGTGTTGAGCCTCACCATAGCACAGATCTACATACCACTTTAATGGAGCAGGAGAAATTACTATTCAGGAGGTGGACAGATGTGAAAAATGAGTGAAAATAGGAAGTTTCCATACAGAAGAAGAGAAAGAATTCTGGGTCAGCGAGTGTTACCTTTGCTCAGAGTTAGGAAGACCATGTGGTACAGCAAGTAGAACACACTCATGCCTTGGTAGTTCCCACAAAAGCACATAGCTCCTATGGTCATCTGTTACTAAAGCTCTGGGTAAGATATTGATTTCCCTCATCCAAATGGAGGTGACTATCAGGAAAAGAATGTGAACAAAGACACATAAAAGCAGAGGAAAACAGCAGAAAACCTTACCGCTGTGGCGCATACCTCGGTTATGGCTGCTTATTGCCTCCTGCATAGCTGTGTTCATTCTTCTGTTTAAAATGCAGTTACTGTGTTATTGATTTCCTAGATATGTTTTTAAAAGCATTTAGGATTGGGCAATTAGTTACTGCTTAATGCAGAATGTCAAAACAGAGCTATTGATCCAACTAATTGATCAATTGATTCATTATTTCCTTTACATGGCTTGATGTGGACCTAGTTCAAAAGAATAAAGGAAAGAAAAATGAGTTGGATTTTGTGAGGAATATTATGCAACCATAAGTTAAGGAAAGATTTGTTAATCTTGAAAGGAAACGTTCTGGTGATATAAGTAATTTTCCAGTAATTGCTTGTTTATTGAAACAACCACTCCAAAGAAAAGATCACAACAGGGTAACAGAAAGAAAAAATACTGAACCATGTACACTGTGAAGTGTATTTTTTGTAACCAGGATAAAAGGTATGCCTTTAACCATGCCACAAGAGCAATTTTGATACATTGTCATTTTGTTCATTCTGAAGTAAAACATAGGATAATAATTATTATAATTAAGGAATCAGCTTTCAACCAGAAACCCAGCCTAGTGGACTTCATCTGAACTGGCAAGAGTTTGGGGAAACTATGTGTGACAAGAAAACAGGATACGACCATGGAAACTGTTCTGGCTTCTTCATCTGAGATGAAGGATGACTTCTTCAGACGCACGAATGGAAGGGCAGGGCTGAGGTAAGTGCCACTTCACAGCGTCACTGAAACTCAGGGGTAGGGAAGGACCTCTGAAGATCATTGGGTCCACTCACTTGCTGAAGCAGGGTCAGCTACAGTAGGTTTTTCAGAGTCATCTCCAGTCAGATTTGAATAACTCCAAGGATGGAGACTCTACAAACTTTCTGGTCAACTTGTTTCCACCTTTTTTGCTTGCCTCCCCTCCTGTCAGCTCCCTGGAGAGGTGTTTTCCTGAATCTTCACTGTGGCATTTCTCCTCCAGCATAAATATATACACACCTGGCACCTCTCCTCTGGGTACAGAAACAACTCCGAGTCTTCTGCTGTACCCGTGTAGCTAGCGGACACACATCTACACTGGGAAATCTTTTCAGCCCAATGTTGCTTTCTGTCTCAGTCTCTATTAAAAAAAAAAAAACCAAAACAAACAAAAAAAAGCAAACAACCAAACCTCCCAAAACCAAAACCCACATGGTTTTGAAAAATTGTGCTGCACAGCTTCTCACTGGGCCACACTGCCCTTTCAACACATGTTGAAAGATTAAGGAAATAACCACAACAGCCATTGCAAGTCCCAGGGTCCTTTTTCTGGAAGATTTGTTGTCCCCAAAACATTAGAGATATGCAGCTGTTGTACTAGAAGGCCAAACAAAATAACATTGGAAATGATTAATTAAATAATGATGGATGTATCTCATGAACTGTAACCCATT
This sequence comes from Rhynochetos jubatus, assembly GCA_027574665.1. Taxonomy (NCBI): domain Eukaryota; kingdom Metazoa; phylum Chordata; class Aves; order Eurypygiformes; family Rhynochetidae; genus Rhynochetos; species Rhynochetos jubatus. The sequence continues at coordinate 34,732,942 of CM050690.1, forward strand.
AATAACTATTACAGAAAATTCTGACTAAAGTTATTCTACAGACAATCAGTTAAAACAAATCTGTAACACAGGAGGCTGTTCAAAGAAGCTGAAACCACAATAACATATTTAAACAGCTGGAGAAAACAGGAGGTGCCAAAAATTGTTCTGTTAACTGCATGCTGTTACTGGATTAAAAATAAATATGAAGGGATGATGAACACCCAGGTTGGCTGCATGGTATTAAATTAGACCTTGGGGAATTAATTCTGCTTGTATTTTACTGGTGGAAAACTGATGTGGCCACTGGTGTTTGCCTAGTGCAAATACCTTTAACACAGGAATAAATATAGGGCATAGTCAGAAAGGCTAGAAAAATCTGGATAAAACACTCAAGGTAAAGAGGCCTCTGAAATTCAACATAGAGGACTTCAGGAGTAGCCAAAGGATTTTCTGAACCATTAGTGATTAACCTCAAGAACTTGTGAAGGACAGAGAAAATCTCTAAGGACAGGAGGTCAAATGCAGTACCTGCAATTAATACAAGGACAAAAATATGACCTGAAGAAGTATAGATTAATTAGGAAAACATTAATACCTGGAAGATGCTAAAGCAGATGATTGCATAATCAATTTATAAATACCTAGAGGAGAATGAATATGATAAAATACTGTCAACATTGACTAGTCAAGAATATATCACGAGACCAACCTGGTTACATCTTTGAGGAATAAAGTGAATAAAGAAAAGCAACAGGCCTGACCTATATTGACTTTCCTAAGGCTTTTACACAGTGTTGGGCCTGGTGTGCGCTTCAGGAAAGGCAAATGAAGTATAACAGAGATCACCATAATGTACACAGCTGGTAGGTCTAGACCAATAAAACTTATTAATAGGTTATTAACTGGCAGCTTATTCTGGAGAAGCATATAGGTGTCTCTGCAGAGCTTGCTTCATTCAACATTTTCATAATGACTTGGACTGAAAAATGCACTTGGAATTCATGGATAGTGCTGAGCCAGGAGGAATGAATCATACTGAAGAATCAGGGATAAAAATTCTTAATAATTGAAGCAATGTTCTGAAATTAGAGATCAAAATCAATGGACACAGTTGTGAAGTGTTCTGGTGAGGAAGCAGGAACCTTGGAAATGAAGAGACTAACTACCAAGCTGCAATAATGCAGAAAAGGGATTGTGACTTACAGCTGATATCAAACACAACCTGAGACAGCAGTCTGATGTTGCTGGGGTAAAAGAAGGCAAGTCTCATTTTATAATATGCTGGCAGAAAGTCATGTGTAAGATGCTGGAGGAAATTATTGTTTTCTGTGCATCATCTGGCAGGTCTCAGTTAGATAAACACATTTTATTTGAGGTATTATTCCTTAGGAAACTTACAGCAAGGGTTGGAGGAAGCTAAAAGAGACAAACCAGAAAATGAAGAGGTCTACAGAACATCATCACTGTACAGAAATTGAAAGAACTCTTTCTTTAGGTTGAGAAAGTGTAACTGAAGGGGTAAACATGACACTAGTCTTCCAGAATATGAAAGATTGCTAAAAGGATTTATGCACTACCCATCTGCTTTTTTGAAACAAAGAAGATTTTGTTTCTTTGAAGCATTTTTTCAGAGAAACAATTTGTTGTGGTTTAACTCTGGCCAGCAAAATACCACGAAGCCGCTCTCACTAATCCCCCCTCACCTCATCCAGCAGAGGGGGGGAGAATCAGAGGAAAAAGAAATAAGGAAGCTGTAAAATTGAGATGAGAACTATTTACTAATTGAATCTAAATTATACAAATACTACTAATAATAAGTAATGAAAATAGTAGAAAATAAAACATATGATACAATATGATACAATTATGATAGTTGCTCACCATGCACTGACCAGTGCACACCCAGGTGCTGAGAAGTGAGAGTCAGAGCCAGAGAACCCAAGAGCCACAGCCCAAGAGCGATCACAGCCCGAGAGCCGCAGCCTGAGAGCGATCGCAGCCCGAGAGCCACAGCCCAAGGGCTGGAGCCTGCGAGCTGTCGCAGCAGATTCTGAACGAACCCTGTCAGCGATAGCACGACTGGGAAACCTAAACAACCCACCAACTCCCTCCCGAACGAGCCAGCACAGGAGTCAGCAAAGCAGCTAAGGCAGGAGTCAGGGGGAGCGTTGGCAAGTGCCAGGAAGCAAACGAGCAAGAGCGTAAGGGAGAGAGTAATGGCTGCCGGACCCTGTCCTCGCCTAAGCCCCGAGCATGACGTACCATGGAATGAAACACTTCCTTGGTCAGTTTGGGTCAGCTGCCTGAGCTGTGTGTCCCCTACACTGCCTGTAGTGAGACAGCGAGAGCTGGGAATGCAGCTGCAGTGTCGGAAGCGGAGAAAGACCTTGAATTCGGTGCGGGCATTCCCCAGCGCCAGCTAAGAACTTACCAGTACTGCTCTCAGCATAAATCCCGGAACACAGCTTCATAGCAGCCGTGGTAAAGATAGTTAACTCTTTCCTGACTGAACCCAGGACACAGTTCTAGCTGTAAAGGTTAGAGGGGAATGGATATCATCTGAGCAGCCTGAGTTGCCTTAGTGGAATGTATTAAGAACCAGACTGCAGTCAGACATGATCCAGGACACAGTCCAGGGAAAACGGACTCCAAGAAGTCCCTCTTTTATTCCCCAAGGGTTGCTATGGACATTTTATGTTTGAAAAAGAATGACTGAGCAGTACTTTTTTTATAAGAAGGAATGATATCAACTGAAATAAATTCATAAGCATGCTCTCCTGGAGCAAAGAATAAATTCTCAGTGGCCACCCAAGAAGAGGTGAAAGCCTTCCATTTCCTACTGTATCCAACAGGCTCCTGAGGAATTCAGTGTATCTCTGCTACACTTCAGACAACAGAATGTGATGCTTGAGAGATCAGAGCAGCTTCCGGGGCATATGATAGGCAGACAGACACAGTGTGTTGAACAGAACAAGGTCTGGCGCTGACAGCATTCCCTACCATGCCCATCCTACTGGTCGTGTTGCTGCCAGACCAATGTTACCACATCATTAAATAAAAATCAGCAAACAGGACAGCACTTTGATGTTTTTGTTGAACTTCTGTTTTATCACCTGCTGTATTAAATCAGCTCAATGGACAAATCAGAAGCAGCAGCAGTCATTCTGAAGAGGTATGGTGTATGTCCCTCCCAGTGCTGAGAAAGGAGATTTTACTGAGCGATTTAGCCACAGCTGCAGCTTTTTCAGCTGAATGCTGCAGCAGATGGAAGAAGCCTGTGTGTTCAGAAAACGTGGTAGTTTTTCAATACTAGGTGATTGAATGGCAAGTTGTGCATTCCACCCACAACATACTTTTCTCTATGCACTTGTATGGGGCACTTATGTAGTTAATTGCACACCTGCTTATACCATACAAGAGAGGAAACACAAAATATATTTAGAGTAATTTTAACTTAATAAGTTGTTTTATTGAAATTGCCCACAATGTTTTCTTTTATTTTCAAGATGTTTGGAGGAATAGCGATTTACATGTCAGAGATATCTGAAGATTTGCTTCTCCACGTTTTAAGGGTCAAATGTGAAATTATTAGGAAGGCAGGAGAAAAGAGCATACTAGAATGATGGATCTCAGAAAGAATGAAAATGAACAATGCTCTCCAGTTACGCTTTCATCTCCTTTCATGTAGACATTTACGATATTAAGAATCATTCACCACTCATGTTTCTCCAGCATTAAAATGAAGATGACTGTGATAATTTTTGCCATTTCCTCCTGCAGTACACTAAAGATACATACTAATATTGCTACCAATGGAAAAATAACCCATTTAGCTGAGTGCTGTTTAAGGGATTGTATTCACAACTTCTTTCATTGCACACAAATTAACCCAGTAATGATTCCTGATGGCTGATCAAGTATCTGCTGTATTCTGCCATCTTGTAGGGAGATTCGCAGGCATACAACTAACTATTTTGTCAGTTATTTTCACCTTCTGTACCTTGAACTGATAAAAACAGTAGATAAGTATTGCTATATTTAACACTGAGACTGAATTACTGAAAACATAGAACTGAGGAAAATCCTCTTAGTTGATGAGAGGCCATAAATCCCAAAGAACTGATACTAGCCACGGTAATTATACCTACCAGCCCCACAACAGCGTTATTGGCTTCATAATAACCACTGTCAGATTTCAGTAGCAGAACAGGAGTCTCTGCTGCTATGCATTTTTTCATGCTCTGTCACCAACAAGCAGTGCTGTAGTTCAGTGCAGCTTGGTAAGAGCCCTCGGAACAGAAGGAGTCTAAATGCAAAGGGTCCTTTGTTCTATCTAAGGTCTTCCAGAAACAACAATAAAATTTTAATTCAAACGATGAACCAAACGGAAACCAAAGCAACCAAAGTAACAGATCTGTGGAAAACCAACATGGGTGCCAAGTCTGGTCCTGAGAATATACAACCGGCAGCACCTCCTTCCCTCTGCCATGATTTCCATATATGAGGATGCATTTTTTCCCAGTTCCCTGTGCTGTGCTACTTCCAGCCATCAGCCCATGCTGGACTCCCAGAAGCTACAGTCTTTGAGGTCAGTGCAAGACTGAAGTCTATGGCAGGACTCTCACTAGTGGGGTCTTCTCCAGCACCTCAACCAGCCATGGTGTTTTCTTGACTCTGGAGGATGACTGCTCTCATTGTTTGAAGGGATGGTGACCTGTCTCACTGGGACTGACAAGCAAAGGTATTGAGTAACTTGGTGGATTTAAGCCAGCTACTTTTTAGTGACATTGCAGGTCAAAAGGGTTCCTTCTGGGTTAAAAAAGACCTTTAATGTGGTAGCACCAAAATAAAAACCAGTGTTTTTGTAAAACAAACAATGGTGGCATGATATTTGGGATTTTCTTTGGCCTGTGTCAAGCATGTGCTTGTATTTGTTTTGGGACTGGCTCAAGGAAATAATTCAGAGCCCTTTGAATGGCTGGCAGTTTGTACTGCAGTGAGGGGTCACCTCTGCTGTTCTCCTTATTGTCTGTGGGAGACTGGCCTAGTCACAGTAAGAATAAATATTCCTCCATGCTGGCTTTGTTTGGGTCTTTTCTGTTTCTTCTATGATGTTCTGCAACAGCTCAAATGTTAAGCTCTATTTCAGGATATTAAATGAAGCAAATAATGCAGTTTCAATCACCCAGTCACCTTTGAGCATACTACATTACCTAATAACCAAGTAGATGGGATTAGAGCAGTGAATTTATGTAACTGTAATAAAGCATAATAATATCTGAGGAAACAGGGGAAGGGGGAAATTAATTCAGATATAATATATTAGCAGGGACTAGGGATTCATAAAACTGAGCAAGAAGAGAATCAAGCCTCAGTGATACAATTGAAGCCTACTTTATTAACTTCTGGCCAAAATTCACATGTCCTCCAGAAAGGTGAGGGTTGAAACTCTTCAGTGCTTGTGGCAGAGGAGCTGAGAATGAGATTTGTGGCAGAGGGGAAAGAGTTGCTTTCATATTAGACTCAGTCTCTGGTATGTACCTCTCTTTTAATTCAGACCTCTGCACCAGATTCAAACACCTGAAGGTGAGGGGTCTGCAGCATGAGCCCCTGAGTTCGGAGATAGTCGCCTCCCACAAGGTCTCTACACATGCATGTTCATCTTCCACAGCTACCAGGTAGGTACTGGCCCACAGGCAAGGGATGATGGCTACAGGTCCAAGGGGCTGAGGTACTTATGGCCGCCTATTTACACACACCACTGAAATGATCCTCTGCCGAGTTTTGGTAAACAAACAAACAGAAAAAACAAAGAAAAAAAAACAAGCCCCCCAAAAATATCAAGGTTATCATGTCTCCCCTTTTGTGCATAAGCAAGACCAAACTAAACTAGTAGCACAGAAAAGTCCCACTGATGCCCAGACCATGCTGAAGGCTGCTGGAGTGGGCAGGGATTTGAGACAAATCCAAAGGGAAAGTTAGTTGTGGAAACACCAAGGAAAGTCCGTGCCAGCAACTCCTTTCCCTCTTCCACCTGAGCAGCAGTCTTTGCTTCCTGCCTCCCCTCGTGGTCCCTGTAAGCCTGGACTGCAGCAAGCCCTCCATGTGGAGTGACTTCCAGCAAAACTTGATGAGATGCTTTTTTAAAGACACCACTCAATTTCAGAGCTATTTATAGGGCACCAGCTTGTGTGCAAAGAGCAGACTGGAAGGCAGGGAAAACAAACAGAGAGGACGTAGAGGGAAGGTGACCTGAAAGTCATTACGGAGTGTTATTTCTTTTGTTGTGAAAATTTGTGTATGGCCACATTCTATCTGTTTACATATGTAAGTATAAATGCATACACACGTATTTTCCTAATAGAACATTCCTAACAGAATTTTTAAAAATGGGCAATGAATCCCTAACGTCTTCCCCCCAAAATAGCCAGTGGGCTAGATTTATGAAGTCTGAAGGAAAAAAAAAATTAAATTCTGAATTTTTCAGAAAACAGTATTTTAATTTCTTATCTAGTTTAGTAGAAATCTCATTTAATGGGATACTAAAAATGTACATGACTTCTTGTACTTGAACATAATCTGGCCTCAGGACATAGTAACTGTGCATGCAAAGTTCTGTGTAAACCACAATACTATGTAAAATTATTTAAAATTATTATTTAAATACTCTCTGTGTAGCTGTGTGGAACAATTTAGTAAATGTCTGAAATCTTATGGAAGTTTTGTTACTGACTCCAACAAAACCAGTATTTTAGCCAGTGAGTCTTTTCATTTATGCATTTCAATAAGTCAAGGTTGTTTATTAAAAGCAAGGACAAAAAGGCTTTGAGATTTACCATAGTCCCCCAGTGTTCTAAATAAATTTTAATAGCATATGTAATGCCTGCCAAATAAAGAAGATCCATTTTCTTCTGTAAGATTTAACATACCTGTATATAACGTATTGTAGGTGTCATTATATGGCATTTGACCAACATCTTTCCCATAACCTCACTTCCTTTTCAGAAAATTCAGTAAATTTATTTGCTTCCATTATCTTAATTTGTATTATTCATATTAAAATATACTTGAGTCATGTTTATTCTGCTCTTCTTTGATAACACAATGACAGCTTGTGGGTGAATTTTTAATAATAGCACAAAATTTTTTTTTTCTCTTTGTTTCTCAAGAAAAACATGTTTCAACTTGGACATTTATTTGGAAAATATGATATCTATTAATTTCAACCAGTTTCTTGCAGGTCATCTAAAAAAATGTTTTGGGGAGGCTTAAGTCTTTCAAGTCTATGCAGGAGGACAGGTTCAGAGTGAAAAACAAATTCAGTACTGAAGAACTTTTATTTTCTTTTTCTTCCATTCTCAGTTTCTTAAAGACTCAAAGATAATTTGAATCATACAATGGGTTAGCTGAAAGATGGCAGAAAATAAGAAATGGATGCCAGTGGAGTCAGTAGAAGAATTTTCTCTGAAGTAGCGAGGCAACACAGAAGATAGGGTAGCCTCTGTATGTAGAGACTTTGTCTATACCTGTACCTAAATAGATATATGTACACGGACACACATGTACGTAAAATTAAGGAAAGCAGATGTCAAATACATTATATATAAAATAACTGTAGATGCAGAGAGGAACCCTCCACACAGAGGAAAAAAATTGGATGTTTGAAATTCAGATTAAAAGCCCATGTACTATTTTCACAGTAACCCAATTAAATTTTGCTTCAAAGCCTGGTTGCTCCCCTCTCTCTGCTTGTCTGCCCAAACTGTGGCGTCTTCTGTGATCTCAGCTGAACTGCTCAGATGTCACCTATGTAAGTAATATGGAATGAAAAGAAAGTGCCAGTTCTCCATCTGCCTCTGGGAAGGCCAATTCTTTAGACTAACATCCCCTTGAGGAACCTCACGAAGAAACCAACAGGAACACTACAGTCATTTGTTTTTGAGGAAGCTATAGCTATGTGGTTATTTTGAAATAAAAGCCATTCCTCTAAAAAAATTATGTCTGTCAAATAAAATTGATGGATTACTTAGGCAGCAGGAAACCTCAACAGAAAGAGACACATTCCACATGCTGACTTTTAGAACATACATTAATTTAATCAGAAAACAAACAGCCCCTGAAAGGCTCAACAGATCAGCTCCCTGAACCAGCCTTGCCTTACTGCTTGAAAAAGTCACCCCTCAAGTCAAAAAAGCTGTGATGTTACCGCTTCCAACTTCTAAGTCCAAAAACCCACCATATTGGGGCAAGCTGCTGTTTTTGATGGACCATTTTCCAGGAAAAATGTCAGCCTTCATATTTGTCAATAAAGCCCTGTGCTGCTTTTTGGGAGGTGTTGACCTAAAGCCATAGCATCTCCCACCCATCTGAAGTAAACCTACGTATCTGATTCCCACTAAGACTTAAGGCAGATGTGCTGCTCTCACACTTGTAAGAATGTGATATTTTCTGGCAGTCCCTGTTAAAAAGTTTCTGGGAGATGTAGCTGTGTTCTCGTGCCAGGGAAATGATTTGTGTTAGCGGTAGTCTTGAGAAAGGTAGGACACACAACAGAAAATACAGCTGCTGTCTGCATGACCTTATTCCCAACCAGACAAGACCAGGGCAGGACTACAACCTGGCTTTGGAGCAGATGTCATTTATGCAAGCCCCTGATTTGTGTTTCACATAAACTCTTTCTTTTTCTTCCTTTTTCCTTAAACAAACATGATCAAATTAACAAAATCTGTGTGGGAGCTTTCATTTCAGCCAGGATCCTGAGGCACTGCTAATCTTGGCTCCCCGCTTGTGCAGCAGGCAGATGTGTTCCCCTTGTCTCTAAACTCTTGTCCTAGAAAATGCAAATGAGACCCCAAATCAGGTGTCCAGGCCCATCTGCTTGCTTTTCAGCTCTGACTGTTGCTTTTCTAAATTAAACTTTCAGTCCCCAGGCAGGAATGTTCTGTCAAACAAACAGCAGAGCATCTGAGTGCAGGGAGTGGAGGGAGCAGCTGGGGCGACGCCAGGGGATGAAGGCCCTCCTGGGACCACACTTCTTTCCTTATGCAGTGTTGCTGGCTCTGACCCTGACCAGGAGAAGGGTGGACACAGGGATGCTCCTGTGAAATCACAGCCCTTGATCAGCAGCAGAAGCAAAAAGAGAACTAGGTGGGAGGCAGTTTGCCAAGGTCAGTTTGGGACCCGACTGAAATATTTAACCACTGAACTGTGTTCTCTGAGCCACGGTGTCTGCAGCTTAGCTCATCATCCTCATGCTGGTGACTAGGGCCGTCGTCCCCACTGGCATATTTTTTCCTCTATATTGCTGCAGTGAAGAGTTCAGGTAAGGTTGCATTTTCCAGTGCAGGGCCTTCTGAACTAGTTAACATATCGTTTTAATCGCTCTCCCAACCAATGTGTGGGATAGCTGCTGCAATGGTCTTTGTTCTACCCCTGTTGCATGAGTTGTCCTATTCACTCAATCAACAAAACCTATGTAAATCGTGAGAGCATAAATATTAAATTACAAGGACAATTTCTTGCTTTTCCTGGCCCTCTGCCACACTGGTGTTAGATACATACCCCTCCATCCCAGTACCTACATCTGAATTCCTACTACGTTACTTTTGTTATGATCAGAGGAAGTCAACCCATGCCAACAAAAAAAATCAGTCAATTTTTTTCTTCCAGAATAAACTCCTTTCTGGTCTGCCCAACATTGCTCTCTACACATAAAGGAAGGTTACGAAGAAAAATGGTGCTAGACTTGTCAAAGATGCATGGTGAGATGGCAAGAGGAAAAAAGACTCAAGGCGGAAAATGGGATATTCTGATTCGATATAAGGAAAGATTTTTTTTTACTATACAGCTAGCCAAACACAGGACCAGAGAGGGTGTAGAGTCTCCGCCTTTGGAACCAAGAAAGTTAAGTCTCAGCATGACATGGCCCTGAACAACTCACTGGAACTGGAACTTTTTCACGGCAGAAGATTGGACTGGACAATGTCTGGAAGGCCTGTTCATACTAAATTATTCTACAGTTCTACCATTCCACCTTTTTTTCCCCAAGTTTCTTTGTCAGCCTGTGGATTTCAGGCATGAGTTTCAGCAGATTTAGCTGTTAAACTCTGGTAAAGAATGTGCACAGATAGTATTGTTCCCTTCTTAAAGGTGACTTATTTCCTTTTCACTTTATCAGGAAAAGATCTGTGTTGAAATTAAATGAACTGTCTTTGAGCTGAAATGCATACATACACAAGGATTTGTAGTGGTTTAGTCTTATATATACACAGACTTCCAGATACACATCCTGACTGAACTCACAGCCATAGTTATTTCGGTGCATAATAATCAAAAAGCTTTGGTATCTCCTGCAATCTTCCTAGGGCGTCCTGTAGGTTTTGTGGCTTTTAATCTGTCAGCTTTGTTACAGGGAAGTGTTTTGTGGCCTTGCCATTTGGACTTTATGGGGATGACCCTAACCATAGCTACACAAAGCAGCCAAGTATCCCACATCTGTGGGGTGAATTGTATCTGCAGACCTGGTATCTTCCAGGCCCAGGTTCCTACTCTGAAACAAAAAAGACATCTGTTTTCAATATTGCTTATATCTGTTACAAACCGCAAACAAATAACAGATTGACCTAAAATGAACCAACACAGGGCATTTTCTGTCCACAGCATGACCACATTTTTACGGTCCATTGTAAAGTAATTTTTTCTGGGTATGCTTGTGGTAGAACCTCTGGATATATTGCTGCCATAGGGCAAGATATTGCACTGTTTGTCAAGGCTTCAGGTGAAACTCCGTATCAGACAAGGAAGGTAGAGAAGGCTACGGAATTACAACAACACCTTTCAGAAACCTGAAAAACTGGAATTCTGTTTTCATGTCTCAGGATAGAAATGCTAAGATGTACTACAGCTAAAAGGATTTTTATGCAAATATGTCTAGGAACATAAAAAGAGATCGGTGTCATTCAATTGTATGCTACAGCAGCAGTGTGAAAAATGCAAATAGTTCTAATTATTATAATTATATGATTACTCGTACACCTAAAGTTTTATTGACTTATGAGCAATAAAACACTGTACAACATGGAGCCTTCATTGCTTTAATAACATGTTTAAATTGTTCCACCGAACTGATATTTGAGAACCTGTGGTAATTAAGACAACTTTCAGAGAACAGGGCATCCTAGACTATTGAAACTCAGCTAATTGAGATTTCAGAGTAAAAGTGTCCGAATCAAATGCCAAATAAAATCTGTATCTGAGGACTTAAATAGCGACATTATTTTCAGACTTGGTGTGTGTCTGTGTTTTCTATTGGAGAAGCGCCCGTTTCTCAGTAAAGCTGAAAATCTTATGTAGGTGGCTATATACGCCTTTAGGTATTAGAGTTGAATAATTCTAGTTGAAAGTAAGTGTCACAGCATGATAGTAAGGCATCTGAAAGTAGACTTGAGATGCTACATAATGCCTGGGAGACATTCTTTTAAATAAGTGCAATATTTTTATAAGAAGATTTTTGCCCGTGCCAAAAAGCTGTTTCTAAAAACAGGCACTGGCTAAGAATTCATTTATATTATGAAAGGTCTTCTCCTTTTGCAAATACACAGTGAAGTGACTTCCACTCAGGGTCCTGATTTAACGCAGCAGTTCAGCACATTGCTAAACACAGCAAGCCCGCTGAAGTCAGAGTGACTAGAATATGTGTTTGAAAGTAGGTAGTCTTAAGTACATTGCTGGAGTCCAAAAGACTTCAGCTGCTGAAGAATTACGTTGGAGAGATGTAATCATTTAAGGAGCAAGTCCCAGGACACTTGGAAGGCATTTATAAATAAACTTTTCCTGACTATATTTTAAGTTATTTTGTTATTCCTCTTAAATCATTTGTACTATTAGGAAATAACTTCTATTTATTCAAAGCAGAGGTCAGCTGGAATCCCTTTTGTTGGCATTAGTATTCAGGGAGCAACGATTTTCTTATCTTTTCATAAATATAAAGGAAACTGTTCAAAATACTGTTTTATAATTGTTTGTTTTGCCAGGTAGTGAACCCTTGAAATAAACTTGCCAACAGATACCTCACACGGAAAATCACGAGTTCTGTCCTGGGAGGGTAAGAGGAAAAACAGTCTGTAGAGTCTACGACTAGTGTCAGGGTTCTATTCCATTAATGTTCAGCCAGGCACTGGAGCAGAGCTGTGAAAAAGGGGCAAATTGCAGAGTAAATGGATCAGGGTGTTGTTTTTACAGGAGTTGCTGCTCCTGCTGACTTTAAAACACAGTGGAGAACTCTGTGGAACAGTGTGTGAATTTTTGTGGTATTGAAAGAATCCTGATTCTTTACCAACCCTCCTGTTTCTCCTTCCACCTCCTCCTCCTAGCCTTTCAGCTCGGCTGCTGTGTAGGCTTTAGGTGAGTGGTCGTTCAGGGAAATGAGACACCAGACTGGAAACAAAAGGCCCACATCAATCTGATGTGCTCCTGACCTACTGTTAAGGTTGTTTAAATAGGTGACATAAATAAGTGAAGAGTTCAAGGTAAGGCTTTTCAGACAAAAAGGGTTCTGAAATGGATCTGTAGAGAAATAAGTTATTCTCTCTGTATCCATTGCATTTCCTTCTTTCTCATTCACTTGTGCCTTGTTTTCTTCCTTGTTCTTTTGGCACTGGCACTCAGTTGTCACCCAAGCCTGCTCATGGGGCTGGCTGAAAGGACATGTTCTTGTGTCTGCCCTGCTCTTCCCCACTGGAGATTTGCCACTCACGGCTTTGGGGGCTGCCCACACTCTGAAACTCCTGACCCTCTGCCGAGGATCCTCCCTGTTGGTTTGGATCAGGGTGGTAAACAGAGACTGTATCACTAGTGTAAATTAAAATGTTTTTGCTCCTGAAAAGAGTCATGTAAAGCTTGCTTCCTTTCCTTGCTTTCCTCTACGCTCATTGAACCCCTAGCTTTACCTATAAGGGATATGATTTTGCCGTGGAAATCTTGCCCACTACTCATAGAACCTTCACCATAAAGACTGGGAATGATCTTAAAGTAAAACGAAAACAATTAGTAGACCGCCACAGCGAGCGAGATTGTAGTTACGGGGGCTTTTGAAACATCCTTGTCAAATGTGAGACGCTCGGAATGTGCTGATTATCACATTATATGTGTCTGCAATACATTACTGCACAGTTTCTCTCATTTGTTCACTTTATGAACTAACTGGTGTTTCAAGGATAGTTTGTCCTTGTGGTAGAAAGGCGCAGACACCCTGATACATGATCAGCAGTGCGAGGGGCAGTAACAATTGTTTCCTTTTTCACAGCTAACAATACAACCTAAAAGCCAAATATCTGGTACTAATCTGGGTAGCTGTTTTCTCTCGCAGTTTTCTCAGGGCTGGGAAGGAAATACGATTTTTAACGGTAGCAATGTACCAGCTACTTGGATCCCGCACGTGCAGATTTCCAAACGTGAGGGTTGGGATGGTCGTTAGTAGTTACTCACACCAAGAGACACACACTCCAAAATTTTGCTCATAGCCAATTTTTTGGTTCTGCCAGTTCTCTTGATTTTACTGTGAATCACAGAATAATTTACTTCTTAGTGCTCAGAGGTCTGAGAAACAATGATAATAGCAGGGTCTCTGCTTTGCAAATTGGTTTGAGACCCAGCCAAGGTGTACAGAAAGAGCCAATGTTTATTTTTAAAATCTCACAGATTTAAAACAAATCTCATTATAGTTAGAGAACTCTGCAGCTTCCTCATTTTTAAGTTTGGTTGGTTGGCTGGGCTTATCCAGTTCATTCCTTTCTTCTAGCTTGGGATTTCCCCCTTCAATATGTAATTGAAGTCATCCCACTCAAGGCTGTCTCTTGTTCTTTGTATAAGAAGCTATAATGGAAAATCTGCACTTGCTAGCAGTGATCTTATTTTAATTTTGGACACAGATACTGCAACAGCTCAGTATACACTCTGTGCACTTAGCAGATAAGGAACAGCCCTTGTGGGAGACATATGCCTGGAAAACACACAGATTATGGTGAAATGTGCAGTTGCCTGTTAAGGAGACAGTCAAAAAGTCCTTGACCTTGACATTTGTATCCTAAACTGAAGGTTGACAAATACGGATTTTCCACTGGAATTTCCATGATTGCAATCTGCTGGGGCAGCATAACTTAATTGAATGCGGTTAATTAAATGCAGCTTTTTAGAGAACTTTTCCTCCTTCTAAAACTCCACAGCCCGCCTCTGCCTATGAGCAGAGTGCAGGCGAGGTGATGGGCTGCACAGCTTCATCACAAGCAGTCCTGTGCATCCTTCTGGGAGCCTCCCTGCGATGCCCCAGGCATTTCCCACTGCAGGACTCACCAGACTGGACGTGATTTTAAGCTGTCAGTAGGTGCATGAACAGTCATGTAGGGTAGTCTTTTGTTCATAACTAGGAGAATTAGGATATGCTTTTTATGTAGTTTAAGATAACCAACAAGGAACCCCGGCGTCAGGTGAGTCTGGTTCTCAGTTAAGTGCAAGTATTCACAGCCCAGTCCAGCAGGACCTTTGAAACAGAGACCCCCATCACCATCTGAACTCTGACTGACCATCCTGTTCCAGAGTTTCAATTCCTCATGAGAGCAAAATCCTATGCAAAAGATCCCAACAAACCAGGTGGGATATTGTTTGTTTGTTCGTTCATTTTCATTTTAACGGCCTATGAATGTCTGGGCAGCACATCCAGGTTAGCCAGACCCTCCTTTTCCTCCCTGTGCTTTGTAACTCTGAGTTTCCAGTCTGTACACAGGTTTACCAAGGAAGTCAATGTATTGTATGTTAAGAGACAAGTCCTCCTAGAGTTTGTGCAGTATTTAATACTTCTGTCTCATTATAATGGCCCCAAGTAATGAATCTTATGTTATATATGCCTATTATACAAGCACCTTTCTCATTATCTCTCTGTAGTGGATGTCATTAAATGTAATTTGTGAGGTTTCTTCCCTACATTCACATCACTATATTAAGTGCTACAAAATGAGAAGTTAAACAAGTTTACACAGTCAGCAAGAATTTGTTTCTGCAAGACCTGCTAAAATGTTCAGCTCAATATTTCTGAAGCTCTGTAGATTACCTGCATCTCATAAAATCTTCCAGACAAGACTGCAAAGATCAAATAAGTTCTCAGACAATCTTCTTGTTCTGTCTGATCTCTCCCTTTTTCCTCTTCTCATTGAAGGACCCTGACTTCAATGAGCAAAAGAGCAGACCCAGACAGTTTTCTGTCTGGCAGTACCTGAATTGCTCAGGCAATTTGCCTAAGTAAGTGGTTTACCCTCATGATAATGTGTTTTCATGTAGAGACTGAAATGAGAGGGCTTGAGGAGCATGCTATACATTAAATGCATGAAGGCCAAAGCCATCTTCTTCTGTGTGACAGAGTGGTCCCTGATTATGGGGAACTTATATTAAAAACACATTAAAGAAGTAACTTCTGTCTGGTTAGGGAACGTTACAGAATTGTGAAACCTTGCTGGGGATTTGTTTTAATAATTTTTATTGGCAGAATCATGAGAAAACAAAATCAGTTATATTGCTTTCAAACTTGGTTTCACAGACTTTACCCACTGTTGGTTATTTTAGAGATTCTCAAACCTAAATAAAATTAGAGTGTGAATTATGTCATGCTGTCAAAACCAGAGTATCTTTCCCTATTTTTAACAAACCTAAGAATTTATCCCTAAGACAAATGTCCCTAAGAACCTGCCATGGTTTACAGATCTTTTAGTGGCACTTAGGCTAACATACAAGAATTACAGTATATGGAAAAGTTAAACCCAAAGGTCTTCATGGATGATAAAAGTTATACAATTAACTATGGATATCTGTGTCAACCAAGAATGTTCTTAATTGTCAACCATTTTATGAGCCATGCTAAATACCTAAAACTTCAAATCTGGGATACTCGCTAGCTTAAATATTAACGGATTGCTTTTGTGGAGGTGCTTAAGTGTAGGTAATGGGTGCCTAAAAACCAGCAGCCTCATCTGAAAATGTGACCCTTTTTGAACAGGGTAAAATAGAGCGCAGTGGCTTCTGCCTTCTGAGAAACAGCACATAAAAGAACCACATCCCTGTACCTCAGCTGCAGCCACATGATTTTTCTTTTTCTTGAGATGTTCTTGATAATACCCTATCTTTCCAAATCATATACACAGCCAGAGGCACTGTTTCAGAAAGGGTGGGCCATGCCTCACCTAAGTAACAGGTTGAGGACAGGTGTCTTTTTATACAAATAAACCTGGGAAGGGAGAGACATACTTGACACTACGACTAGTCAGAAAGACAGATGGAAATACCCCTTCTCTGGGAACTGGAGCCCTAAATTACTTCAACTTTCCTACTCTTGTCTGTCTGAAAGAGATGGGAACTGGTGAATTTCTGATAAAGGTAAATTAGGGCTGTCCAAACTTTCTCTCTGTATTTCTCTATCCACAGCTTTCAAATACTAGTTTGGCTGCAAATTATTGCTGTTATTTTTAAAACATGCGAACAGCTAAAACATTTCCAAACTGGCATGCAATCTGTTCACCAGTGGCTGATGTGCTATAGAGGGCGATGTCGAAAGGACACTGTTCTGATTTTTAAAAACCGGGTTTCAACATGTAATCTTTGGTAAGACCCAGTCCTACATATCCAAGTGACAAGACAGGACTTCCAATCTGGGAGGAAATGTCAAATCCTTTACATCTTTTGCCTCTGTGGGATTTCTGATATGCCCCTCAAAATAATTGAGAAAGCTCTGTGAAACTGCTCAGTCTAAGACTGGTTTTTCTTTGCTGTCTATAGGTGGCAATGCCATGCTGTTGACAGTGTTATCACTAGCGATCAAGTCTTCATTACAAACAGTCTTGCAACTATTCAGTTCAGTGAAATGGGACTGAAATACAATATGTGACAGAGGCTTTTTTTTTTTTTTTTTTTAAGTACTTGGCTCTTTTCTTAAAAGCAAGGGCAAATCCTTGGCTACCCTTCTGTAATTCTGCACTACACAGCATCAGTGATACACAAACACATCCTAGAAAAGTATCTTGTGCAGTCACCTTTCCTGCTAGTAGAGAGAAAGCATAGCAGATTTGCGTTGCCTTATGTTTCAGCTTTCCACACAAGGGCCATTTCTGGAGGATACGAATAGCACCTAGTATGCATCAGTCTTTTCTCTTGGTGTGGGTCCTTGAACTCACACTGCTATGGCCACTGGAGTCTTGGAGGACTGAAGAGCATACAGCCATCTTATGTACCTCAAAATGCCTTAGAGAGGAGCTTTGAAGAGCCTAATGCCAAATTTCATTACCAAAGCCCTGGGTTTTGTTCTAACACACAGAAACATGTTGCCCAGAAACATGCCACCATCCTTCCACATTCATAGTTTCAAATTTCCAAGTTGGGCACAAAATGGAGCACAACTTAAGCAGAGCAAACAGCATCTCCCATTCCCTACAGCATCGTAACACAGTACGGGGTTGCGTACCGCACACATTGCCTACTGCAGTCCTGTCTACACCAGAGGATCTGACTATACACTGAAATAGCCAGTGATGTGGCACACCATGCAAGACACCTCACTTTAAGTGCCTAGACACAAAAGTGACAGTAGGATCAGTAAGTAAGCTCTTTAAGAATGTGTGTCTAACATCACACTTAGGTGTTTGCAGTTAGAATAAACTTCCTGAGGGTCTGTGACTTGTGGCGACTCTGTTGCAGCTCAAGAATCAACGTTTTGCTCCTCAATTCCAGAGGCGTCAGGTTGTACAAATATTTTAGAGTCTGAGTTGCAGACACACTGCAGACAAAATACCTGGTGAGTGTCCTCAAAAACATTTTGACAAAAGTCAGCGCAGTGGAAATGATGGGTTAAGGTTACCAATTACCCAGCTCTTTCTAGCCTGTTGACCACAGCAGGCTAGACCTTCCTGGTGCCAGCCTAAATTACAGAAGGGCCAAAATAGTTAAAGCCAAATAGTCACAGGGGACTACCTGATGAAATTGACCTTGTAACGGTGGCATAGTTTGGAGTGGTTGCAGATTTCTTACTTATTTTCCCCCAGGCTGACATGGCACAGTGTGAGCCTCCAAAGTGCACCTTCTGAAGGACTGTATTAGCAAATGTACTGATTTTTTGCAGCACTGTGTTCCCTGTGTGCTGTTTAGAGAGTATCCAGACTTAAAAATGAGAATCACCTTTTCCACTTCAAACATTATATAACTGACCATCATAAAAACCCTCTGCATTATTGTTTCAAGGGAACAGTAATAAATACTTCCACATCAAACTCTTTCCTAGGTTTTAATTTAATGTCAGTATATCAGAAATGTCTTATCTGGTAGTTATCTATCAAAACGAATGATGCTGTCCCCCAGAAAGCATTTCCAGGGTATCATAGCATCATTTTATATTTTATGTAGCACTATGTGCAAATCTCCTTTAAGTCAAATGCTTATTCTAACCCTTACTGTGTTTCTACTTGAAATACTTACTTTTGGAATCCACAAGAAAAAGGTCTGTGCTGATTGACAAATGACAAAATGTGTTTTGGGAGACTCTGCCATGAGTAACAAACAGAGCCACTGGAAGTGCACAATTCTAAAAAGAGAAAACTGTCTGATTGTAACAAAATTTTGGTTTTAAATCCTTCATGCCTCTCAAAGATGAAGAAGATGGAGCTCTAATGGCATTCCAGTACCACTGAAAGTTTCTAGAATTCCAGTATGAATTCTTCATGTTATTCTGTCCTGTGATCATGGGTCATCTGGTCTGTTTTGTGTAGACAAGATAAGGCAAAAGTATAATTTTGCTGTATCCTCTGTGCTTAGGTTGTAGCTCTTCTGTAAATATAACTCTCAACCATCCATAGCCTGATGGTGGTACGTCTTTTCTGAAGTACACTGAGTACTTCTTGGGAGTGAAAGACCTCCTAAACAAAAAATCAACGCAAAACAAAACCCTGAGGTTCTTGCGATCAATGTGAAATTGACTGAAAACAAGATAGAGGGATCCAAGTAACCTTAACCTTGGAGTAACACTCCAAGTATCCTTAACCTGGGAAAAAAGCTGGCAGTTTAACATGGGTTTTGACACAACTCTTTTTTTTCTTCACAGAAGGAAAATGTGAGCAAGGAAATGAAGTGGTCTGTGGTTTCCTTTGTATCACTCTGTGCCTGCATCTTCCCCAGAGGATGTTCGCCAGGGACACAGTTTGAAAGTGGACGTGGAGGAGATGCTCTGAAGGAGGAAATGGGGTTCCTGGCAGACGTGAAGATGTCACCTTATTATCTAACAGCCACGGTCTGAGAGCGATCTTGCTGAAAGGAACCATTGAAACCAGTCTGTGCTGTGAATCTGTGTCTCTGAATCTGTCATTGCTGACTCCCTCGTGATGGAAAATTGTTGAGGCTGCAATTTGTATGTTCAGACCCTGTGAAGAACTGACAAAAAAGATGAGTGAAGTGCAAGCCTGCATCTGTGCTATTACACCAGCTGTGTGTGTTTACCGCTTGCGCTTATGTACTAAAGTCCTTGCAAAAGGCTTAAATACAATAAAAGTCAAAATAATGAACTCTGATGCATCATGCTTCATCTTGACTTAATCAGAGAAAGAATATGCAGTTTCTTTTATCCTCATCTTAAGTTGTATCTTTCAAGCTTAGGCAGCAACCTTTACGAGGCCAAAATTGCCACTTAGAACTTCATTGAACAAATGTACCTAATTAATGCCAGTATCAGTATCAACAAGAACAAACCTGAAGGAAATATGACTGAGAGCTCATCTAGGAACAATATCTGGCCACTGCGGGTCCCAGAGCTGTGGGAGTAGGATGAGACAGGATGCCGTGTTCCCCTTCTGGTCTCCCTCTGTGGGCACAGAGCTAGTTTTCTGCCTGAGAAAAACAGGTGTTCTCACTTGCAGAGTCCCTGTGCAATCCTGCAAGCCCAAAGCTTGTAACACACTGAACATTGCACTTGCTGCTGAGCCTAGTCAAAGACTCGAGGCAGATCAGAGGGGTTTTTGTGTCCCTAGACAGCTGTTTTAAGGCAGTATTTACTAATAGCAGATGCTGAACATTGACATATGCATCTGCATTACAGAATAAGCAACCCCTTCAAAAGCTGTAGAAATTCTAAGCAAGTTTGAATGTTCACTGTCATTATCTAAAAAAAAAAAATAAAATAAATTAGCTGTAGATAGGTTACATATAGTTTAAGAAAACTTGTCTGCTTGGAGCAGATGAATAACAAGAGAACGTGAAGCCATGGTAAAGTTACTGCAAGTACAGACAAGTCAAAGAAAGCAGTCTCGTAGACTCAGCTAATATCTAAATGATGGTCACAAATTAGTTCCCCATTTATTTTATTTTTAAATCCCAAACTTAGCATAGTCATTCACATAATCAAACAATAAAATTTCTCTAGGAAAACTGTGTGTTAAGAGACAGGCAGCTGTTACCAGAGATTTATCGTCAGCCTCTAAGGTTGTATTGAGTGAGGTACCACAGAGGATTTTCCCTAGATGATGGATTTGCAATTAATGACCAACATGCTGGAATGGAAACCATGTCTGCAAACATGCAACATGCAAGCAAACTGGAAGCACTGCCACCAGCTAGGGGAACAGCATAAGAATTAAAAAAAACCAAAACCATGGAGAAATTGAAGACATTACTTGTGAAAAAAGAGAGAATGGGGTATAGAAGAGCATAATGCAGCTCCTCAAATACATGAGGGAGACGGAACATGTATTTAGTATAGCAGAAATGGTATAGGATTCACAGTAGATGGGAAAGTCAAATGCGAGTCAGCAGCATTGTGCTACTGTGATCGAGGCACAAACCATAGTAAGTAGTTTTAGCAGACTTACGGCAAAATGTGTGAAATAATCCCTCCACTCTGCACAGCCTTAATCAGGGTACTGCATCGTGTCTGCATATAGCATTTCCAGAAAGCTGTGGACTAGTCAGAGTGAGACAGAAGAGAAAACCAAAGATGTCCAGGGCTTTAAAAAAAAAAAAAAAAAAAAAAAAAAAAGGTGCTATGTAAGAACCTGAAAGAAATTGAGATTTCTAGCTTCAAAGAGACAGGGTGCATGTAGGGCCATGGTAAGACTTAAAAGATACTAAACACTCCTGCAAAGCAGAAGCAATTTTTTTTTATTTTTTTTTTCTCTGTCTGAGGACAATAACACAGTAGAATCAACTGTTTGAAAAAGTGTTGGTTTTGCTCACTGGTGGTTTTAAGAATCGAGCAGATAAACACCTCTCAAGAATGAAAAAAGGAGTGCTGATCCAGCTTTGGGTCAAGTGCCTGGACAAGATGACCTCTTCATGTCTGTTTTCTTACATACACAGACAGTTTGGAGTGTGTAGCTGTGACCTCATGCAAATGGAAACAAGTTACTTGCTTATCTTCCTTGCACTTGGAGCTGGATGTTCTTTTGGATTCCTTCCATAGCCTAAACTTTTTGTTTTGGTGATCAGAATTACCAACAGACAAGAAAAATAATTCTCTTTGTACCTTCACTACAATTTGTCAGATTGGTATAGGGGAGAAAACCAGAATGTAGGTCATAGAAAACCTCCACTCTTCTGTGAAAGGGAGTGTTTTAAAGTTACCAGCATATGAATTTGGGGCATTATAGCAGGACTGCAGATTAAGCTAAGTGTTCTTTTTAGAAAGAATTGCTTGACCAAATATCATTGCTCCTAGAAAATACATGACCAATGTACAAGTGGAAAAACTTTACTGTTAGTACTTTTATAAATGGAGGAGTGTTTTGTGATACAGGGCTTTATACTAACTCTGTGTTAACTGATATAAAAGAACATCATAAATACAGATACAGATTTACCAAGGCTAGCTAAGAAGACTAATGAGACTGTGTGCATTGAATGTAGCCTTCTGTCCCATGATTCACTGAGACATAGTTCTTCATTTTATTAAGAGCTAGTAGGTAGGCATGTACCACACCGTACCATACCGTACCATACCGTACCACACCATACCACACCATACTCCTCTCCCTCACCTGCCGTTTTCCTTCTTTACTCTCAGTAATCTCTTTTCATGCTTATCCCACAATCAGTCTAGTATTCCCTTTAGGCACATGACCTTGCCAAGCCTTGATGAAGGTAGTGAGGAGTGAGGGTGAAGAAATGCTTCAGTGTTTCTTATTTCCAGAGCCTGTCACATCCATGGTTTGTTAGTCTTCAGGTCAGAGGGTTGTTTGGAGCAGGGTGTCATGAAGTGACAATAACACAGGAATGAATCAGCTCCTTTGTGTTTCTGCTACACTCTCTAAGGTAGCAAGGCCACCAAAAGGGAAAGGACACCACTCAAATTGCACAGCTGCGTAGTACAGCTCCATTTTCCTGTCACTATGTACCCTACCCTATCCTTTTCCCTGGGAAAAGACTGGTACCTTTTCAGGGTTCTTTTTCCTCTGAAATTAACATGCTGTGAGTGAATGAGCTATGGAGGAAACCAGGGTTCATGCCACATAAGGACACCTCTAGGATAATGACTGTAGTGGACTAAGGTGTGACAAACACAGAATCATAGAATGGTTTGGGTTGGAAGGGACCTTAAAGATCCTCTGGTTCCAACCCCCCTGCCATGGGCAGGGACACCCTCCACTAGACCACGTTGCCTCAAGCCTCATCCAGCCTGGCCTTGGACACTCCCAGGGATGGGGCATCCACAGCTTCTCTGGGCAACCTGTGCCGGTGCCTCACCACCCTCTCTGTGAAGAACTTCTTCCTGATATCCAATCTAAATCTTCCCACTTTCAATTTAAACCTGTTACCCCTTGTCCTGTCACTACAAGCCCTTGTAAAATGTCCCCCCGCCAGCTTCCTTGTAGGCCCTTTCAGGTACTGGAAGGTGTAATAAGGTCTCCTCGGCGCCTTTTCTTCTCCAAGCTGAACAACCCCAACTCTTCCAGCCTTTCTTCATAGGAGAGGTGCTCCAGCCTGCTAGTCATCTTTTGGGATTGCCCCAAACACAAGTACAGGCTGGGTGGAGAATGGGTAAAGAGCAGCCCTGAGGAGAAGGACTTGGGAGTACTGGTGGATGAAAAGCTGAACATGAGCAGTCAGTGTGGACTGGCAGCCCAGAAAACCAACCGTATCCTGGGCTGTATCAGGAAAAATGTGGCCAGCACTTTGAGGCAGGTGATTCTCCCCCTCTACTCTGCTCTTGTGAGACCCCACCTGGCATACTGCGTGCAGCTCTGGGGCCCTCAACATCAGAAGGATATCGACCACTTGGAGTGAGTCTAGAGAAGGGCCACGAAGGTTTCTGTGAGAAGGGCTTTATACAGTCTAATCTACCAGGGAAAAACACAAACAAGTCAATGTTATTTATGTTTTCTGGCTTGTAGATGTAAGAGCACCTCTCCATGTACCGTCACGGTTTCCTAAGGAAGGATAAGTATCGGGTCCCCATCCATTATGTCACTTGACATTAATACTGTTCTCACTAGGCTGGAAATGTTTATGGTCATTTAAGATATATATGCTTTCCCTAACACAACTTGAGGTCAGTGTTCATTATGTTTCATATCTCATTGTTCTTGTCAATAGTTTCTGAATCAGTGTTTCTATTGCATGCAAAATCACATGCTTTGCACTGGGCCCCCTGCACCAAAACCATGAAGGTGCCAGTAAGGAACCTCAGTGCTCTATTGATTTAGATTTGCATGCTGCCTGGCTCCTTCAGGTTTTTGGTGAGGTCCAAAGGAGGTGCTCAAGCTGCATCCCAAACCACAGGAAGAAATCTTCCATGTGTGAGCAGAAGGGAAGTATCAAGGTCCACAGACTGTGATGAGCTATACAACCCTTCAGGCTAAATCCAACTGATCTCATGCAGGTGCAAATCCCTAATATCTGAAATCACACCTCTTAGTAAATTTAATCAGGAATTCCTGTAACCTCTAGCCTCCTTATCTTGCTCTTGCTGGCTCCCCATCTCCAGCTACACCTCCTCTGCAACTTCTACATGGCTTCTTGCTTGCCTGTTTTCCAGAGTTTTTCTTTTTCTATGAGGGTATCAATCAAATTCAACCATGAGATTAGGGCACCAAGGGGCATGTCTTGACAGTCTTGATAGTCCAAAATGTAGCTCCAGGATCTCTGGTAGATATTTTCAGCCCATAGTGTGTTGTGCAAAGCCCAGGCCTGTGGAAATGAGCAATTGCTCAGACCTGTGCTAGTCTATCAGTGCTGCAAAGGTACACTTGAATCACAGGGCAAACATATGTCAAGACTATAAAGGGAGAGTGTGGTATTCATAACGTGGGTCATCAGCTTGCTTTCAGCAATGGTATGGAGCAGACCTCCCCTCAAAATCCATAGCAACTCTGCCTTTACTTACTCAAAAATCTAACTGATCATCCCCCACACCAAGGACATTCCTAAACCACCTAGAATTTTTGAAAATATCCCCTTTTTCCATATTTCCTTTCCCTGATTTGTCAACCAGCACTCAGCCCCCTCTGATGCTTTTCACATGTCTCTTTTATTCCAGTCTGTGTTTTAGAAAGAGATTGTATTTCCTGTGAGCCCTCATGCCATCCATCCACACCAGCCTGTATACACAGACAAAGTAATTGCTAACAGAAGGCTACATCTGCGATGGGTGTTACATCCACAAACATGGGGCCTCCATTTCCCTTCCCTTTCTTAATTGTCAGTGTTTGGTAACTGCAGAAATTAATGCTGCCACCCAAAGGGATCTCAGGGCTGCTCTGGGCAGACCTCAACTGACTTACCTCCCAAAGACCCTTCATTACTTTGCCCTGGAGAAGCTGTGTCCCAGCAATGATTTTTGTGTGTGTGTGTACCCCCACTAAATGCACTTGCAGCTAAATTACAGGATTATAATGAATGCATAGTGGGAACTTGTTCTTGCATTCCTATGTATGTGTGCATGGAAGCAACAGACAAGGATGGAATGGGAGAGAGAGCAAATGTAAAGCTTGTGTTAGTAAATAAAAGGCATGTAAAAATTAACACTGCTGATTTCAGGAACGAAGTGCAATCATGAGGAAACATGCACAGTGCTCTGTCCTCCTTGCAGCTAGGTCAGATCTCAGATTTATATTTGATTTGGCTCAGACCTTCAGCCTAGCAACTTGGCAGGGACCAAATGCAGCAGCGGTACAGACAGCTATGCCCCAAAAAGCTCAGGAGCTCTGGTTTTACTTCAGTCTTTCTCCAGGTCAGCAAATGGCTATAGAATAGGTGGTTTCTTCTGGGTAGAAAAGACTAGAACACAAGTGACCCTTATGTGGTAACTCACTGTACAGTGCAGGTATGCGCAGACTGTCCTCAGTCCTTAAACAAAGATGCGAGCAGCTGAAGTTCAATGTCAGCTGCTTCCACATAGAAAGAAAAAGCAAACCTTCTGCATTCAGAACAAAGCAAGACAAAGGGTCCTCAATACACCTTCTAGGCCAGATGGGACCCTTATTTCCTGTTTCATCTGAAGGGGCAGGGAAGCTCCCAGCATAGGTCCTGAGGAAAGACCTGGGCATTTTGAACACGACTCTGTCACTTGCTCTTGCCTGTCAAGCACTGGGCTGGAAACATCTGCACTAGAAAGGAGAGCACAACATCCTCACAATTTGACACATACACTCCATCCCATAACAGCCTGTTATTTAGGATTTATGTGAGTGAAGTGAAATTCATCCCGTGTGGAACATTAGCTAAATACTTATCGCTTTCTCTCCAAGTTTTACATGAATCCAGATGTTCCAACACACCGAGAAGGACAGGATCAATCTGTTGTACATCACATATGTGTGCCCTCTTCATTCCCTTGAAACTTCAGAGGTAGGACTGGATTTTAGACTAGCATGATGTGGATCTGTATAGAGATAAAAGCACATGAGAAATCTCACTTTTCAATCTTGTTTTGCTGTTGGATCATCGGAGCCACCTGCCTCTCATTGTCATGGTCCCCAAACCCCTCCTGGGATGTCTGGCTTCTCAGACAGCTCTACAGGGGCTGCAGCTCATCCATCCACTGGGCAGTCTTGAAACCAAATTAGTACATGGGTTAGTCTGCAGAACATTCCAGTGAAGAGGGAATCTGTTTTTGACTTTTAGGTAAGCACATAGATCATGTTTATTAAAGCATTATGAGGCAACATAGATGAAATGCCTTGGAGTCCAATGCAGATTCCCATTTCTGTTGTGTTGTGGCTAAAAGTGAATTACACCATTTCCTACTGCGCCAAAAGGGACAGAAATAATGGTGGGATAATCGGAGCTATTCAGCTTTAGCAGATCCAGAGCCTTAGTCAGACATGAAAGATTACAACGAGGCAAGAAACTGCCTCTATGGGAGTTTAGTCTCCCAGTGGTATCTGTCAAAATAATGTCATTGACTGCTCATCCTTCTGACCATGCTCCCTGCTTCCAGGAAGCCCAGTAAAGTGTCTGCACAGCTGTGGATACCTCACAAAGCTTGACTTGAAGCCTGCTATCAGTCCAGATAACCCAGGATTATAAGTGACTGAAGATATATTCTATTTATCCTCATCCTTGAAAATCTGAAATCCAGAAATGGATCCATAAGCATTGTTGCCTACTTTCTGTATGCCATACTTAGACGAAAGAAGGGTGAGGTTGTACAGAAGAAAATATAAGACTGAGGAATCAGTTAGCTTTTGTTATCATTGCCTGTCACAAGTCCGTTCTTTCTAAGAGTTTGGGGGATTTTTCCCTCTTCCCTTTGATCTCAAGACAGTCTGTCAAAGGTATTCTTACTCACTATACTAAGGCCTTAATAGTGAAAACATTATCAAACATACACAGTTGCTTTTGTGCTTCACATTTAAATATTTCATAAAGACATTTATGAAGAAAAGCTCAAATGTGTGTTTTGTGTTTTAGAAAGATCCTAAACCTTGAAGAAGCATCCTAGAAACCTCTGTAATCCAACCAAAACCTCTGGATTATATTCTCAGAATACCTGGGATAGAATACAGTTTAGATTTGAAGCCTATAATTTCATAATCTCTCTCTCCAGGAGGTATATCACAGTCAGCAATAGTTACACGTTTATTCATAGGCTGAATACAGTTCTTTGAATCATCCCAGTGTATGAATTACCTTTGCCATGTCACTGTCTCCCAGAAGAAGGCCATTAATGAGTTCTTCCATGGTTACTGAGGGTTTCTCTTGGTGGGTCCTAACACAGTTGAGCATAATTTAGCTGTTTTGCATAACAATGTCCATGTAAGGAGTAGAAGCCTTAAGAAGATAATTGAAAATTAATTTTCCCTGACCAGGATTTCTTTATTCTTTATTAAAAGTCAAAATGCTTGTCTTGGCTGCTCCTCCTTGAGTATCTCCTCACCAACATCCCTACTCCAAAATCATCACCATGACTGTTGGGACTGCTGTCCCCCAGGGGACAAGTGTTACCCTCTTGGTTACAGCTGACAGCTCCAGAGTCTGCTTCTAAGCCCACTGCTCGAGGACTGTAGAGTCTCAAATGGGCTCAGGCATCCAGAAAGATGCAGCACAGGTTGTCACACAGGTTTCTTCATCTGGGGTGCCAATATACTTTTGGGTATGTATCAGTGACAGTGTCATCCACTCCTCCAAAAACCTGAAGGCAGAGTCCAAACTTGACTCTCTGTTAAAATGTAGTTAACTGGTTACTCAGCTGTAATATTGCACACTCTCTTATTACTTATAATCTCATATTAGGCATCTTTCATAAACTTTTGAAGTGATTAGTTACTTTATCCTTATCCTAAGCTTACATTAAAATGTCAGCTATCATCAGCATCTGGTGTCCAGTTCTTGCTGACACCTTAGCCTATGCACCCTCTTGCAGTATCACAAGCCCTGTGAAGTCCTGCTAATCCTTCAATGGATTACAGACGCCCCCTTCATTAGTCTATTTGCAGTGAAACACACTACTTATTTCTGTGGTTGCCCAGGTACAATAATTACACTTAATATTTTTCAGACTTTTGTAGCACTGTTTTATCTTACAGTTGCAATGCAATCTGTGGAGCAAGGGACAAGAGACAGAGAGAGAAAATTAACTGTTTTCTCTGTAAATAATAGTGTTAGGTGCTCTCCTGGAAGGAGTAGAGATAAGTGCTCTGATGCTTTTGAAAGCTTTTAGTGTCCTTGGCAGAACTTACTCTACCTTTAACACTGTCACATGGATTACTAGAAAGTTTTGGTTTTTGTGATCCATAAAGAAAATAGCTTATGTATTTGAAAGTCCAACTGCCATAAAATCATAAAATAGTTTGGGTTGGAAGGGAACTTAAAGGACATCTAGTTCCAAACCCCTGCCATGGGCAGGGACACCCTCCACTAGACCACGTTGCCTCAAGCCTCATCCAGCCTGGCCTTGGACACTCCCAGGGATGGGGCATCCACAGCTTCTCTGGGCAACCTGTTCCAGTGCTTCACCACCCTCTCTGGGAAGAATTTCTTCCTGATATCCAATCTAAATCTCCCCCCTTTCAATTTAAACCCCTTACCCCTTGTCCTGTCACTACAGACCCTTGTAAGAAGTCCCAGCTTCCTTGTAGGTGCCTTCAGGTACTGGAAGGTGCTATAAGGTCTCCTTGGACCCTTCTCTTCTCCAGACTGAACAAGCCCAACTCTCTCAGCCTTTCTTCACAGGAGAGGTGCTCCAGCCCCTGATCATCTTCGTGGTCTCCTCTGGCCTCACTCCAACCAGTCCATATCCTTCTTATGCTGAGGCTGGTTTAGCCACATTAGTATATGTAGAATATAGCAACAGTGGGGAAAAGTTACCAACTATGCAAGAACAATGACAGCCTGCTTCTGAGCAATTTCAGATGCTGTTATCATGTGAATATGTGAATTGTTATGAAAGCCACGAGGACATGACAACGACAGCTTAAACACTGGACGCTATATACCCCCTTCTGTCCCTTCAAAGTTAAATCAAAATTGGACTGTATAAATGAATCTCAGAAACTGGCAACTTAAAAGCTGATACTTCTGCTCTCTTGGACTGACTTCTCAAGTTAGTCTGTCAGCCCCAGGCAGCAGATAATATGTTCTGTCTGAGTGCATGTGAGTGATCAAATATTTTGGTTTTGAAATATTTTTATTTTCAGACACATGATTTTTAGGAAAAAAAATGCCTGGTTCCCACAAACTGTCTTTGACCAGCTCTGTGGAGGGAGAGGAGTACAAACAATCAAACCATGTCTTGTCTGAAAGCAAAACCCAGGCAAATGATTACTCTTAAGCAAGCTCATGACTGAGAGATCTCTCCAGCCTAGATGATGCAATTAAGTACTTGTTTAATTTCACCTCACTTGGTTGTGTGAAGTCCTTAAGTGATAATTATATATGAGAAGTCCTCTTATTATATTCTGTGCAGAGATTGGCATTTCTGACTATGAAAGAATATTTGAGGATAAATCACTGCAAAAGATCCCATTACTCTTTGGAACAGTATGAACAAGAGGCTGATAACTGTGCTCTAATGTCATCAGTATAGATTTCTTACAGTTACATTATCATCAAGGGAGTAATTCTGAGACTATTTTCCCCAATCAAAAGAAAAATTTTAAATTGCAAAAATATTATAACTCATTAAATAAGGATGTGAATGTCACTTTAACATAACCAAACTTAGTTCATTTTGAAGCCAAAGTTGTCATGTGGTGTACAATCCTCTCAAAACCGTAACAATATATGACAAGAATTAGCAAAAGTATTTTGAAAGCCCTTTATCAATGTCTTTTATCTCTCAATCCTTCTAGTGAACCATTACAAGCACATGCCACACTTACATATATGCAAATAAGGAAGGTACCAATAGATGGCACTTGATAAAAGTTGGCATCATTTTTGGGTTTTATAAGACCAATGCATATAGCAGCTCTGCATAGTGAACAACATCCTCCAGCTGCTCTGTCCATTAACATTTAACAGTATTCTCAAATTTTTGGCTACAGTCCTGCAAATTGCTCCATATACATGTGAAGTGTGTGTGTGTGTGTGTTTCATGCGTGCTAACTTTTGTATGAGTCCATCAGACCTAACCTAGATGTCTGTCCAGTGCTATCAAATTTAGAAAGTCAATGTGGTCACACAGTTCTTACCTAAAACAAAAAAAAAAAAGAGCATAAGTTTAAACCAAAAGGTTTCTGCCACTAATAATACTGCTTTGTACAAGTCTATGTCTTTTATTCAGAAGATCCAAATATTTTTTCAAATATAATAAACCAGTGGCTTTTTGCATGGGGCCTTGTGAACATATCTACACATGACATATGGTATGACATATCTAGGATACTCAGAGGATGAATGCCACAAGAACTTGCTGTGTACATACAGAAAGTTAGACAATTTTAATGATTGCCTTAAACAGTTCACTTTATTTTGGAATAGACCTCCATTTGCTAAGACAGAAAACTTGAACATAGATGATTTCTTTCCTATCACAAATTTTATGAATTTTCCTGTGGTTTAATTATCCACTGCCCCCATGCTAACTAAGTTTATACTGCCATATGCTGGTAGTTAGACTATTGTTACTATCTCACTTTGATTTTCAGTTGTCCCTCTCATATATTGAGTCCTTACTCTTCACAAAACATGGCTTGGGGTACACAATCCAAGCAATGCAGGTATAGAAGATGTGAAGAAAAAACTTGAAGTCTTTAAATGGAAATATTGTCACTTAGCAGACTTCCTGGCACACCTAACTAATCAGGTCACTGTCCTTTTCTACATGGAGGCACAAGAGTCTTATTGGTTGGAACCAGAAATAGCAATATGCCTGTAGTTATGTAATAGACTGTAAGTTTATATACTATAAATATTTCTGTTTATCCAATATACACTTATTCTACATATTTATGTTTATTTTATGTTTATCCTAAATATGTTTATATTTATGTACAAGATTTTTCTTTCTGTTCACTTTGTAAACACCTAGTAGTACTCCTGGTTTTGACCACCAGAAGTAAGCATTGCTGGAATGGGCAGAACTATTTGCTTGTAATGTTTGATACAACAAGTAAGGAAGAAGCAGGGACATTTCTTCCAGATTATTAGAACAAGCTGCAACCTCAATTTTGTAGCTATTTTTAACTTCAACCTCTTTAATTTTGCTGTCTTTGACTTCGGTTCTTCCCTGCCGCACGACTGGTAAACCAACGCCTGTGATTCTGTCATAGATCCCATTCCATTGCATGCTTATCTTTCAGGAAGAGCGGTTGTTCCCACATGTGCCCTATCTTTATCCTCTGATGCTTTTGCTTTGCAAACAGAAGATTGTATTTCCATTGCCCTCTGTGTCTGGAGAAAAAGATACAGCACTAAGGAGTTTTTCTGTGTTGCTAATCAATGGGGTTTTAATGCAGTCAGACTGATCCCTTTCCTACCTTGTCTTCATTACTGCTATTCCCAGGTATTTTCCCTTGGCATTTGTTCTTTATCTCCTCTCCCCTCCTCTAACCTTCATACCCCTTGGTTTGTCTTTTCAGCTTCTCAGTCTGATGAAGTAACAAGAACTTGCGAAGTTGCACAAAAGGTATGACCCCACTCTGCTGATTTTCCCCCACCTTTTCAGCACTGCCTCCTACCAACACATGCCGCTGCAGGAAAGGTCCGGGCAGGGCCTCGAGGGTAAGACACAGGTGCCATATGGGATTAACTCCTGCCTGATGTCCACACAGGCAGATCTGTGGCTGGAGGAGTATGGGAGCGCCTGCCACATTTTTTTGGAGGTGAATATGAGCATGATTTCTTTGGGACGCACCTGCAGCCAAGACGTGATGCTGAGCTCACTGCAGGCAGTGTTTGGTGGTCCAGAGGACCCTGCATGCAAAAACAGTCCCTATCCCTCATTGTGCTCCCCAAAATCATTCCCAGCACTGCTCTGCATCAATGCCTTGACAGCAGAAACCCAATTTGTTCCTAAACAAGCTCATATTAAGCACTTTCACATCCCAGGCTTCTTCAGCACTAAGCACTGAAAGGTCTCCTGATGGGGACTACCTTAATGGCAACACACTTTCTCTCCTGTTAGTAGAGACAGTGTTGGAAGACTTTTCCATGTGGGTAAAGTTGATTATAACTGTTAAGTTATGGGATGTTTTGGGCTTTCGTTTAAGCTATGCACTGGCCTGCTGGCAATGGTGAGGGGTACAGCACAACAGGACTGTGTCTTCAAAGCAATCCACAGGATGCAGAGGACCTCAAGCCCACACTACATACATGACAGGGACTTTATTTCACGTGAACTGTAGTCTGGGACTGTGGGCTGGACACCCATTAGTGGCTGAGACTCATCTTATTGGTCTGTTTGCTTAATGAGTGTTCCCTGCCATGAGCACCAAACTGTGGTAAATAGGGGCAAACAGGAAACTCACATGAAAGGACACAGCCCAGCTGAAACATTATGTAGGCTCATGTAGTAACATATAGCAACCAAAGTTTTCTCTTGGATTATATGGGAATTTGGGGTCTAAATACTATTGCAGATCTATCCTTAGCTGCTATTTCTCATTGCCATTATTTAGTACAGAATCCTTTTGTTCTGATATTTATTCCATAAAGTATTTCCAGACACAGCTGGCATCAGGAATGTTGCACAAAATAAAGTCATATTGAAGATTTCTTTCATAAATAGAACACAAGCCCAGTATTATTCCTGACTAGGCTATTATGAGAAGTTAGGTCTTTTTTATGAAATTTCCATACCATAACAGCTTAAACTGTCTTCTGTTCTCTGGGTTAAGGTAGGGAATACACATAGTTGGCAGGGCCTCATCTGGTATTCAACTGCTGCACCCAGCACCCCCTCCCACAAAGGTTATTGCAGAATTAGACAGGAGTCAGAGCAGGGCGCTGAAAATTGTTAAGCACATGAGAGAACTGCTTAGGAAGACAGATTAAAAGGACTGGGATTGTTTATTTGTGAAATTCTGTGAATAAGGGGAGTCATGATAAGAGCATACAAAATAATGAATGTTACAGAGAAAGCAGAGCAGAAACCTCTGTTCTTCCTGTCTCATAACACACGTGATGATGAAGCATTCAAGGAAATCAAAAGGTGACAAATTCAGACCTGATAAAAGGAAACGTTATCCCATACAAAACGTAATTAGACTGCGGAAGCCGTTGCCACTGACTGCCCTGCTGGCCAAGAATGTAGTTCAAAGTTGTTGTTCAAAAAGAAAAGAGGATATATTCTTTGTATAATAAGCTATATAATAGCAATGTGGGGTGGGGGGAAAGGTGTCAGGAAATCTTAAGTATTTCAGAGACGCAAACCACTCAGTAACTAATAAGGCTAGGGTGGGACTGACTATGCTCTTTCCTACCTGCTGGGTTTTGTTAACCTTCCTGAATGCATATGGATTGGTCTTTTTCTGGTGCATCCATCTGGCATCGCATATGGAAAACAAAACACAGGGCCTAAAATTAATGTCAGATTCTGAACTTCCATCTCTGCCTCCTTAGCCGCAGTGAGGGTAACAGCCGGCATGGGGAGCATGACATCTTAAATTGCCTTGGCCCAATTTACCACAGCTTATTGGGATGCACTCTAAGGCAATATGAGGCAAAATAGTGTCATACTTACCTGGTTGTCACTTCATGCATATTTCATAGTCAGAGAAAAGGTCTTCTCCACTCTTCTGCTGATATCAGTTGGAGGGGAAACAGATCTGGGGTTGAGAGCTTGAGATCTTTCACCACAAGGAGCCCCATGACAGCCACTCCAACATCAGGACTGTAGTCCTCCTCGTGGACATGCAACAGTGGTTACAAGTGAGACAAAAAGGCCCTAAGGTTATAGGTGAAGATAAAAGTTGCGGTTATTTTGACCTGGAACTTAAAAGATTTTTATCATTTCAGAATCCTAAAGTCAGGATGTTATAATTTATCTATCCCCACAGTTTGCTTTGCATACAGGAATTTATTCTATTAGCTTAAATACACCATTTATTTAATACCATGCAATGCTGGTGCTCTTCCAGAATTTCCAACATTTCGTTGGTTCTCTTCTTCTCTGGTTGCCTGACTTGCAGAGATTCACCCTCAGGAGATATGGAAAGAGACAAATGTGCCTTGGAAGGAGTGAGGAAAACTATTGTGGTTTAGAAACGAGGCTGAGAATGAGAGCAAGCTATCTACAGGGACAACTGAGTTCCTTGGGAAGGTTGCCCATTGTCAAGATGAAGACTCCCTTTTGAGCTAGGTGATTATAGGCTTATATATGAACAGGCATCACACGTTTCTTGATGTGTGAAAAAGTCATTTATGATCTGAACTGTGGATTTAGGATGAGCAACAACTCAATGATGCTCTCCATGCAGTGCTCTGGGAGAAGACATGGCAGTAAGCAATGGCTTGTGCCTGCACAATGTATATTAAAACAAGAGTCAGTCAGACTCTATCAAAAATTTTTATTAATATTATGATGCAGATTGCCTGGTCACCACAGTGCAATTAAATAGGTATCTGGGAACAGAGGAGTGAAATAAGGAAAACAATCCTTTGCTTCTTTTAGTATGGATGCATGAAACAGCTTCAGAAAATCCAAACTACTTGAGATTATGCATCTTTCCCTCAATCATTGCTGAGGGATTCATCATTTTAGAAAAATATAAGGGAAGCCCTTGATGTATTTTAGATAATTCCATACATTATGTTTATGTACATGTTATATATTAGTGATTACTTCAGTACAAATTATTTTGACCTGCACCAGAATAATTAAGAGTTACTGAACTACTTAAATTTTTTTCTAAATATGGTTCAATTATTCTAACCTGCTTCTCACTTTGGAGAAGGTTTTGGTGATTATTAAGTATTTGGTTTATAGTTTTCATTAATGAAAAACTCCATGAAACCATTGTTGTTTTAATAATAGAAATCAGCATATATTTTTAAAATCATAACACAGACAAAATGAGCACTATTTTAGTTAGAATATTTAGAAATAGTTGTTTTCAACTCCAATTTTAACTGGAATTTTCTTTTTCATGCCAGAAAAAAAATGCCACTTTAATCTGTTGACTGGCTCTGAATGAAAGGCAAGTAGACCAGGGAAAATTGGTTTCAATCAACCATATGGTACTGTTGAAATAGAGTAGTTTTCCAAATCAGCTTAAGGATCTTGGGCTGAAACTCAGGAATTGTCTAGTGTGGGATCAAATGAGGATGTGAACCAGTGTGTCAGACAAATGCTTCTTGGAATCTCAGCTCCTCCTTTTTTGTAGTGTAGAGTGGAGTAGAGAGAATAGAATAGAATAGAATAGAATAGAATAGAATAGAATAGAATAGAATAGAATAGAATAGAATAGAATAGAATAGAATAGAATAGAATAGAATAGAATAGAATAGAATAGATAGAATAGAATTGAATTGAATTGAATTGAATTCGGTTAGAAGGGACCTACAGTGATCATCTAGTCCAACTGCCTGGCTGCTTCAGGGCTGATCAAAAGTTAAAGTGTGTTATTAAGGACACTGTCCAAATGCCTCTTAAACACTGGGTCTTGGAGCATTGATAACCTCTCTGGGAAGCCCGTTCCAGTGTTTGACCACCCTCTTGGTAAAGAAATGCTTCCTAAACCTCCCCTGACACAGCTTTGAACCATTGCCACACATCCTGTCACTGGATCCCAGGGAGAAGAGATCAGCACCTCCCTCTCCATGTCCCCTCCTCAGGAAGCTGCAGAGAGCAATGAGGTCACCCCTCAGCCTCTCTCCAGACTAGACAAGCCCAGAGCCCTCAGCCGCTCCTCACAGGACATGCCTTCCAGCCCTTCTTAAACTGTGAGGTCCACAACTGCACACAGCACTCAAGGTGAGGCTGCAGCAACGCTGAATACAGCAGGATAATCCCCTCTCTTCACCGGCTGGTCATGCTGTGTGTGATGCACCCCAGGATGTGGTCTGCCCTCCTGGCTGCCGGGGCATGTTGCTGGCTCACACTGACCCTGCTGTCAGCCAGCACCCCCAGATCCCTTTCTGCAGGGCCGCTCTCCAGCCACTCCTCTCCCAGTTTGTACTTGTGCCTGGCATTACTCCGTCTTAGGTGCAGAATGTTGCATTTGGACTTGTTAAATTTCATCCCATTAATCATAGCCCAATGCTCCAATCTATCTAGATCCCTCTGCAAGGCCTCAAAAGAGTCAACAGCACCTCCCAGTTTGGTGTCATCCGCAAACTTGCCAATGGTGCATTCAGCTCCTGCGTCCAGATCGTTGACAAATATGATGAACAGAACCGGCCCTAGATTTGAACCCAGAGGAGAATGGCTACTGGCCACTCACCAGCCAGCTGTAGCCCTATTCACAACAGTCCCTTGAGCTCTGTTGTTCAGCCAGTTCTTCACCCAGCGCACCATAAACCCACTCATCCCACAATTGCACAGCTTGTCCAGAAGGATGCTGTGAGGGACGGTAGCAAAATCCTTTCTAAAATCCAGAAAAACTACATCCACCACTTTCCCTCTTTCCACTGGGCAAATGACCTTATCATAGAAGGATATCAAATTAGTTAATCAAAGCTTTTCCTTTGTGACACCATGTTGAATGTGTCTGATGATTACATTATCCTCTACATAATATTTGCCATAATTTTACCAGGATCTGAAGTTAGACTAACAGGTAATAGTTTATTTTTTTTTAAGTACAAATAAGTGAGAAGAGAATGCACTTACAGTCTGTCATTAACGATAAGTAGATATCACAGACTGTTTCCAAGAGTGGCATTAACATTTTTTCTTACGAGTGAATGATAAGCTTTTCTACAGGAGTGGAGTCTACATAACATTGCTGGAAAAATAAAGTGGTTGTTGCTCATTTTAAATGTATCGGGGAAAGTTCCTGCATGCTGTGTACTGGGTAATCTGCTCTGATAGTCCATCTGAATAAGACTGAACTCCACCATCCCCATCCAAGTCACTAGTATTTGTCATAACTAATGAGTAGACATCATATATGATGTTATTTTTTTCCGTGATTCAGAGAAAGTCTCGTTTTCTTAGAATATCATAGCTCATAGAAATGAACATAATGATATTCTATTCTTTAGAGCCAACACTTTGTCTATCATGTCTTCAAAGGAGAGAGGGAGAGAGGGAGAATTCCCATTCGGAGCAGATTTTCTCACACTCAGCTCTTTCTAAAACAAAATCAAATTGTTGATCTCAAGCCACCTGGTAGTATTCTGTAAAGAAACCTCCCCAGTATATTTTCATACCCACCCAGAGAGATGGGGTTCCAGGAACATTTTATCAGTTCAATGGAAACAGGGAGGTTAAGGAATATAAAAGACACAGTGTTCTTTCAGCCGAATTCTTCCTGTTTTGATAACACCATCCTTTATGAAGATAAAAGGTCTTCAGTTTCTGCTGATTCAGGGTCTTGGACTAGCTGTGTAATTCAGAATCCAGTCTGAAAGAGAGATCTCCATCTGCGTACACAAACAGTGAAAATACACAGAAGAGAGACTGGTTCTTATATATTGTGTAAATATTTTGATAACTTTAGGCAAAGTTAGTCTTGAATTAAGTCAGGAAGTGACATGAAAAGCAGCTCAGGCCTTGCTGTATGTCTCTGATTTATTTATATGTGTGATTGCCAAAGCTATTAAAATAATGTCAAGCATGTAGTGATGAGCTTTAATAAGATATCTCTGACAATGGAATAGCACCTAAAACAACGAAATACCATGGTTAAGTGCATAATGTGCTCTAATGCACCATTAGCGGCCGTTATGTGCCAGCTACACAGAGAAGGAGATGCTATGGATTATCAGTGAAACGTTTTCAAACACTCAACGGAACTGCCTCACCTCAGACTTGTACCAGCCAGCCACTTCAGGGACAGCTAGGCATTTTCATCAGACCAGACGATAACCTCCTGGGGCTAGGGATAAAGGATGTGAATAAACTCCTTTTACGTGTAAATTTCACCTGGAAATGTGGCTTTTTCCTTACAGATCTGGCTCGGGACTTTATTTCTGTATCATTATGTGACTACCAAGCACTGAAGTTATCTGAAGCAGCTGGACACTTGTGCTTTACTGCTCAGTAAGATTTCAATACCACTGAAACATATGCTTTTACTGTCTATCTGAAATGTGTGACTTACAAGATTTTTTTTTTTTTTTAATATCCTAGGTTTAGCAAATCATTGGAAAACAGCACAAACCAACAGGCCCCATTCGCATGTGGCCCTCACTCCCACCTACCTGGTGAACTGCTTCGATCTCCCACAGAACTTGTATCATATATAAAGTATGGATTATACTATGCCAGAACTTTGACTTTAAAAAATAAAATTAAACCCTCTTTTTCAGTCTTTAGATGCTTTTGAAATAACCTGAGACAGCAACAAGTATTCCAGATATGGATCTTCTAATCAGAACTTCAATTCATCTTAAGGAGGATTGGAAGTATCGTTGAGGCAGTATACACCTTTCACGGATAATGCATATGGAAATTAAACCAAGCTGGGCATCTCTCATAGCAAGTTTTCTTGTACTCCTCTCCAAAGCCCTCCATAACTTCATTCTTTCCACCTGTGAGTTGTTGTCCCTGCTCAAATCCTTTCTCATCCCTGAGATGACATCCCTACTTTGTCACCTGAAGGTCCCCGAGCCCTGCCTGTTCCTGTGTCTCCATCCAGCACTGCTTCTTCATCCAGGGTGTCCCTGAGCTCACCTCCTACATCAGTGGAAAGTCTCACCTATGAGGGAAAAATATAGCTGGCACTCAGCAATACCAAAAATTTTGCACACATACCTATGAGAAGAAACATTCTGCACGCGGTGGATTGCAACCTTCATCCCTACTGTGATAGCATTTATTTCCCACAGCTTTGCCAAGTGCAAGTTCCCATCCTTTGGGGTGGCTGTAAATAGAAAGGAGGTGTGGGGGGAAATTCTGATAAGGATGTAGCACTGGGGTAACTGGTCTGTAATGAAAGATGAGGGCAAGCTCTATTACTCATGTCTAGCTTTACTGCACCGATATTTTGTGCCCATGTCTGATCTCTGGTGAAGGCAGAGACCTTTTCCAGACTGCAGAATTTGCCTTTCTCCTCCTGGGTTCAGAGTCCCACTGTACCTCATGTGGGAGTAAGACCAGGATTGGCAAGAAAATGCACACAAGGAAGCCATTGGGGTTCTTCTGTTACTTGCTTTGAAAGATCATTTGGCTGACTGACCTTCCAGTACAAGAGAGATTTAATTTGCTACACATACAAATTCCAGTATTTCTATTTCCTGTACACAGCCTGGTTCAAGTGCCAGTATAGTTAGTGCTACCTTCTAGAACAAGATGATATGCATGGGAGTAAGCAGATTAAATCCTTTGAGGGCAACTGTGATAAACACAGCCGGGGCTTATAAGTGAAACAAGTCGGGGGGGTTAGCTTAGTCTCATTAAAGAAGCAGTCTCATCCGAAACACATCTCTTGGAATGAACCGTAGTCTCTAATCATGAAAGCTCAAGGGAAAGAAAATTGACAAAAACTGAAAGATTCAGAGAAATTGGGCAGTAAAAATTGCCCAGCATCTGGTCTCATTCTAGTTACCTCTGCCAGTCCCTAACTCATACAAACAGCAAAGCTGAGCCTAAATCTTGAATCAATAGTGTTTTGTAAGAGAAAAGAAAAGGCCATTTAGCACTTAAGGGCTATTCAGATCAACTGTGTAAGTACATTTTCTTTAAATGTGGCCAAGCAGCAAAGTAGTGACGTTTGTTAATAGAAACTAACCACTCTTTAAAACGTTTTGTTTACAAAGAATATAAGTAATCACAAGGGCAAATTTGCCACAAATGACATACTACAGTCATACAGTAAGTGGGCCTTTGAATAACAGGTTATAACTTTTCGATCTAAAAAAACGTGTCCCAGATTTCTGTTGAAGGTAAGATACAGGTAATGGCACGTAACTTGTTTTACTGAAGTCCTTGATCTTATCAAACAGGAAGCATTTTGCACTCCTATTGCCTTATAATGTGCTTTTGTGTTTTGGTAACCATCATGTGAAATGTAAGAACATAGGCTTCAGAAACCAGCCCGTTATAAATAAAGATCAAGGCAAGAACAGACAGTTGATCTGAGAGCTTCACTTCACCCTAGATATGCAATATGAGGACTTCAAGCTTCACTTGATCGGTTTTTTTTTGTTTCACTGTAGTCCATTTACATATGACGCTACATTAAGTAGTTAAATTTGTGTGACATAACTAAGAAATGGCAGCTAAAAAGGAAAAGTTGGGTTATTCTTTCCTTGTGGGAACGAAGGTGTTCACAGAAGAAGCGAGGGTGAAAAATCATGTCTGCAGATATTCCTGTGTCTTAAAACAGATTTGCAGAAGGTCTTCCCAGAAGTTTTAAAAGCCTCAGCACTGTTTTTATGGAGAGGCATTGGATCATCCCACTGTAAAACAGTAATGTCAGGGATTTGGCACAAACCTTTCTCCATTTTTCTCTCCCTCCCCCCCCCCTCCTTCTATGTTACTGTCACAAAAACTGTCCAGGTTTCCCTCCAGCTGTTCCTTAAATCAATGAAAATTTTGCCAACTGCATACCTCTGTGATTGTCAGGGGACCAGCTAGCTACCCATTGCCTGCATGAGTAACATCATGGAAACAGCTACTATTTTAAGGAAAAAGAGTAGTGAATTGAACCAAGAGCTTTCCTTGACCTTAAACAAAATGTTTAGCTCAATTCTGGGTATTTGAATGCTTTTCAAGTATCATTGCTAGATAAGTTTTGAAGGAAATTGTTGTTCTAGAGTGAAAAATTGAAACATCTCACTTTGAAAATGTCAAAACATGGTCTTCCAGAAAAGACCTCTTTTCTTTCAACTTGAGCTACTTGGCAAACCAGACATAAATTCAAGAATTATTTTGGACATTCCAAAACTTCATTTTCTGGCAGCCCTAATTCCAACCCTAATATTTCCCATAACCAGAGACAGCAGTATAAGCACAGCAACATTCCTGTGTACATGCTGCGAGCTCCCCTGAGTGTCCCTCATTTTTGGGGCCAGCTTTTCTGATGCCAACAGACATATTTAAATCTTTTTTTTTTTTTTTTTTAATTGGAGAAGTGAAAGAATGTAAGGTAATGTAATCTGAATGTCAATTAATGTACTCTGGCTGGAAATTACTTCATGTCTTCAACAATTAGATTAAATAGCTATTGTCAGCACTGTGAGGGAAGAGCTTTCTTGTTCTAAATATGAATCAGCAAAAACTGCTGAAAGTAAAAGTTATCAGCCTAAATATTTTGTTTTCTCTCACCAAACACACTTGTGTTTCTCTGTAGAGGAACAACCCTCCATTCTCCCTCAAAGAAAAAAAAAAAACAAACAAACCCAATCCTGTCCCAAACCAAGATTCTCTGACAGTATCTTTAGATACAGCAGCTAACTGGCAGCTCCAGAGTTGACATGGGCAGCAGGAACTTTTCACCCTTGATCACAGCCCCAGCAGTTTTCCTCAGGATACCTCCAGCACCTCCCCTCCATGCATGTGCAAGATACCCAGAAGACACAGCATGGATCCCACAATGTTTAATGCAGCTGCTTAAATACTTTCAGGAGAAAACCCCAGTTCAGCAGTAATTCACTTTCTGGAAGCTATAAGAAGGACCCTGCAGACATATATTCTTAATGCTGATTTCAATAATTAATTTGCTAAAATAATCCGTGAAATACCAAAGTTTTGTTACTTCCAGGCATGAGTTCCTGTTAGTTGCATGTTTTAGGTTTGCAGAAGACTGATGTCAAAATCCTTCCTTCTGTATCTCATGTATTTCTTCTAAACTGTCAGAGGCGAAGGCTTACATGTGTGCTTGATTTTGCAGTTCATCGAGCCCACTGAAGCTGAGGGGCATAGCAGTAAGCCCAGGCAGCCTTTTGGAGGATGGAGGCATGCAGAAATAAAACACAGTCCAGAAGCCCAGGTCTTAAATGATATTCAGAAAAAAGCAGTTTCAACTTTCTGCTCCTTTGTGAACTTTTCCTGTGACCAAGAAGAAGTTATTAGAGCTGGCAGTATTGGCCTGTGCCTTTTTTTCTGGTAGCTGTGCCTTTGAATGAAATGACAGCAATGTTAGGTCTCGGTTTACAAGGGTTTTTTGAAGGTGGGTAGTTAAAAATTTCTAAAACGCTCCAACACTAAAATAGAGAGAATTATGCAAAAACCTAAGATACCCATGGTGGTTATGCAGCTCTGGCAGATTTGATGACTTCTAGCAGCTGCAACCTGCTTCAGCAGCTACACCTACTCCTAAGAGTTGTGTGAGTCTGGCAGATGTGCAAATCATTACAACCTCATTGGAACATGCGGACAAATCTGAATAAAGATGATACTTACAGTGACCTTTGCATATGTGCTTTGCTTCCTTCTGACATTAAGAATTGATTTAATAAATGTAAAATATTGCACTATTTTAGTTTTCAATTCCCCTAAAGCCACAGAAGCTATTAAAGCTGTTTCTTGAGAATGTTATTCTTGGATCAGTTTACAAGGTAGTTTGTTTTTTTTTTTTTCCCCTATCAATTGGGAAATACCTCCATGTCTTACTTGTTGCTTACTCATAGCTGACATGATTAAGTGTAAAGTTACAATCCATTTAATGAATAACATCAAATAGGAAATGAAAAATACACTCACAGATGCTATTCCAGATATACTCATTGCGGCTGGGAGGCACAGACTACACTTAGTCTTCATGCTTCACAGAGAGTGAAGAAACTCCTTCTATTACCTTTGTCTTTTGGAAGAGAAATTTGACATCATCTTCTACTCATTACTCCTGATGTAATAAAAAGCCATTCTTTGCCTTTCAGGACACAAAGAAAGTGTAGAGTTGGTGCTAGTGAAGCTAGGAATTTTGAAATTCACACAGGGGGAATAGTTTCACCCAACATGTTACAGGTAGTTCTCTGGAAAGGGCAGTGGCTTTTCTTCAATGTCTTTTGCACAAACCATTGAAGATGTTTAATTAAAAGCATA
This sequence comes from Rhynochetos jubatus, assembly GCA_027574665.1. Taxonomy (NCBI): domain Eukaryota; kingdom Metazoa; phylum Chordata; class Aves; order Eurypygiformes; family Rhynochetidae; genus Rhynochetos; species Rhynochetos jubatus. The sequence goes on from CM050690.1 coordinate 34,775,969, forward strand.
TAGTCAATGCCGTTACATACACATATGTAAGTTCACACCACGCACACATGAACGCTTGTGCTTTTACATGTCTGAAATCATACTCAACAGTACTGTTGGAATATATCTACTTTACTAATATTTCTGTGACCAGAGGCTTAACAGCTAATTTCTGAGAGGAGATTACAGGCCATTGCAATGATACTGGTCATCTTCTGGAGTGCATCGTGGCATCCACTCAGAACAAGTAGGACTTTGATGTGCTTTTGCAGCAGTCAGCTAAAACCACTGAAGTTTGTTAGGATGTTAAACACAGACAGAGTTAGGTATTCTCTGGAGGTGGTAGGTGTCTAGCCTGCATCTGGGGATAGAAAAAGATATTCATGAAGCCAGCTGCTTTTTTTTATAAGCAATGAGTATTTATGCTGGGTGGGCTAGCTGATCTGCTTCATCAACTTGTTGCTTTTATAGTAGTGATATGTCAGTATTTGCCACCAAGGAAATCCTTGTCAGGACCAATGTTCATATGGAAATTGCAACTTTGATTAGAACAGAAGCCACATAGTTCTGTCTACACTAATCCACATAATTGTGCGTAGTGCATTTCCCTATCACTCTCAGTCCTTTCCTCTCCCTCCACTCCCCTTTCCTGTCTCCTTCTTTGCTTTCCTTTTTTTCCCATTACGCACACAGGATAACAATAACTCCTGTCTAAAGATGAGTCCTGGATACTCTATGTATATCATATATTCACAGTGAAGTGTAAGTGAAACGGCTGATAAGTGTTTTGCTGCTTCTTAGTACATGGATGACTTTTCAGACATTAGCCAATTCTTCTGTAGCTCAAGACCAATCAAAAAATAGTCACCCAGACTGTTGTTTATGGCAGGTATTTTCTCTGATCCTGGCACATCTTCCTCCTCCTGGTACCACCAAACAAGAAAATCCTATTTTCCCTAGCTTCGGAGCCCAGCCCGAAGCCACAGTGAGTCCTGATGCGGTAAATGTAGTTAACCACTGTAGCCTTTGAACATGAGTAGCCTGACTGGAATCAATGGGATTGCTCACACACCACAGGTGGGCATGTAACTCAGTGTAATGCCTTGGGCTGTTGTGTCAGACAACTCTAAGATGTGCCACTCTAAGACAGTTCTGTGCTAACCACCTCTGAAATCTTGGGTTCAAGTCAGGGCAGAAAAGCTGGCAGTTTCAGGAAAGCCCTGTAATAGGTAATTTTTTCAAAATTTATTTTCAATCTCCAGTTAATAACTATTTCAGAAGAATACAGTTAGTCCTAGAAATACAGTTGACTAGAGCAGATAATATCGAGACTGAAATTAAGTTGAATTCTCTCCTTCCATTTTTGTCCATTTACTTAATATATCCTAGATACGGGCTTGAGTGTAGTTGAGAGACACATTTTTTTGAAGACAAAATGCACTCCTTCCTGCAATTACATGGAGTGTTTTTTGAGTACAGTAAAGAAGTAGGAAGGAAGGTCTCTTGCCACAGTGTCCTTGTTTCATTCAGGAACATTATTTACTGAGTACATGTTCACATTTCTAGAGAGGCAGTCTTCCTCCCATGCTTATTATATAACACTGCTTTTGTACTACAGATGATAGATTGCTATGCTCTTTGACACTGTGATCAGCTGTGTAAGAGCAATACATACATGCACATGCGTGTGTGCGGTTTTATATACATAAAATAACGAGAATGTCTACTGACAGATGTTGTATAGGAGGTGCCGTACTGTAAGTGCTTCACTAGAGTTGACATTTAGGATTTGTTGGGTGTCTGTGCATCCCAAACCACTCTTTATTTCCAAAGAGAAATACCAGGCTTTTCAGAGGTTCATCTAAGCTAGGACATTATAAACTTACACACAAGATGAACAGGTTTAATTTTCATACTTGAGAGAAACACAAGAAATTGGGGCTTCAATGGGTGGCAACATAGTCTGAGGGTGGCCTGCTTCTATCTTGATAAAAAGAAGACAGTTGAGTGACCAAGAGGTGCCAAGTGCTCCAAGTTGAGTAGCTGTCAGAAAGTGTCAACCTGCATGAAATTGCCATGAGATGGTCTCTCTCCAAATGAGTTTTGAAACTCAAAGACCCCTGGAACAAAGCTGCTGGAAGGGATGGCAGGAGGCTGCCTGGACCGCAGTGGTTGAGGACCCAGGGCTTTTACACATTCACTAACAAGAAGAAGGGCTTAGGGGAGCTAATCAGTGGGGATTTCACCTTCCAAAGATGCCTGCTTTTCCTTGTTCACCCTAAGACAGCAATATTTCTAGAACATATCTTAACATTTTCAGATACGGTTGCATACAGACACATGCATGTATATGTTAAAACAAAATGTTCCTTTGGGGCTCATAACTTTGGTATTAGACGTACAGAAAAAGGTCATGAACTAGCTAGAGATTGTGAACTAGATATGAAAGTACCAGCCCATCACTCACTAAAATTATCTGGAAATGGTCCTTTCTTTTCTGGTAAGTTACAGTATTTGTTTCAGGCAAACAAATAACATCAGGAAGCACTTGAAATGGAAAGCACATCCTATGTCAAACAAAACCCCATCTTTATAACACAGAGAGAGAGGTATAAATCTGACAGTTCCCTAGAACACTCTCTTTAAGCTACAACAAGTAACCAAATATTAGTGTGCCATTTGAAAGATTCTTTGAAAACAGCAAACTCAGTACTGCACATCTAATTTACTAACAGTATTATTGTCTTTAACAAACTTGAGTGATCTGAATGTACCCTGTGTGTTACTTTTTCACAGAAAACAGAAAGCCTTTAGCAAGAAGTCTCTCAACAGCTCACCGTCTGTCACATGCAAAAAGAGGAAGCAGTGGATGTAACGTCTGACACCAAATTTGTCTCCTAACAGCAATCAAGAATCTACTCCAGCCTTTCCGAGATTCTTTCAATGCTGTCAATAACATTCAGTGCACTAATTTTCCTTTTCATTCTTAACTCTGGCTTGGCCAGTTCTAGCTTCCAGGCATTGGACATACAATCCAACAATCCTTAACCTTCTTTTCAATCCAGTAAATAGATGACAGTCCTTGAGCTATTTTTGCAAATCATATTTCTCCTGTCTTTCGTCACAGCATTAGCTCATCTCTCAACCTTTCCAGAGCAGGATGTAGTATTCCAGGAGTGACTTTATGGGAGTCAAACATAAGGACTAAACCATTTGGCTACTGTGGCTCCTGAAATCTTTCCAGATCCATAGTCTTCCTCTGAACTACCCCCATCTGTAGCCATGGGCTGAGTTTTGACTTCATGACTATGAATCTGGCTCTGTCAAAATGCATTTATTTTTCATGGACAAGTTTAACAAGTGATTGAGTGTGTTCCCTCTTGCAGTGATTTGTCTTCTACACTATTAAGCTCTCCCCAATATTTGTGTTATCTGCTATCTCTGTTTAGAAAGATTTTAATTTTTCTTCCAAGTCATTAATAAATAATATAGCCAGCTTTGAATTAGCTTAATGTGGGCCATGTTCATTTTATATTGTTATAATTTCTTAGTCAAAATGTCATGTGTTATCAGACCAAATGTTTTATAGAAGTCTAAATCCATTACATTAACACTATTACCTTTAACAGTCAAACCTATAACCCCAGCAGGAAAGATATGAAGCTAGCTTTACATGTTTGGTTTTTTTTAAAATAAACTTATGTTGATTGTACTGCAGGTTCCCACTCCTCTGAAAACTCACACCAATGATTTCCACATGTATAAGTGACCATGAATAATGTGATTGATTTTTTTGTTAATATACAAAAGAAAAACTGAGAAAAATGTATTTCCTACAGATACCATTCCACTCAGCGTGTGTACCTTTTCCCATTAGTTGCTCTATTGCATAAGGTCTTAAGAAGAATATATTTTTTATGGACTACGATTTAGCCTGCAGGGTTTTAGGAATGGGGTGCTTATGGGTAGAATAGCTGGATATCTGTGAACTAGCATTTACATTTACAAATTAACTCTTCCAGTATTAGAGGTGTTTTAAAAAGGAATCAAATCTGGAATTCAATCTGTTTTTCTTTTGAGCACAAGACAGGTTGGATAGATTTTCTGATGTCTAGATAAACTTGGAGGCTGATCTTTACACATTCATTAAGAAGATAAGTGTGGTAGGATGACTTTGTCCTATTGTAGGACAGCAGAACATTCTTAACACAAGAAGAAAGTATTTTCGTATCAACATGACGCGTATGATACTACAGCCAAAGAACAATCAATTATTTATTATCAAAGGAAGTTAAAGGTTTCCATACCATCTTTCCTCAAGGCATCATAGTAAGAATGTAACACTTACAAACAAGGGCACAGTTAAGACATTCATTGTAAATTGTGAATAGGATTCATTTTAATGATAATTCCACTTGCCTACCCAGTGTTCTTAGATGTGAAAAAAAGCGCCACGGATTAGGCCAAATATTGTCATGGTAACAGAAAGAAAGGGAAATAATTCTAAAAGGGTTTCCAATAAGCTAGAGCAGCTAGCATTCAGTAAGTAGCCTTCAATAGAAGTTGACATCTGTTATTCATTTGTTGTTTCTAGGTTTGAAGAAAAGCAGGATAATTGGAAATAGTACTGTGTTCTGGGAACATATTGAGTGAAAGGACTCTCTCAGTGCTTTTTAAATATTGGTCTATTTATCCTTAAAAACATTTAGTATGTACCTTCTTTGTGCATTTATAAATTGGACAAGCTAGTTGGAAGGTTGTCTAGACTCAATTATGCTTAAGCAGTAGAAGATCAAAGCAAGCTTCTTTCTTTTAATAAGAGGACCTACCATTTCAGCTGAGCAGGGAACACCTATTTTTGGAAATTGAGAAGAAGATGAGAATGAATAAATTGCATAAAGTTACGTGTTTACCTCACGTTGAGGATAGATAGGGAGACATATTAAGCTGCACCCCAGTACTGGTGCTTTCCTTTTCTTTTGTTCAAGCACACCACCCTGTATACACACCAATATCCATGAGACAATACTCATGGAGCTACTGGTAAGAAAGAAGCAGGTCAAAATCCAGCTGTGGAACTTGAAGGAAATAAAACACAAACCAAAAATCAGTCATGTTTTTAACACCGAGGGTAGTTAAAAGTGAAACAGGGTACTATTGGATTTTCCCGTATGTGGAATTTTTAAGATGCTCTTTGCAACATTCCTAAGAGGTTGATCATGGGTCATTGATCATGCTCTGTTGCAGGATTTCTAAGAGGTTATCATGGGTCATTGAGCATGCTCTGCCCAACAGAAACAGAAACCTTGTTTGATCACCAACACTAGACAAAGCACCAAAAAAAAGCTCTTTTATCCTATCAGTCCATGAGACATTTATACACCAACTTTCTAGGGAAGTGGCTGATTTGAAGCACACCCAGATTCTGCAGTAGAAGCTTGCAAGTTATGGTTATGTTTTATATACAGCCCATGGTTAAAAGTCTAGACGTGTAATATGAGTGAAAGAAAGACAAGTAGCAATCATTTTACTTTATTTATCCTGAATATTATTTCCTTACCTCTTCATAACAACAAAGAGAAAAATAAAAATAAAAAAAGGAGAGAATATTACCGATTTAAATCTTACCTGATGCTACCTGAATCAGAACTCTGGAAGGATACTGCTGTATGAAAGATTTGTTGATATATTCTTAGAGAAATACAGCCTAGCTAAATTTCATATACTTCTGTGTATATGATGAAGAATTTCTGAATTTTCAAGGTAAGTAAAAATGCTTCTATTGAACAAAGCGATTAATGAGAACTTCAGTAATGGCTGTACCATCTGATATTTTAATAATTTGATGTTAAGATTACCTTCTGTCCTTAGGGGTAGGTACTGTACAAACATAAGAGAAGACACAGAGACAGATTTGTAAAATGTACCTACGTGTCCATGGAAGCACCTTGGCACTCAGTGGATTTGTCAGAAAGGTTTTTAGTACGCACAGGAATGGCTAATTTCTTAATTATCTTGACATTGTAGCCAAAAGTTCCTTCTGTAAAGAATCTAGAATCAATCCTGATTGAATGAACTTACGTTATTTTGATTGTTTTTCCAACTTGCAAACAATCATTAATTTAGCTGGCAAAATTAAAATGTTCCTTACTGTCTCACCAACTTGTGCCACAAGATTAGCCCTGAAGACAAGCAGTAAAAGCTGCAAATCAATGTATGTAGCTACCTGACCAACCGTCTATTATTCATCCTTTTTTCATGCTTTCTACACAGTGTGCAGTGGTCTCAGAGGTCCAAGGTCAATAAATATTCCAACACAAAAATCTCTCTGTCATATGATGGAGTGATGGATCTGTACAGAAGACATCATACTGTTTGGGTTTTTTTTGGTGTGGTTTCTTTTTGTTTGTTTGTTTGTTTTTAATTTGGCTGGCTCTGCTAATAAAATCAACAAATGCCTGTGACACCCATAATCCAGACAATGTGTGCCTTTAAAATACCTCCAACAGCTCTCTGTATATACTCCTACACACCCTTTGAAAAGTCCCAAAACAAAGAATTAAATGTATGGCAGCCATGTAAAAATAAGATGCAAGCATAGAAAGGTTTGAAGTTCTGCTTCAATGTTATAGGTAGTTTTTCAAACGTATGTGCAGAGGAATAGGTTTCAGACTCAGGGCTGCAACACACTGCTTGCCGTGATGCTCTGATCACCTCTGCAAAATCCTGAAACATCACATTCCAGGGTTTGTTAAGGATCAGCACAATGGGTGTCACTTCACTTACCTGTAATTTTCCTTAAGAAGGCAACAGCATGCAAAACTCTCAAGAACCAACACAGAACCATAAATAAACACCTTTCAGTTTATAAGATTAAAACCAACTAAGACAACAACACCCAGAAAACACACCAACAACAACCCAGCACCAGGAAAAAACCCACACAGACCATTTCCAAAACTATTTCTAAGATAACTGCAGCATGGCCCCACTTTCACCTGCAATGTGCCACTCATACTTCTTTTCTTTTTGTCTCCACACCAGTAAAAACATCTATAATAATAATTTATACATCTATAAATTATTATTAACATCAGCTCTCCTAGTCCTACTCATTCAGGCAACCTCTGGGGCAACACCGAGATGGCCAGTAACTATAGATAATGTGCTAGATGCAATTTCCATTTTGAAAGCAGACTGTTGTAGCACTTTTCCAAAAATGGCCTGGGTTTCAAAGCCATTTCATTTCAGGCTGCACTCTGTATATGCAATTATATGCAGGCATTGCCTTATGCATGCTTTGGCACCTGATTTCAGTTACAATCGTGCATCCTGAAACCATGACCTAGCCTCCACCTGAATTGGGCGTGACATCAAGATCAGGCTGCTCGCATGTGTAATTCTTGCTGTCCCCAGATCTCCAGCCACGGACGACAGGGAAGATCTGTGCTGTTCAGCCCAGGCTCGCTGTCCTACCCAGCTGCCAAGCAGCCTGTATGTTAACAGCTACATTTACCAGCTTTTCAGCAGCTGGAAAATTCTTAACATTAGGGCAGTTTGGGTACAGTCATATCTTATTTGTGTGCACAAAAGCAAAAACAAATCCCAAAACATAAAAATGATTGAGTGTGGGGGTCTTTGTTTATAAAGACATTTTGAAAATACAGCTCCTACTTATTCTTGTGTCTATTTGTCACAGCAAGGCCAGCCTTCCTCTTTTTTTTTTTTTTTTTTAAATTTTATTTTGACCTATCTGCCAGTTTTAGGCCTTACTGCATTCTTCACCATTTGCCTGCACAGCAACTTCATATACTGGAAGAACTTCATACACTGCTATCAAGCAGTGACCATCACTAATGAGGGGCAAACCTCAGATAGCTGGAGATTATATAATAGGGCTGGAAATGAAATAGGAAACTGATTTATTCTCATTGTCCATTACTGCAATTCAGTACAATTTATTTAAGGCCACTATCTCACTCTAAGGGAAAATGCAAACATTAATCTTCATAGTCGGTATCTTGGATACCAGTGGTCTGGGTAATTAGTTTGTTATCCTCTGTCTTTTCATGTTCAGCAAGAAAGACAGGAGTCTAATCAGCTGCGGTGCGCATGTGGGCTTCCATACACACCGCAGATTCAGCAAACAGGAGATGGTTGTTATCTTCAAATAATGATGGCCTAAGTTTTCTTTTAGAGCAATTTTTGTTTCTTTTGAACAGTATTTACATTCTTACACATAAAACATCAATTATTCTAAACATAAAACCTCAATGATTCTACAGAAACCTCATTTCCTTTGCTTTGGTTGTCCAGAAATCTTTGTGTCAGGAGAAAAATGGAGATATCTATAGACCACGGTCTGAGTGTTTGGCTTGGTTTTAGGACAGAATTTGTTGTCCATGTTAATCAGTGCACCCCTTGCTTAAGTGTCCCATGAAACATACTTCTGGTGCATTTCAAGTTGCAGCTACATCTCAACTGTAGTGTGCATGTCGCAAGTACCGTGATCCTGAACACCCAACCATTGCTTTATGAAGACATATAGATTCAACAAACAGGAGCCCAGCTTAATTTACATGAAGCTGAAATAAACACCACCAGTGGGCAAACATTTGGGGATGGTGAGGTAAGCAAAATACACTGACTTCTGATTTCCTCTTGACCCTATGAAAGTATTCATTCTCCTAAGTAATACTGGCAGTGGGTCAATCTGTGGGACCTCTCCCACTGTCAATGACAAAGGTGTGAGAAGAGAAGATGTCTCGCAATACAAATCAAGAAAAAACCTCAGCATTTGCCAGTTCTGTTGAAACTAGAGGAAGTTGAACTTGTTGGATTGTGAGATTTTTGCCTGATTTACATTACTCACACTCCCTTCCTTACTGTCTTAGGTCTAGGACTAGAAGAAATTGGTCTTGCTTTGCTAAAGATGAGTTGGTGGGAAGAAGAAGTCAAGCCACTCAAGCACAGCTACTCAGATAGGATGAGGACACTGGCATCTCAATGATGTTACATGCTAATTCCTGTTTTTCCAGATAGCTGCCAAATGACCACATGGTACTTCAACAGCATCAATGAATAATATTTAAAATAAAATAAAGAAAAAAATCAGGTGTGGATGGTAGATGAGACCAGTTAATAGCATGTTTGCTGAACAGATCTTCATGTGTCCCTCAAAAAGAGCCATATCCTGGAAAAAAACCTTCTTCTATGGTGAATTTCATATCAAAGGCTAAAGCTAATTAATTTACATCACATGCATGAGGAGCACACCCTCAACAACCTAATCAAGGCTGACCCAACTTTGTACCCCTCACTGAATCTTTCTGAAAACCCCTTGTCCAAGCCTGGCCAGAGTGGTTGCTTGAGTCACTAGGCTGCTTGAGGCCCAACGACTAGGGCCATTTGCAAGATCATGTCTTCCTTTCAGGTCACATTTTTGTTTATAACCTTGGCCCTGCTGGGGAGCCAGGGGAGTGCAGGGCTCTTCAGTGGAGTCCTGCAGCCACAGTTTCACACCGGGCTCTGACAGACAGACCCTCTTTTAATGCTTTGTCCCTCCTTACTGGCTGCTATTGCGTGGTTTGTGGTTTGTTCTCTAAATGCCTACAAGGAGACCGATAGTTTTACTGTTAATGGGCTCCTGACTGTAATCAAAGATCTTTAAAGGCTCAGGGCCAGATTTTCTCATACCCACTTGTGCAATCTAGAGACAGGAGAGGGGGAGCTGGGGAGGCAGCTCCCTGCCCCAAGCTGCCTGTGTCTCTCTGCATGCAGGGACAAGTCACAGCTGCTCCAGGTCCTTCTACCACCAGCCTGTTTGTCTTCCCTGCCTTGAACGCTCTCCAACCTTGTACAATACCAGACCTGATCACACCAACAGTGTCAGAGGAGTGAACCAGCATTCATAACAACACAGAGTTAACTGCTGCTAGGCATTATAAGGAGCATCTTTATGTGTATCCCTTACCAAAATATTTACAAAGGGCTGAACTTTAAGCAACGCTTTGTAAGCGTAAGTGAAACCGTCCTTTAGACAGCAGTGGCCCTGGACCTGTGTAGATTAGGACTGCTGGAGAATCCCAGGAGAATCTGACAACTGCAATAAGATATGTGCAGCTTGGATCAATTTAGGGTTAGTCTCAGTCCACTCTCAATGTTTAAGTATAGCCAGGAAAAAGAGCTCATACTCCTCTTTTGGATGACAGAAGTGAAAGCCTGTGCCTGACCTGCCTCCACATTTTCCTGCACAGAGCTACTGGCCACAGAAAAGTAAATCTGGGGCCACGTTTGCTTTGACTCATGGTACCCACTTGGCATGTGCAAATAGGACCAGGGAAATAGCAGAAACAAGATCATAAAGCTGATGTCTACCCCCATTGACTGTTGACTTCAATGGAGGGTCAGTGATTGACACCAGCTGGAGCTTTGGCCACTGGTCTGCTTCATGTAGCACTGTACAGATTCATTTTTGGATCAGCCAAAGTGACTTGTGAAGTTATGTCTATTTTATTGAACGGTGCTGGCTGAAGAAAAAGAAAATAAAGAAACATTTTTGGAAGTACAAAAATGCTTTATTTTGGGTTTGGACTTAAAAATCACAAGAACGTGCAGGGTTTGCATTCAGTGAGAATTTTATAGGTTTTGCACTTGTCTGTAATCCAAGCCCTGAACGTTGTTGAGATGGGACCTCAGCCGAGGTCTCCTGCAACCAAGCATGCTATTTAATCCCTGGCTCAGCAGGAGGAGACCACCGGTGTTTTCTCCTCACCATCTTTGAGTGGCAGCTGAAAACACAAGAGAAATGTCACTTTCCACCAGTTGACAAGACTTGGCTGCCCTTCTATGTTTTGGTTTTGTGTGGATTTTTTTGGTAAATCAAAGAGAACAAGCAGGACGATCCAGAAGGATAATTAATTATTCAGGTACAGTTACGTTTAAACAGGCACCTATAGGGAGGCACCGGTAGGCGTAAGAATGAGTTGCCAAGCCACAAGCACAATGAAAGGCTGCAGGGAAGCTGGAGCAGGTCTGAGGGCAGCGTTGCCTCCTGGCACCTTGCTCCCCCCCCATTCCCAGTACTTCCCTGTGGCAGGAAATCAGACGGCCTCAGCCCTCGTGCACTGCCCAGATGTGATTCCCCAGCACAGCACTTCTAAATTGTTCACCAAACATACCTTTGTTATGGGTGGGGGGGCAGAGGTTTCCTCTCACACACATAAAGGTTTTTGCAGTTTTTTGGAAGACAAAGCCTTGAGAGAACAGCCTGTTTGCAGTAGGCATGTATAACCAAAAGGTATTCAGAGTAACGAGTACCAGAGTACCATTGGTGGTAGTGGTTCTTAATACGAAGTATGTGTGTACATCTACTCAATTGACAACACATGCATCAATCACTCTTACTCCATCCCTTCATCTGGCATCATGAGTTTCTCCGGTGATGTGTCCGGGGAGCAGCACACTGAGGAAAGTGTCCATCTGTCACAGAGCAGAGCTGTTCTGCTGTTGCTGCTTCGCCAAGGCCTTGTATGCTGGGGCAGAAAGCAGGCTGCCCCTTTTACCTGTGCCCTCCATCCCAGGCCCACCGCCTAGAGAGGTGAAGGAGAAACTTGGTGGGAGAGGGGAAAATACATTCCTCTTGAGACAGAGAAGTGAAAGAGTTGAGGAAATGCTGCCCTGCTGTCTGTTAGCTAAACATCAGGATTTATTACCAAGTATGGGAGTGCAGTTTATAACTAGCCCTAAGAGAGACACTGAAGATTGTGAGAAGATGACAATTATTTGGATGCGTCTCAATTAATTTGTTGCTTTGCAAACTGAAGGCTGGTGAGATTACAACCTGGGAAAACATGCGAGGCACAGGCTAATCTCTCCAACATTCACATTAGAAAGCAAAGCAAAACCATGACCTCTGTGAAGTCAATGGGAGTTTTTCCACTGACTCCAGTGGAGCCAGGATTTCACCCTGAGTTTTCCATAATGAAGGCCAGATTGTCCCCTTGATTTATGAAGCATGGGATTTTTCCAGCTTCAGTGCACATTGTGTCTTGTTTTCTGACAATGCATTCAAAAGCTGAAGTACACCTCTGTGAAACAAAGGGAAATACAGAAATGCATTTAAATAAAATAAGCCTTATAGCAATGGGACCTGATGTCGACTGAGTTTTCTAATTCCACTTTGTGACCAATATAAATGCAAACCACAACATCTCTTGTTTTCACAGGAGAGTGCTGTAGTCTTAGAAAAGGAGGATCATGACACTGACCTTGTGTTCAGATGAACAAACTGACAAGAACAAAGACATCCCACGGTGCTGTCTCCAGTTAACTGCTTGTTTACCATGTTGGCCTAGCTAAATTTACTTGAGAAAACAGTAGCTTTTAGGAGAAAGAATTTAAGTAACTTTTTGCTGACTTTTGAGAGTCTATCAGGGTCTCTAATTCAGAAATCACTTTGTGATGCGTTAGCATGTTCATTTCTAATGTGATGATCAGGTGGCATGAGGCTGAAAGATGCCATTTATAGGAGAGTCCAATAGAGTTTGATAGTTTGCTCACCATGGAAAGGAGTGAAGTAACAGGGAAAAATATATGGCAACTGGTAGGTTGTATGCTTAGGAGCAGAGAAGGCAGGCAGTCCTGAGAGTATATGGAAACATATCCTTGGGCCCAATGGCCCTGAATGGGCATTAGGGGACACAATGCAAGAAGCAATTCAACATGAGAAATTCCATTGATGTGATAACGAAGTTAATAAGATCACTGAGTGTATGAACAAGGAACAAGTGAATAGAAGAGGAGATTAAGGTAATTTTACCTCTCTGTACAGTACAAAGCTGACTACTAGGAGAATCCTGCACAATTGTAAATCAACACTGAAAAAACCTGAAGAAACATAAAACTGGTACTAGTACTGAAACAAGTAGAGCATTTTCCAGACAGAAACATAATAAATTTGGCTTATCTTATCAGAAAACAACTGAAGCGAATACACAAGAAATAATCTAATGATGGAAAGAAAATAGGCAACGCTCACAGGACCTTTAATTTAGTGCAGAAAGGCACAACAAAGCCAGCATGTGGTAAAAGGTCCAATATATTTAGGTGAAAACTAAGGACACACCTTTCCTTACTTGATCCAAGAGAGACCAGCCGTTAGACACACTTCCAAGGGAAGTGAAAAGTATCTACCGCTCCCTGTCCCAGCTACAAGTCTAGCTGCCTTACAGAAAAGCACACATAAATAAAACAAAGTTAATGGAGCACAACACAGCCATAACTAGATGAAATGTAATGGCCTGAGATGTACAGAAGGTCAGACTAGATGATCTAATGGTTCTTTCTGGCCTTAAACTTTATAAATTGTTTCTCACAAACTGCCCTAATAAGCTAGCTCCCCGTTTGGACCAGGGTTGGTTGGCTCTGAGTTTCCCACTCCAGTTTCATTGTGATGGCACCACCCAGGACAATTTTGGGGCCAGGAGTGTTGGAAGTGGCTGGGAAGAGGTTCATACCTGGCATCCCACACCTGTCAGGAGCAGCACAATGCAGCAGTGAATAGGCCTGGGCTTTCAGGCTCTTTGTTGGCTTATTTCTAGAGCCAGTCTTTGAGATTTCAGTGTCCTGGCTAGCTTATCCCTTAAAAAGTGCATCTGCCAAAGGGTATTTTTTTTTTTTTCCAAATGTTAGGAAAGACTGTGAGCTGGTACCCACATCTGTGGGACCACACATGCCCCTGAATGTGGCATTGCGCCAGCTCCATGCTAAATAGGCTACAGGTCCATGTCAAAACCCTGTAGAATAATACCCTAAAAATAGGTATTTTAGGTAGAAGGACATTCTGCTGGAAGGCTATTTGTCTTGTTTGAAAAATAATCTCATTGTTTCATTTATCAGGCGGCTACTCCTTGCTTCAGGGGCTCTGTGCAATGGAGAATATGCTGTTCTTCTTCATCCTGCCAAGCTCTCTCATATATTAGCATTTCTGTGTAGAGTTGATTGACTTGTTAAGGGATTCAATTTCTGCAGGCATCACAACAAAGACAGACGTCCATCAAGTTTGTTAGAAATTAGCTATCTCCTTTCATTCAAATTTAATCACAAGTGAAGTTTAACTTGCCTTTGTGAAAGATGAGGCATTCTGATATGGCTTTATGGTTGCAAAAAACATATAATGATTTTGATACTGGAGCCAAAAGGACATCGTCAGACAGGAAGAAAATTGTCTCCTTGGTAATATTTAAAATACTCTCAAAACCAAGTGCCTTGAATTGATGCTTTCCCAGCTCTTGAAGGGCATAGTAAATTCTCTAATGTATTGGAAATTATATCTAAATGTAATCAGCAAAAGCACTAGTACAGTTTATTTCCAGATGAGACATTGAAATTCTGTCCTGTTGTTCAGATATCTTTGTTACACTTTCATCCTGTTAATTAATTATTTAACACAATTTTCCTTTCTTGCTCTCATGTGAGTAAGTAGGTGACTTAATTATACCCAAAATCACAGTCCAATGCAGTTTGCTGACCACAAAAAGTCACTGCTAGCTTGTTGTATTTATATGTGTAAAAATACATATACGCAGACATATTTGTCTAAATAATATAGTTGATTAATTTTCACTTAAAAATAAAACAGGACACTTTACCCTTCATGTGCCATTGTTTTAAATGCATGCTGAATGCAACAAGGAGCAGAAAAATTTAAATAGTACTTATGGATTTACATACCTGTTTATGTGAATATATGTGTGTCTTTCTGTGCTGGTATAAAATGCTTTTTTGTTTTACAATTGCCTAAACTTACTACAATCAAGAATTTAAAGTATTAAAATGAATCAAAAGTAAAATAATGGTTATTTTCTTTCATAAATGACTGGAAGAATATTTAATTTTAAATTTATGTGGCATACCACAGATCCAAAGTAGTTAAATGTATAAAAAATAACCACAAAACCATCCTTAAATATTTTTTGATTAATAATGTCTCATTGGATTTGAGGCTTGACTTCAGGCCAGTCAGCTAATTGCAACTACTCCTATGAACTTCCCTGGGTTTTGGACAAATTAACACACTTTAATACAAGAAAGAAAGGTCTTGGGCTTTGGCCCACACTCTGCACCACATCAGAGTGAGACATCAGACCTACGTCTAGTTTTGTTCTGCTTTCTCCTCTCTGCAGTATGAAAGCATGTATGAAAGAAAGCAAGACGGTGTTAGTTGCCTCCAAGTTGTTTGGGTTTCTTTGAATGGTGTGCAGTAGCAATGAATTGCACCCTAAAACCCCATCAGGCTTTTCACTGGAAGGCAAAGAATCTTCCTTAAATGTACCCTTTGCCATCAACAAAGTACAATTTTAAAAGAATCTAATCAGGGAAATCCACTGCAATGCAGAAGCTTGTCTGTATGGACGCTTGTCCACATGTATGGATGCTTGTTCTTGAGCAAAAGTGGGTGAAATTAATTGGATTACCATTACTAGTCCTTCTTTTAATCAAGCTGAAATATTTTGGGAAAACTTAAGCAAGGAAGAAATTTGTTTGGTTGTGAATTAAGCTCCTGGGAAAATTATACATCTCTGCCAAATTCATTAGGCCATTTGTAAGTGAATGATACAAAAACAATTGGAAATTCCATCTGGTGTGTGTTACAGGTTTGATTATGCTTTTCAATGATTTTAGTAATTTGAAAATATTGAGAAGGAATTATTACATGCTCAGAATAATTTTTCTGTTTTCTTAAATCAGTATTTTCCACTAGCAATGCTCCTTTCCCTCTGCTCTGTACAGAGAAATTTCT
Organism: Rhynochetos jubatus; assembly: GCA_027574665.1. NCBI lineage: Eukaryota > Metazoa > Chordata > Aves > Eurypygiformes > Rhynochetidae > Rhynochetos > Rhynochetos jubatus. The sequence continues at coordinate 34,791,750 of CM050690.1, forward strand.
GACTGACATAAACAGATGAACTTAGCAGGCTGTCCTACGTCCCCAGAAGCAAACAAAAACAAAAGGCCAAACCAGAAAAAAATTATTCCAAACTGTCTTAAAACAAAATGAAGCACGTGGCAAGAATTTATGTATTGTGTCTAGTGAAGACCTCTCAAGATTACCAATCAAACCCTGCTGCTGCTGCTAATCTAGTATCAACCTTTGTCCTTTCAGTGATGTTTTTTTAGGATTCTGTGAACAAAGCGTTGAGATTTTAATGAGAGCCATTGTCCTCTTGAAGGTGATTTCACAGACTGTTACAGCCTTGGTGTTAATTAGAGGGAACTAACAGATAAAGATAAAAATACAGTTCTTACTTTGGAAAATGCATGGTTTTCTCAGTGTACCAAATTTTTCGGTAGGAAATTTTTACTTACTGCAGCTACAACCAATGTTTTAGTCCAGATTTCATTTCATTTTCTTCTACAGTGCTTCCAGTAATGTTCTAAACTATTATTCTGATGACAGCTGAATGACATTTTAAAAAAGTTAGTTAGCACTACAGCATTTTAAAATGTCCTTTTTTTTTCTTCCAATGTACCTTTCACCTCGCTTCTCCCCATTCACTTGGGCAAAGCAGTGTTTGAAACCCAAGGCCACTTCTGGCCCGTGCAAAAGATAAAAGTGCCAGGAAAGGTTGTAGACAGCTTTGTGGTTACTTTGACAAAAGATGCTCCAAAAGATGCAGTACAATTTGTGAGTCAATGTGCTAACTGGTTCCAGATGTTTGCATAGCTCTGCTTTCTAGGAATGGGTGTGCAGCTGTGCATGATATTCCTGTTTCCCTGCTCCGACTGGTGTAATTCTGTCTCTACATCAATCTGTCCTTTCTTCCTGGTGTTGGTTAGGAGAGACAAATCAACACATACAGCAGGACAAATGGCAGCATACAAAACCACAGGAATAAATCCATAAGGTTTTAAAGGAAGCATTAGTTTAAATTACTGTGTCAAATGTGAAGGTAATTGGGAGCTGTTCTGCTCTTAACTTTGGAGGTAAGTCATCATTTTTTTGTTTTAGCTACTGTGGATACAGGCATTTAGAAAAGCTGTTGTGCTGGTTTTGTCTGGGGCAGAGTTAATTCTCTGCACAGGAGCTAGTAGGAGGCTACGTTTTGGATTTGGGGATTTGGGGGAGTGAGTGAGCAGCTGTGTGGTGTCTAGTTGCTGTCTGGGGTTAAACCACAATACCTTTTAATTCCAGTTATTAAGTAATTTTGCCCTAGCCCCATTGCCATCCAGTAAACAGGGCTATTACTCAGTATGAGTGATAAAGGAATCTGGAAATGCTTCGGTTTGCGATGGCAGTGCAGCCCTGGACTGTAGTACCGTGTCATGGTGCCGGTAAAGCAGAGTGCCTGTATCAAAGTTTCTAGGGATGGTCTCTGAAGCTATGGTCTGGTTACTTGTCAGTGATTGCAATGGCCAATATCCCACCTGCAGGATTTCCACATGGAGCTCTGCTTACGGGAAGGGCAGTCAGTGCTTGGAATGAATTATAGCTTCCCAGGCTCAAGCGGGAAAGAATTAATTGTAGGTGGCATGTAATGTACACGTAGTGCACGGCATAAGGAAACTCTTAGCACAGTTATCTCCCTATTGAGTATTATCACTGCATAAATAGCTTAACAGGGTGAATAGTCGCTTTTTAAAATAGGGAACATACAAGCTGGTTGTCTTATGCCTCTGGCAGGTTGCCTCTGTTAGTGCTACCTACAAATACTCCTCATGCCTTGCTGCCTTGAACACAAGTGACCTGCACAGCATGAAACATCCTGCAACCTCCCAGTCACTTAGGACAATCAAGAGCCTCTTCACAGAAACCTGATTTCTGACATTGCTGGTAGATTTTTTTCTCAGGCTGCTGAAGTTTCTCACCTTTCTGCCTGGTTCACCCTGTTTGTCCTGATAAGATGGACTACTCCATCTGCAATCCTCTGCATCTGCATCCTCCAGTTCTTCTGAACCTGTGCGCACCCTTACACACGCTTTTCTGTTTATTTACCTCCCCAGCCTCAGAGCTCAACAAGCAAGGCTCTTCCTCAGCAGGGTTTCTGAAGATACACAAGCATCAGGCTCCATGAACATCAGGCTCCATCTTCCTTAGAAAGAAGCTACGCGTTTTGCGGACAGAACTAGTGGGACTTACTATTCACTTTTGTCAAACCAATTGTTTAAGTGATTTCTTGTAAAGAGGTGATTCTAAAATGTTCTACGGTGGCATAAAACATGGCTTCTGTGTGATGCAACGAGATGAACATCATCTCCACCAGAGGAGGAGCAATCCTCAATGCAAACCTCTGCCCGCAGCTCTCCTCCAAAGAATGTCTTCAGAAACACCAATGATTTGGCTGTTATTTATTACTTGGAGTTTTTTTAGTTGTAATTTTAATTTTTAAAGAAAGATAACTGTCAGTATTCTGTTTACTCACTGTGGTTTGTACTGCATGGCAGAAATACCCAGTCAAGAAACAACAGCAGGATTTGTGTTTTTGGTGGTTTTTTTTTGTTGTTGTTTTGGTTTGGGTTGGTTTTTTTTGGTTTGTTGGGGTTTTTTTTGGGTTTGGTTTTTTGGTTTGTTTTTTTTTTTTTTTTTTTTTACGTATTGCTTCTTTTCTTTCTTATTTCTCTAAATCATTATTTAATAATTTGGAAAATAATTTTGCTTTGGAATTAATGTCTTAAATATTTCTTTCTATGCCAGATGCATCAGTTTTCAGGAAAACACGGTGTTTTGTTTATTTTTGTTTAGAAATGAACATACATGGCATACAAAACACATGGAAAAAAGCATGTAAGGGTTTAAAAGAAACCTTAGTTTAAATTAAAATGTCAAAAGTGAAGATAGCGGTGAGCTGTCCTGCTCATCACTTCAAAGAAATGTCACAGTCTCCCCATTTTACATACTATGGAAACAGGTGTTTGTAAAGGCATATACGGTGTATTAGCAACCACATGTACCCTACAGATCTGAAAGCTCTGGGGATCCTTCTGATCCCCAGAAAAGATTTGCAGGCTGTACAAGAAGTCTGGGATGGCTGTACCACCAGGAGCAGAGATGTTTTCCCACTCTCTGCAGCCTGGGAGGTTTGGGGGGCCATAGACAGGCACCACAAGGATCTGAACAGAGGATCATACCCTGTGTAGTGTTTTTTTCACCTGGCTTTTAATAGGGGAATTATTCACTTAATGTGACTTCCATCTGAGGACTTTAACCTGTCATTGCTACAGCAAACACCTGGCTGAGACTTTTTTTTAGTTACTTAGGGACTCAGAGTTGAGCATCTGGGTAATTTCAGGGAAAATTACTAGATGGTAACTGAAAAGTATATGAGCACAATTTTTTTTTCTTCCATCACTTTGTTGCCTTTGTGTTTGTTTGCTGGTAATTTGCATATTGCTACAGTCATTTTCACTAGAGATTCCAGTTACTTCTAAGCACCTTTCACATGAGAAAAACAAGAGGAAACAGTTATATAAAAATAATTAAAAATATAAAGAATGCTCATGAGCAGGAGAAAGAAGTAAAAGCATGGACTCCATTTTAATGAGGCTGCGTACTCACTGTGTCTGAAGGCATTTCATTTAAGACTGAGTTTGCTTGAATTCAGGGACATTGCCTTCTAATTATACAATCTGACATTTCATTGCCGGTTCTCTCTGGTTCATCACTAAAAATACACATTTAAAAGAAAAAAAAATTTAATTCAACTTCAGAAATAATATTGTCGGGTACCAATGATGTTAAAGACTTGTCAGTATTGCCACTAATACTTCGTAATTCATGTGAAATCCCTATAGTTGGACATTTTCCTGTTAAAAGCTATGGCTGCAGTCATCCTAGCCCCTCGATCTTAGAAATAATCATGTGGGAGTGAGTGGTTGCACCCTTACAGATGAAAGGTCTCCCCATCCCAGAAGATGCCTGTGGCAAGTGTCTGGTGGAAGATGCAAGGACAGGGGAGCACACAGTAATAACAACGAACTTTCCCCAGCCTCGTGTGGGCTGTAAATCAATGGCTCTGGGACCTCCCTAGTCAGAGATGATGTCTTACCTTTTAAAGTTTTTTGGTAGATTTTTCTTAAAATAAGTGCGTACGGCACTCTTTGAACCCACTTTCATTCCTGGTGCACACAAGAAGCTTTGGCCACGTTATGCAGCTGAACTGCAGATGTAGAGGGGTATCTTTTCTTGTTGTTTCCAGAACATGCTCCTGTTTCTTCATGATGGCACGCTCACCTTCACCATGCCAGTTGGGATTTGACAATTCTTCACTGTAACATCCTCAAGCCTGAAGACTTAGGACTGTATTTAGGATGCTACTGAGACATTTCTTGCATGACAGCTGCTGCCATAACCTGAATATTCTTTGTGTCCCTCTTCTGAATTGTCTGCAGTTCTACTATACTGTTTGAGATGCATGCAGCATTGAAGAAGTAAAGATTTACTCAGTGACATTTTCTGTTTCTTCTCTATTTTTATATTAATTCCTACCTACACTGGTGTTAGCAGGGCTGATGAGCTGGGCCACAAAATGGTCATTGTCTCAGATTTAGAGAGAGACATACTTTTATTTCCAGAACATCTCAGTATTTGGCAGAAGCCTTAGATCTGTTGGGAGCTTGTTGCAGACATTGACTTAAATGAAAGCTCTGACAGGCCTTAAGGCACTTCCTGACCACCAATTAACCATAGGAAAACACCAGAGGAAGGTTCACTTTAAGACTAAGCACACACTATCAACTTTCACTGTTAGAATAAAACCAGCTATTCCACATCTAAACAGCTATGCAGGCAGATTTTCATCCTGAACACCAAATTCTCTCTCAACCTGTACTGTCTTCATGAAGTCAATGACCACATTAGCACTGGAGAAAAGCCAATTATGTCCATGTTGGTTTTCTTGTTTTATGACCAAGATACCTCAAATCAACTTGCTTTTGTGTTGGTTTGTTTGTTTTAATTCTGAAAGTGAAAAGATTTCATATAATCATACTTCTCTGTGCATTTCATCTTTCCACCTCCCCTCTTCTCTCTCCCCTACTTTCCCAGCCTTGCTTGTTTTTCTTTTCCATAGAACACTGGATGGTACCCATTGTAGATCTGTCTGAACTCCTCACAGCACTCACTCATCCCAAGTCCCCAAGAAGCATCTGCTACCGGGTGCTTTCTCCCATGCCCTTCCTACCGCCACTATCAGAGCTTTGGCAAAAGCTAGGAAGGTTTTAAAGAGTACAAAACGGAAGCTAAAAAAGGTGATTAAAAAAAAAAAGTGCATGCATATGTATATACCCATGTTTACAGAAAGAAAGAGAAATTAAAGTAACAATTACACTTTTAAAAGAGATTTCTGGCAGACATACATATGCTTTCAGGAATACTGGTGCTGAGGAAAGTCTATATCTCAGCAGAGAAATGTTAATGAACAGTTAGTCAGCTTTGTTTCTGGACTATGACTGATTTCTTGTACCAGGGCTTTTACCAGAAACGTATTTAAAAATAATGACGAACATCCCTTAAGAGCTGGACAGTCTGTGAAAAGAACAAGAAAGGGTCTGCCACTAGTAAGTTCAAATCATCTTATGAAATGTTATAAAAGCAACTTGGATTCTTCTATCTCCCCTTCTTTGTGCATACAGTTGAATCAATTCACTTGTGTTTTGTTGAACCCTGTTTTGGGTATTCCTAGGGTATGCCTGTTTTTTTATATATTTCATATTGCTGCTATTATTTTTTTTTTTTTTGTGGCTGTGTTACACAACTGCAGGGAAGTAATGATTTTTCTCTGAAATAATGCATTTTTTAACGCCTTCATGTAAAAGGCAGTATTGTCTTGATGTCAAGATGCAATTTAACAGCATTACTGGTACTTTTTCTCACACACTAATTTATTTTAAATTTCCTTTATTCATTGAGTTTATTTAATTTTATTTAATTTTATTTAATTTTATTTTTTTACTGAATATCATGATTACACTGCAACAGTTTAAAAATGTAACTATCAAACTCCAGTCCTAACTGCATCAACAGTTATAGTAATGGGAGGAAGAAGCACATGAGAAGACAATCTTTTCCCGAGCCCAGTACTGTGGCAGGTATCAGTGAAAATGCAAGAGGCAGAGGTCTTTATGGTACGAGCTCGCAGATCTCGTTCAGTGGCACCATGTGCAACAGTAAAGGCTATGCACTGTGAACGTAACAGAAGGAGCCGTGTTCAAATGTACCACCAGGAGAATTGGCCTGTCTTCAGGATGACAAGGTGCGTTATACAGGTGTGATAGTATCAGTACAACAGTTACTTAAATGAGGAAATTAATAGAATATTTCTTGAACGCCACACCGCACTCGTTCAACCAAGTCATTCAGACTGGCATCGGAGCATCTGAACAAAAATTCACCTCTTTCAAGTCTCATCCACTGCATCAAAGGAAATTTTACCACTTATTTCTGGAGGGAAGAAGAAGGCTTCCCCATAGGTATTCATTACAGACCTTCCACTACTGAGAGTCAGCTAGAATAGCAAACCACTGAACCTGAAATCAGATTATCAGGATTTCTAAAAGTGCCAAAGCATGATAACATAACGTCTTCTTAAAAAAAAAACCAAACAAACAAAAGAAAAGGGAATAAGCAAAACAACACAACAGCTTGGCCTGGACTGTCTTGGGAAGAACACTTTTAATGTGGTGTGTCGGAGGCAATCGAGTAGGACACAAGTGCTTCCCAGCATGGACTAACAAGGCGGGAAGACTCTGCCTGTGTCATCTAGTGTAGCCTGAGGCATCCACGCAGAACAGTTATCCTCTTGCTCTAGTAGATATCCAAAGATGTGCACCTTCTGTGAGCTTTTCCTGGCAGCCTGGCATGGCTCTGACCTTTGTAGCCCAAACTGGGAAGGCCGGTGCCTTGGGGGGAAACCTATCATGGCACAGCCTTGGTCTCACACCTGTGTAAATAGAGCTGGTTCTGTAGCCAGCTTATAACATCTCCCATCTCAGGGAAGGGAACCTGGCTTGAGTTCCTTCTTCCTGGCTTATGGCCCTGTGTCCTGACCTGCTGAGATCTTTGTCCCAGCCTGCAGTGACCAGGAATACCAACCACAACCTCCTGCAATATAAAACACAGCCTTATTAAAACCCCCTAAAAGCCTGCACTTCTCCATGAGCCTGATCCAGCACCCAGTGCGGTCCGGGGGAGATAGACCAGCCTCTCTATGAAGAGTGACCTCGTTAGCAGCCCTAATTTAGCAACTGGAGCTCTGTCTTTTAAATCACTCGGCAGTTCTGCTCTGTTCCTTCCCAAGCACAGAGCATTTCCGATTTGAGGAATTGCTTTCCCATAATTAAATGAAAAAGAGTTAGTTGCAGCCCTCTGCACAAATTACTACCCAGTGAATGCAGAATAATGCATTATAAGTAGTACTTTATTGTATTTATTGTACAGGTATTGATGTGTGTTGGATTCGTTCTATTTTAGAGGCACTGCCATGGTAACTCGTCTCTCTTGACAAAGGCTTTATGTCAGAGCAGAAGTAGAAGACGCAGAGACTGAACTTCGGGTAGCCAGTGAGATGAAGGCTGCCAGCATTAACCTCACCACAGCATCACTAGAAAACGAGCTGGTGAGTCTGTCTCCCGTCGAGTGTCCCACTCACCGGGGAATCGCCGACTGTGGGGCGAGAACGGAGGAAGGACGGCAGCCGGCAGTGTCTTTTTAAGGTAAAACACAGAAAATCTGTGCTGCATTAGTTTCTGAGATGCTGACTGCCCACGTCGATTCAGTCACCGGCATGTTCTAAACAGAAAATAACAACACAGAAGGGTTACCTTGGTCCGACAGTGTTACTCAGTGCCAGCAATAATGCGGCAGGTAAACAAACAGGTGGAAAGATGAATGTAACACCAAGCACATGTTGACACCCTTCACTACTACTGCTATTCTCACTTTGTGTTACAGCTTTGCTACCATTTCAAGGCATAGCTACGGACTGCCAGTTTTAGGGTCTTTTGGGCAGGCGGTGGATTTATTTCTTAATCTGGCACGAGATTACCTAATCCCCTCCAAAGTCCTTTCTCATCACACCCACTCCCCTGAGCAACCCATATTTTGGCTTCTGAAATCCAAAACAACAGCAGGATTTGAACCCTGGGTGGGGTCCCAGGCGACATCCCCTTTGCTCACGGCACAGCCCATGACAGTTTGGGTTTTACAGGCCCTGCCGCCACCAGCCCTGCAGTCGTATGCTTCGGATCGTGGTGAGACCCAGGCTGGGCATGTTGGTGCCCCATACTTGAAATCAAGAATCTCCATGTGCCCTGGTTGTATTTCTGCCTTTCTAAAAAAACCGTGAACTTTGTTCACAGAGGGCTGGCAGCCGAATTCGCCTCAGGACCATTCTGGCTTGGGAAAGCCATCTTTGAACCCTGCCCTGAGTCATATTCACAAGCAGGTGTTCAGCACCAAATCTAGACTGAAAGCATCATGAATGACTGTGCTGCAGGATCTTCCACACCTTGGGAACACCCTGTGACCTGCACTATCAGTTTGATACTGCAAACTTCACCGATTCCTACCCCGTTGTCTGGCAAGGAAGTCGGTGAGCCTGTACGACACAAAGTGAGCCAAAAGAGCACTGGAACAGGTTGTGGAGTGCCTAGCTCTTGCCAGAGTGGTTAGTCCCCCACTGGTAAAAAACCCCAACAACATTTACTGCCAATAGGGTTTTTTTTTAACCAATCAAAGTGCATATTTATTTAGTGGTCTCTCTGGTATTGGAGGTACCATGTTTACTCTCCACCTGCTTTTCCTCAGCCAAGCCTCTTTATATTCTGGGTTGCTAAAAATGACCAGTGCTAATGACACTTGTCAACATAATTCCCCAAATCACAAAGCAGTGAGAAAAAAAACCTCAAGAGGAAAGAGACGACCTGAGTTTACAATGGATTGTTTGCAGAGACTTTCTTCCTTTTGCAGCAGCTTGGAGGAACTGGAAGACAAACAGTCGCTGCACCAAAACCCCCGTGTTCAGGGAAGAGTGGGGAGAGGGGAACAGGGGATATGAGATCCGTATGTTTGTCTTATTTTGTCCCCTAAAGACTTACCGTTCCTGGCTGTGATTTTTCTTGAAATGTTAATTATAGGAGCTGGGGATGCCAGCAGTGCTCTTAATAGCCTAACTTAAGTGATGAAAAAAATATCACCCGATGAATAAAAAGCCAGTTTTAGAAATAGCAACCAGCTGCAGCAAAAGCACAGTGCGGTGGCAGTTTGTGTGTGGAGCACAGGACTGGACGTCTGCCCGCTCTGTGCCACACTGCTCTGCAGAGGGTCTGTCCATGCACCCGTGTGCTGGCTCCCAACACCCACTGCAGCAGGAGTGGTGGGAACCCATGGGGCCAAGGAGGGTGTGCCCAGAGCCAGCTTCGGTGAGGCACAGAGGTGCAAATGCTGCTGGTGCCACCCAGGCGTTCACTTGGAGGAGACCAATGAGTGAAAGGTGATGTGGCTGCATGTGCCTCCAAGGGCTGTTGAAATAGTTTCTGGGACAAGGTATGTCGGTTCTCCCTTTGTGAGCAGGTTTAACTGGTGCAATAAACCCAGGACAGGTATTTCAGTGTTTCAACCTCAAGAGCATTAAAGCTGCAAAGGGCCAAGATACAGGGCCACGCTCCGTTGCCAGTTCTCTGCACGGCAAACAACACAGGGCTGCCTCAGCGGCAGTGAGTGGCACCCCTCAGCCAGCAGCTCCACCCCAAACAGAGGGTGTGCTCCTGAGGACGTGCGCCAGTCACAAGCACCAGCCTGTGGCAAGACAGGCAGCTCTGCAGTCGGCTTGGTTGCTGGCTGGGTGCTTGGTGAAGAAGCACGTGAAGGTGGGAGTGTGGCTGTGAGCAGGACGTTTGTGATGAACTGGATGACAGGCAGTTCTCATCTCAGTGATTAACACCTCTTCCCCCTTGCCTAAGACCAAGACTGTTGCACGCTCAGCCCTTTGCCTGCTTCAGTGAAAGTGTGCTCCCTCCCTCCTCCTCTCCAGGGTCAGCCCTGGCATGCTCCAGAAAGAGTCAAGGAGGATTAGAGGCTGCAGGCTGTCCACAGTCATGTGCACCCTGCTCACACTGGCATTGTGCCGTGCCACCTCCACCAGCATCCCATGGGACTGTGCCAACCCATTGTAGATGGAGAAGAGGCTTGTGGTCAACATTGGACCCTATGTTTGCCAGCCAAGGGGAATTATGCCCATCACCTCTACCAGTCTGTGGTCACCCAGAAACCCAATCAGTGCAGGCATTTGGGGATAGGGACTTCTTTGTTGCCAGGACTCTCCCCAGAAGCCACACGAGCTGCGGGGCCAAGACTGTGCTCTCCTTGGTGGGGACACCCCTGCTGCAGCTGGCCTATACCTCCCATACTGCGGGATATGAAAGGAAAGGGAAACATTTGTTCTGGGGGTCTAAGACATGACCATGCCAAGAAGAGACCTTCCCACGTTGCTCCTTAGTAGATACCTCTTGGCACTGCTTAGGGGCTGCAGACACCACACGTCCAGCTTCTGTCAGCTTTGTAGGTTGGGCTGGATCCCAGTTCCGTGGTTTTTAGTCCTCTCTGTTGCATGGACAATAAATACTGTTCAGCTACCTTCACGTGTATTAGAGAGCATCTGCTGTCTCTGTTGTATCAGGGCACAAGAGTTAAAGGACACTTAGGGGTGCAAAAAGAAACTGGCAAGGAATTGTCTGCTTCAAAGGTGAAGTTGATTGCCGCTGCCAAATTTGAAGGCTTTGCCCTAGTAATGCATGTTGGGGAAGTAAATTTCAATTTAAATGTTACCTAGGACCAGGACTGGTAGCACTGGCTAGAAGGGTGTACAGGAAAGGACACCAGAAAGGGAAAGGGAAACCAGAAAAGGATAGGTTTTTCCCTTTGACTGGCTACCACAAAGCAGTTGTAAATTAGTTTCTGGACTGCGATGGAGAACGTGCTAAATGCCTTGTCATTCCAGCGGCAGACCCAACATTCCACAGAAGCACTTGGGTTACCTCAAACAGGAACCTGCCCTGTGAGTTACCTGTGTCAATATTGCCATTCTCTGCTAACCACCAATAAATTACTTGCTCATTCCCAACAGTTTCTAACTGGGCTAGCTGGCAAACAGAGATTAATTAACCCTGGAGCTGTCTCTGACCATGCTGTAACCCACTGAACAGCAGTACCATTTTTTTATGTATTTAAACAGACTATTTCAGAAGAGAAAAAAAAAAAAAAAAAAGAGGACAAAAATCAGGATTATAGTCTGGCAGACCTGGACCTTCCATGAGACTAGCAGCCGTACCCTAACAAAGTACTGCTAGGCCTAGAAATCTCTCCTGTATAGTAAGTGCTCAAAATATGTGTAAATAATTTGTCAAGTGTCTGATTTATTTGTCTCTACTAGACTCTATTAGACACTGGGAAAACGTGTCTAATATTTACATTGCACCTTAAGCAAGGGTTTGCTCACTTACTCTCTGATCTTCTCTCATCCATCTCTTCTCTTCTTGCATACCTTTTAGTAGAGATCCCAGCCAGAAAGAGCACAAGCCCTTCTGTTCTGAAGTTCTAATCCCTGGTCTAGGCTGACTTCTAGCTCAACTTGTAATAACAAGTCATAGTACATATTTTTGCACGCTGTAACTATTAGCTCAGGAAAGTAAAGCAATTGTTTTTCCACACCTCTCCTGTTCTGCTTATGGACATTTTTTATTAGTATTCTTCATTGCATCAGTGATAAAAACAGACCTGGGCTCCAAAATCTTGAGCTCTCAGAAGGTAGGAGCTGCTGAAGGAACGTGTGCGCGTTGTGCAGGTCAAACCATCCTCAAGAGGTCTCAGCACAGGGCTCTCAGCAGAGAAATGAGTTGGGTGATTCTTCAGGTGATTACTTCAAGTGTTTTTCTTTCTTGCATGAAGTCTGGCCTGTCAGATCCTTCGGTTGCTTTGGTAAGCTAACCTGTAAGCCGGTTTAATGCAGTCTGCCTGACCCTGTCTTAATGACATCCAAGACTTTTTTCATCCTTTCTAGGGCCATTTGTAACGTAAACTCTCTCACTGATTTAAAAATAAATTATTATAGTCATTAAAAAATACTAGTGGGAGTAATCAATAGGCACTGTGAATAACGTGAAATAATAGAGCGATCAGGATAATTGATTTTCCAGTTATATGAAGAATTTAGCCCAAAGATTTCTTCACCATGAGATGAATTGTGGAAGTTTGTTGAGCCTTAGCAATGGCAGGCGCAGACCTTGTGCTGCATCCCCCCCGACCCGTTCAGAATCTCACAGCTCCCTGGGTGCTTCATGCAGGGGGCAGGCCTTAAAAACACCGGGGGAAAGGGATCGGTGTGGAGAGCGTGTGGGCTGTCGTGCCCGTGCTGCTGGGACTGCAGGGCAACGCTTACGCAGGCTCGGTGCTGGGAGTTCCTGAGGCTCTCGCTGCTGCCAAACAGGCTCTGTCGCAGCCAGTCGTCTGCGGCGAGTTGTTTCATTTCGGGATCGGTGACACAACCCATCGGGTCTGGAAGGCATCCGGAGTCTGCCGCGAAAGCAGGTAAGGTGGTCCTAAGTTGCTGGGTGAACACCAACTGCCAGCAAATCTTTTTAACGTGGTTCAAGGATGCTTTTGAAGCTTTGGACAAACTGGATCCTGAGGCTTCTTGCCAGCGGATTATTTTCCTTTGACCCCATCCAAGTGCTTGTAGCCAGCTTGTCTAATCTCAGAGAGGTGTCTTAGCAGAGAGAAGCAGACGCAGCCATAAAGTGGCTCTTATGTTGCTTTACCCTACCCTTGAAGGGCTTGGTTCAGATCAATAACTTGTGGAGAGATCTCTAATAAAGTTGCCGAACCTCCCTTCGGATGTCTAAGCACTGAGCGTTCTGAATCTTAACTATGTTCTTCAAGGACTTGGATTAATGCCCTATTTGTTTACAATATCTTCATTCTAGACTGACATGAGTTAAAAATAACAAACTAAATTTTTAACGGGGCTGTGGTTTGAGGGACACTTCCAGCAAAAAGCCGAAAGATACTGAAGGCCTGTTTCTGCCAAGAGATAAACAGGTTTTTGCTAAGTCAGCTCCCCAAATGAACAATGATTCAAATAGGATCTTCATTTGGAAAACGTAGAATAAAAAAGAAGTTTGTCATCACGTTCAGACTGGATATTCCTTTGCCCTGTTACTGTGGGTCTCCTCGTTCATCAACTAGGAGTTCAGTGGCCTGCTTTTCATGCAGAGGTTTAGAATGCAAGTATGTCGTGTTTGTAAGCACACCAAACTGTTCCTTAGTTTCATCCTTTTCAAAAAGAATGGAGGTAAACAAAGGCACTCCACCAAAAGAAAATAGCATTCAACACTTGATGAGATATAGTTGGGTTTTTTAAAGTAATAATTTTATCTTTCTTTTGGATGACATTGTTTATTGTAAGACATCATTTTTATTAAATACACTGTAATACAAGAGACTTTCCATGTCATGTTGAGAGAAGCTGGTCACGTGATTCACAAACAAAACTTTTAACACTGATACCTAGGCATCACTCTGAAATCAGCCAAGATGCAATAAAAGTTTTAAAGCAATGACTTGTTAGAACAAACTGCAAAACAAGAACCACTAAATATTTCCACGGAGACATCACAATAAAAAAAGAAAAAGAAAAAAGAAAGGAGAAAGGTAACTCTACAGACCATGTCACAGTTCGGTGACAATGTAGAGATTTATATTTATATGTAGATATCTTCCTCTCTGCCTTCAGTGACAAAGAGAGCGATAGCTAGAAACATATATATAGATAAAGTATAGGTGGAGAGCAGGGCTGGGACAAATATTTCATAATTAATTGTTTCTCTCTCTATTGGTGATTCAATTAAACATCAATGTTGAATTAAATTACTTCTATAGAAAACATTCTTAGCTGCTTTTCTTTAAGTTACAGAAAGATACATATAAGCTGCAAGATACAGGCCTCTGGAAAGATTTTATTTCATCTCTTGTTTTCTCACATATTCCCATGAAACGGCCTCACTACTAGCAGCTTCTATTATCCTTGTCCAAAGTATTCAGTGTTTATAAAATACCAGCCGGTCATCACTCAGAACCTTCTACAAGCAAACAAAAGACCCCCACAGACCTGGTCTAGAATGCATAGACGGAAAAATAACACACCCATCATTTCCCATTTCTTCTCCTGAGACGTATGTTTAAAAGATGGCAAAATAGTCACTTGGTTGCTATTGTGAAATTCACAGTGTTTTCCCTGCAACATGTAGACTTTTTTTTTTTTTTTTTTTTTTTTTTTGCTTCGTATTTGTGATGAATGTAGCACGCTCCCCCCTGCCCCCGGGCCCCGGCCCCACCAAAACAAAGGTGTTTTAACTAAGGCTCTGAAGGACCTCTTGATTCAAAGCAGCAGTGGTTCATCCCAGCCCTCACAACGAGAAATACAACTTCCTGTGCTATCAAAACCGTCGTCTTTGATTAGAAACCCCCATCTGTTCCCCAGCCCCTCCCCACTCCCTTCCCTCACATTTCACAGTAGTATTTGAAATTCAGTTACAGGCTGCAACAACCCAGACAGAGACTTGTTCTAACACATATGCACTGTACCTTAGTCATCCAGTGACCTAATCATTTTATTGGGTTATTTAATTTCTTTTTGAAGTGTTTTGTAAAAGTCTACATCAACCACAACAAAAGCAATCTCTCAGAAAGGCGTGGAGGGGTAGGGGTGAAGGGGGGGAAGAGAGAAAGGAATGGAAAATAAGAAGAAAAGAAGGAGGAAAGGAAGGAAAGGAAAAGAGAATGAAGGAAAGAAAGAGCAAAAGAAATAGCAAGAAAGGACGAAAAAGGAAAGAAAAAGATAAAAAATAGTCAGTTACTTATTAAACTGTAGACCACATATATTGTTTTACAAATCAAAAGAAGTGAAGTCCTTTTAAGAAGGGTACACGCCATCATGCATCACGGGGTGCTGTTGCTTTACAAGAATCTGTTCTCCACGGCCAGTTCTGAGCTCTGCAGATCTATTGAGAGTGAAGGACAGAACGTGGCGAATGCTGCTATTATTACTGCTGAATTTTGGCGTTCTCATCGTCCTACAAGTCGTGTTGCAGTCTGAATAGTCCAGCTCATTCTTGGAATTATTTCGTTACTGCAGACGAGTATAAAATGCTAATGGAGCTGCACTGTTATTCTAGGACAATAAAACAACAATAGCACAAACCCAGAAATGGCAGTAAAACAAACCCTCTTTTCTGAGCTTGGAAGCTTGTCTGTTCATTTCATTGTGAGAAATCAACAAGTGAGAATGGAATGGAAGAAACGCTTTTATGCAATCATCTGGGGAAGAAAAGTGCTCGTTGTTTTATCTCTGGCATTCTAGCACTGCCTCTGCTGCACACCAGTTAAAATGTTGAATCTTAGAAACATAGAAAAATAAATATCAAAAGAAAAAAAATTATTTTGGTTACTCAGCAGACTTTATCAATTTATTAATAGCACTCTAATCATAATTTGTAATAACGTAGGTGTATGTAAATTTATACATATACACACAGCCCATACATAATGTGCATGCATGTCTGCACATATATAAATAAAATACAACAGACATAGGCATACATGTATATGCTATGTGTGTGTATATATATATGCCATATGCAAACACACATGTATAATATATATTATATATATGATCAGTTCATAGCACAGTCCAGAAAGACTTTTTTAAATGAGCCTGATTGTCATATTTACTCAGTGTACACGATCTAGCTGACAGTGCAAGCGTGATGAATATGCACATATACTCACCCTTCGTTGTGACCTGAACATATTTCTTCCTCTTCTCTGCTCATTTTGCTACACTTACTCACCTTTTCATGAACAAACGCAAACTATGTATAGCTACAGTTTATAGCTTGTCTACAGTGATTATACATTTTATGCACTACCAAGAACATTAATGATATAGGTCTAGGTTATCCATACCGGTGCCTCTGTAGAACATTTGGTCCTTTAGAAGTTTAACATACTGCTATGTTATTGCACGATGCGTCGTAACACTATTTATTCTCTGAAATGACTACAACAGCCTCACTAGTAAATCAAAAAGAAGATGCCACTAAGCACATTTTCAGGGTTTTGTGGTTATTTTTGGTATACATTCTTTCAGTGCTAGCAAAACCCACCTGTTCGCTTTCAGGCTGGAGCCTGCTTCCCAATGGAAGCAGCATCTCAGATGCCTCTTTCTTCAGCTCGTAAGAAACTAAGACAGAATACAGCAGGTCGAAACTCAGCACCCCCCTCCACCACCTGCAGCCTCCTCCCGCTGCGCAGTTAGAGTGGACTCTGACACCTTTCTTTCCCACCACTGTTATTTTGAAAATCAATTTCAAACTCCTTTAAAAACACAACCTTCAGATTCTCAGGAGAATGGGTTTCACCGGAAGCTCGGTCTTTATCTAGCTTTCTGCGTGAACTTCCAAGACAGTCTAGATAAAATCTTAAGGCCCATTATGTAGGAATCTTCCTCTGGCTTTTTGTGTGTTTCCAGTTCAGTAGTGGTTAAGAAATAACATCTAGTTTATTAAAGAAATACTGAGTATGGCTTTATAGTTACACTGTCATGTTTATTTGTACTGCTGCCTTTTCAATGACATTGAGAAGGGTAAAACTTCATCAGTGTCCAGTGAACTGTTTTCTTTTGAAAATGTTCAGAATCTTTACGAGCTAGCTCTAAAAGCGTCTGAAGGAAAAACCTAAAGTGCCTCAATAAATAATATATGTGAGCAAATTATATATTAAATGTGCTATGGGAACACTTACAAAAATAAAATGCTGAATTTATTAAATAAAATATCCCCAACACAAAGATGAAGGACTGTTTTGATCTGGCTCATATCAATAAGAAATAACAAAAAGAGAAAACGGAAATAAAGATAACTTTTTTGCAGTAACGCCCCCTCACAGAGGGAGGCAAAAGTCTTGAGGAATAGGTAAGGTAGGTTTTCATTTTTAAGAATTCATATTAAAAATAATCCTAACTCTAAATTCGAAATTGTTGACTTCTGATTTGAAAAATAACAGGTATGCCCATGCAGCTGTCATCAACACAGTGGCCATGCAAATGTTGTACACATACAATGCCAATCCAACCAAACGTAAATTACTTAAGAAAGAGTGGATGTTGGTAACGACAGCACTAGTACCAACACAAACATGGTGCTGAGCTCAGGGTCTTTGCACTCTGAATAGTAAGCCATAACCTCAGAGTAATTTGTTTTCTCTAGAGATCTCTATCCCCTGCCATGGCTTAAACATAATCAGTGATCTCCGTGCTTTAGATTATTCATTTTATATCAGCCTATTGTATCTGTAACATTGTAAAGGCATTTTAACATGGCTAATGCCCTCCATTAGCCCCTTCTAATGAAATATAAGTTATATTGTTATGAGTTCGCTATTCCTACTAGGGTGTACTACAAGATGAGTGGTAGGTTCCGCACAAAGGGCATTAACCGACAAAGACCATGCACAGTTTTGCTTGCACGGTTAAAAAATAAAGAAAAAGGATTGAGGAAGGAAGGAGGGAAGGAAGGAATATGCTGCTGGACAAGCACAGTATAAGATACACCTGCCCCAGCATCTATAGCTTGTCCTATCTTATCAAAATCCTTAGTTTGGACATATGATCCTGAAATTAATACTGTACATTAATAAGCCTAGCTTCAGTCTTTATTAAAAAAGACTAGCTGGAGAACATTTTTATACCACTGGCATGACAATATCCTACCAGAAGACAAAATAAGGACGTGTGTTTAGTTTATCATGTAATTGTGTGCAGTGCAGGCGGCATCTTTTCCCCTTTTAGTTGTATCTGGCAATGAAAGGTGCTGGCAAAGCACCTCCTTGAACAATCCCTTTAGTCCTCAGAAAGACTCTTCAGGGAAAGTGCTAAACCCCCTCTTGCCTTCCATGAAATCATTTCAGTGTTTTTTTTCGTGGAGATTGATGCCGTATGATCCCCTAGTTCCTCCAGATAGTGCATGACACAAGACTGTCTTTTTTTCCATCTGGCTTTTCTCTGCAAGGAACATGCTTCATGTAGAGAACACCAGTCTTCATTTTCCACCCACATGCCGAAGCAAAAAAAGTTGAGGTGAATCCATAGAAACTCCCAGTAGCTGTACAGCAGAAATCACAAAGTTCGAGTCAAATATATTTTTCCCTTTTTTTCATCCACATCAAAGGCATGAAAACAACAAGGCATTGTTAGTTGTGGTGGGCAAACTGAAGAGTCTGCTGATATAACAGATCAGGTTTTTAAGGCCTTTGTCTATGCAGAGTTACAATAATGCAGAAGCCAAATTGATTAGAAAGACAGGAGAGAAGAAAAAAATGAAAGAAACCGAAAAAGAGAGAGAGAGAGAGAGGAGATACGTCTCAGTAATGTCTAAAAAGTCAATACTGTGTCTACAGATGGAGAAGTACACATTGCTTGCCCTTTGAAAGCTTCTCCGCAACTTTGCCATTAATACTGTCAAAGTTAAGAACACATTTTAATGGAGTTCAGCGGCAGTTGAACACATTCATTCCCGCAGCCCGTAAGAGGAAACGCTAGGAGACTTTAGCCTAAAATATCCAAGTAGACTGGAGATGCCTTGGCCAAGTTCTGGAGAAGGGAATGGATTTCTTTGATGTTGAGCCTCATGTGAGGCTCCCGTTGCCAACAGCCCAGCATCAAGTCATACACTTCCTTGGGGCATGTGCGAGGTCGCTGCAGGACTCGGCCCTGAGTGATGCACTCAATCACCTATAAGAAATCACAAGGAAAGGATCAGCACAGATGTGCCAACTACGTGGGGGCTATCCATGGAAGAGTTAACTGCTAATCATCACAGGAGCCTCACTGCTGGCAGTCACCCAGACAACTCTGCCAAGGGCTGTGTTTCTAGGTAGGTGCATGAGCAGCGGGATGTGATCTGGAAAAACCACTGTAATGTTAGTTGTTAAGGAGCGGTAACTTCACTGCTGTCAAGGTCACCCACGCTGCCCCTTCCACTCATGAGGGAATGATAGCCAGGAAGTAATCCCATACCCGTCTATCAACCTCACCTCATCTCAGAAGGAGGCTAAGTTTTCATCCTGCTCACACAGAGCATCAATGTCTCTCCCTCCCACAGCATCACTATGGCTAATCTCTGGAAGGTGTTTACTTGTGACTGCCTGGAAATCAAGAGATTTCCAGATTACTTCAATCTATTCAAGAATGGTTTTGGACAACCATTTTGCAACAAAGACATGTACGATACGGAACTGAAACCACCCAAAGCCCATTCACAAGCCAGCTAAGCTCTTTTTCATTGCTTCATGGTCTTTCTCAATACCCAGAGCAGACTCTACGCTACACAAAGGAAAAAGCTAAATTTCAACTGGTATAGTTCTGCTTGGACAACTTCCATCCACCCTAGGGAGAAAAGGAAGAAATTTGCCACAAAGTTCACGACAATACCATAAATATCCAGTATCAGGAGTTTTGCCTTTACTAAATGAATCTGTTGCTCTCCCTTCTCCAGAAAAGTTAACATGCCAGCCTTCCCAATGCCGGCTGAGAATGTTATTACACACACCTCGTTGTTCGACAGTTGGTACCATGGCTGTTTGCCATAGGTAAAGATCTCCCATAACACAACTCCCAGGCTCCAGACATCGCTTTCTGTGGTGAACTTCCTGTACATGATACTCTCTGGAGGCATCCAACGAATGGGCAGCATGGTGTGACCCCCAACCTGAGAAAAACAAATAAAAGTGTCAGAAATAATTCCTCCAGACCCTCACAAGGAAGAGTGTGAAGATGTTAAATAAGGAGAATCCATGGTTTCTTTTTTTTTTTTTCCATCTGATACCATTCACTTCGAGTAGCTTTTAAAAACTAGGAATTCATGGTCCAAATTCCTCTCCCCCCAGTAACAATCACTACCATGATAGGGTTCTCACCAGGATCTCCAAAGACATTGTTCCTGAAGTGCAAACTCTTCATAGCATTTGCTTGGCATACCCCACCCAAGGAACAGGAAGCTCTATAAAATTATAAATTAATTTAGTCTACCAACCCACTTTAAATTAGCCCAGTTTTGCTTTCCATTTTAACACTCAGAAAACTAAAAAAGATACATAAAATGAAATCTGTTCTGATGATTCTCCTAGAAACTCAGTGATATCAGCCTCAAATCCATGAAGAACCAGTGGTCTGACTGAATGACACAGTAGGATCAGGATCTGTATGGTTTATCCTAATTCTGAGTGACTTAAAGCAATGATATTTTCTGTTGATACCTTCCAAAGTTAATGTATCAAATTATTTTGTTCCACATTGACTAGTCCTGTACAGCTATAAAAAGATTTCCAGTCCTTCGGATATATCCCCTTGATAATAAACAAATTGTAAGGCATGCACTCCTGTCACAAATCAACTCATGTTGCATAGGATCTTTCACCAAATGAATGTCTTTCTGACAGTCTCTTAGGACATTTTTCATTTTCACCAGAATGCGATACTTCCTTAAAATTCTGCTTCAATTTACATGTTAGAAAATCCCTTATTTCCAGTTACTAAACAATTTATTTGCCACATTCTGACTGGATCACATCAATAAAGACGTCTACCCAAGTACTTTTAAAACAGTGTAACTGCTGAGATACGGTGACATAGATAAATACATATTCTGATTACTTTTGCACCAAGACAGCTGTCAATATTTCCAAGGAAGTCTAAAAAAAAAAAAAAAGGAAAGCTTTCTCAAGGACACCTAACTTTTGATTAACTCTCATTTTCCACTCAAGTTGTAATTAGTAATGAAACCACGTTTGCACTTTCAAGATTCTGTCAATTCAAAATACCGTTTTTCCTTGTGGGACTTTTCATTTTTTGTTATAAATAATGCCCTCCTTGTTCTCACATTGAAACAGCAAATGGAAAGAAAACCCAATAGAAGTGCAGTCAGGGTTCACATTATTTCTAAATAATGCAGAACATCCATTTTCAGCTATTTGTCAGTAAATCAGCGTTAGCCCAGCATACCAAAAATACGGCTACGGCTGTGAAAACTCAACCCTGTTCCGTGCACCACCACAAGTACATGCTCACTACCAATTCTGTAAAAACAGAAAGCCATGCTAAAACTTTCAGGGACTTGGCCGATTGCTAAGCTGTTCTTCTCCTCCCCCTACATGAGATGTCATGGAAGCGATGGAAGAGTATTTTTTGTCGGGATGCCGAATGAAAGGCAGGGCTCCCGACTTCAGCTCCTGGTCACACCGCCTAACTTAAAACATACTCCGAGCACTCCACTGAGGGAGAAGGGATACACATATTTAAGTGCCTTGCTCAATTTGGTCCATTCATCTCTGTCTTACAGCTCACCTCTGTGGCAGGCGGACTGGCTGTAAGGCTCTGTGCATCAGTATTTTAAATCATCTTTGACTGAGAAGTCACTCGGTGTGGAGAGTTTGAAGTAACACCCGAACAGGTTGAGATGCAAACAAAGCTTCAGTTTCCCACCTTATGATAACATGAACTGACACGGCAACCAAACAGCTCTGAACACCACTTCTACCCCCACCATCAGAGGTATTTCATTAAAACGCCAGTAAAGTTAGTCCCTTAGAAGCACGCAGCCACATACACCCGGACAAAGGGCAAGTGCCATTAAAAGATGGTTAGTGATGAGAAGCTTTTGGTCTCATCAAATATTAAAATGGCTCTTAGATCGGTTCATCACATAGCCTCTGCTACTGGTTCTTTTCAGCAATTTCTTTGACTCATTCCTTAAAAATTAATGAAAGCTATAAAAAATAAAATGTGTCTCTATTTTTTTTCTTATTTGTCACATCTTACATAAAGAGATTTTGAAAAAGCAATTAAAAACCCCACTCTTCAAATCTTTTCCCGTGGTTCCTTGCTACAGAACCACAGTGTATTTGTGGTGGGACTCCATGCTGAGCTTCCAATGTCATTCAGTAGAATGAATGATGCACCTCTAGAGTGATGATGATAAACTGCCACCAAATGATGTCTCTGTGACTAACTGATTTGAACATCACAGACCTAGCTGTCTCTCTCTGCAGTCATAACAAGACTGACTCACCAGCATTGACACCAAGAATTCAATTTACAGATAGGCACGAGCCACAGGGCTCTTTTGTGTTCCTCCCACAACATCATGCCTGGAGCTGTGTCCATTTTTGTCCCTGAAGGCAGAACACTACACTGGGCGGAACACTTGTCCAGGACTGAGAAGTCCTGAGGTCTCTCCATCTCTATCATTGCCAATATCAACCATTTTAGGCAAAGTTGCTTCCATCGTCTCAGCATCTTTGTGAAGAAAATATTTAATGCCTTCCAAAGTATCAATAAAATTATTAATTATAAGGGCTTTTCTTCTTGCCAGATGGCATTACAATGAAGACAGGATATCTGTGCAACACTGAGTATCACCTGTGGCAGGTTGAGCATCTACCTGTGGCCCAAGAGCACCTTCAGTTTCAACTCAGATTTCAGTTCAGCCACATCAAAAGCACAGGCCAGGGCCTGACCACAGGCACTTCTAGACACATATTTCCTTCTCCACTAATGATCACTGGTTACTGACTCAACACTCAGCTCAGAACAGCAGTAAGGGTTGTGTTAGGCATATGCTTAAAATGAAGCACCTGCTTCAGAGCTTCCTTGAACACCACTGTTCACAGGATGCCCAAAACCAATTGCCAGTCAGTTGTGAGCTTCTGGCAGTCTTTATTGGACTGCTGAATCCAAGCACCCACAGCAGTGCCATAACAACAGTGAAGTAAGGTGGAGTGCTTTTCTGCTGTTGACAAACTCTCAGCAAGGCTAAGAAGTGTTTTCCAAGAAGGACCAGTGAAGGAAAACATGACTACACTGACCAAACTTTAAAGGTGTTGAGGGCTTCAAAGGGATATGCCTTCTGCATATGCTGTAATAAGAAACTCAAGTATTACAGAGCTTTCAGGTATCATCAGCATTCTGCTGGATAAAGTCCCTGCTATGCACACAGTAATTGTAGTGTTGCTTAATACACACAATTTAAAAATGGCTGTGTGCTAAGCAGATTACAGTAGCAGGTAAATAACATATGCAGTCTAGCTAAGGTTATGACAGGCTTAAAAGAATTACAGTTTTAACTTAATATGCTATCACTTTAAAATCCATACTGTAGCTGTAAAATGCCACAAAAATGACCACTTTATGGATAGAAATTAGGATATATTTTCTTGATGCCTACCTGAAAGCAGCTGTGTGGTTCATTTTAATTTATAATCGCACATACATAGTTCCTTTCTTGGACTTAAGCATTTGCTTCCAAATGTCAGTTTGTGAAAGCAAGCACTCCCTAGCCCCACAGTGGCCTTGTATTATGTTCACTAGTTGTTATTACTAGCAATATTGGGCTAGAATCTAAACCAGAAAGCCTAGTGGATCAGCTTCTGCAATGTGCACACTATCCACAGGGAGGAGACTGCTATGCCAGATCCCTGAACTATGATGTTCTCCAAAGAGCTTCCAAGGGGAAACCACCACTGTTTCACACATGAAAAGTTGCACTTTCAACAAAACAATGTCATTCCACTTGCCACCACTTTCAGCACTCATCTTTTAAGTGAAATTAGCACTTTGAAAGGTAACAGATAAACTGACCTTGAATATTGATTTATCTATTTGCAAATGTCAAGCTTCCAGGATTGCTCTAGAAGGACCATGTCTTAGCCGTGAAGCAAGCCATCTAGTTCTGGAGTTTGCTAAAGTTTGTTCACTTTCTGGCTTTATATGTTCCATATCCTGCTTCACAGGTGCTAGGAAATGGTGAGGCTTGTCTAAGGCAGAAATTGCAGTTTTAAGAAGGAAACTAGGCCTGCAGTACTAAATGCTGTGGAAGTCGATTTTTGTTGCCCAAGGACCTGCACCCATCCATCCATGCATCCATCTGCCTATTCAATGTAAACCCAGCTTTCTTGCATATTACTGCTCCAGAGAAAAGCCCTCAACTGATTGTCAGCAAGCTGCAATTTTCCTGTGCCAATTAAAAATGCATGTCAGCACTCTGCCATGATCACTGTTTCAACTTCTGCTGCCCAACAGCCATGGGAACCCAGAGCCCTGTTCCCTGATGTTTGTGAGCAAATGGGTAGGCTCTCATGTAAAGAACAAGCAAATGAAGCCTTGTGATCCTGCTTGCGAACAGGAGGCTGTGGGTGGAGCTGGGGGAAGCCAACCTACAGAGACCTGGAAGAACCAGGCTGCATGTGGGGCTGCATAGATGAGATGCAAGCCACAGGCTGGGAAAGGCACATGAAATAACATTGCTAGGATGACTACTTAATCAATCCACATCAGGTTCATGCTTTACTCATTCGTAGCATGAAGAGGGAGGGATGAATGGATTGGCCACACTTTTGCAGTGCATGCCAGCTGCAACTCAGTCTTACCTTGCAGCACTGGGGATTGTGCTGCTGAGGGCACACCAGGGCTTTGGGGCTCCAGAGCCATGCCATAGGGTGCTGTGGGGGCTGACCAAAGACAGGACAGGGACTAGCCAGAACAAGGAGTAATGTCTCTTTCTGCTAAATGCTGTGGCCATGTCTGGCGAGTCTCCAGCACTTCTGGAGAGGATGTCAAATCCACCCCCCAGCTTTTGTAGGCATTGTGTTACATAACCCTTTCCCCTTTTTTTTCAGTTTCTGGCTCTAAGTAGTTGATTACTCTGAATTCATGCAGTAAAAAGCACAGCAACCAATAGCACAGCCCTAGAAAACGGACTTCCTCATTTACGTTCAGTGTTCCCAGGTTCCCACGATTCCCACAGAGTGACATTGCAGTAATGTGTCACAGCGCTTTGTATATTCTCTAAAGGCTAGTGAGGCTTTCTCTGCCAACAGGATAAAAGTATTCTTTTCACTTTGTCAGCCCAATGAACCTGAACGACTAACCCATGGGTTTCAGCCCTGCTCCTGCCCAGTGCCCTGCCTGTCCTGACTGCCGCATCTTTCCAGAGCCATGCTGATCTCAGACCTTTTGCAATTCAGGCTGGTGGTCTTGCAAGCAGCAACGCAGTTCAGCATATGCTTAAATTAACTGTCATGTCACAAGTGCATACTCTGTCTCTTTAATGCAACTGGATCTTAGTTCATCAAACTGGAACCGAGCTATACCTTTTGATTCATTTGTTCACCTCCTCCTAAAGAAGTATCCTGTATACTTGCAGGATTACAGTGTTTTCAGGGTAGCTTTTGCTATTTATGTTTTCGTTTTCAGATTTTTTTTTTCCCCTTCTCAGGATGATTTTACTGCAAAGAAATGTTCTCTGCAAAAATTACCGCATCTTATTGCTAAAACTGAAAACCTCTCCTCTCTTGGTGAACATCTGCTCTTTCCTCATCATAAAATGCTGGCAAATGTTTCTCTCAGAACAACAACAGAAAAATCAATAATTGTTATTTTCATTTCTCCCATACCCTGGCCTTGCAGACAAAGTCAATGTCTCCTCTTAAAATATCATCAGTCCTGCCATGTCCACTTGCAGAAAACCAATATATTATTTTCAGTCATAACAAGCCATACCACTCCAGCACATGAGGTTACTGAATTATGAAATACGGCAAAATTTTAGCCAATAGCTAAAATGCGTCCTTTCATTTTTACTTTTAACACTGCTTTAGTTCATCTCTGTTCAAAAGTGGCTTATGTCTAAAGTTCCCAATTAATTCTACCAGTGATCTGGCCAGAAAGCTGAAACAACGTCTAGAACAACATTTACTACAGTGCAAATGCTCTCTTCAGTTGTGCTACCTCAGTTCAATATCGTGTGTCAACTTTGTGTCACTGGAGATAAAATTCTTCTCATTAGTCTCTATGAAAATGTGAGCAGTATGGAGAAGATGAAGAAAGACCAAGTACTCAGAGTTCCACGTAACGCAAGCAGCAGAAGACAACAAATGGCAGGATCCTAAGAAACAAGAGTCGCCCTGACACGTAACCTTCAGCTGCTTGTGGAATTCACTGCCACAATATACTGCCAACCCCCAAGGCCTACCTGGCATCAAAAAATTATTAACACCCTCACGGAAGATAAAATCTTACAAGGGCTATCAAACAGAAAGATACCGTTTCTGGTCCAGGAAGTGCCTGAGCCAGAGTGCCAAGAGAGTATATGAGGGAAATACCAGTATATGCTTAACCTGTTTTGATACTATTCCACAGGCAGTGGTTACTCACAGTGACAGGATCCTGGACTACAGGAGTCCTTGGAGACTTTGGAGAAACTACATCTATGTTCCTATGCAGGTGGGCCACACACTGCAATATGCAGTTCTTATCAAACTTCTCAGCCATGCTTATGGAGGGCTAGAAACGTTCTACTAAAAGGGTGGAATGAAAGAGAGATATCACATGGAATTAAGATATCTGAATGATCTAATGTATCTTACAATTCGGCATCTTCCAAACCTTTTCACATGCTAAGTCGAAAGGACATAGAAACTGTACCTACTGTTGTGTTTTACACCACGCAGTACCACGTTGGGTCAGCCAAATATACAGGATAAGTAATAAACTGCAGTAATTACTGCATTACAGAGCACTTACTCTTCCCAGAAAGGAAGATAAAGTGCCCTGGAGGTAAGACCAGATGAGTGCTATGAAGAAGGTGACATGATTCACATCTCTGATTAAAAGAGATGTCCCTTATCAGAGGGACAGAAGGAAAGAATCGAGTAGAAATCTGCAGCACTAAAAAGTAATGGATTATTGCTCTTTGGGGTCCCAGGATGAAGTGTGCACGTGTGAAACAAACAAACAAAAAAGTCCATTCCTTTAAAATATAATTTATTTTACTTTAAAATGAGAAAAATTTCTACTGTTAAACAATGAATGATAATCTAAGTGAAAAGAAAGGGAGGTATACTGCGGTAAATTGAAGAGAAAGCCAAATTGAACAGTGTGTTTCAATGAATTCAGTGGACATCTAGATTTGCTTCTGTAGGTGGGAATTTAGGACCTCGCTGAAAAAGCAGGGAGATGGGATCACTATAATCCAGCGAAGACTTGGCACATTGAACCAGCCAGCCTCTCCTTTCTAAAACACCTTGTATTTTCCTAATTTGCCGTATCAAGTTATGCCATAGCATAGTCACTGATCACTCCAGCGGCACAACTTGCAACTCAGAATACTGAGCTCATGTGAAGGCTTGTGTTTTCCTTTACAAGAAGCTGACCTTGTACCACTTGTACCCTACCACTATTTCCACACCTGAGTGTCTGCTGATTGTACCAGTGAATGAAGAGAGGTGTCAGGTACCAGCAGACAAACAGCTGGAACAACTAATGCTAAAATCGTCATGGGCTCTGGGATGAGCATCTAACGTGTCCAAGTCAACTGCAAAACAATTTTGCAATGCAATATTAATGAACTATAGCTACTGCCTTTCTGATTTTCGAAGCAACAGTTTACAAAATATCAAATTCTATCTTTGTATTAAACCCAAATAGTCTGGGCTACCAGACCCAAGGAGGTTTTAAAAATAACCTTTAATATGCTTTGGAAACCTGGCCTCTACAAGTCTGCACCATGGTTGAAATGTTAACTTCTGTTTGCTTTTTTAAACAGGGAGTTTGAGGTGTAATGTGATAAGATGCTCACTCTATATGAACAAGCAGCAGTTACTGGAGGGCAGACTCTGAAATCCAAGTATCATGTCACATAAGCCAGTTTGTGTTCTCTAGGAAATCTCTACTCCTGATGCGAAGTCTTGAAGCTATTTCTCAAGTACTAGAGATCATAACCTTTTCCCATATTTATTTTACTGAAAAGCACATTTTTTTCAAATTTACTGTAGGTTAATGTTGCAAGTCTGGCTCTATTGGTCATGTGAAATTACATCACAGGAGAAGAGGGGAGCAGCAGAGCTTGGTTTGTAGCTTTACTTCTCCCTTGTGAGTCACAAAAGTGTTTCCATAACGTACACCGCATGGGAGCCCCACAGTCTTTAGCTGAAACGTCTCAGATGTTCCAGTTCTTTGAATTTTGTTAGATAGTCTCTCCCCCTCTCCCTCCACGGTTAATTCATCACGTGGCTTACAGATACCAAGACCAGCTAACTGCTACACATATGTGAGGCAACAAAATGAGTCAAGTCTTTAGTTTCACAAATCCTAAGAATATGGGAAAACCTGCTGAGTTCCCACATCTTTCCCTCAAGTGAAAGAGGTTGTTTTGAACCATCAGTGCAAAAGGGAAACAAGTAAGTCAACCATTTTATGTCAGCTATTTTGGCTTGTTGACAGGCACGAAGTTGGGGAAGTCACGTGAGAACAAATCTGTCAACTACTCACTGCCTGCACAGAGTTCAGAAATGTACTGTCTCCAGCCAGAAGGATCATGAAGGCAGTGCGAGGTTTCATAAATTCAAAGGAAGACCAGTAATCTTACTATTTCAGAGAATCAGTGATTGCTCTTTTCTGAGAAGAATTAACTCTTCTCAGGGAGAAGTCTGATCACTACCACAACCTTGATCTGCCTTCCGTGCCTGCACTGGGAGTGTCTACACTGATAGTGTCCACAGGCTAATTGAAGTCTATGCAGATAGACAACCACATTGGCAGGGACCTGAGAGAGGCTAAATTATACTGGTCCTCAGCCAGATAATAATAAACAAGGCAATGGCAAGGTCCTTGTGATCATTTTTCTTCTCTTTTGCAGTCTTGATAATGTTTTCTTCTTCTCACTTTCTCTGGGCCAAAAAAATCTGTTTACATCAACTGGAAAATACAAGAGAAACAATTCACTAAAACAGCACAGAAAAACTTCTCTGTTGTTTTCTTTCCATGAATTCTAGTTTTTGTTTCCTCACTTGTACTGTGACATCATTCTATGAGTTGGAATAGGCGTTTGCCCTGAAATGAGGCATCCATCAAACAACACGCAATATGATCATTAAAAATGCCAGTAACTGCTATTACCAAAAAAATAAAATAAAAATTACTCATTTCTGTGGAGCTTGCAAAATTCTAAATTGTTCTTATCAAATTCATATGTTGATTTATTCCTCAAGCCATGCTTAAACTATTGTTCTTGGACACAAGAGCTAAAATGTAGCCCAAACAGTGATGAAATAATTTCATAGTTCTTGGCTGAATCTCTACACTGGTGCAAAGGGAGAATTTACACCAGCAGAGGGCCGTGAACCACAAATTTGGGGTTTGGGTTTGTATTTGGGTTTGAGGGTTTTTTTTCTTAATTCTTTTCAGTGC
This sequence comes from Rhynochetos jubatus, assembly GCA_027574665.1. Lineage (NCBI taxonomy): Eukaryota > Metazoa > Chordata > Aves > Eurypygiformes > Rhynochetidae > Rhynochetos > Rhynochetos jubatus. The sequence continues at coordinate 34,821,148 of CM050690.1, forward strand.
ATGTCTCTACCCTCAGCACCGTCATTTTCCATTGCAGACACATTATACTGCATTGTGTATACAATGGCTCTTGGAATTCACACGACTGCATTTGTTTAACACCAACACTGAGCTGTAAATTCTGCCTGTGATGCTAAGGCATCTTTCTGCCTCTAAAGCACGGCCACATAATCTCCTGACACGCAAGCATTCGTAGAAGGTGTCAGTCTAGCAAAAAATGCCCCCTAAAATTTTCCTGGGTGGATCAGCTCCCTGATGGCATGTCATCAGGGTGGAGGTTTGGCTTTCTGACATAGAGCCTGTTGAACTTGCTCATTCCCAGGTGATCCTGGGGATCAGAGGAAGAACATGGCAATCTTTGAAAGGCTTTAGGACTCTGCACCAGCGTTGCTGCATACAAGGTAAGGGCGCTATGAAGATTTAACAAATACGGATTTCCACACCATGGACTGTGCAAAGTACTCCACACACCCTTCACCAAACGCCACTGGTGTGTGAACAAAGGAGAAGAGGCAGGTGGGAAAGAAACCCACAACAACGTGTATTCTACCCACTTTTCCCTCACATATTTTGCAGTGACCCAAGGGAGCATTCTGGAAAATCTTCTACCTCCTCTGAGCACGACACTTCTCCTTACTGTAACCATGCAGCACTGAGGTGGTTCCTTCCTCACTGCATGCATACCTTCCTGTCTGGATGGGTAAGAATCCTATTAAACGTTGATTCCTCTGCTTGCTGCTCTGCTCTAATACTATCATCAATTCAAAATCAACGCATAAACATTATCTTAATTTCACTGCTCAAATAGAAGTAGGATCTGCAGTAAAACTGAGAGCTCAAAGGTTAGACACCCCATTTTTTTAAAAACAGGCTGCAATTTTACACCGAAATAGTTAGGACAGTCATTTAATCTTTTGAGAGTTTGACTGTTAAAAGTGGAAGTCAACGATACCATCTTCAATACAAATCTTACATGCAGCACTCCCAGACCCCAGAGCTGCTAGACTCCAGGAGGTCCTGGCGACGTTCGACATAAGCCAAGTGGGAAACGAATGTCTCATATTGTTAAGGCAACGTATTTCAATTTGTTTGGGATTTTCTGAGATTGTCTACAGCCCCTGTGTTTTGGCCACTTCAGGAATACTTCAGACTAGGACTCCTAACATAACCTTTGTGAAAATCTGGCACTAAACCAAGTCATATTTAAATTAGGTTGGCACTCATTTTTTGACATATTCTTGTGTAATGCGTAGGTCAGTGAAGTCCTGATCCACACGAGGCTCCTACACGATTGCAGTACATGTACTTTCTCTAGCCCCTTGTAAAAAATTGCAAATGGACTCACCATAGCAGCTGCACTTAAACTTGGTTACATGACAGTGGGTTACTATAGCCCTAATACTGTTTGTGAGTCTTTGTACTTCAGAATAATTTTAATCTCTTTAAGATTAAAACTTTTGAAATACTGTTCCATAAAGTGTGCATTTCCTTTTAGAGTCATGCTACTTTATAATACTCTTTGGACATGTTTAGGATGATCCACGCAGAGTATTATCAAATGCACTCAGTAATGTTCTTGTTAAAATGTTATGTGCTTTGGGCCTTAGTGTATAGTTTTCTTTGTTTTCTTGCCAGGCAAACCTATTGTTCTTTCTGTGTATTAGGCTGTCACCTTCGCCTAACCCTGCATCCTGGCCTCTGCGGTTATGTCCATTGAAAGCGTCCCTGAATCGTGCCTCCACCGGGACATTTTCATTTTATGGTTCACTGTGACCTACAGGAAGGGAAGCGGTTCTGGGGTTCCCATTAGCCTTGACCCCATACTTAGAGTGCAGCCCTGTTTTATTTTCCTTTCCTCTCTGCCAGATAGGACTTTCCCTTCAAGACACTCCAGTGACTGAGCTATCTAAGAGGTTTTTGTTAACAGAAAGCAGATGCACCACTAAGTTGTCTCCTGAAAGGATCTTCCCGCTGCCATAATGATTTTGAGTTTGGAAACCAATTGCATTGTGCAAGACCCATTCTGCATGAATGCTCCAGCCTTGCAGGACATCAAAAATAAGTGTTACACCAGCCTCATGTTCATTTTAACAGTTGGCTTATCACTGACTAGCTAACACTAACAAAGGAGAGTGCCTTGCTAGCATGGCAATTCCATGTGAATACTGACATTTTAAATGAATGTCCTCCAAGCTGCAGAAGTGTGTAATTCATCTGTTTTAATTTGCTTTTCAATTCTTCTGAACCCTTTGCTTAGTTATCCCTGTATGAGTGACAGGGAACTCTTGATGAGAACCATGAACCAGGTAGTGAAAGAACAGGATTAATGCAAGACCATGAAAACTCCATCACAAAACGTATGCCACTTAATTCTGATATGTTACTTACATCTGGTTACATAGGATAACATTTATAGTGGGACAGTAAATGCTCTGCTGTGTATTTGGTAAGGCTACTGAAGCCTTACTGAGATCTCACTGTCAGGGTCAGTATGACACCTTTGCTGGAAAGTGGGAGGTGGCTCCAGTTTTCTGGGAGAATTGTTGAGCCAGGGACATAGTCAAGTGGGAGTTAGTAATTTGAAACCAAAAATAATGCTACATGCACTTTCTTTGACTGTTTTAAACAGATAACAATGAGTATCATACGTGAGCCAATACAGACCATGCTTCTGTCAGACAGGAATTAAGTCTGACAATTCCTGAACAAAATTCAATCTGACTTCTTACACTTTAAGGTCAGATGGCTTCCCAGCATCCATGCTCCCCTCTTGACAGGCCTGACACATTAATGGCAGAAGAAAGTTACTGCCTCCAAGACTGTCTTAGATCTTGAGAAAGCAGGGGAGAACTTCCCTGTTCAACAAACTTAACATGGGTTACTCCCTCTGATAGGCACGTACTCAAATAAGGGCCTCTTTATTCTCAGAAGGACCACTTTAATGAACAAGCATCTACTAAACGAAGCAACAGCTCAACAGCCCAGCCGTGGGGAGTGGGGAAAGAAGCCCAGATGAATACCAACAGAAAAGAGGTTGCAAGTAGTCACAACCATAGACCATGACATGCAGGAATGGATGCCCAGTCACCCTTCTGTCTATTGCAAAGCATCTCTAATAAGCAAGCACACAAGCAGTCATCAGTGAGCACTATGTCCCACATAACCCTCTTACTGCACTCAGTTGCCCTGGGGATGGGATGAAGCCTGGGAAGAATCCTTCAGCCCTAATCTTGCATGCGCCTTTCAGTTATTTCAGAAAGTACCCAGTAACATTAGCAGCCTCCTGCATAAGGTGATCTATGGACAACACACTGCCAAGTTATGAGAAACCTCAACCCTTTTCTGCTTCATGGAAAGCAATGCAATATTCAGAACAAACTCTGCTGAAAAGAATATAATATCACAATAAGAACAATAATAAATAGCATTTAATCTCTCCAGCATGTAGAACACAAAAACAACAGTGTCCTTGTTTATTTGTTTTTCCTACAGGACAGAGGGGTAGGAAATAAAAGAAAGTAAGGCAGAACCGTTACCATCTCCAAGAGAACACAGATAGCTTTCCACTGCTTTGCAGGGCCCCATGAGACCTTCCTGGCAGGAGACAAGGCAAAGTCCAATGGCTCCTGAAGGATTTCACAGGTTGTGAGCAGCTGTCAGAAAGCCCTGATGAAATTGTGTGTTCCAGCTGTCACCACCAGAAATAGCGCTTTCCCCTGAGTCAAGGAGCACAGCCTCCCTGGGTGAGCCTCTAGGCTCTCCCTAGTTGAAACTCAGGCAGAAGTTTGGGGAAAGAACTCAGCATGCACAATGACCCCAGATTTCTAGGGGTCTTAGGACTGTGTCTGCCACCACAGGGAGGTGTTCTCTCCAAAACAGTTAATAGCATTTACATTCTGTCTTGCAGCAGAACTACAGCTTCTCGTTATTCTGCATTTGCACCAGGAATTTCTTCTGTAATGTCTAACACTGAGCCAACAATCCCTTATCATTGCTATCCATGTCCTTGTTCTCTGAGAAGCCTAAGCTGAAATACACAACTGGCAAGTTCAGCACCTGTAAATATCTTTATTATTTCTGTCCAAGGCTTACATTCTGTGATCGATCATGCTTTAGCACTGAGGAGGAAATTAATCTCTGAGGGGCCATGCCAAGGCCATGCCATGTAAGTCGCTCATGATGCTCTTGGCTGGAGGGTAACACTTTTTGCTGGTTATTAGCTCCAGCATGGATGCCAATCACTACAATGTATTCGCTACAAATTCACCTTCGGAATAATTAATCTTAACATGACATAATAATGGAAAATTCTTCTTATTATTGATATTGTCAAAATGTTAATATTATAAAATACTATCACTGTTAATACGAATTATGAGAATAATAGGTATTATGCAAATAAAGAGAAAAATTAACTATCTTAAACAAAAGATAGAGCTGCATCTGTAAGCATGAGCTGGGATGCAGCTTCTAGAATTCTCTACTATATAGATTTTTCTACTATTTTGAAGAAATGGATAATATCTTTATATTATGCAACAGTATCCAGAAGCAGTATGTGTCTAACTGAGCCCTAGACATTTTGGTCTCCATTGTCAATACAAAGTACAAGAGAGAAGAGTTGCCTCTGTAAAGGAAGAGGGGGATGTGTTTAGTTTAAGACCCGATTGACAGAAGAATCACACTAACTTTAGACTATCACGTTAATATTTTGTGCTTCGGAAGTACCAGAAGCAGCAGACTGTGAGCATGGGATAAATAGAATAAAACTCAACAAGGCAGCAGAAAAGTTCACCTTTTACTGCTTTGGCATGAGAATATCTCCCCTTAAATGTCTCTTTCCCAAGAAATTCAAACTGATTTATACGAACTTCTCCCTAGTCACCACAGTGGTCAAAAAAAGCAGCTCTGCTCTGTGTGAGAAGTACTGACGTTTTGAAATGCCTTTGATTCTGTACCAGGCAAAAATACTGAACATTTTCATAAAATGAAATATTTTGAATGGTTTTGATCAAGAAATTTTGAAATTAAAAATGTTGGTGTTTTCCAGCAAAACAAAACAGCCAGATGCTCCCAGAAGATTTCAGTTTCAATGGGAACTTAAACTGAAATGTACTCAGATAATTAAAAATAAAATGTAGCTGATAGTCAATTTAGGTCACACATTCTACAGCATGCTTTTTGGTACCGTGCATCCTCTAAATTGGTTCTGAAGTGAAGCAAAGACCTACAGAAGTCTGTTAAGAAAAATCTCTGCAGTGTCTGCTGCTGGAGGAGTGGAGGTAGAACGAACATTATGCTTTTGAAGGGCAGCTTCCTGCGGAAAGTGGCATCCCCTTAAGTATCCAGAGGATTCCCAGTGTGTTTCAGGCCTTGGGCAGTTTGGCACGGTGAGAAGTTGGCAGGGGCATGAGGAGCAGCTCAATGCAATACCATCAGTCTCTAAATTATTACCATTATCACTTTGGGGAAGAATTCCTTCAGGAATACTGCTCAGAACTGCTCCATGTACAACTCAGATATGCAAGATTTATGGTGAGGGAAGGCACATTTTAGAGATTCACAGGAAAACACAAACAAAGTTTCACACGAGATCAATAAACCGTGTCTTAAAACAATTGGACCTCATATAAAGCACTAAAACATACTATGGGGAACAAACATATATTGGGAAGAGGACTGATGATCTTACAACCTAAACAAAAACAAGCAGCAACAAAATGATTAATTAATAGGCAAATCCTTTGGAAATTTCTCTAGGCAGACTCTTTTCGTGGAAAGTGACATGATGGGAGAAAGTGAACAGCAGTTGTTAAAAAGAAAATCAAGATCTGAAATGGCACCAGTCAATGTCCACTTAAGATACTTAGAATGCTTTCCTTTTAGAGATGAAATATCTTAGCACGTGTGTATCACAAGAGAATTAATCCTTCTAACCACGTCTGACTGTCACATTGCATTCAGAAAAGTCGCAAAACATTTACAGCTCCTGTACAGCTGCACAAAATACATGCAGCTCTGTCTGAAACACTGTCAATGCAGGACAAAATATGGCAATCATTTAACAGAACAGAGAAATCCAGAAAGAAAAAAAACAGACAATGCTACAAAATGAAGGAAAAGACCATTTCCAGCAGAAACTGGATGCCCTGCGGGAGGGGGCAGCATGTCGCTCAGCATCACAAATGGAAGCTAGCAGAGTCCTGTCTCTGTTCTCATGAAAATGCACCCTGGTCTCCAAGCTGAATCTTTTCTACAAGTCACGTCCTGCCACGCACTACGAGCTAAGTGGCAGCAGGGAAAATACTGTCTTTTCATCTGAGTTAAGTTCCCGTTCTCCTTCCCCTCTCTGCACTTACCCAGCTGAGTGTCACCATGATATCTCACTGGTTATCAAATGCACAAATTTCAGAATGCGTCATTTTTGTCCCTGTTCCTGCTCAACAGGCAACTAGAAGCTTCCCTAATTTCTGGGGCAGCTAGACTGCAGGGTGTGAACGACGCAGGGGAGCTCGTCTGTAAGACAGCAGGCAGGTGGCTGGTGTGGTAGTCTCCTTGCTGGCCCAGCCAAGGGCAGCAAACGCCCTCGACTCCATCTTCCCCTGGTCGCCTGTGCAGCCCTACCGCTGCCCGCCCTTGCGAGCACTGCCTGCCGCCTCAGCCCTGGCCCCGCATACAAATTGGCACATTTAATGACTTTCCCTTGCTCTCCCTCCTGCCTCCTCCTGAGCTGCAGTCTGGGAGCAGAGGAGCCCTGCTGCCATGGAAACCGAGCCTCCAAACGCCCTGAAACTGCCGTACCAACCTTTGGAGAAGATTCCGGCAGTGAAGCTCAAAAAAAGTAGATACTCGAGGGGGCACAAAGGCGGGAGGACTGAGAAGGGGCATTGCTGACCGTGGTAGGAGCAGGTCTGGGCTGTTCTGCCAAGGCACTGCATACTGGGCATAAGAAAGCAGACATTCAGGGGAAGAACAAATTAACCCTCTAATACCTACGTTCTTCTCCAAAATTTTTAAAATGCTTCTCAACTCACACCCACTTACAGTCGGGATCAAATACCCCTAATGCATGCACAGGCCATGTCATCAAAGGGGTTTTGACAATCCCAAATATGACAACCCGAAGGACCGTCTGTAGCCAGAGAAAGTGCTGATTACGGTGAGCAAAATGTTGAAGGGGACCTCAGGCCTTCCACGGCACAAGCTGTCAGGGAACAACCCCCTGCCTAGCAATAGGGCTGTGATCCCGCGCCCAGCCTTTCAGTCCTGCCTCCCTTTCCCAGGCTAGCCACGGCACTGCAGTCCCATGGAAATGCAGCCTTTGTGGCACCATCTGTGTGCACCAACGCCTTTTCTGGGCAGGCACCTAACTGAACTCCAGCTCTGTGTCCAAAAACATTCTGGACCCCGCTTCAGGCTGTGTGGCAATGGGAAATGTACTTTTTTCCTCAGCTCTCCTTCCTGAGGATTTCTGGGCACGTAATGGGGGTAAGATGAATATACACTTAAATCTGACTTAACGCCCCAATTTTAGCCTTCAACGGACACTGTCACTTGCACCCAGTCTCCCCGTAAGCTTTCAGGCCAGCAGTGGAGAATCTCCTTGGGTGTCTTTTTTTCTAAGCAAAGTTCCCCACGATATGATTTATTCATGCAGGGAGCCCTCAGAAGGTCAATAAAACTGGCGTGCTCCCAAAAATACACAAGCAAACAAACAAAACAAGGAAGAAAAAAACCCCACTGTTCTTTTAGTGGAACATTCATACAATTTTAGACTGGGTCAGCACTTTTCTGAAGACTAGATGGAGCTGATTATGTCTGAGGCAGACCCTCTCATTGAAGGGACGTAACAAATGTTTCCCCTCTCATTCTCTGTCCCAACCCCTTGAACCACCAGCTTAACGCTGGGAATTTACTTCAGACCCAAGCCAGAATGCGCTGTGCTGTGGAGCGGTGCAAGGTTTGGGAACTCAAGCACCCAAGACACCTGACAAAGGCCCTGCTTGGTATTCCAGTGAGGCAGGGGGATCTACCGCAGCGCAGGCTGGGGAGCACAGTGAGACAGGTCTTAGGCACGCCAACTAAGGACAGCCCAACCTGCTTCCAAGGGGATACTTTGTCTTCAGCCAAGACCAACAAAAGCACACTTCTGCCTGGACTTTTTTCTTTCAGGGACTTTATGTTGCCCTGCACCTGATCTTGCTATTAAGGAGACAGAATTCCCACTGACTTGAAAAGGAAGAGGACTGCCCTATTATGAATTTCAATACACTAGGTCTGACACACGAGTCACTACTACAGCACAAATCAGTGCATAAAAATGAAGAAGTGCAGGACTGTTTGCAAGTCGTTTACAACAATGCCTGACCTTAGAGTGTTTTACAGGGTTTGCAGCATTTGTGTAAGCCCCTCCTCTCCCACAAACAGAGAGTAATTTTATTAAATAAGAAATAATGTTTGAAACAGAAGATATTACAGGATTACAGGAAGTGAAAAAGTTTTTGGTGGGGTTTTTTTGGTGTTTGGTTTTTTTTTTTTTTTTAAGAAAACAGAGAAGCTGTTTGTTAATGTTACCAGGACCACATGGCATTCACCTGGGTCTGAAAGTATGCAGGTGGGAAACTGCAGGTGTATGACTATCATTAAAAAGAGCAACTGTGCCAGAGAGCCAATGCATGGATAAAAACAGCGTGTCTGTATCCTTCTGAGCAGAGTAGGAAACAAAGGCTTCTACAGAAAGGGATCCCACTCTACCAGCTGAGTGGTGGCCCACAGGGGAGTCAGCATGAATGTGAACAAAGGTGATGCATCAGACAAAGCACATGTCGATTTTCAAAACACCTTTGATAAGGCTCTACATCAAAGGTTATAAAAAAACCTAAGCTGTTGCAACGTTTAGGGAAGGCCTTTATACAGGCTGAAGGCTGGTTAAAGAACAAGAAGCAGCAAGTAGGACATCAAGGATGGAGAGGAGGCAGCAGTGGAGTCCCAGACGTCTGTGTCAGGACCAGCTACGTTCAATGTTTTCATCAACAGCCTGGAGACAGGAGGCCACTATCAATGAGCCCAAGTGTGGGGGTGATACTGTGTTCTTGGAGAGGTTTTTGTGAGAACGATGTCACAAAACAGAGAGAGTGGGCATCAGATGAGCTTCAATGCAGTTAACTACATGCATGATAAATAGGTGGAATAACCTAGTAACCTCTTTCAGTGCTTTACCACCCTCTCTGTGAAGAACTTCTTCCTGATATCTAATCTAAATCTCCCTGCCTTCAGTTTAAACCCATTGCCCCTTGTCCTATCACTCAGGCCCTTGTAAAAAGTCCCCCCCCAGCTTCCTTCTAGGTCTCCTTCAGGTACTGGAAGTTGCTATAAGGTCTCCCGGAGCCTCTTCTTCTCCAGGCTGAACAAGCCGAATTCTCCAGCCTTTCTTCCTAGGAGAGGTGCTCCAGCCCGCTGGTCAACTTTGTGGCCTCCTCTGGACTCATTCCAATGGGTCAATATCCTTCTGATGTTGAGGGCTCCACAGCTAGTTGCAGTACTCCAGGTGGGGTCTCAGGAGAGCAGAGTAGAGGCTAAGAACCCCCTCCCTCGACCTGCTGGCCACGCTTCTCTGTATACCGCCCAGGATACAATGGGCTTTCTGGGCTGCCAGTGTAACTGATCCACGTAACGGATCATCCATGTCACTGACAAAGATATTAAACAGTACCAGTCCCAACACCAACCCCTGAGGTACGCCGCTCGTTACTGGTCTCCACTCAGACATCAAGTCATGCATACTGAGCTTGCTTAGGCAGTTCAGAACAGTAAGGACCATATCTGCCTTGTCAGAGAGAATTAGGCCAGAATGGAGAGTCCCATGCATCTATTAGATATCTAATTTTGAAGATGGGTCCACTTCATTGCTTATTGTCATGTACCATGTCCATTTCACATCAGGAGGACTGGGTTAAACTTTCCATTTGGTAGGAAAATAAAAAATCTCCCTTGCATGTTGAATGAAAATGTACTGTTAGAAGATCTTTGGCATTTTACAACAAGTCCTGGGGAGCTGGGTTTCTGAGGGGGCAAACATGCTTATGGGTAGTGGCATTTGTGAATGTACTTCATCAGTGCAACTGGTCACATGTTTACATCTGTATCACTTATGTATAAATATTTTTGATAGCAAATATGTATTTTTTTTTTTTTCAAAAATTTAGGAGTGAAGGATTCCAGAACCACTAGGAATCTAAATATGCAGTATGGAAAACATTTTTAGTTACAAGATCTAATAATGTTTTGCCACAGAACCTCTGTTTGATTCAGTACATTTGCTAGACTGTGCTCAGCAAATGAGGGAAGCATTAAATATTTCTTCTTAATGTCATCACTCAGTGTGTGGCCACCTGCTTAACTCCTTACAAATCTAACTTTATGCAAGCATAACAGTTCTCCACAATGTGTCAGCACCGTGATGTGACCATGGAAGGTTCAAATTGCAGCAGAGACACCTGGTTCCTCATCTATTGGATTAACTACGCTATCTCTGATCCGCTGACCTAAATAAACGTAGAATGGGTCAGCATTTGGACCAAGTGTTGGAACTGTGGTTACAGCAAACCTGTTGCGTCTTTGCTGACTTTCAGAAGAACAGATGCTCATCCCACTTGTGGGGCGCCCAGAAGGATACACTGTCTTGATAGGAATACAGTGTTGGGAATACAGTGGGAGAGTTGTGGCTGAAGGGAACGTAGCCCATGTTTTTCTGCAAGCTCAACCTTAAGCAATACAGTGGAGAAGGCTATGAGGACCTCTTATGTTGGGAAGTATTTAGCAGCCAACACCCATGAAAACAAGAACAATGTACAGATTTTGGTATGCACATCCCTCTGCTCTTTCACGCACATGAAAGAACCAATTTCAGCATTTACACATCAAAACCTCTTGAAACTAAATAAGTATCTGTCTCTTAATTTCAGGACCTTAGCATGACATACTGGAAACTGTAGTGATTATTTTTTTCCAACAAAGCAGAAGAAAGTGTTGAGGTGAAGGGCTGGAAATTGCAAGTTATCAGTTGAATGCCAGAAGAATTCTGGAAGGACAAGTAAACTTTTTGTTTTGTTTGTGTTTCATGAGGGTGGGGGATTTGCTATTCAGAGGGTAGTAATCTTGAAATAGCTGCCTGGTAATAACTATAATTTAACCTGCCTGTCCCCAGCAGTCTCCAGATTACTTTTAAATTCTGAGTAGCTGCTCTGTAAAAGGCAGAGGACCATTCTATATAATTAAAATTACAGCTGCAGAGAGATACTCTCTGGGATTTCAATGTGGAGCAAAGGCTCCACTGCCACCCTGGGACTTGTGTTGGCTGCTACTCAAGGCTCCCAGTACTTGCAATGAAGAGCAAGACCTGAACAATGCACCCAGCCAAGTATCTGCTGGAAAAGTCAAGGAGCTGATCTCAGTCCTATTCAATCTGGTCCTAGCCTCAGCAACTGAAGAAAGGATGAGCCATTAAGTGAATTTTAAGGCAACTTCCATTGGTCCCTTTCTAAAAAAGAATACTCTTTTTTCTAGGTGTTGTAGGGGAAGGTGGAGTGAGACAAAAATATGATTAATTTTTGGTTATAACAGGTATAGCTTTGCTTTATTATATTTTCTGCTATTACATCCAACAGGACAATTAGCCTTTGCCCATTTCCCAATCACCACCATGCAAGATTCAGAAAGACTGCCATATGGGTGTCCTGTTTCTCCTATCAGTGTTGGATTGCTGCTCCCTTCATCATCATACTGGGGATCTCCAGCACTTGAAAGCTCTGGACAGTGGCCACAGTTGTAATGGCTTCACGCTCTCTGTGACGAGTTTGGAGCAGCACATGTAATACGCAGTAATGGACATGATGAATCTGCTATACATTAGAACTCCAGTGAGAGTGACATAATACAGCATGGAAGACCCTATGCTCTTACCACTTTGCTTGCGAAGTTGTAGCTTTTTAACCTAAGGGGTAACTTCCACCTCACTGAACCAGCAAGGGTCACAATAAACCTTGTCACAAATGGAAGCCACTCATGTTTTTGAGATGGGCACAGGCTGAAAAGGTAAGTTCAAACTGTCACCCTTCTTGAAAAAATTGAAAATGTGAAGCAAATAGAAGGGAAATACAGATGGAGCAGAATAACTATTTATGTGTTTTCATCTTTTAAAATCTTCTTTGAACTTTACCTAATAACAAATGGAGGACACTAAGGAACAAGAAGGTCAAAGCAATATTTGCTCTGCCTATAGTCAAACAGAAGCATCTGTAAAACCAGAACCCAACCAGCCTGGAATGTGGATGGTTAAAGTCTACATAAACCTAATCAAAGTCAAGGGAGGGGAGATGGCGTGCAGAATGAAAGAACAGATTTTCCCAAAGTCATAGAGAGGATACAAAGCCAGGCCTGATTTTCCACTGTCTCCCTGTGTGTGGTTTCGTAAGCAGTGAGAGAAGTTAAGAAGTTACAAGTAAGAGTTGCAGAACTACTGGCACAAATTCTCATAAATAAGAAATATTTTCTCTTCAAAACTAGTTCCTTGCCATGAAAAATCAGCCATTTTAAGCTGCCTTTCACAAATGCTAGTAACTCTACTTTGAATATTCTGAGCAAACTAAAGATGGGTGAACCAATCCAGACAAAATGAAGTTTCTGTGCTTCAAACTGCTACTCATGTCGACACTGATGAACTCAATACTTCTGACACAACCAGCAGTTTCGGTTCTCTGTGTACTTCAAGGCAACAGCTAAGAATTGTGAGGGGCTCCCCGAGTCTTCTGGTCCTCTTGCACCCTGTCACATAATTCGTCTACATCACATCATTCCCTTCATAAATTGCACAGTATCACCTTAAAACGAGAAAGTTTTCTTCCCAGCTTACAGGCTGTCCAAGAACCTCATTCCTCTGATGGTTAGAAACCTGCTTCTAGTCTCTTGCTTAAATTCTTTCATAGCCAGCTTGTACTCATTTGTTCTTATGCAAACATCGCCCTATAGTTTAAGTAGTATTTTTCCTTCCCTGATGTTTATTTACTCTTCTGAGGCATTCACACAGCACAGTTCTTTTAGACTCTCCTTCAACAAAGACTTTAAGCAGGAATGCCCTGGTACTGTACTTTGGTTTGGAGAAGTATTCTGTCCTCCCCACCACCAGGAAAAAAAACCCACTTTGTTTTTCAGCTGGTTGTTTCATCAATGGAGTTTGTTCAGTCGCTGCAGAAACACCTGTGCTGGTGCAGAAAAGTGGATGTTCTCAGTCCCATTAGCCCCTGTGCCTATATCTTCATATTCATCACTGTCCTTTTAAATCCTGATGTTAAAAATCAATATTGCTTCCAGGCCAAGATAACTCTCCTTCCCACATCATCTTGTGTGCAGCAGCAACACTTTCCTCCTCATTTTCTTTACATTTAAACAGTCAAGGAACCTTCTCTTGCTTATTTTAATATTCTTGTCAATCTCAAACACTGATTGGCACTTTTCACCACATCCCTCTCTGTCCGTCAGCTTTTTCCATCATCTTGTGTGTTTTTGCTTACTCCCAGTGTCCTTTATGAGGTGAAATCATGCTCCCCATCTTCTACTGTGATATAGGAACACAATTTCCAACTTTCTGCACCTTTATTTAAAGAAAATCCACATTTCCCCAATACTCCAGCTGATTCTAACAACTAGCTGTTAGAATCTAACTAGAATCTAACTAGTTGACCCTCTGAAACAGCAGTAAGAGGACAGTAAGAAAACAGGTACTCCCAAAATGTTGAGGTCACAATTATTCCAAAGCCAGGAGTTCTGAGAATCCCAGGCAGTTTTTAAATCCATTAGGAAATTACTCAACTACAGGTTACGAATAATTGCTGACTTTATGTAACCTGAAGGTTAAACAGATCCAAATCTATTCCTTTTTTGGTTTGTATTTTTAATGCCTTTTATCTTAAAGAAATCTATTAAGATTCTGTAAAATACTGCCAGATTAAAACTATTTAATAGTTAGGAAAGAAGCATTATTTACATTTTTTCCCCTGATTGTGTTAATTAACACAGTGCTGGTTTTTGTATCTCTAATGACATGACGGAGAACATATAAACACAAGCTACCTTTAAGCTGCCAGCTGGGACCTTGTGAGTAGCACAGGCAGAGAAGCGTATGCCCCAGAAAAGGAGCATTTCACCCTGCTTCTCAACAGCTTTGCAGTCTGCGTCAGGCTCATGTCGCAGTTTTAGAGCTAGCAGTGCCTGCAGACTAGACATGCCTCCAGTCTCACGTTGTGGAGTGGAGATGTACAAACCTCTCTGTGAAACTGCTTTACATTTCCTAGTTTATGCTATTTTAGCTGTGCTTAAAAGCTGAATTTGAAAGGCTTCTTACTGCGTGCAGTACAGCATAGCTTGCGGTTTCCTCCTTTTCTATTTAGTGTTTTATCCTACTATCTCAAGCTGATCGGGCCAGGAAACAAGAAGGTTAATATTGCATAATACGTAGGCATATACAAGCTGGCTCAGCTCCACACCCACCATTTAGTCCCTCTCCAAACTGCCATGGAAACATTTGTTGGTCAAAACTTTATGTTCCTCCAAGCATGATTGATGTAAAAAATCACAACTGCGTGTGTCTCTGCAAACAGGTAGGAGTTGTGTAAAATGCATCTTTTGATCGCTTTCAACAGAATTTCTCTCTGCAGAAAACGGCAATATTGAGCCTGTATATCTTAAACAATACACAAGCTTTATTTTGTAGATTCGAATAGTATCTATTGGCTTTCTGCTGACGGGCACATTCCACTCACTGTGTATTGGCACTGAGCTTTATTTTAACGTGGTTATGCTTTTCCCACACAAATACTCAACACTAGATTCTTTTCTCTAAAAAATGGCTGATATGGCATGCGAGACCAGTCCTAGACTATGTGACGATACTCAAGGAGCATGGAAAAGTCATTCGACTGAGAAAGGCAAAATTCCCTTTTATCATGACTGTTTTCGATGCAGAAGACAAGACGAGACGTGCTGCCAAAATTACGACATGAAATATTCAGCTCTATTTTGATCTCTCTTTTTTTCTCTGTGTCTTGCTTCGCTAAAGATGATTTAAAACTCTGCTTGCTGAATCCAAAAAACAAACAGCTCATGCATATGACAGGCTGCCAAGAATGCAGGACCCTGCCCTCCGCTTAGCTCACAAGCAAGAAAAATCTCCTACAAGGATACCGCCAGGCAGCTATGCTGCACTAAATCTCACCGTCGGAAAACAACATTGGCAGCATAATCAGCTGCAAAAGGACTGCATGCAGAGCAGTAACTTGCAAAGAGCCCAGCCTATCAGTTAGGCTTTCAAAGTGACTCGGTGGTGACAGGCATCTGCTAAATCAATCTGGAAAGAATCTATATTTTCCAGATAACATCACATTTTTATTTTGTGGGATTAGGCTGAGGCAGTATGAGGAAGGGAGATGACAAAAACGTTAGGACAAATGATTTGTAATCTCACGTCTGTCATTCATGTCACCTCTTTGTTTTTTTCCCCCTTTATATTTGTACTGGCCGTGAAACAATTACAACATCAATGTGTTATCAAAGAATATCTGGCAATATATTTAATGAACAGTTCTTATCTTCCTGAAATTCTATCACTAAAAGAAAGGAAAAGAAAATGAGAGTGATTTCTTTGCCCTGATAAGATTTCTCCCTTTCTGTGTACACCATTAAATCCAGATTTATAGAGACAACATCTTGCAGGTCATAAAATAATTTGAAGGACTCCTTTTACACACAAACACCTTGGAATAGGCTAAATGATGTTATAAAATAATCTCCTAAGGGAGGCTCAAACTGCATCATATTTTACATATCAGTTAAAAAAAAACCCAACTTACGTTTGCAGCAAAACATTTTCTTGCTTCGCGGTGTGGCACGCACCACATGCACCAATCACAGGCTGATAAAGGGTTTTTTCACCCGTTGAATACAGCAGTGAACACAGAAGTGAAAACAGATGTAAAGCCATTAAAATTTTGCAATTAATAACGATAAAGGTAAAAAATCCTGTCCTCTGTGATGTCAATGTCAGTTTGCTCACTGGTCTGGAAGCTAGACACGTTTTCATTCTTTGAATATATACCAGTGTCTGTGTTCTATAAAAATTGTATAGGCTGCAAAACTAACTGCTTAGATCACATTCATTCTCAATACCAACAGAAAAAACCCCCAGTATTTAGTGCTTCGAAGTATCACAATCTCAAGTTTTCTTTATCTCTAAATGGCTTTTAATCTATTTTATTTTCACTTTGTACTCCTTTATTACAAAGGCTCATTATTTTTTGCAGATGCAGATTTGTAGCCTTTTTTGCTGTTATCAGAAGTTTCACACTATTGCTCTTCATTAAAACCCTGGTTTCTAAGCATATGATTATGTGAATAATTGAAACGACATTTGTTTGAAAATGTTCCTTTTTCCAGGACTCACATTTGTGAAGAAAAGCTTGCACACAGCTATGTGGAACAGAGGACTGAAGTAAGGTTTGATGAGCCCCAAGAATCACGTGTGACTGTCATTTAAGCTTCTTCCAAAGTGTGTCCATCTCCACCTTGAAAGTAGCTGGGATTCTCTGTGCTCTGCGCCGCTCCTGATGAAAAGGCTTTTCCAGACTTCTTATACTTAGAAAATTCTCACTTATGCTTTCAATCATGCCAACGCGTACGTTTGTTTCTGAGACAGCAACAACCTCTTGCTTGAATCGCTCCTTAGCCTTCTGATTATACACATCTTGCACCATTATATTACTTTACACAATTCCTGCCCTTAGCAAAAGGGCCAAGGAAGGAAAAGACACTTCACAGAATCCAGCATTTGTTTACTTGTGTAAGATAAGCTGTTCTTCTGAGTTGGTGGATAGGGAAGTAATTAAACTAATGATTTCTTTTAATAATTGGTGCTAGCAATGTTGTAGCATTCCTGGTGTGGAAAAAAAAGGTCAGCAAAGCTATTTTCTGTTATGTTGCTGAAAAGAGTTTGGCCTCACCTACAGCAGCAAAGATACAGATTCTTGAAAATCCTTGCTGACCATTCACTAGTTGCCTCTCTAACCTGGGGCAGCCACATGACTGTTCTTCATAACTCAGCTCTGAATATGGTGGCTTAGGCAAACTCCTCAGAAGCAAAATTAATCTCCAAAAGCATTCTGACATGTTTTACTACCCATTTGGATCAGTTTCAACCAATTTTGAGGAGTTCCTGGTCACTGAACGCATACAAGGAATGTAAATCCGCAAACAAAATCAAACCCATTTTTTCCTTATCATTGTCACAAAGGAAAAAAACGCCACAGCAAATTAAAAGTATGATTATTCCAGGTCAAATCAAGAGTTAAAATACAATTTAATTGATGAACAAAAAGCGAAGATGTAACTTGAGTGGTTATGCTTCCATAGGCTTTAAACTAAGGCTCATCTACTCCGGTGTTAAACTTTTGATCCACATAAATGTACATTGGGAATAGCTTGAAAACAGTCAAGATAACTTTTATGTCTCATTGGAGAACAATACAAAGACATAAGAGTAAATAAAGGAATAGTTTCAAAACTTCATTTGCATCACCTCTCAGATAGAGTTTGGTACCCCTATCAGAGCATTTCAGTGAGTCTGACTCTTCACCCAAACCAAAGACATGAGACATCACTATTGCAATATTAAGCCCTGAATGAGAGGAACTGCAGAAGAGAGGTAGGAACTGATTGTACATCAGGTTCAAAGCAAAGCCTTCAATCCCTCAAGGGCTGGACAGCAGCTTTGCAAGGATACTGTTAAGGGACAAATAAATAGTAACTTCTCAAAGTAAATTCAAGGGTATTAACCTAGATATGTTTCTTGAAAGCATTTCAGTACTCTGGGAAGAACAAAGTGGCTTTCCTCCTGCACATTTGTTTGCCTGCTTAATGGAGACAGAAGTATATCAATCACCATTATCTTTTCTAACTTTTTTTAATCTGTCCTTTATATCAGATGCATATCCCCTCACTCATCTTAATTCAGGCCTTCATCTCTTCCTAAAGTTAGGACACAGCTGGAAGCTTGACAGTCTGACACTGAAAATCCTTCACAAAGACATATGTGTTACATAGGTAACCCAAAAACATGTCCATGTTCTCTGTCACTGATGCCAACAGGCTCGGGTTAACCCAAGTCATCTTTGCTAATGACTCCCCTTCTCCTTCATACTGGAGTGGACACACACAAGGTGCCTGGCTGGCCAGGTGCTCCATCAGACAGCCGAAGGACCCAGAGAGCAGTGAAGGTCTAAATAACTGGCAGCATCACACACTGCTTCCCTTGTTCTCCATTTCCACTCACCACCAGCAGCTTTTTGCTACGCACGGACCTATGTACAGAGCAGGTTTGTTGGCTCTGCTGCACTACTACCTGATGCTGCCTTCCCTTCCTCTCGATCCATCCCATTACACATAGCACTTCATAGTCTAATTGCCTAGTTCTTCCTTTCCATGCTTCCTGAGTTCTGTGAGCCAAGAGTGCCCATTGTTCTTTGGGGCCAGGAAAAAAATGCATATTTAGGAAAGCTGCCTAGCAACTGCTTTCCTTATTGCAAGGAGAGAAGCCATTTGCATAAGCAAACCTTCCAGCTGGAAGCCTGCAAAGACTCTGCTGGGAGCTGGTTCTGTGACCGGTCCTCAAAGGAGAACTCCCATTTAGTCCTGCACCCTCTGGGTGGCCTTTCTGTGCTGTCCTCACCATCAGTGGGGGCACTGGCGTGGTGACACAAGATGCACCAGTGCTCTGCAGCCGCCAGGAGCTGCCGCTCCAGTTTCTGACTCTGTTCATGGTGCTCCCAGAGATCTTTTTCTCATTTTGTTCCCACATCATCTTTTCCTCACACCGTGCATCGCACATCACAAAGTCAACAGCTTCAGCTGCTAACCTTTGGAGTTCTGTCATTTGCTTTGCAGATTTCCTGCCAAAAGTGACAATCTGTAGCGCTACAGTACAGTATCTCTCTCTCCAGATATTTACACGTGGTTCCTCCCCACCATTACTAAATGGCATTAATGGTCTGCATGAAGACGTGGCCCAGGAAGAAAAACTACAGAAATCACTTCATTAATTCTCCTGCCGTTCTATGCGTGGTGTCTAGAAAATCCTGCCTGTAAAATTCTCACTTTCTAAAGCCCTGGACAAAACGCTGGCTCTAGCAAAGTCAACAGAAAAAGCCTCCACCAATATTCCAACTACAATCCATGAATGGGGTTGGGATTGAGGACATGGTCCTCTCGTGTGCTAAACAGCGGTCAAATCATTTCAGCACCTGCAAAAATGGCTTTGTAGGGCTGTGCTGCTGCTTAATGGAATGATCCGATTTCGATCAGTGTTCTGCAAAGCTCTCCAAATTGCAGTTCGTAAAGCTAATTTCAATGTGTGAATCATTGCTTTCCTGCAATTTATATCCATATGTGTGGTTATTTTTGAGAATGATTCAGTTTTGTATATATAATTTTAAGAGGACTTTTTAAGTTAATGAACATCTGTGCTAAGAGCCCCTCAACAGAAAAGCTTGTGTCAGCCACCGGTGATGCTGACACTGTAAACTTCCTGCAATTCTATAGGCGTGCATACGGATCCTAAGGCACTTACCGACCGCATGCAAGAGCAGTAAGTCGGCTGAAAACCACACAATTAAAATGCTTCAAAAATGGGGTGGGAAACCCAAAATTTCCATCCATTTGAAAGCTGTAATATCTGTTTTATAACCAAAATAGGACCAAACAGTAAATTCTCAAAGTTTTTAACAGAAGCAAACAGAGGGAAAAAATTCCATTTGAAAATTTCCAAACACTTTGATTAAGTCTTCGATTGACATACATTCAGATCTTTCAACTATAGTGTGTTTCAGCGGGATCTCTGCATTTCCTGGCATGTGTTGCTAGGTGCTGCTTCCTGGCTGAACTTACTTTCTCAAGATGAACCTGTTTCTTGACATCCTGCATGAGAATCATGGAAGTGTAAATCTAGTGGGGGTGGATTTACAAAGGAATAATTGGACACCCAAATTCAATGGGTAATCAAGTAACTGGTGACAGAAGCAAGGTCACTCTGCTCTGGTTTGTCTTTTAATCAACTCTATTTTTTAACCTAGTTGTTATGTTTTTCTGTTTCTGCACTCTCTACACTCTTTGATCTCACACACTGAAGGAGAATGTGTTCCAGGAGCCGTGGAGCTGGCTTCCCACTTGCACATTTCATGTGAGAGAGGGTTTAAATCTTGCAAAACAGCGTGTGTCACAACCTCCCAGTTAAAAATGTCATCTTCGGTATTACCATCTTGTCATTAACCCTTCAAGATGGAGTTCAGTAAGAACTCACTGTTAAACGCAGCACGCTACACATGCTGGACATCTGATGTTCCTCCTTCTAGCACCAATATGGAAAACTTTCTTGGACTCCCTCTTAGGATCTGTGTCAGTGAAAACAGATGGAAATAGAACTGTAAGTAAGACCAGTGACCCTGGTGTGAAGATGATGAGAAAGCTTCACTTGGGAAGTGACTACATCTATAGCCATGCTGCAAACTATGGAACTATACTTGCTGAATTGGCCTCTCTTTCTACAGCTGAGCAGGTTAGAAAACTGCACTTCCAGAAAAAACACCAGCAGTCAGGGATGTGTAAATAAGAGCTGGTGAAAGAACATGCTTCCTGCACACAACACAATATACTGTGGCTTGGGAAAGCAGTAGCAGGCATCAAACCATGTAGCTAATCCTTCAGCGTCAGGATAATGCCATGTCCTGCTGCATGCAAGTTTCTAAATGTTGACCTTGGGGTGACCTTTAGGAAGCTCCTAAAAGCTCTCTAAAACAATTAGGCCTAATTGTGCTTGCAATTACGTTACTTCAAGTTCAGAGTTACTGCACCAACTTGAAGGCTGGTAGTTTGTTCAGATCTACATCTCTCGTATTTCCTGTATTGTTTCCAGTTGCATGAAATCATCTGTGCACGTCCTCCAGGGCTGCTGGAACCCTCTGTCCTCCCCAGCACTACACATGATGCAATGAGCCTCTGACGGAGGAGGAGAGCTGAGAAGTCCATGTAGGGAAGCAGATAATTTCCTTTTGAGCAATGGATGCAAAAATAGCAGCTAATAAAAAGCCTTCAAACTGTGCCTTCAAACTGTGACAATTCAATACACACACCTACGAGGATGCCTTGACAAGCTGCTTGACTTCTCAGTAACTCTTTCTTGTTTTCTTTAGTGCAGCCTCCCCCAAACTCCCCCACACAGGTATTCATCTCTGTAGTGACAGCTGAGACCTGCAGGTGTTTGCTGCTATTGCCCTTTCAGAATAGATAGACACTTGTTCCTTGCTGTAAACATTTGTATGGTGGTGCTTGCCTGGCTAGTTACAGCCCAAATAACGATAAGCCAGCCTTTTCTTTTTTTAGCCCCTTGCTGTCATTGCATTAATTCTCTTTGCAAATAGGCATTTGGTACTGGAAATAGCTTGAGCGAGATCACTCTCTGGTAATTATTTTTTACTAGCACTACCTTTTAGCAAATGCTTCATATACAGAGTCACCAGAAACGTGTATTATGCAGTTGCCAGAAATACAGCACTCTACAGTGTTAGGCTCACAAAGGAAGGAAGGACTGTACCTATCTGACAAGATGCTCTTTGTCATTTCACTACTCCAACACCAATGTTATTTCACTGTCTTCAAACTGCTGCTCTGGCTTTGCTAAGCAACAGTGGGGATCAGAATAAGGACTATTCGCTGAGGACTGTAATACTCCCAAGTGTAAAAATGGTTTCTCAAAAGTGTTTTTGACCTTTTTATGTAGAGAGACGGTCTGAAAGCCAAGTATTTTTAAAATTGGCCTAGAATAGCGAATTGTGTAATCCTTAGTTTTTCTGGAAGTCTTCCTGGGAGGCTAAGAAGTGTAATAACTTCTCACGTCTTAACCGAAAGCGCATGGGAACTCTATGTTTTAAAAAGACGTCCTTTCCCAAAATACTCACTTAAAGTTAACATTAAATGGAAGTGACGGGAGACAAAACATTAGGAAACAAAGCCATGAAAATCTAGGAAACTTCCTTACAAATCTTCCTTGCTCTCTCAGCTGTTTACTTTTTGGTAGCATGCTTCTTGTTTTTTTAGTTCTCTGCTTGCCACCAAATTAGACAAGACCTGAATTTTAATTTAAAAAACCAACAGCCCCCAAAGAAGCTAAAAATAATAGAGAGACAACAGTAATTCTCAACCACTAGAGGTACAAAATGTGCCAGTATGAACTGCAAAGTCACTCACTGAGGGACTGAAACCAAAAACTTCAAAAAAAATGGGATGTTCTTCATCTGGATGGAGTGGAAGATGAGAGTGGCCTAGGGCACCATTTAACAATACAGTGACTGTGTGCCAATGACACAGGCTACGTGAGTCTGGGATGTACTGTGCAGCGCATTTTCATTAGAGGCTGGAAAGTACCTCTGATCCAAGAACAAGAAAAATCTCATTTGGAAAATACTGCTCACAGTCCTATTGATGTCTGTACCAGAGAGACACTGAAGTTGCTGTTTTGCACACTGAAAGTCACGGGAGAAGGCTACTATAAGCGGAATTAAAATTAAGAACCTTTCCTCCTGACACTGTGCCTGCCTACTTTAGCCCTCCAAAACAGTCTGGGAGGGGACAGAAGTACTTCTCCATAAACTTGACATGTAATGGAAGGGAGAATAATGGGATCAAATGGGCGTACCTTGGTCATGAGTTAAATCAGGTTGCTGATAAAACAGAAAATCTGTAGCCGTTAGGACAGTGAGGTTGCGGAGCAGCCTTCCGGGGAAAGCTCTGGCAGCAGGTCCTACTTATTTGCAGCATCCACTTTGATGGAAGGGGCTGTGTGACAGGACAAAAGTGATCCAGGAGTTAGGAATTCCAGCTTCTGAGGCACAAGACTGCTATCCAATTCTGTCGTATACCTGACAGACATTTAAGAAGTGACAACTGGAATTTTTATGGCGTGTGCTGCATTATAAAGAAGGGACTGAAGTGTTAATGAGTGTTGGGTTTTTCCATTAGGAGGTCTGTGGTTTTTGTAGCTCCTCCTCCCCTTAACACCTACTGCATAGCTTCCTGCAAGAGTGGAAGACTTGGGCTCAGTATCCTATACTGCTTCTTCTAATTGTACATGTTATGCTCTCTTTAAATAGCAAAATATGGGATAAAATATGCAGAAGATTTTAAAGAGCAATTGGGTCACTGGACTTTACACTGACACATATCCTCTTGGGTTCTTCAGCTCCATTTAGGCCAGAAGTGGAGGACACTAATTTGTGACTTATGAACTGCTCTGTCCCTTTGGGTTGAGCTGTGCCTAAAGAAGATGGAAAACTCACAAATAGCCACAGTCTTTTGACAGATCCTTGCGTGGTTTGTACAAGTGAAGGAAAGAAGTCCTTATTTTCTCCACTGTTCCTTGCGCTGTTGCATAAAGGCAAGTAAGTTATACAATAGCGAAACAGGGATTACACAACCAAACTCCATAAATCTAAATCAGAAACAGAGTCTTTATCCTGCACTGGACAAACATAAAAATGTGCAAGAGTGAAATTCTGGTCCTAATGAAGTTAATGGCAAAGCTCTTGCTTACTCCTGTGAGATCACAGTTTCATCCAAAATCCTGGTGCAATCCTGTAGTTAGCCGACCAGGCTGAATATTTAAAGCATATCCCTGTTAAGTTTTTCCAAGTACTGGATTAAAACAACCTTCCTTTCTTTTTTTTTAAGCCTTTTGCTTATGATAAAGAAATGCAGACAACTATTTTAAGACCCAGTACTGAGCAACCACTTGCAAACCCATAAGAAGGGCCAGATATACTATGTCTGAGTGCAAGAACAAATATTAGCAAAGTAGTTGTTCCCATGCTTCAGCATCAATACTTTAAGCCACTGAAAGCTGCTGCTGAGTCACACTACTTGGGTATCAGAGGACAAGATGGGAAACCGAGCATCAACAAAAAAAATAAAAGCCCCTAATGAACGTGAGACCTCAGCTCTTAAAGTTAATGACTTTGTGAAATAATCCACCGTGCTACAAGGACGGCAGGGCAGCACAGCGTGGCTGGAGCTGTTTGGCACTCGGGCCACATGAATAACTTGACACTTGTTTCAGTTTGGCCTGGGGTGGACAGCAGTGCTGCTAAGAAAAGCCACTGCAGTTTCTTCATGTTTCCCATCTCATCTGGTCTGACTATGGAAAACTATTGCTGCTACACTGAATGCTAGCACGTACACGAGGGCTGCCCCCTCCTCCCTCCCACCCACCCGAGATTCCTGCCTGATGAAAAAGGAAGGAAAAAAGAACAGAGGAGAAAAAGGCAAGCTTGTGCAATCAGGGCTACACACAGCAAATATATTCCCAGTTCAAAGGTTGTTTCTCTCCCTCTCTTCCCTAAGTATCTCTTAACAACTGAGCTGATTCAATGCAGAATGTCATTAACAACCTAACAGTGAACAAGGACTGGGGATCATCCTTGTGTTACAGAAGCAAGATATAAATAATCATCTTGGGCAAAACTAACATCTTGACAGGGTGGTAGGATCCCAAAAAACTGATTCCAGTGTGTTCATAAACATAAATGCTGAACCATTTCTTGCAGAGCTTTTTGGAGCCCTGTAAATCCTTCCAACAAGCATCAGATAAAGCTGTCAAGGTTAGGGAAGAATTGCTTATACATATGTGATTAAGCCTGAGCAGTTAAAAAGACTTAGCCTG
Source organism: Rhynochetos jubatus (assembly GCA_027574665.1). NCBI lineage: Eukaryota > Metazoa > Chordata > Aves > Eurypygiformes > Rhynochetidae > Rhynochetos > Rhynochetos jubatus. The sequence goes on from CM050690.1 coordinate 34,845,956, forward strand.
CTATAAACAATTAGGTATGGTAGGGCAGTGCCATTCCAGTGTCGTCACTGACCGTTTCATTACTTAGGCCTGCCATGGTTATAATTCTCTAGGCAACCGTCTGGAAAGTCATCCTAGCCTTGACTGCTTTCAGACCACCTTCTAATCAGCCCACACATGGCCCAAGCAGGGCATGCCAAAACCTCACAGGCTCAACTGGAAGTTCCAACTTTCATCACTGTGAAATACGGTGGCACAGCTGGCTCTGTCCCGCCTCTGAACCAGCTAGAAGCCAGCTGGAACATGAGATGCCAGAGAAATGGTCTTTCTTGTTTTTCAGACTGTGCAGAACAAGTGACTTCCAAACTTTCATATCCGTCTGTCATACTCCAAGCTTACACTATCAGTTTGGATGGACCCATGCTACTTTACATCTTCATTCATGCCCTCTGACACTTGCCTACCCCCTCCCTTCATTCATCGTCTTTTGCGAACAACTCTCTACACGTACCTTTCCTGCCTTATTTGTTCCCTCTCTTACACCCATGATTGCACCCTCTTCACACTACTCCGCATTTCTCCTCCTTTGTTACACCACTGACCACCCAGAACCTCCCTTGGCCACAAAAACAGTGATGAAAGGGAAAGAAGGAGAGAGGCAGTGAGAAATGCAGTGTAACCCTTGAATGAGGTCCCTGAGGGGTACCGAAGAAGTATCCAGGTTACTTGCAATTCCTTGGTAAACCCCTGCTTTCTCCAGGTCATGGGTCTTGTTCTAAGTTTGCGTGTGGCTGGGTAGAAGCTTTACTTGAGTGCTGACATGTAAGACTCAAGGATTCAACCCAGAGGTGCATGAGATGATGCCAGAGTCAGTACACTGTCACACGCCTGTACCAGGCGTCAGTGGTCCCCAGGAAGCCCATGTGATTACTTAGTTTCCATCCCTTTTTGAGGGTAGTTTTTTTACAGCAGGGAGTTACTCTTTTTTTTAAAAATAAGGAGAACGCTTATTATTCAAAATGCTGCCTCGAACTGTCAAGGCCTTTCCAAACACTTACTGTTAAGCATGGACACTCATTCTTAAAGTGCAATGACGAACATGGTAAATAAATCCAGTCTCACTGAAGTAGAGAACAGAGACACACCTTCGGTCCCAACAAGTCATACTTCAGATGCAAAATCAAGAAACCCTGGCCTTTGGTGCTCACTGGTGTCCTCACAAACACAGAGAGGCAGTGATTACCACTCTGTATATCTTTCCAAGTTCTGAAGTACAGTCATGCTTGTTTTACACTGACCAAATAGCTTGAAGCATCGTTTCCAAAATAACCAAGTACATTAGGAATCTGGCTCATATGTTTACTAAACTAAACACTAGGTTTGCCTAAAAAAAAAAGACAAAGAACAGTGGAGACTGTTACTTCAGAGGAGCTGTTAAGTGAAACAACACTTAACAATAATTCTTGGTCGTAGCTTCTTCTTGCCTGTCCAGCCTCACATGGATGTAGGGACAATTTCTTTCTGGGCATCCCATAACCACTGATGCCGAGGTGACAACTCCCTTTTATGGGCACAGCAGCCCAAACTGGGTGGCTAAAGGAAGAGGCCTTCTTTTTATCTGTAAGGAATTCACTGGCAACAAGTCATGTGAGAGGCAGATACAGAAAATGTGCTTGAAGATGCTGACTGGCTTATCTTACAGGATAAACTTCCCGGTTTATAAACTAACAGCATGACCATGAATTGCCTTCCCAAAGCTACAAACACCTGATAGCTTCAATTCCAATCATGAAATTACAAATGTAGTTAGCAAAGAGCAAATGCTGCCAACTACACGACTTGCCACACAGTACAAACACATCAACAACAGTAATTAATGTACACAGTCCTGTTGATCCTAACAGTCTGAGAAGCCCTTTGCAAACTTCAGAGACCATTCTACAGCAACCAGGCTCCAGGAAAATGGCCTGGGCCAGAATGAACAAGTGTGATGGGCCACTCTTATCCACCACAAAACGACTCTTCAACCGTAAGCAGGAGGACTAAAGACCTGGCTTAAGGCAGGAAAAACTTACTGAGAGCCTTTCAGGTGCTGAGTATGTAACAATTTCCCACCTAGTCTCTTCCTGAGCAAAATAACTGGTCCAACGCTGCTGAAAAGTACTCACATCTCCTCTAGTAAAGTCAAACATTACACAATACCCAGAAGTTAAAATTTCCATTTGTCTTAGCAATATGTAAGGACATATTTTAATAACTTTGAATTGTTGGGCCAAGTTTGATTACACACTCTTCCTTTTTATCTGCTGCTGCTTCTTCTTCACTAACGCCAAGCAAACACACAAAATTTCTACCCAGAGAAAAAGACCTTTCTGTGATCTACTATTAGCATATAAAGCCAACATATGTAAACAACAGCGCATGCCAAGCTTACTCTAATTAACTCTCAAATTTACCAAAACTTTGTAATTCAAAACCAGGTTCTCCATATCCCAGCCTCTAAATTACCTGACAGGCAGGTGGCCGATTATAAAAGCAGAATCAGTCACATCAATGCGATAAAATGACTGAACAAGACCTAGATTATTACCAGTTACAGCAGTTCACTTACCCTATAGTAGTCCGTGCTGTACACATCTCTAGACATCCCAAAATCCCCAATCTTCACCAGTAGGTTCTCACCAACCAGGCAATTCCGGGTAGCAAGATCCCGATGCACAAAGTGCTGTGATGCCAGGTAAACCATGCCAGCTGCAATCTGCTGGGCAATGTGAAGCATCTGGGATTGGGTCAGCTCAGCAAGACGGTTGCCCTCTGCCATCAGGACTGCATCTGGTCCATGTGCCCTGCACCAAATCACAAACTGATTAAACGACAGGCCACTTGTAAGCTGGAGAGGTGAAAGGCATTAGTGAGCCTGAAACCACACAACTGACTTGCCCAAATATAGTAACAAAAAGGGCTACAAATTCTTGGTGAGACAGGAGGAAATTTGTACCTTGGCTGTTTTCATTTACTGTTTTCCTTCATTGTGTGCAAGACAGGTGGCGTGATATATTAGTCATGGAAATAAAGCACATGCGTTCATCATAACACCCCTCTGTCTGAAACCACGACCTTTCTCCTGTTCTGTTCTAGTAATCTTCTCTGGAGAAAGGCTGGCAAATGTAGGTGTTTGGTAACTGAGGAAAATCTTGTCACTCTGTAAGAGTGAAAGGCAATAGAGTGAAAGGCAATAGAGTGAAAGACAATGAAGTGGCCTGGCATTGCTGGATTTTTACAGGAAGACAGGCCATTGACCCTTCCACCATTTCTTAAAGAAGAAAGAGCTGACTTCCTTCTGAGATGCCATCTGAGAAACAAGGGCAGCAATTTTAGATTTACACTTCTAATTTCCTATACAAATCCATAGCAGGAACCATTTTTGCTTATTTCATCACCAAATGAAATGCCTGTGATCGGAATTCTTGACAACAGGAAGAGGACACAAAACACACTAAACGGCTAAACTAAACTGCTTCAGAAAGAGGAGCTTTTCAAGACCTAGAACGTCCCTAAGATGCAATAGTCAACTGATTAATGAGAAACTTGCATACACTCCAGCAGAAGACCTGTTTTGCATTTGGAAAGCCCAGCAAAGTACCGGAACCCGTGTGCTTCACCCACCTTAGCACTGGCATACATGTGTAACTTCCTAGGATCTTGAAAATACAGATATAAACATGCCTACACAAAACATTTTATAGTAAGCATTGCCAGCTAATCCTTATCCAATTAATGAGATCATCCTGCAATCATTCCTTATTTGATATACTTTATAATATTCTGAATATCCCTTTCCATCCATTCCATTATTCTGGGTTTTCAGAAGTCTTTTTTATTCCATTCCTGCAGAATATTCTTTCTAAAAGACCACCTCTCCTCTTCCCTTCTTCTTTTTTTTTTTTTTCTTTAAATACTTTAGAACTGTTTTTTTTTTCTCTCAAAAATCCTTCCCTCTTACAAACAGGAGTTTCAGAGAATCACCTTTCTAATCAACAGAGGTGAGGCCTTGATCTGTCCTTAGGGGAAGGGCACCAGAGTTTGGAAAAGAGTTGCAAATTAAACGAAATCTAAGAGATCAAATCTGACACTACCTATTAGAGAAATGATATTAAAATTGGCCCAAGGGAAGAACTTCATGAGCAAAGTGACAGATATGAGGAAGAAACGAAGGAGGGTGTGTAGCATTGCTGGGACTGCATCTGGTACCAGGCAAAGAAGCTCTCTGCCACAGGGTACCTACAGGCAGCCATTCAACTGCTCTGGGTTGGGAAGCAATGAACGGGAGGATATGAAATCTCCAAAGGACTCACAGACAAATTCCTATTGAAAAGGCACTGTACCTTTTCACTGCACGGGTATTTTTAATGACTCCTCTCAGACGTGAAACTCTGAGTTGCTAAACTGGAGAACTCCATCTTTCGCTACCTTCCTTGAGGACATGGTCTGTGTCTAATGAAGTTTTTGGATTATTCTTAACACGCCATCCACCTTGCTCATCCTCTTGGTGCTGGCTGTAAACAAGGTGCCCCTGTGTCTGCAACAGCCAGGAACAGATGTCTTTGGAATCCCTATCAGCCTCAACCAGCCAGAACAAGAACAGGGCAGGCATGACCTTGAGGCTTTAGTGCTAGACCTGAAACAGCCTTGGGCTGCATGCAGACAGCAAAACTCATTTGGGTTAAATTTCGGATTAATTTTTCCCCGACAGCCTTTGGTGGCGCTGCAGGGTAAGAAATAGGGGCTCTTAGAGCCGGCTCACAGCTAACCTCTCATCTGCGGCACAAGCTGCAGCCAGTGTGAGAGGAATGACAAATTGGAGCTTAGGTTTAACAGCTTGTCCCAGCATCATAATTTTATGTTCTAAAGACAAGGGCTGATGAATAATTAAAAAAAAAAGAGAAGACCTAAAGTAGGAAATATACTGTCTGCTCAACTACCTTTCTGTACAATAATTCAAAATCAGAGTTAGGAAGTAGGAAAAGGCCAACCAAAAAAATCAAAGAATAAGTATTTATTATGAAATAAGAAATTATTTCTTATCAGCTGCAAATCTGGCTGCTTCTAATAAAAATACTATTTCAGAAATAATACTGAAAAATCTGAAAATACTTTTCAGAAATAATTCTGAAAAGGTACTGGGATGGCATCTTAGCAAACTGCAGTTCTCTCCCGATCCACGGCAGAGGTCCAAGTACACAAATGTAAAAGCCCAGACATCGCTCTGACAATACACTTAAAACCTCTGCCAGATTTTCGTGTTTGCTCTGCATCCCCAGCTCAGGCCCCCGTCTCCCTGCCAAACCTGGCAGCCCTGCCAGTAAGGGAAGATGCTGGTTGATGTAATTTGCTTTTACGGTGTGGCTATTTGTTCAGTGGAGATTAGAAAGACAGCAAACTCGTTTCACACAGCTATCAAAAATGCATAAATGGTGACACTAGCAGTCACTAGCCATTTCAGTCAGACAGAAAATCTGAAGCTATTTAAAGGGACATCGGTTTTGATTGTTTTACAGCTTTGTCACAGACTTCTTTCTGAAATGGCGGTACCCCTAGTTATCTTCGGCAGGAGAGATCTCAGTACACTGAAATGCCTTTGTGACATCCTTTGATGAAAATCACCTAGAAGACCTTGAAAGAACAGCCCCTTATGCTTTTTTTTTTTTTTTTTTACATAGGAGCAAAAGCTGTTTCTTAATTGCTTATTTTTAGGTCAACAGGTGCAGGCTAGTGGAATGACACGTATGCAAGGCCACTGCTCAGCACATCCTGGTTCATGAGCTACCTATTGTTGTGAACCTTAGGTATTATCTACTTGTTTATGACTGCTTTATGGCCACATTTCAATTTCTGATGCACATTCTGAACAGCTTTATGAAATAAAGCCCTAATCCAGACCCCAAGATGTAGCATTTTCTATTGCACTGAAGCTCCCATGGCTCACAGTTTTCTTCCTTCAGATTAATGGCAGTCTTTCCAAAACACTGAGAGGAAGGAAGAGAAAAGAGGTTAGATTTCAAAAGCTCTTGGACGCCTACAGATACCTATAGGTGTTGAGTGGGATCTTCCCAAGTGCTAACAGAAAGCCTGCAAGAAAATGATTCCTACTGTAAGATGTATAACCAAACATTTCAGAACACACTGAAATTTCTTGAAAACAGTATTTCTTTGGTTGCCATTCCTTTGGTGCAAAGCCTAAGGCTTGACTTAATGGTACATTCAGATGGGCAATGAAACAATGAGCCCAGTACAGAAGATGAGAGTTGCACAGATCTGCACTCCTAGGTGTCAGCATTATCCAGTGGCAGTAGTTAATTTGACACTAAGTACCAGTAACACCTACCTTCTCTGCCCACTTCTGGCTCTCCAGCACAGTCTGTGTTCATGGATTTACCTGAGGAATTTGTTAAGATCTCCGTGCTTCATATACTCAAAGACCATGATGAGCGGGTCACCCTCGACACAGACGCCGTAGAACTTGACAATGTGCTCATGTTGCAGGTTAGTTAGCAGCTCTGCCTCGCGGTGGAAGTCCTTGCGGGCATTGTCACTGGCATCCTTCAGTGTCTGGTGGTGAAAAGGAAAATGTAAGGAAGGGCAGATGTTCGCAGAAGGTAGCGAACACGTGGGATGGCACTGTAAGGGTAAGATAAGGACACTCTACTGCATAAAGGATGGAGGAAGTACTTTCTTAGTAGCTATTTTAGAAATGCAGATGTGATGTTTTAAGTGCAATTAAATAACGGCAGTACAATTTTCATTCTCCTGCCACACATCATCCCAAACAATGATTTCTCTTGTAAGAGGATGTAGGAATACTCATGATCTACTGTGCCAAGTGTTTTCCAAACACAGAAGAAATAAACCGATATTATCCAAAAAATACACTAGTACACAGCTGTTTCATATCCTTTAGCGTTTAACTCAGGCAAACCCCAGTACCCTGTTGGTAGTTACCTGTCTTGTAAGTTCTTTAAAATAAAACTCTGCCTGCTTAAAATACTTGATGGGAACCTAGGTGCATTCTTTATGTATTATTAATGTCGCTGCTGCTGATGTTGGCCCCTATGGTGTGCTATATATTAAGTAGATTTATGCAAGAGTATGTCCCTGGACCAGAAGTTATAACCTGAGACTTCGGTCAGAAACTGCTTTGAAATCCAGTAAATCTACTCACATGTCTAAGATTAAGCTTATGTGTAAGTAACTGGAGGATCAATCCTAGATGGATAGACAGAGAGGAAGTAGATGCAGAGTAGAATCCTTGGGTGTCAATTTTTCTCACCCCCTTTTATTTATACAGCTTTAAACTCTTGTGTATTTTCATTTTGAAGGAAATACACCAACACTGGATCAAATAGGAGGCTGAAATGTTGTATAATGAAATAATGCTAATTTGGCTGCCACACATAGGCAGTTTCAGATCTCTTCCATGGAATTACGCTTCCTGAGCTAGGAAACACTTTCATGCACCAAAACAAGCAAATTCTGACAGCAATTAGGTGAGGAATAATTATAATTGACAATAAAATACTACTAGGCTCTACCTTCAAAAGGTACAGTGGTTGCACTATACTAATTCAAACAGTATGAAAAAGCAGGTTACCAATGTTCACAAATTATTATTCACAGAAAGTGATGTCTGGGCTCTGTGTATCTGGGTTATAACTACACCTACACTTAATACAAAGGAAGATGAGACACAAAAGTAGTGGCGTTGTTTTAACTAAAGATGCTGTTTCCTGGTCATCTCGTCACTTTATTTTCTACCCTGAATTCATATACAGATCATGGGACTTACCACACTCATCAGAACAGACACAGAACAAGTTGATACTGTGCAATCACTCTGCCAACAAACCCAGTTTTTACCTGCAGCAGTCATGGTTTGTCACAGTTTTTTCATTAGCAGAGATGATTCTGTCCACTTTCTTCTTATTATATGTATGCATGTATGAAGAAGGGATTAAAAGACAACTGTTGGAGGAAACACTTGCTTCACTTGTGAAACTGCAACCACAGGTCTTGAAAAATGAACAGCTACCATAAAAAAGTCCAGACAGGAGGGACAGGGAACAGGGCAGGCTGGATAGTCATTTACCAAGTTCAGGGGCTTTTCCCTGTGGATTTCAGGCTCTATGGATCCTAGAGGCAATAGAAATCATCCATGGCACAGAGGTACCTTCCCTGTGGGACCCACTCATGAATCTCTTGTGTCTTCAGGCCCAGAACACTTCTTCCACAAGTTTAATCAGTAATGATACAACAAGAATATTGAATCATCAAAACTTCACAAGCTTTGATATATTAGTATATACAGATATATCATCTCAGATGGATCAAATTGGTTCCTCACTATGGTCCCCACACAATCACAACTGAAATGAGTGAGGACTGAAATTGAAGTGTCTTCCAATGCTTCCTGGCTTTAACATTATACAGGTGCCAACCCCCACTCCAATCTATGCTATATAATGAAATCACTGGGAACAATTCTGTTGCCACTTGGGTTTCCTCTGGTGGGTTCATGTGCAAAGCAATTGGACTGTAATTCTTCTCAACAATAGAATTAGAAAAACAATTATTAAAAAATCATTTTTAAATAACAGCAACATGGAAAAAAATTGACAAGGAGAAGCATAGGCTGATATGCAGGCTCTTTCCCTGGAAAGACAGTAAAAATGCTGACAGCTCTTCCCTGTGAGTATGGCAGAAGATGCTTTTTATCTCACAGAAACAGCAAAATTATCATATGACAGAGCAGTTGCCATGGCAATTACACATTTTCTGTCAAACAGCAAAATGCAGAAAGGTCTAAAACCCACGTAGAACTCAGGCAGGGTTTCTACTACCAAGGGGCAACTTGAATTTCTGTCACCCACCATTGCAGAACCCCCTTTTCATTATTTCATGCAGCACATACATAGAATAGACACAATGCATGAGAGATAGCTGACACAGTCAGGTGAGGAGGAGACTGGAAAGTGAAAAAATCAATAAGAACATAGAATTTACATAGAAATTACATTGACTAATGCATTTAGCTTGTTCTCAGTGCAAGAGAAAAAATAAAACTAAAATAAAACCATACGAGCACAAAGAAAAAAAGACATATTAATATTAGCATTAGTGACAACTATGCCAAAGGTCTGCATACAAGGCCTCTCCCCAGGCAATATGAGTTTTTCCCAAGTAGGAACTGAGATACAACCACATGTACTTTCCAGTTAGACCAGCAGCTAAGGAGGGATATGCTCCCTTGGGCAACAGAGGGATCCCCCGGGGGGCTGCTGCAGGAGCTCCACATCTGCTGAGTTCATCCCTGTGACACTTGAACCGCCACCCCATGCTTACACTCCTCCGTGGAGTCCTTGCCCAGGTATCCACGTACCATCTGGTCTCTGTAAGCCTGTGTTCTGTGCAAATCTCCAACTCCTTAGTCCACCTCAACACCACAGAGCGGCATCCATGGGCGAGTGACAGCAAGAGCAGGGCGATGTGGCTCTCACCAGCTTCAGTGTGACATGGCAATGAAACACTCACAACAGCTGTCCTTTATACTGTTTCAGCCTTCCCCTACTAAATACTGACTATGGCTCCCCATCACCGTACAAGAGCTGAGTGATATATTTCCTCAATAAATGAAGGGGTGGGTTTGACCATTCTCTGAACTAAAGTGTTGGGAACCTTTGGTTTTCCTCTGCAGGTGCCATGGAAATGTTCTTCACCTCATGCACGCAGCAGTCTGCTAGCTGAGCACAACCCTGCAGCAGCACACGGTTAAACCCCTCCAGCCTCCCAGGGAAGCCAGAGACAGCTGCTAAGCTGGGCCCTGACAGTCATCCTCACCTCCAGATCCAGCCATGTTAAACTAGCGCAAGACTATGCCTCGGGATACAGCCCTGTGAGGAGACATTACCGATCCAGGCCTGAACAACCACCGTGGCATGGCGAAATGTCCTGCAAGGAAATGATAACTCTTCCTTACTCCACCCTCCGTCCTCTAAAAGTGCCTGCGGCAAGTGGTGTGCTGATGTGATGTACAAATCCAGCCAGGGGGAAGGGTGGTACAATGCTCACGCAACCGGCTTAACCTGCGGTTAAGCACTCTGCTCACGGGGTTTGACCCACAGAAAGCATTTCCGAACACTCGGTGCTCCCTGCAAAAAGCCTGATGGTCGAAACAAATTTAAACAGATTGTCCTTCTCCTCTTCCAAGGAGCAAAAGTTCAAGCACTTTGGGTTGTTTATGCTAAGCCTGAGTTTTCATATCTTCCCAGATTTTTTCTGGACCTCTTAGCTCCTAAATAATTTGCTGCAGCAACGTCAGCATTTCGGATACCAACCAGCCAAAGAGGAGAAGGATGTGCATTGAGTCAGACAGTGATGCTTAGGGCCAGGCACCAACCCCACAGCTGCCCAGCAACTGGCAGGCAGAGACAGCAGGGGGACCACCTGCCAGACTGATCCACCCCGTGCAGGTGAGACCTAACCAAGCACCTAACCTATTTCATGGAGACAGGTGTGTGGAGGTTTTGCTAAGGGGGTGAGGCTTTCTAAAGCCCTTGCTATCTCCCAGGAGGAGCTGCCCTCCACTACTGGCATCCAGGCCTACTCCTCTACGACTAAAAAAGAAAAAAATTAAAATAAAAAAAATAATCACTCATTTTCACTGCCAAACCCTGTGCCCAGCATGGGGTCTGGACACAGCCCTGTGGCTAGCTCTGCACACACTGGTGAGGTCCCATCCCGTGACCTTCACTGTGACTGAAGGTGACCTGTGAGTTACAGTTGGTACCACAGTGAAAGAGAGAAGCGCCAGGCAATTAACCCCTCAGTCACATGGGGATCAATCCAATGGCACAGTTCACCAAAAAATTGGTTCTTTGACAGCAGCTGGAGTCACATCTTCAAGAGCCAACGCGAGAAACATAAAATGGGCATAACCTGTCCCCAGAGCTAACTTGTCCCCCAGCTGCCTGCAAGATCCTTATTAAGGACACTACAAAGAGTGAATTTGGTAAAAAAAAATATATAGTAGGACAGCCAGTCCAGAAAACTGATAGATTTGTCATCTAACCCATGGAGACATCTCTCCCTTTAAGGGTTGAATGTTCTTCCTTGTGAATTATACTGAGAAAGAACAGCAGAGAGTGAGCGCGGCACAGCACTCAACAGCAGAAGTGCTAGGCTTCATTTGGTCAGGACTTTCAAAGGGAGCAAGTGAATGGAAAGACTTTTATTCTGCTATCAAGCAGTTCCCTGAAGTGATAGAGGAAAGGCAATTTCCACTCCAGCTTCACCAAAATACAATAGAAAATTCATTCAGATCTAGTTTTGTCATCTCCTGTACCTTGCTTTCTCCTGTCTATGATACATCTCTTCAGGGCTTAATTTTTTCTCACCAGTCAACGTGACTGAGCAACTCCCAAGTACCAAAAAGCCTGTAACCTTGGCAAACCCCCAAAACCTGTTATTTTTGATGGAGCAAGAAAGCACTCTAGAAGTCCATCCTCCTTTCATGTTCTCTCACTGCCAGATCCAAAAACTCTATTTCCTGTTTCCAAGTTCAAAAAAATAATCCATTCAATTTCTTTTACTGTGTGGTTTGATCCAAAATATACACATGGTTGCCTACTTGTGACTGGTCAGATAAAATTATCTTCTGATCCCTAGGTAGGGCCCAAATTCTAAATCTGTATTCCCCCTGCATTTAATCAGATACCTCAAATGCTGAACACCTTGTTCATCTTTTGGCAGAACACAGAAGAAGATAAGAGATTGTTGCCAGGGAGACTTTGCAAATTCCTAGAGTGTAGTTTCACTGATACTGTTTTGTAGCATACATCCATAGCTGAGGTTGACAACCAACTTCAGCTCTTCCATGTTGGGCAACAAAAAAGCTAGGTACGGTGAAACAGGTTTGATGTCCAAGCTCTGAGATCAAGCTAGAAATCTTCTTACTCCCTGGTAGATTCCCAAAGTACCATATAGTCTGTGACCTTTAGGAGAAGCAAATGAGACTTTTTCCCCGTACGGGAACGCGACAACTGTTCTGTATACTTGAAACTCCAAGGTTATGGCTGTTTTCATATAGTTTCCTCCTCCTCTGGACTGTATACTGGAGCAGTATAACACAGAATCACTCCTCCAGGTGTGACATACCATGACTTCTGGATTTCCATACAGCCAGTGTTTAATAGCACATGACAATATTATCCACAGGTTTCTTATAAAATTACTGGCAGCTATATTATTGACAAATACCCACAGATAATTTCAGTGACTGACTAAAACAATGGCACAATCCTGAAAAAGAAAGGCCTTATTGGACTAGCAATTATACGCATATCCCACTCCTTTAGCTAGTAATAGAATACTTTTTTAGACACACATATATGTCACATATATTTTTAATGACCTAGACATTATTTTTCACTAATTATATTTTAGAGAGATCATAGAAGATTTTGCCCCTTTGTGACACAGTCTTTTTCCCCCCTTTTTCCTTATGAAATTAAGCTCTCATTTTATATCCACAGCAAGATCAAATATCCCATTCTCTTAACACCCCATTAGCCTTGTGAACCCTTCCACATATATCAGAGCAGTTACACTGGGCTATGGAATATGCAAACACGAGAATTTACAAATAAAATAGCATTAGTTGCAACCATGAATTAATAATGGAAATCCTAGACTCTTTTACCTTCACTGCCACCAAGATCTTGTCCTGCTCAGGGCAGAGGTTATAGCATTCCGCCAGGAAGACTTTCCCAAAGGCTCCTTCTCCCAGTTCTCTTTTGAGAACGATATTGTGGCGCTTGATGTGCTGCACAACTGTGAAGAGAAGACAAAACGGAGGTCAGAAGTGAGCTGCAAGGCCAGGATGGAATGGGGTCCATGCTTAGAAGGTTGCCTGTAGAGTGGGGCGCACGTTGTGGAAAGAAAGTGCCAGTGTGTCATGCATCAGTGCTGTGTCCAAAACGACTGAGTTTTAATATATTTATGTTTGGAGAGTAGCGAATTTGCTGGATAAGAAGACATGGAATTAAGAGTCACCTGGGAGAAGGCCATTTATCATTGTGTTAGGATGACTGCTGCAGAGCATACGTAACACCCAATGCTGCTTATTTTTTTAAAAACATGAAGACAAAGAATCAGAAGACAAACCAAACCTTTCTCACACCACTTCTATTTTTGTATGTCTAACAAGAGCTGAGCTGTCTCGTCTAGAGCCAAAAAGTTTTAACCTACTCCAAGAAAAAAAAAAAAAAGTGCCCTCTTTCAACTAAATCCAACCTACTCTCTGGTTTTCTTACTACTTGTTCAACTGTCTTCCCTCTCTGTGCTATACTACAGTTACAGTAAGATAAAAATTTCCTTCTCTCAGACATGATTTACAGCATTGCTCTGAACTAGAAGAAACAAAAGGTGGCCAAAGGTTTCAGACAGCGTAGTGGACAGTGCCTCACTTGAACCGTTGCTCAGAATGAATTCACTGAGACATTAAAGTCCTTAAGCATTTTTGTTCCACTCATTTTACATTTTCCTTTTAGCACAAGCTTCCATTAAAAGATTTAATATTTAAAAGACTGTACCAAATTTTGTAGAATACATTATCAAACTGCAATGTTCAAGCTAAATAAAGCAGCTGTAAAGGCAGTTTAACTGGCCAACTCAACAGGGTTGCCAGTTTGTGTTGCTGACATTGTACAAAACAGCATCTACTGATTAATTCAACCTCAGTGCATTTGCAAACACTGAAATTTAACCCTGCCTGGACAAAGCCTGTTTGGAACTTAAATCCTAAACACAGTTAAGTAAATAACAGTGCACAGGCATCAGGCTGGCCTCTGCAAAGGCATGAATGTCACCTTGGCTGCTTAACTGCAGGAACAGGACCGCATCCTGCCAATAATTTAGGATATATTAGGAAGCAGACCAAAACTTGCCTGCAACCTTGGCCACACGCCTGTTCCAAACTGAGTGACCACTTACGCAGAAACCACCTTGTCTCCATGAACGATGGAAAACAGACTGCTGCTGGTCACAGCAGCAGGCAGAACTGGCACGGCCTGTCCCCACTGCTGCCACCAGCATTTGGAGAAAGGGCCTACAGGATACAGGAGAAAAATACATGTCCCACACCCTGAGCCTATGGCAACCTCACCCGAGTGTACCGCATGTAAATGCCCTTCATGTCCGTGTGTGTGCGTGCAAGGGGAGCCCGGTACTGGAGCAAGCTGCAGAACTAGGGGTGCCCCCCAGGCACACCGTCATGAGTCTGTCAGGCGGGCAGTGCCCCTGAGGAGCGGACCACCCCCAGACCCAGCTGGCATCTGTCAGAAACCCCCAGGCTGGCACCAGCAGCCCACCGTGCCCTGGGAGCAGAGTGGGGAAAGCCAGCTTCTCCCCAAGCCACACCAGAGCCAGCTCCTCTCCTTGCAGCTGGCGTCTGCCAAGGGGCAATGCCCGCTCCCTCCTCCAACACCAGGCGTCCACACAATGCAGGCAGCAGAAGACAGGCCCGAACCGAAACACACCTTTTCCCCAGGGACGAAGGTTATCTGGTGCCCCTAGCCCCCGGGAGTACCGGTCACACATAGCAGGCGGGGAGGACCACGGCCCCAGCAGGCCGCCTGAGCATGAAGGAGCATGGCAACACATCGTGGCCTCTGCTTTAAGAAATGCTTCCTAATAAATGAGTACTATCCCGTATCCCCTGCCAAACCTGCCGCTCAACCCTGCCTCTTGGAGAATTCTTCCATTTCAGCAGCAGCACTCCAAGCAGCAGCAGTTTTTCACTTAGTTCTCTCCACAGTTGCCAAAGACCTGGTGATGAAGACAGTCGACTTTCTGAATTTTGTGTGGGTCCTCTCCATTTTGAACCCAGCACACCCCCAGTGTTGGCCCGATCAGTACAAAGGGTTTTTGTGAAGGACTTCAAAAACATTTGAGTAAAAATAAATAAGAAACATATCGACTGCTTCTCTGTAGTACACTTACATAAATCAAGCATTTGAATAAACAACCATCCCATAAACCCAACTGTTAAAACTGAAACGCAGCAAGCTGCAGAAGATATCTCTGCAGAATACATTTGCAACTTGTCACGCTCTATCCGTCCCTGTTACCTTTCTGAGCTGCACAGAGATACTAAACAAATAAAAAATGACATTAAATGTGGCTAAATGGGCAGAGATTAAATATAAGACCAATGTATGTAAATCAAACACATATGATGTGACGGAAATGTGAGCTAAGGAAAAAATCCTTTTACACACTCAGGGCCCCAGCTGTAATGACGCCATCTTCAGTGGGAGGAGATTTCAGCAGTAGATACACTGAACAATTCAGGTCAAAATCTGCTTTCAGTTAATATCAGGATAAAGCAAATTATCTCTGTTGAAGTCCAAGAGATTATCCTAGATTTACATTGAAGAAACAAAGCAGAATTTGACCAAAGAGGTGGCATAACTGAATTACCGAAGAACTGGTCTCAGAGCATTGTCTCACAGGCAAAGATACACAAGCGTTCAAAGAGCAGCTATGTATTTTCCTCCTTTTGACTCTAAATGGTGATTGCCTTTGTGTTGCCGTTTGTACTTCCAAAAGCACATCACCTCTGGTTTAAAAGATCTTGCATGATTACTGTAAAAACACATTACCTTAACTAAATGCTGAGTTGAAACACTTACGAGAAAAATGAAGCAAAATATGACATGAGACCAAGCAAACTAAACAAGGGTAAATGCTGAAAAGAGGCTGTGGTGCTAAATAATAACCACACAGCTGAGCCCATAGAAGCAGGGTGCTTCCACAGATGACTGCACGGAATCTGCTGGCAACACGGAGCACAACTGCAGAAAAGGGCTCTCTTCTCATCTTGAGGTCTCAGAGATAACCCACCAACAGAGCTGGACTTCTAGGTATTTCACTCACTAACGAAGAGCATGTCGCACTGGAAATGATGCATCAAAGCCTTATCCTGCAAACAGTTATCTGCAGGCATGGGACTGCACTCCCCAGGTAACCTACCTTTGATGGTGAGGCTGAACAGAGAAGGTCACACCACGTTCTGGAGTGGGTTCCAGAAAAATGGGTAACTCGGGATCACCTCACCACATTGAATTCACTGAGCTGGATGTGACTGACTGCAGTCACAGTCAGCAGGATACTCAGCATTATAAATTATTAAAATGCTTCTGCACGAAATTAAACTGAAATTCTGTGATAGACTGAAAGTATTTTCCCCTTGGTCACAAACAACAGGTCTGAACATTTTACCACCACACGTGACCATTACACCACCTAAGCTGACCTTCTACACAGCACGGAGCATAGTATTGAGTTAAGTGACTTGTGCTTGGCAGGAGACTGCCTCCAGAAAGCAGCTGTGCCAGTCTTGATTTGAAAGACTGAGCTATTCACTTGCCCTAATGTGTAATCATTTTCGTTGCTAATAAAAATACATGCCTTTTTCTTTCTCTCTTAATTTTTATCTTGTCTGGCTTGCATCTGCCTCCCCTGGGTTTTTGAAAGCTTTCTCTGCTAGTTTGAGCAGCCTTTTAAGGCCTGGTATTAAATAAACATAATCAACACTCTTCTTGCTCTTCTTGGTAAGGCAAAGAAATGGAAGCCCCTCCCAGGAAAATATTTTGTCCAGTTTACCAGTCATTTTCATGGCTCTTCTCTGGAAAAATTTTCAACAACCTCTTAAAGGAAGTTGTTTCCATATGGTTTTCCCAACTCGAAGCCACATGCTTGTATCACTCTCCACAAGGTTGTGATAAAAACATAAAATCAGCTCCTTATATCTTCACATCCAAAGATCACACTACTCCTTTTAAAGTCAGGTTTCCTTCAGAGCATGAAAATGACATAGCTATGTGGTACGCCTGAGTGTCTCATCTTGAACCACCTTGTGATAACAGCAGAGCAGAGGAGAGATCTGTCCTTACGGAGGGGCTGCCACATGGGTGCACTGCTTGATGGACAGTAAGAACCACAACAGACAGGGTCCATCATCACTGCTCACTGAACTGCCAACACCAGAAGATACAGTTGTGTTGCATGCCCACTTAAATGATCGGCTAAGTCTGCTTTCTAGGACACTTTTCAAAATTTTGCTGGTGGTACACATGTGGGACACTCCTGATGAACTGTGTTGTGCCAGGACTCTGAGAATGAGGATCTTCAAGATGCCAAGTAATCAGGTGAGGTAGTATTATAAACATATTTGCAGTTGAATAAGAAGAAAGCAGCAGCAGAAAAGGCTCAGCTTGTGATGTGACATGAGGCGTCACAGAAAGATATTTTGCAAGTTTCTTCATTTCTTCTCCCACCATTTCTCTTGCAATTGAGAAGAATCAAGTATTTCTATGATATTACTGGAAAAAAACAGGTGTAAATGGCTGAGTGACTGTCCAGGTAGCATACCAAATGTGTATAGCATTTGTCATTCTCATATAAGGAGGGGTGGAATTTCAGAGAGAATCCCATGGCAGGAAGATACAAAACCACTACAAACAGCAGACAGCAAGTCTAGCCTGATGGCCGTCAGATTCTGCAGCAGCAGCAGTTCTGCAGTTCTGCATACTATTGCCACAGTGGAAATTTTGGCACATTGAAATATCTAACACTAATACAGCAATAAAAGCCAACAAGAACCACTTTGGGTTTTTTTTTTTTCCCTGTTTCCAACCTTTTAACCTGTCAGTATTGCCTGGATGCAGAAAGAGGTCAGCTCAGTTCTGAGTGTATAGTTCTGATAATTTGATGTATTTACCCCATATGACATTTATTACTTATTATTCTCAACATATTTTTGTGTGGCGCTATTGTTGTTTTAATTTTTACCATAATAACAGCAACACATTTCATGCAAGACCAGTGCCCAGCTATTGTAGGTGCCAGCAAACGAGCATCATGTTTTCATGTATATAGTCCACAGCTGAGATTGCACTCACACCTCTTTAACAGAAAGAAAATAAGCTAACTGAAAACTCACTCTTCAGGTACTCTGTTCTAAATGAAAGGTGCTGGTACAGGCTATTGAAAACTGAGTATGGAGAATCCACAGAAGAAGTAGGTCAGAAATGTACTTGGGCCTTGTCACATTACCTGCAGAAGTACTGCTTCTGAGTAACTCTGAATTTTGTTTCTTTGAAAAAGAACGGTTTAATTCAACAATTGTGAAAGTTGTCCCTGAGTGGCCAAAACGATTTGCCAGATTTTTGCAGGCATCAGATTCCAAGTGGGCTGTAAAGAGTCATTTAATGGGCAAGTTGAATAGGCAGTGGACTTTCTGGAAGAGCTGGAGATATTTATGTAAGGCAAAATTGTGACCACTCACAGGAATGGCATAATTCCCAGGTATTTCCTAGCTATCAAGAGCTACATCTGATGATAAATCCAGTAACTCTGTGATTGATGCAGCTTAACCTTTCAGTTGCTTCATTTACAACCTATATCCGCACAGTATCTACACTTTTTCATTGTCTTGGATGAGATTTAGGTTTCCTTTCATGACATACTGCTGCAGGTCCTGGGAAGGTGCCCTGTCTCCCCCCCACCTGCCCACAGCGGCAGGGACACCACAGCTCTTGCCCACTGTAAAGTCATTTTGCTGTAGCTGGTGTGGCTCTTTTCTGTCTGAAACTCAAGTGTTGGCTGTCTTCTTGGGTTAATATTTTTCTGGTCAGGTGTTTGATCTTACTTTTTTGTTACAGTAATTGATTTGTTTTAGTTGGCCAAGATCCTCTCAGTTTGGCTACAGATAGGCACATTGCCATACTTGATTAGATCATTGTAATCAAATAAGAAGTATTTAATAACAAATTATAATAACAATGCTATCATTGTTTTAAATGCATGAGCCATATGAACTAAATTCACCCTCCAGGAAAACAAGAATAAAGTTGACAGTTTTTCCAGGCATGAACTTGCTCTTACATACAAAAGCTAAGGTACAAAAAGCGCTCAAGCCTTAGCAACCTAAAACTGGTTTTTATTTTAATCATAGTTACGTGTTAAATATGGATTTGATCTGATACGTGCTACAACAATCGGGATATATTGGAATAACTGAAAGCTAAATTTGGTGCTCTGAATTCAAACTAAGTAGCAGATATTAATCGCTCTGCGTTTCTCTTTCTTTGCTGCTTCCAACCTAACAAATCATCAGCACAGTATGGTAAATCGGCTTTATGCAGAAAACTGTGCTGGAATTTTGACCAAACACTGCCTTTTCAGATGTGTATATACTTCATTAGTAAATGCAAATCACAGTGCATTTCTTTCAAAAGATTATTCTAAAACTTATAGGCTATTGTGCATGAGTTGCTGTATAAAACTTCTGCTAGTATTATTTTATTGTGGCAAATCTGGCCCGTCTTCCATGTTTAAGTTAACTGGGGACAATAATACACCCCCTCCCACCCCACCCCCTCCCCCCCCTTCTTGTAGCTCAGACCAAGAAATCCTTTACCTCAGCACAATACTAATCTTTAGAGATCTTCTGTGGTGCAGAAACAGAAGCACTCAGCAAAGGACAGGGAAGCACCATGCAGCATATCTCATATAACAGATGCTTGCAGGGGAGAAGGGTTAATAAACACACAGTCTTCAAAGTATTAACTCCTTCCTATCTCTGTTTTCAGAAACAGGCATGGTTTGAAGAGCATCCCAGGATGCCAGTCTGAGAAGCAGGACCTGAAAGCACCATCATACGTTCAGAGACTGAGCCATGTTCAAGCTTGGCCTAAGTGGGTATAAAGGTGAAATTCAAAGGAGGTTGCCCTGTCTTTGATGTAGGTTTCTCTGTTTTGCTATTTCTCATTGTAGAAAGAAAAGGAAATCATTTTGTACCTCGACATATTGGAGGACAGAAGGGTTTTACTGGTGGCCTTTCAAAAGGATATATGAAAAGTAAATGGAGCTTTCAAGCCTGTGAAGGAATAAATGATGTACTGAGCTCACAGTCCCAAAGTCTATCCCCTTATATAAAAGTTAAGCACACAGTTACTCTTTACCTTTTGCTGAACTGTTTTACTGAAAGATAGCATAGCATCTGGTCTGCCATGTTAGGTGGGGTAGGTCTGCCCTGTTGCAGCTAAATGTGCATGGGAAGAAAAGGGAACAGTAAAGGAAATACCATAGGAGCATGACAGAACCCAGTTTTTTATATATCACTTTTAAGCATGTTATTTACACTTTTCCTAATAAATTTTGTCCTGCTTCAGAGCACCTTTTACAGTTCTATCACGCTGCACCACACTGTGTGGCTTTCCACGAGGAAAGCTCAATCTTATGCATGCCCCTGTTCTGCTTTCTTTGGGCCAACGGAGGTAAACACCTCCCTTTGAGAAAGGTTCAGCCTCTGCCTGCTTCTTTAACTGCACACAGTTAAGGCTTGGCCAGACATGGTTACTTGCTCTTATGATCCTGTGTGTACCGCTGTCTTTCCTGGGATTTGCTGCAAGTGGCCTTTGAACACAGGGAAAAGTTGCAGGTTTGGTTATCTCTGAGGAGGACCCACAAAAGACACATAAAGACATCGGGCATCGCAAACAAACAAAAGCAGAAACGTTCCGAACCCTTTGATCACATCCCTCTATTATTGACTGAGAAACAAAATCAGGAGGAAGGAGAGAAAACAAGTCTTGAGTCCTCCTGTACACTGAAAATGAAAGAACCTCAGTTTGCCCTCTGTCCTCTGGGGACGCGGAAGCGGTTAGCACTAACCGTTATACGGCCCCAAAGCTCATTGTGACAGGAGAGATGCGCACGACCATCATAAAAGGTGAATGGACCTGAAAAAGAGGTTATTCCCTTTTACAGGCGCGCAGTCCTTCAGCATTTCTGCGTCCTTCCATGGTGAGGCATTTGCTGCTCTGCTTCTGTTTCACTGACAGGCTGGCACACCTCTTTGCTGGGCCATACCGTCTGCAGAGGCTTATGTTCCCATTGGGCATCTCCCCCTTGGCCCTCGTTACAGATTCAGAACCCCAGTGCTTATGGTTAAGAAAGGCAGCTGTAACAGCTGGCAGCGTATGCATGCAAGGTACACGCAGAAAATTCGTCTTTACTGCGGAGCTGTGCCAAGATACCTCTACTGCAGCCACAAAGCAGTCAAAAGATTATTACACTGTACTGGCTTCGAAAAAAAGCCCTGCCAGCTCTCACCTACAGGTCATCCAAATGAAGTCATAAAGGGTTTGCAAGACGGAACATCCTGAGGGCTTTTCAGGGTCATTCTCAACAACTGCAAGGAGAAGATGACCTTTTGTCTTGTTACATATGCACTGGAAAAAAATTCTTCCTCTGTTTTGATATGAACGTAGCACATGCTTCCTTTTTCAACATCTGCTTATTGTAGAGCACACACCATCTCCTCTACTGACCTGGTTCTTCCGTCCTGCATCCTCCAAAGCACTAAGACCATAAAGTGTATGCTTGTTTGTCGTATGATAACAACACAAATTATTCATTGTGTAAAGGACATGACATTTATACAACTCAGGTGACTTCTCATCATTCTCCAAGGCCTGACAACCTCCCCAAATCCTAGGGAACGATGCAAATGAGACTGTGTCATGCCCCTTGCATTGAGCTTTGCTTAAGCAAACAGTGGTGCTCCTACTTGGAACTGCTCTGTAAATCATACTGAACTATAGCCCAGCAAGATTTGAGAACACTTCAATGCCTGTTTTAATAGCATCGGGACAGATACCTATTGTAACTGTCCTGATGGAAAACCCAATCTGCCCCATGGATATAGTGAGAAAAGCTGTGGCTTGTCAATGGGAAAAGCAGTACTTTTCCAGATCACTTCTCTTTCAAAAAATGTCATGTATTTTCTCTTCCTCCCTTTTGGATCTGCATGTTATTTTCATGTAACATGAAAACTAACACATCTAGCTAACAGATCTTGCAGAGCATATGAGAAACCTCCTTCCACTCATGAGCTCAGGACTGTGTTATCTGTCAGCTGAAATTGTGTTTCTCTACATTTTACACAAATAAGCAGGAACCCTCCTCCTTTGCTAAAACAAGTTTGGTGAGGGAGCAGAAGTCTCAGCCGCTGCCAACCGGTCTGCACAATACACAGCCCAGCACCACTCGCCCTTTAGTGGATCAGAAGCAGTGCCACACTCTGTGTGTCGCCGTGGATGTGGACAGCTAGGCACCAGGTGCTCAGCCAGCCTGCCAAGCGGAGATGGGCTTAAAGCAGGAGCAAAGAGTGCCTCAGTGTCTCTACAGACCACAACCCAACAGGTCTGTTTCTCAGCAAAGTTCCCTTCAGGCTTCTGTTTAAATTTTCACTAACACGTATACACCTCCTCCCACGTATCAATAAAACTTTATTTTAGAGAAGGAGAATGAGCACAGACACATTAATCAAAAGTTAACTGTATGATATGTCAGCAGCTAAATGAAAAACAAAGACCTGTATTCCTTTAGGGTAATGACAGCTTCCCACAGGGTCCACTGCAATTATGAACTGTCGGAGCGTCGGTACCAACAGCAACAACACAACCAACCAAACACTAAACGGGATCATTTAAAGCTCTGGCCCAGGACAAGGTTGAGGACAAGTTCAGTCTCTGCCAGTATGCTTTCAGCACCTAAAAGCATCTTGGTTCTGAGCTGATAATTACAGTGTGCTGAGCCAAGCAGCCGTCACTAAGGAACAGGAGCTGCCCAAATGCAGCAGAATGCATAGAAGTTTACCGGCTGATTTGTCACACAATAATGAACCCAGTTACAGCCTTTTGAGGCATGGAAGTGAAAGAAAGAAAGAAAGAGGGAGGGGAAAAAAGAAAAAGAGGAAAGGGAGGAAGAAAGAGCTTTGAACATTTTGTTCCAGTCAGTTTCCAAGAAAGGGGAAAACACCAGGCGTGACTCAACCAAAGGATGCCCACCCGCAGCCCTGCTGCTGCTGGGGAAGTGGCCACTGGGCAGATACCCCAGACACTTATTTCCCAAAGAACACAGACACAGACTGCCGAGACACCAACTCTCACTGGCGGCAGCACACACACATAGCAGGGCAAACAAGAACGGCAGAAATGGCTGAATGAACTTTATTCAGTATCTGACATACGATGTCAGAGTAATGAACGTGACCTAAGGAAGAGCGTTACACTCATAAGCAGACTGAGTTGGCAGCTCTGATCAATTAGTACCAGTTAATTTTATGGTGATAGCTAGTACACACGTATGATATTCTGTAAAAGCTTAATAGATGTCACCATAAATCACAGTCACCCTTGTGCTCTTTCTATTCGGAAAGTACTTACAGTTCAATCTTCTGTAATACTGGTTGTAGACTGAAGTGAATGCAAACGTAATTATGGCAGCCTCTGCAAAAAACCAAAAGCGCATGCACCAGGAAAGTTCTCTTCTCACCTAGCATCTACATGACTCCTGCTTTTAAACAACGACACTGTTTTGTTCTGTACACCATGGTATTTACAGCAACCGTAGTCTGCACAGAACAAAGAGAGGCAAAATGTAGGTTTTTTCCCCTCCTTCCTTCTCAAGTTCAAGTTCTCTCCCAGAGTGACAAATACCAGCTGCCTACATACTCATGCACTTGGAAAGCGTTTTGAGCAGCGGTAACCAACCCAAATGGCTGCTACATCTGTTGAACTGTAATGGCAGAATACCCCACACGTGCTTATCAGCAAAGGAAACATTAAAAATTACCATCATTTTTATTGTTACCAATGAAACAGTTGGATTTCTGCCTCAAGTTCTCGACTGGCACTTGCAGCTAAGGAATTGGGTTGATACGCACGCACTCTGCGCTTAAAACACAAAGCGTTACTGTTAGCCCTACATCCTAGATGTCACCAGGGCAGATTGACAGACCACTTTACAGGCAGTGTTGATTAACTGCTGCCTCCTGCAAGATCACCACCATCAGGAGGGCAAGTATAGACCTGCTTTTAGGGAGGGACTGGTCTGAAGCCTGTTACAGAGCTGGAGGGCCACTTTGCCTTTTGGTAGCCCAACATACACAAAATGGTCCTCCAGCAATTCCCAGGAATCTGTGTTTCTAGCCTGCCCTTCTGGTCAGAATTTTAAGGAAAAGAGTAAGGATCAGAAGCTAACATAATTATTTATAAACCAATTTCAAGGTTTATTGGTTAGTTTTTCCAATGTTTTCCCACGTACAGCTCTCAACTAACTTACAGGCTAGCGTGTCGCTTTCACCATTGCTTCTGTCACATTTATTCTTCCCATGTTGTAACATTTTCAATATAAGAATGGTAATTCAGCCACATGTTCCAAGAATATA
This sequence comes from Rhynochetos jubatus, assembly GCA_027574665.1. Classification (NCBI taxonomy): domain Eukaryota; kingdom Metazoa; phylum Chordata; class Aves; order Eurypygiformes; family Rhynochetidae; genus Rhynochetos; species Rhynochetos jubatus. The sequence continues at coordinate 34,870,287 of CM050690.1, forward strand.
ACAGGCTCTAACTGCAAAAATAGCCATTACTTATTTGCATTTTTCCTTACAGAGAAACTGCAGAGAGGCAACATTGTTTGCTTCTAATACCTAGACACACACACACATAGAGATGAAAAGGTATTTGTAATCAGTGCTTTGGCAAACAACCCTTACGAGGCTCCTGCTGAGTGAATCCCTTTATCATTGTTTCCTCCACACAGAAAACAAGGCTAGAAATGTTTACCTAGCTGTTTTGTAATAGTGGTTTGGCTTTTTAAAATATTAAGTTATGAAGTGTAAGTTTTGTATGCACAAAAATTCTTATTTGGTATATTTTGAAAACAATGGCCCAAACTCCCCAGTGCCCTCACTTTCTTAATTTCAAAATCTCAGGGGGAAACTCCTGAGATACGAATTTGGCTGCAATGAATACTTTCTTTTATTTTTACAGATTCTGGCCTCCTGGAAGTTTAAGTGTATTATAACACAGCCAAAAAAAAAAAAAAAAAAGGCAACTGGAAAGAAAAAAAAATTCAGAAAAAAGATTTTACAACAATGCAGTTTCTCTTGCACTGCCTTCAGTGTTATGCCGTGAAACTAACCCTGCTCTCACTCACAAAATGTAAACTGAGAAACTGAGTGCAGTCCTTCTAGATTAACAGTCACAAAGAGAAGCTGCTGAAGAAAGCAATTAAGAAGCTCACAGCATCCCCTAATTTAAGGGAGAAAAAAAACCCCAGACTTGCCATGAACAAAAGAAAATGTGAAGTCGGTTGCTTAGCTAAGTGCCCTAATTCTTTGCTTACTCCAGTCTGTGTTGCTAGTTTACTCTCTTTTATGTACCATCCTGCATAAAAACAAACAGGCCCTCGGGGATTAACATACCATAACCAGCACTTCAAACCTACTTGCTGCAGCTCCCTTTCCACACCTTCATAAACATAAACAAATAAGGATTTCTGAACAGGAGCTACCGGAATCATCTTCCTTCATATTGTGTCAAGCAGGCATCAGCAATGCCAGTTGTGGAAACTGGGGAATGTGGTAAATTGCATCCCAATGAAGGCTATTCTAGCTAAGCCTCTGAACAACATCATCGGGAAAAATCTCTTCCCAAGACTATTTTAAAAGGTATTTTTTCCCATAATTAGCTAAGGTGAAAGCTCGCTACAGTAGCTAGGAGCAAGTGATTTGAGAACCTGCATTACCCCTACTACTGCACAAAAATTACTGTGCTTTTACATACAGACCGTGCCAAAAGCCCCAGTTACGGACAGCCGTGGTGATTCCTGTGCCAGCACAGCGTTTTTAGTTCAAGCCCAGCTCTGCGGAAGCCTGACACGACTTTCCCAAATCAGCGACAGGCTTGTCACCGAAACAAGCAGCCTCACAGAAAAGAGGTACATCTTGCCTCAGAAATGCCTCAGAAACTGGACAGGTTGCGAGTTTGAACGAAAACACAGTACATACATAGCAAATGTGCTATATGCTGCAGCTCTCCATCCAGTAATTTGTATCTGCAGATATAGAGGAGAGGAGGATCATCCACACGATGGAGTTTATTGTCTCCAGCAAGAAGCGCAAGACTGCTGATAGGCTTGAGAAGGGACACAAGGGACAGATTAAATATGGACAGGGTGCAGTATGAACTCTGAAAAAAAGTATGACTGCTGCAATTAAAAAGAAAGGGAATCTCCAGACCTCAGTTAATTAGTAGTGCTTATCAGATTTTTCTCCTGCTTTTTCACTGGAGTTTTTTAGGTCCTGTTAATTTAGATTTCTTCATTCTGAACAGCCTGTTACAGCTGCTTGGGAACAAGATAAACATCTGCCCTGCAAAGACTTCCCTTAAAGTTTTTATACAACACTTGAATTAAATGCTATCCCTAGTACAGGAAGAATTTGTCCATACCCAAAGCAATGTCACAGCCACTTGTTTCTGTACAGTGATGGTTTTTTACATTACACTAGACAATAGTATCTGGGATATGCTTAGAAAAAAAGACAGAAACTTTGCTAGCTTATTTATCACTACTACTTAGTGACTCAACTTTATTTCGATGCCACATATTGCACAGCTGCCAGCCTGTTGGAAATATTTCTGCATTTGGTTATCCTACAATTTCAAAAGCTTGTGATCTGTTATGGAAGTTTGCGGATGTAGTTCCCTCACCCTCCCCAGCTATAGCATGACAATGCATGCCAGAACACAGGCTCTGGCACAGGCTTTGGAGACGGATGTGGAAAGATTACACAATTTTGCAACAAATTCATTATGATCAAGCAGCACCAGTTAAAGCAATCACTTTCCTGGCCAAAGAAATAAGTGAGGAAAAGAAAAACAAAAAAACCCAAGTCTTCACTTTTCTGATGTCCTGTTGCATCAAAGCACAGGTTGCAACAAGCTGAGAAAGTGTAATGTGCTTCAACGTCTTTTTCAGTTGCTATGGTACAGTTTCTTATGGAAAATTCCTTGTTCTGCGTGATGTTTTTCCTGCCTCATTTGGGATGGCAGAACCGTTCCTTGTGTCACCTGAGAAACCGGGCTGTCAGTTTCCACCTATTGGTGAGAAAGAAACTCATCAGCAGCAGAACTCAATGGAAAATTCCTCTGGTAGAAGTTTCTGCGCTGGAGGCCAACATGACACCGGAGAGGAAGGACAGAAGGGTCAGGAGCTGAGGGGGCCACGCGGGAGATCTGGCTTCCACCTCAGGGTCGGCCACAGATTTCCTGCGTGAGCTGGGGCAAGGAATTTAATCCCTGGGACTCCCTGCCTGTGCAGGCAGGACAACAAAGCATCCTTCCCCGTCCTTCACCCTGTTCATGAAGCCTCAAGTCCGTAACCTGCCAACCAACTAGCTCCGGGTTACAGGAGTGGGCCCGTAGCCCAAAAGCTCTTTGGGCAGGGGTTATTTGCAGCTGCGGAGTCCCACAGTGCTTCGCAGACTGAGGTCCTGCTTGGACTTTGGGCAATAAAGTAACACACACAAACAGTAACAAGTAATTGCATTGTCCTCTGCTCTTGTGGAAAAATATCAACACAGGCAAGGAGGGAAAACTCCAGCTTTACTGTCATCCAAGCAGGATAAAACTTTTGGCTTTTAGAGGAGATCTCCAATCTATTTTCTGGATGGGTAATACCAAAAATTGCCAGAAACACAGTATAAAAATGGCTTTATAGCACCACACTAGTGATACAAAGCAAGCAGGGATAAGGCCCTTTCACTAGGGGAATTTCTTTTATGGATTAGTTGGAAGTAATCCGATTTTAATGTGACATTTTTCCTGCTGGAATGTTTTTCCTTCCAATCAAAAAATAATTAGGTTCCACCACTTGTGATTCATGACAATCCAAAGCATGGTTTAAGAAAAAAAAGAAAAAGGCGTTAACATTTTAATGCAGTTGGATACCTGCCGTGCTTCAGAATGCCAAAATTCCCATGAGCTCCCTATGGTGCTGAGAGGAGCTTTTGACCTCTCTGAGGAAATGGGTTTTGAAAATAATAAATGCATAAGTGCTTGAAAGGGGACTCCTTCAGTAATATCTATCATGACAATGAAGAGCATTCAAGATGTGACAATGCAATTGCACTCCATGGTACAAATTTTCTGTTGGTGCCAATATTTAAAGCTCCATTGACTTCAGTGGAGTTCACCCTTTAATCCGAGAAGGTTTGAACTTGTTGGATATCACTTGCAGTTACATACAACCTCTTTTGTCTTTTAGCGTCCCTCCCATTCCCAGATAAATTCACCAATGAAATTAATGGGAACAGGTGTAGGAATGGAAGAAACTGTGCCAAATATTAATTGAACACAAGTCAGAACACTTAAAATTTTGATTCCCACAGCACTGACTTCAGCATAAAGCCAATCTAAAATATTCGACTGAAAAACGTTAATGGTGTAAAATAAACTTTCAAAGATTCGGCACCAGGAAAATGTGGAATTTCAGTTACCCTTTTTAGCTTTCTAAAGCAAAGAAACAAATTCAACATTCCAACGTGGAAAAAAAAAATTCCCCCCCCACAGAACAACAAAAAAGAAAAAATCTTACCTATAATTTTGAAATATTTGTCCAAATTAGCTTTCCATTTTAAAACACCAAATTAATCTTATTGAAGATGCACATTTTTCCATCTCAGTATTTCAATTCGAAGCTTAAGAGAAAGCTTTCTGCTTTAACTTTTGTTCTCATTTTAAAGCAGAAAGCAATTTTGAAATGCTGAAATCTCCCATGCCAGGAAAATTCTGTATTTGAACAGCTTTACTTCTGTGCATTTAAAATCTCAGCTATTACCCTGGAACTTTGGAGAGGGAGGAGTTGTACTGAAGATTGAATAATTCAGTAATGGCTGCATTATTCTGTTTTTACAAAATGGTAAAGGCACTAGGACCTTCCTCTCTCACTTTGCATTATGGTGGGGGAACCACTCTTCAGGATGAAGAACGAGATGCCAGTCTCACACTATGCAGGATGCCTGCACAACAGCACATTGCTCCACTGACCATGACCTTCATTCTTATCCAGAGGCTGCCAAATTTGACTCACAAGAAACTCATCCAGCAAATACCGTGTGCAAGTGGAAAGGATATGGAGAATGGAAGTTAAAACTCAGCTTTAAGCACAGCAAAGTTGCAAGAGGATCTAATGAAGTTATGGAAGTTTGAACCAAAACCCAAGATTTGAATACAACTGACTTTTGACAAACTTTACATCCGATCTGAATGCTGTGAGTTAAAAGTAGATGTTCAGAAAATCCCTCCCTGTCTGAACAAAATTATAACCATCAAAGAAGGATTCTGCAATTTAATTCCTATCCTACTGCAAATACTTGTCAATGTAGAAATCCTTTGGAAGAGCAAAAGTTTTGCATACAGCAGTATTTTTGTGCTAGAACCCACCATTTGGATTATGACGGGCCATCTCATCTTCAGGAAGGTTGGTGCTGTTATATTAATAATGCTAATACAAAGAAAATCCACAGAATGGCTCCTCTGCTTCAGCAACCAATGCAAATTATGAGATCTCTTAAATATCTAGTTCCTTTGATAATCGCAAGTGCTGCTGTTACACCTTAGTAATCTTTCTCCTCCTATCTCCAGCAGCACAAGTAGCAGCTGGGATCTGGAAGTGGGGGGGACAGATGGGTACAGAAATAAATGGTGACCCAGACAAGCTTTTCGTTCTTTAGTTGTCCTGTGCTCTACTGATCCTCTCACATTCCCCAAAGACATGAGACACTTTATGATTATGAAAATATTGAAACACTGTCAGGGATTTGAAGGTGCTTCCCCCCTGAACATCTAGACAAGCAATAAATATCAGTTTAAAAGCAATAAAACCAAATCAACAAATGGTTAAAGCTGCAGATGCAAAGCCCTGCCATCCTGAGCTCTTCACTGAGGCTCCAGAGGTGTGTGGATAACATTCCCTTCCCAACTCGACCCGGATATTCAATTAGTTGGCTGTCAGGATGAAATGCAGAAAAGAGGGAAAGCTCGATGAACACATTGGTCTAGTGAAAGGCAATTAAAAAGATCCTTAATCAAACACTGCTGCTTTTAACAAGTCAGGTAATGTATCAAAAGGAAAGCCTACTTGCCCAAATCCTTTTTCTCCCTGAATCCAAATCCTGAAGTCAGGGAGGGCAAAACCTAGGTAGTGACTTTAATTGCTTGAACTTTGGAGCAGTACAGCTGCAAAATATTGGCTTAATTGGAGTAAATGACCAACAGGCCTTTTGTCTTTCTTATCTTTTATTCCCCTTCTCCTTCCCTACCCTCTGCTTCCTCTCTTTGTCTAGGAGGAGGAGATCTATACACATCAGTGTCTCACAGGGTGCCACTTCTTACTGGAGCTCTCGCTGGTCATTGCTTGGATAGGTGCAAGTTGTGGGCTTTTGTATTTTCCCTGCAGTTTTCCTTTTGTGTGAGCATGATTCATCAGCTTCATCTCTTTGATGTTGTTTTGTCCCATCTAATGAGTTTTACCAGTAATTGTGTTTCAGGGTTTATATTTATGATGCCACATGCAGAACAGTGTCACTCTTAACAACACGCTTGTGGCTTAAACAACACTGAGAGACAAGAATATTTTCTCCATGTTTGCCACATGGGAGGTATTCCCTGTATCAAAGCCTGAGGACATTCAGTGAATTCTGTCTATACAGAGCAGCTGCCTGTTAAAGGTAACAAGAAAAATGCTACATCTGCACTGCCTTTCCTTTGTCCCGTAATCTTACCATATGAGAGTACTACATTGAGAGATGGAATATTAATGCAATTCATATTTTTTGCATTCATGGGTACAGTTTGCATTCCACAGAATCACAGAATAGTTTGGGTTGGAAGCGGCCTTAAAGATCACCCAGTTCCAACCCCCCTGCCATGGGCAGGGACACCTTCGCCTAGACCAGGTTGCTCCAAGCCTCATCCAGCCTGGCCTTGGACACTGCCAGGGATGGGGCATCCACAGCTTCTCAGGGCAACCTGTCCCAGTGCCTCACCGCCCTCTCCATGAAGTTTAATGATTTCATAAGTCTTTACACTATTTTTCCCTAGTGCTTTGCTCCACCACCTTTCATTGGGTTGAAGAGGAGGAGAGAAGAAACTTTTGTCTCCTATGAATCAAACCATCACCTTCTCTGAATCAGACTGAGTATTAGCTGCCCAAAACTGAGTACTAGCTACTCAAAAGTGTGGTTTTATTCAGTCATCCTACAGCTTGCACAACTTATACAACAACACACACCAAGAACTCAATAATTCAAGTGTATCAGGATGCAAAAATGCTTAGTTTGCACAGCATTACATGGCTTGTTACTTGACTTAAAAGCAACAACCCAAAAGCTAATTTCAAATACACTCTTGTCAGAGACAATGAGGTTTGCCACAGATGAGGTCAGACAAAGCTTGTTCCATCACAGAATCTGAGATACAACGAAAACAACCCTTGCTGGTTTTGGCTTGAGCGTGTTCAAATAAGCTTTGATCTGTGGCCTTCTTAGCCTGATTACCCAGACAGTTAAAATGCCGTGCAAAATTCCAAGTCCAGCTCAGTACTGACGCAGCTTCTCAGGATCTGCTGGCAGAAAGCTGTGCTGGGAATGATGGGCAGCTTGTGACCACAGAGAGTTTATACCTGAGCTTGTAAACTAGTATTTCCTTCTTTTATTATAACAGCATAGACATCTAGGAAAGATTTAAATGCAGGATTGCTGTTTCCTTAGACTGCACTTCCATTAAATAATTTCCCCTCTTTCTTAAAAGTGAACAGTCCCTGCATCGAGATATGTTTCTGCAGCAGCTTTGTTCTTAGCACTTCGAATTCCTCTTGTTTTTCTGAATGGGATACCTAAAAAGCCCTCTGTAAGAGGAGAGAAATTCAGGGGACTATTCTGACACAACTCTTCCGCAGTCTGCTGCTGTATTTCTTTATTACAGGGCAGACACTAGTCTCTGAGCTGTTCAGAAGTCTCCCAGCACTGCCTTTGGCAGCTGTGGAAGAATCAAAGTTTCAGGGAGACCATCTTGAGTTAGTTCAGTTAACGAATCCTGTGGATTTTAACATGTATGCTTGTGTACAGTATAACCATAGAGAAAGGTCAGAGGAAGCGCAACAAAACGTTTCTTAAAAGCTTTCCTGGACGCTTGGATGGGACAACTGATCTGACAAAACCAAGAATTCACTGTGGGTGGGCACAGACTTTTATATATGAAGAAAAATAAATATTGCGTGCTCAGGCACAGAATCTGTCCCAAGACTAGACCAAATAAAACTCAAAGATTTCTCTGTACGGTTTCTGTCCGTTATTAAGAAAAACACCTGATGCTTTTCTGTCCTTTTTCCATAGGAAGTACTCTACATATTTCCGCGTACATATTCTGTCAATAAACAAAAGCTGCAAAGTTGAGATGCCAAAGCTGTCCCCCGTCGAAGCGATGAGCACCTCTGTGGTCTGTTCTATCTTGAAACAATCCTATCTTGCAGCCAAGAAAATTTAGCAGTCCAAGATAAATCTCTTACCAGTTTGTTTATTGTTGCTATTTACTACAGTCCTGTTTCACACGCTGAGGTCAAACTCAAGACAGAGATACATCAGTAGACTGGAAAGACTCGCATTGATTAAAATGGGAAATCAATTCTGGATTGTGCATCCAGAGAAGAACCATCACTGCAAAGAAAAGTTGAAACTTTTACCTTTTTCCTCTCTTCTGAAAGACATACTTCCTCTGGCACTGTGTTTATTCCTCAGTGTGGTACAAGCTCAGGGTTCTCTAAAATGCTGCCATTAAAAGAGACATAAAATTCTAACCTTAAAGTGCGATACAAAATTGTGATAAATGTGTGAAACCAACTCCAGCAAGGAAACGTGCTGCATCAGAATGCATAATGCAAAAAAACTTCAATTAGTTGGGAAATAGTCAACTTCCAGTAAAACAGGGATTGTTGCGAACAGCTGAATTCAGATTAACTTTCAGAAGGATTCAGTGAGTCTGCAAGGAAAGTAAAAGGCTTCTGCCTTCCTCTCCAGAAGGAAAAGCTGACACAAAAGGGAAGTACGAGCTCCAAGGAGGACCGTGTGAATCTGAGGCTGGAGTCTGTGCTCCTATACCACAGCTTCAGGATGAGAACTACGGTTTACTGCGTCTGAAACTACACCTCACTGAAAACGTGCACCGGATGTCTCCCCTCAGGGTTACACATAAGGCTGAAAGGAACCTTCCCGCAACGCTGAGTTGAGCGCAGAGCTTTTGAGCCTCACGTCTGGTGGCTGCTGGGGCTGGCTGTGGCAGTGAAGTGGTCCAGTCCGCGAATCCAACCTCCACAGTGGTGGCCAGAGAACTGATGTGACTTGAAGTCAAAGGCAGTTTACAGCCATAGTTGGCCATGGGCTGTAGGAGCTGAAGGATGCCAAACTCACCTCTGCCCTTCCCCTGCTGCAGAGGGGTGAGCAGCAGTCCCTTCTCCAGGCACACTGTGAGTTTGGTGGGGGTTCAGAGCCTTTGGGGCTGTACCAGACCTCAACCCCAGTCACTACATGGGGTTCAGGACTCTAATGCACCTCTGCTGATGCTGTTTCACATCCCTGCCTGACAGGACAGATGAGCGTCAGCTCTCTGCTGCACTAGCTGATAGTGCCGGCAAGCTGTGAGCCTCTGGCCTTTTAGCTGCTTCTGATCCTTCTTCTCTGCTCTCCTGGTCCTGAGGGTTTCGGCCACAGGAGGATATAAATATGTTCCTATTAATGTCAGGAAAGGTGCTACATACCATGCAGGGAATACCTGCTGGGTTATTAGATGGGGTTAGTATTTAAAAAAAGGCATAAATCTTGATGTCACAGAGCATAAGCCAATGCCTGTGTGTTGGAAGACCTGGCAGAAATAGTCTGCTTAAGGTTTATTAGATACTTTTTTGATGAAGAGTTTCTAATAGGTGTAGTACCAGACATTTTTAGGTTACAAAAAAGTAACTACTGAGATGCCCTGTAGCAATCTGTCAATTCCCAAGCGGAGCAGATACAGTATGCAAAATGAGGTGAGAATTTATCATCAGTATAGACAGGAACAGCATTGCTGGACCAGGATAACACAAATCATTTTACTCTCAACTGATGATAGAGCACCTCTGTGCAGTCCCCGTTGCAAAAGTGAGCTTCATGGACCGAGGCATCACAAGCGCATGACAACACGGACAGTCCTGGAAAGAGCAACCCTGTGTAACAGGGTACTTCCACTTCTAAATCAGAGGATGAAGAATGAGCCAATCAGCTTTTGCCTTGTGCTTTACCACCCAAGAAGCAGCTTTTCAAGCTTTCCCACAGAGTGCTGGTCAATGCATTTCTGTCTGGAGGCAATCCCATTGCTATTCCAGCCTCAACAGCCTCTTGAGTGGAGGCTGCAAATACTGCAAAACAGTTGCTTTTCTTCTGATGAGAATAAAACAAGACAAGGGACAAGACAAATCATGTCCTCCTGCAAAAGCGGTTGGAGCACATCAGTCATGTATTGTTCTTTCTTTGCCAAAGGCTGAGACTGAGGTTCTTTTGTTTCTTTTCCGTTTGTTTCTCCCTTTTTCTGTTCCTCCCTACTTTGTGTGGGACACGTTCCCCTCGATGGGTATTGTTTTCAGCTATTTCTGGTTTTTGTTTGTTTGTTATTGCCAGACAGGCCTTCTAAGCTGTGGGCACCAAAAGAATGAGAGCACATCCTTGAACGACAGCCTAAGAAACTAAATCTAAACAAATCCTAAGCAACACTCGGAAATGAGAGGAGCTGTGTGGGAATGGCTACAGTTCAGAAAGTTTCTAACTGAAACTGTAGCTCAAAGAAATGTTCATAATGGCAGTTAAAAATTCTGTCAAACCCGTATTTCCCTCAACATGATATAAATTGGAGATTGTTTGAAGATGGGTTTGGCTTCCCACTATCCAGTCCTGGGAATAAATAACCCTGATATAGAGACAATTGCCTCGTTTTCCATTCTTGCTTTCCAGTACTGTGGGAAACAAACCAAGGTGGGAGGAGGGAAGAGGAGAAGGAAGCACTGCTGTGAAGACAGCTTTGCTTCCCATCTCTGGAACTCTGACTCCAACCCTCCATACAACTCATTGCCACTCAAGGGATCCTCTTGGAGACGGCAAGCCTTTCCCTGCAGTCTGTGACCTGTACAATTACTAACTTTCAACAATTTCCAGCACCCAGTTTAAAGGCATTTAGGTAGCTAAAGACAAAGCAATAATTTACTGGAATTGTCCAAAGCACTAAACTGACTAACACTCTGATTTCTATTAACCAGACTTTACACTTCCAAGCTGTTCAGTGGCCTTTTAGAAAAGCAGTTAGTCGTTGATTTAACACTTGAATGCCTTTGAGATGCTCCTTTCACGTGCCTGACATCTGAGAATGGAATTTAGATTTCCCAAATGCAAAAAATTAAAATAAGAAAAAATATCCCTAGACAGATTATTAGTTATACAGAGATACACTGCAATCTAGAGAACAGGCGATAATTGGTATCCACACACCACATATTTTTTCTAAATGCGAACAATACCCACATGCAATAGGTTCTCCATCTAAACAGTTAATTGCCCCCAAAAGCTAATGAGCAAGTCGCTAGCCAGAGGTACTGCACAGCTTCTCATCAACAGACCTGTAACAGTATCAGACCTCATTGCAGGGTCTTGACTTCGGTTATTTGACACTTTTTTCCCCTGCAGGGGTTTTATTCTTCCATCACATCTGCAAATAATAGTCCTCAATTATCATGGGCATTGATGGGCGAGAGATAAGACCAAGCCGGTGTTCACCTCACACCAGATCTGTACGCCTCATGACTTAATCCACCTACTGCCCTTTGAAGAGGGATAACCAGTTCTCTGTGGAATGTCCTCTCAACCACAGGCTAAGAAATTCATACCGATCCTCACAGCCTGGGAACTACTGAGCTCAAGGGCTGCCTGTCGCTCCTTGAACCCCTCAGTTATAGTCCCACTAAGCAGAGGTCCCTAAGCAGAGGTCCCTTCGGCATCCTTGGCAGAGACAGCAGCTGGTACTGACAGGTTCTTTCACTTCTGCCTGACAAACCAAGAGAAAACTAGCTTTTAGTGAGAAAGGGCGGGCTCTTAAAGACAATCATAAAGGTAAATTTCAGCAGCTGCGTTTTTATTTGTGTTAATTAATGACGGAAGCGTGTTCCTGGAACTGTCTACCTGCATAATGAGTCAAAAATGCTGAGCTCGGGTATTTTATTATATAGAATATATGTCTAAATTAAAACATGTATATTAATTAAACACCTTTTAAAAAAAGGCCTTGTCATTTTTCCCCAAGTGCTATTGTCGAAAATGAGAAGCCTGTTGAGAGGTTTAATTAACAAGTTAATGCTAGAAAGAAGTTATTTGAAGAATATTACAGAATATGCCAGAATATTACCAGCTGTGTTACTTTCATCTCTGACATTTCATATGGCTGTTAGGTTGTACTTGCTGCTGGCTTAGCCGTGCCCGTAACACACATGAAGCTAAATCTGAGAGAATGAGGCGCTCCCTCCTGCCCAAAACCCTGTCAGAACCAAACCGAGCGTATGTGGACCTTATGAACCTCAGTGGTATGTTTGCTGAGAAAGGTTTCTCCAGACAGAATGATAATCAAGCTGCACAGAACACAGAATAAAAAAGGTCGGAGAGATTAGCCACCCCACAGCAGGGGATAAGCACTCCTGCCTGCAGGGGGGGGGCAGGTCTGGGGCAGAAGCACCAGCTTTATGGATCCACCGCCGGTGGGATGCTGTGGGGAAAGCACATCTCTCGCAGAATCTGACAGCCAGAGTACAAATGGTTCAGGAAAGGGAGGGACAGAGCAAGCAAAATCCCACTGTGTGCATGAGCTGCCATGCAACACACCCTTGTTCACGCCCAGAAACGCACGGGGAGGAGGAGCACGTCTGCATTCGGAGTGGGCTGTGGGCTCTTCTGCGGTTCTGATGGGTCCAGGCATAATGTAACCCATTGCCATCTGGGGCCTCTCTGCACTGGGCAGACCTGGCAAAGCCAACCACAGAGTCTCCCGCAGGACACGAACTGCTACACTCAAAAGTCACAGTCTCAGAGCCCTGACAGCCTGAATTCCTCAGAGACGGCTGCTGGCGAGAGCTGTGAAGACGTTACACACAGCTGAAGAACATGGCTCACGCTGCAGCTGCGATAAAGCTACCCCGTCTTAGGCAATGCTTATTGCGGCCAACTGATTCTTGATCATTTTCTCCTGAAATTCATAGCTGGGTGAGCTTGTGCTCAGGGCTAACTGCATTTTACACACCCATGTTTCTTAATAATGATGCATGTGCTTGAAGATAAACTCAAGAAAATTAGAAGTAGGGTTTAGGAAAAAATTTTGGCTACAAAGTTATTTGATTTACTCCTGATTTTCTCGTACTTTAGCTTTGTTAGACTTACTTAAAATTTCTTATTTAATTCTTATTTATACTAACTTGCTTCCCTGGGACTTGTATTTCTTATTTAGACAAAACTCTCACTGACAGAAAAGAACAAATCCAAGGCTCAATCCTTCTCCCATGCTTAGGTTCATGATAAGCCAGTTTTCACAATAGATTACTTTCTTTTTCCCCCATTCAGCTTAAATGTAAGTACTACCCGTTTACCTCCATCATGTTATTTTCCCATTACGCTTTTACACGCATATGCAGGTTTCTGTATATAAAATCAACATACAAAAAACTTAGTACGCGGCACAGAGTCTGAAAGGTGTAATTTAATCATTACAATATAAATGGTGCTATTTGTCATTTATGTATTACTGATTTAGCGACATATTTTGGTGCCAAAATAGTGTATTTCTGATACAGATGTATTGTCAAATGACAAACTGCATGTAGTGATGCCACTGAGATTACACCTACTAAAAAAGCACCACAATGGGTTTTTTTGATCTTGACTAATACCCTAATAGCAGAGAATGCTTTCCCATGTGTTTAGTTTCACTTTTTGTGCTCTACACATGAACCCCACGGTTGGGCTTGAGGTTGACAGTGCATTTCAGTGCTCTGCTGAAGAACAGTGTGCTTTTCTGACGTTTATCTGACAAATTTACACAAGAAGGTGCATGCACTACCTGCATTTTGTCACTGGACACTTTCCTGAGAGTTCAGGTTTCATGCTGTCTTGCCTCATGCTTTGTCCGTATAGTTGAAATGCACACTTTGAATCTTCATTGCTCAGATCTCCTTATAACATCCACTCTCTAGCCAGAAGTATGTTTCACACGCTGTATTTCCAGGTGGTAAAGCACTTGTGCTATTCATAAATTAATGATGAGAGTCCAAGCTGGTCTTCCTTGTAGTTGCATTTGCAGCATTTGGACTCTCAGAGCAAGTAGTTTATCAAATAGTTCAGGTCACAGAACAATGTGAATGCAATTATTTTGTTGAAAACATGATTTCTTGCCTTTTTTATTAGATGTAAATGAACATGGTGGACAGATCAAGACTGCCACACAAGTAACTTCTGGGGGCAAAAGTGATTCTATAGTTTCACCTCTACACTAAAATGTGAAATACTACTTTATTTCCAATTCTTAATTTTTAAGGAGGTAGAAACAACCACTTTTCAAGTTGAAGGCTTCTGCCTTTGGGAGAATTTCCTCCATCTGGATGGAAGACCAAAAAAAAAGTAAGTCTCCTGAGTCTGAGCATGAGCAGCAGGAGTTAAAAAATCTAAAAAAATTTCTCATTCATTTATTTATTCCCTATTACATTTAATTTGTTGGGCAAAGGAAATATGTGACCACATCATTGGGAAAAATATCTGTGACTCAGTATGCTATGGTCTGGGAGACAACTCTCTTGCCCAGTTAACAAAAGTCAAATGCAGCTAACGAAATACAGCACAGATGTATATGGCTGACATTTCTGACATAGATATGACTTGATGAACTTGGAAAGAAACACAGTTTAAATGGTGACTGCAATCAGGGATTAAAACATGTAATCAACTACAGAAGTATTTAGTCATGATAAAATATACCTTCATCTATCTTTATGTCTTTATTCAGCCAATATCTCTCTTATACACTTACTTAGCAAATAAAATATCTCCAGAGTAAAGCACACAATGGCACCCGGACAAGCAGTAAATATAATACGTATATCCCTCCTTGTAATCTGAGCCTCATTCACGTTTGGCTTTCAGCATCTAAAGCTGTTTGCTTGTCAGCATGTGAAGATCCTAAAGTGAGTGCCGTGTTAAGCCTCCCGAGCTCTGAATCCCGACTACCAATGAATGTCAAGACTGGTTGGACAATGTTCAGCTTGGGCAGAGGGGTTTTTCCTCCCAGTCTGGATTTCACTAAGATTGACCAGTTCTGCTCCTCTGCATTCTGGCTACTGAGGTCATGTTGTCTTTCTTTTATAGTGAAATGAGCTGCTTATAAATCTTCAGCTCTGCAAACTTTGGGAGTTGATGGAAAATCCCCAGACTTAGGGCTTAGCTGGCTAAGAAACCACTACAGAAACGTTTCTTTTGTGGTCACTCAGATATACAAGCCTTTGAAAAGAGATGGAAATGCTGAGAGTGTTTCTCTTGGGAGGCTCTTCTTCTGTGCACAGCAACCAACCCAGTCTACTTTTTACCCTGTACTGTGTGTCAAAAATTACCCCTACTCCTCAAAACTGTAGGACAGCGTAAGGTGACATACACAACCTGGAACATGCCATAATCATGCAGGAAACAAAGTCAAATGGAGACTGTCCACTGCAGGCGGCCTGCTCACGGCGCACTGCTGTGTGCTACAGGGCACATCCACCTGCGCAGGATGAGCAGCATGCAAAAGTGAACAAATCTGCTGCTCTGGGTCAGAGGCATGGCAGACCCCTGCAGCGCAGAGGCTCTCTTGGTGAATTTTCCTTTTTCGCCTGTAGCTTTCATATCACTGGATCCTCACGTTCCGGCTCTGCAGCGACAGCCCACTCACCCAGCGAGAAAACGTGTGCTGGGGCCAGGCTCTGCTGTGGGACTCATGAGGGAAGGATGCCTGAGAACTACACACCCAGTGACCACGTCGCCTCCTTCTGCTGAACCCACCCTGGAAATACAGACAACTACTTCTTATTTAATATCAAACTGCCCATTGCGAACCACAGGATGGGGAGAAGGTTGTCAGCCTACTCCAAAACACAGACACCGGTCCTCTTTGCAGTGTGTGAGTGGTCAGAGCCACAGAAACAACTGGTATTGAACTACAAGTAGCTGCACCCTTCTACGAACAGCCTGGGAAAGGAAATGCAACTCAGTGGGTCCTGGTATCCGTCTGCTCCCCACAGCTCTCTGCGGCAGCTGTGCCAGGGCCGTCTGACATCATCACCAACCTGAAGACCTATGGCCTTAGAAAGGAAAGTCCAATACTGTGGTAGTCATGAAAAAATGGTAATAACTGCCTCCCTTAAAAGTCATTCAAGAAGGCAGTGGAATGAAGCAGGGCGTTTCTGCAATGTTCCTGCCTAACAGGGACAACCAAGGTCTGGCTAGGTATATGTCAAAACGAAATCTACAGTTAAAGAACAAGGGAAGCCCCAAAAAGGCTGAGATCGCCTTTAACTAAATGGTATAACGATCCCTAAAATGTAAATGAAAATTCCCAAGCATAAATTGAAAAGTTCATTATTCAAAATGGAATAGAAGAGGGATGCTCTTGAAACTTTTGTCTTTAAAATTAGCATCACACATGTAATTAGCAATTTTACTGTGGAACTGGTGCTACAGACTGCAAATTAATTTTTACAGAGCAGCAAAATAAATCAAAATGAATTTACAAAAATTATTTCTACCAACTGGTAATCAGCTGCAGACTTCCCCCTAACAGAGACCAACTGAAAGTACAATAATTATTATCTAAACTGCTTATTCACAGTCTTCTACTTGAAGGAACACAATCCCAAACTGCAGAAATACATGAGGTATTAAGACTATCTCACAAATATACCCAAATTTCCCCTATGAAAGCTACAATCCACAGCGCATCATCTGGAACGCAATGACTATATGCATGGGCAGCCACTGAAAACATCTTGCCACTTAAACCACCCACTGACTAATCAACAAGCCTGCCCAGTACGCTATTTTCCATCACTGATAATATCTTCAGGGATGAAATTGAGTGAGTTGCAAGTACGAATTAGCTGTGAAGTGCCAACTGATGTCAGTGTAGCTGCTATTTATCCACCCTAAGGGGGCCTGAACCTTGCAGCTTTCAAACCTCTCCATGAAAAAGGGTAAAGCTCGAGACTTCCTTTCAGTTGCACCCAAAAAACATAGTGACTTTGTCGGGCAGGGGAAGGTGGTACTGAGGTGAGATTCAGAGAACAATTTGATTCCCAAAATCCCCAAACCACCTGCATGCAGCTTCTTACCCAAGTTCTTCCCTGAGAGTCTCAACCTGGGTGCTTCTACCGATGTTTTACGCATACCCTCTTCTCAGGTTTTGCTTTTCACATTACTACAAACACAATAATGTTATTTACTGACTGCATTTCCACCATTTATCAGGGAAATGTAAGAGTAATGGGCTGATACATTCCAAGCCCTGGGCTGCAAGTTAAGTGATGAATGAAGAAAGTCCATAGCTGCTCATGGGGAAAATAGCTTTGTTTCTTCCATCCTGTTTCAACAGGTCTGGTAGGCTCAGTTGCCAACTAAAGTTTCTGTGCAGAAATGTAGAAGACTGATTTTTGAAATATTGTGGTATTGTTGAAAATACCAAATAGCTTAGGGGCTGTGACAGCTCATAAGATTAGTGAAGCTAACAATCTAGCAATAGTTAGCATCTATGCTCACACAGTATTACACTGTCCAGTTGATTTCAGGGGACAAAAAATCTTTGCAAGGTTTGCCATCCATGCAAGCCTTCTGCAACTGGTGATGGTTCTTCAAGGCAAAGTTATGGCCCAGTTTCTAACAGCAACAACTGAACACTGCTGGTACTCCCAGGCAAGCTGACATGAATACAGCACCACCTAGTCTATAATGAGGTAAGGGCAAAGAACATTTCACCGTGCCCAGACTGAGGACTCTATTTCACACATCTGAAGTCCGATTTTTGTTGCTCTTAGCTAAGTATGGCATAAAAAGTAATTGCCTTTTGATTACACACAAAAAGGAACCGAGAAGTCTGCTATGTGTCTGAAACATGTCTGTGCACCGCAGACTGTACACTTTCAAGGTGGAAATATTCAAGCTATTGGAGTTGCAGATGAGCCCATCATCCCATCCAGCAGCAACCAAGCGTACATGTCAGGGAAAGGAAAAGCCAGGAGTTCTGGGAGAGAGTGTCAGACAGACAAGTGCTAAAGAAGCATCAGTGGGTTTGCTGGCAAGAGTAGTTAAGATGATGAGCAGCTGGAGTGGGAAATATCAGCCAATCCCAGTTGCAAGACAAAGAATAATTTTCCACCGTCATGTCAATTAAAGGCACAGATGAGCATTTGTGCTGACACCTGCAACAGAAATTCCATCCTTCTGAGTGATGACTGGAACCTGACCCCCTCAAGTCGATGGGCCTTTGGTCTTCAGCAGTTTGCTTTACCCACCTTGAAATCTGTCTCTCAAGAGGAGGGAAGCACTGTAACTTTTACCTTGAGACTGCCTCTTTAGAAGACATCACTCTTTGGGAGTTAGTTATTCAGTAGTGAAACTACCAATTTACTGAGACAGTGATGGAATTTCAATTTTTAAATTTTCTTTTAAATATATGCATTTCTAATATTTTGCCATGGAACCTGACACACTGTATTCAGAAATGGCTATCTGTAGACCAGTCAAAATATGGCTTAAGTAGATAAATAAAAAGAATCTCCACTTGCTCCTCACAGCAGACGCGCTCCTTCAGCTCTGTGAAAACTGCGGTATGATCTGCACACATTTCACCTAGCTTGAAGCCTCACCTTCTTCCACAGACCAAGATAGGCTAAAAATATCAGAAACTTTTCAGCACGACTGCCAGTGATTGCTGTGTTTAATGGTAGCGGACAATGGAACTTAGACAAGATAGGAAATAAACATCAATGTTAATTATCTTGCTGGAGATGAAAAACCAGATGACATCTGGAGCTGGCATTATTGTAAACAGGAAAAAGGTATGAGAGCTACTTAGCTTAGAGGTTTATAAATACCAGATATACACATCAGGAGGAGGTTGGCAGGTTAAGAAAGGGCAAGTGCAGCTCTGTAATAATAAGCGAGTGAGAGAGACGGAAAGAGAGCGTATGTGAAATTATTTTTGGGAACACCATTTTTGTCCGAGACAGTTTTAATTATGCTCTTTATTGGACAGATGCTCAGTGTAGTAGGAGAAATCTGCCTTGGTTTACGTGCTCATCAGTATACCTGATTTTCTTAGCTAAAGCAATAGAACACAAAGCCTGGAACCACCAGAATGCAGAGGATCAGCCCCACAAACCTCCCCAGAGCACCATAGCAAAGTCTTGAGCCGCATCCTGCAAGCATTTATGCACAAACTGAACTTCATGTACTGTGATTAATTTCCCTGACACCATGTGGGTTTCATTGCAGCACACAAAACCAAACACAGACTTACGTATTTTTAGGATCAGGACCTACTTCGCACTAGTCAGCTGTGATTTAATGTGTCTGTACTTGATGTGCAGCTTACTAAATGTGAGAGAATGCTGTGTTTTGGTACAGTTTGGTTTTTTTACCCAGAACAGCATGGATGTTGTTTCAACATTAATGCTGGAAGTTAAATACTCTGCAGTCACTGATGTTTATTTAAACAATTATAATGTCATCTAATGCAGCTGGGAACAGAGGTACAGTAGCTTCATATTTAAAAGCATGGCCTTTTATATAACATTAGAGAGCTGCAGTGGGCAGGTTGCCCATTTCTGATTCCCTAGCAGCTTCTATTCTTCACCGGAGTTACTGTTCTAACCAGAATGCATCCGTATAACATTTTCCCTGTGCTGATCAAGTATCAGCAATTCAGTGATCACCTTACGCATCCCACTGCATACGCTACGCCAGATAATTCAAATATCCCCTGGCAGAAGAGATAGTGGGGCATTTCTAACCAGAAACTAGTGACACACAAACACAAATAAATCTATGGTAAGACAAAACATAGGAATGTACAACTAAAAGGCAGAGAAAGCCCTTCTGTTGCATTGCAGGAACATCCTTCTGTGGATTGTGCTTAGTGCAGCGATCTAGATGTAGATGAGCATTAATATTCACAAGATATTTAGGTAGTCCATCACCTCAGAAGTCATGCATATGCATATGTATGCACGCCCTCATACACAGGTCAAGAAAGATCCCTATTACAGCATTTAAGCTTTGCAAATGCGGAGGCAAAAGATTCTGACCTTGGCAATAAGACCCTAGACGACAGTTTGCGTTATGAAGTGATTTCATTTCGGGTAGGATACAGATAGGATGTAGCATCCCTTAGTTGCAAGCTCAATGCTCACTAGCTATACTGGGAATCTCTGGAGTGATTTGCAGAGAAACAGTTGAAACTTACAGTGACAGTCCAGAAATGTATGTACATTCAGACAGACACCAAAAAGAAAAAAAAAAAAAGAAGAGGAGGAAAAAAAGAGGCAAGAACAACCTTCTCTGAATCACTTAAAGACCTTTACGTACCAATGAAAAATAGTAAGCAGTGCAGTTATCGTTCATCACAACATCCTTTAAGCATTTTTTCAGTTATCTACTGCAGTGCTGATTACTGGTTCAAAATCAACATTTCATGTGTCCAATTTTAAAACTTTTACTAGGTCTGAAGAGTATCAGATGAAGGTAGGGATACTCTTTTTTAACTATTCATAATTAATTATGTTTAACTCTTACATTTAATTGTATTTTTTCACATTTTACCTGCTTCTAACTGAACATGAAAGTATTTGTATGTGACCTTTATTGTCCATCATGCAACCTTCTTCTCTACTTTTAAATATTCAACACCTTTTCCAGCAGTAGAGGTTGAATATACAATGAAATTAAAAGAATTGAAGTTTTAATCGTTTACAACTTTACAAATACTCCAATTTCAAAATTAGGTTATGTTTACTGCCAGTACGATCAATTTAAAAGCAGCACGTATGTAACAATACTGACTTCTGCTTCTGCCCCAGGATTTGTTTTCTCCCAAGAAAACATTCAGTGTACAGGACCGGCCAAAGACCACTGAAATCAATGGAAAGACTACCGGTGACTTTGATGGAATATGGGTCGGGCTTTGAATGTAACACTGCTGACTTCATTGACTCGTTACAAGGGCTGAATTTGGCTTTGACAGACGTAAAGCGGTTCATCCCATGTACCTTTAACAAATTGCATACGTTTTAACCCCACCTTTCCTCTCCCAGTAATTTAGAACATTTTGTTCTGTTAGCTCTGTTAAGGAGCCCCAGCACTTGCACGTGTAAAATGAATGACTGAAACACATATAGTTGTTTGTACTTACAGGTGTCTGGCTTGAGCTGACTGTTGGTAATTCCAAAATACTGGGGATTTTCAATGACAGGAATCTTCGTCATCCCGATGATGACTGCATCAGGACCCCCTTCAGAAGAAGACGGAGTGTTACTGCCATTTGAGATGTGGTGGAGGGGACTGGCTGAATCATCATCGTTGCTGATAACTGAAGAAGGACCTAGAGTTAGAAACAAAGATATTGCTGTAAGTCAGCACATGATTCTCTACTCTCAGACAATTCATTTTTATTTTTGTGGACCAGTTTGTCCTCCATCCCCTTTGTCAACAGCTCTCATTGTGTGCCCTGTTGACCTTACCTCAGGAATTTTGTATGTTGGGGTGCAGACGGACAACAGTGGTTTTTTTCCATCAGCAGTTGGAATGTGAAGCAAATCTTTGTACTGGTAAATCACCTAGACTAAATATGTCAGGGTCTAGCATAGTCCATGAGAGGGAAAGACCTCCAAAGCTGTTGAACTTCTGCCATTCTCAGAAATAAGCCGTGGAATAACATGCACGAACATTTTTACCTTACGCTCTACTTGGATCACACAACAGCAACTGCCACAAATCCATGGAATGCCTGCCCTTCATTCCACGTGACATTATAACAAGACACAAGTCAGAGAGGAGATGATAGGCTCATCCTGATGTGGGAAGCCGGTAATTTCTGAGAGACAACATGTCTGAGGGCCAAAATCGAGGGGACAATTTGAACAGTCACAGAAGGTGTGGAGGAGATGTTGAGAGGAGAAGTGGTAAAGACACTGGGATCACTGCAGAGGGGCTCGTCCAGCCCAGGGGAACATCCCACTGGCTCCCCTATCCATTCCTTACTCGCCTTTCAGAAAGAGGTTAATTTTGATCAGTAATTCAGTGACAGTTTTTGTTTTGTTTTCACTCTGTGCTTTGCATTTTTAATGTAAGTGCCAGGGAGATAACACCTTGGAAAAGGGTTAAAAAACATTCCTGATTAGCATAGCGTCCCACTTCTGTGAGGTGCAGAGGCCTTTGATCTAACAGTGAGAGCAGCACAGGCCACATTTGAACTCTTCCTGTCTAACCCTGCCATTTAAATTCCATATTACATCTTCCAGTGTACACCCAGTATTCAAAGAAAACCAGAAACACCCTTTAGCAGTGACAACATTTTGCCTAATCTGCCCGCTGAAGAGCCAGCAGAGATCACACACGTCACTTTTCACTTCATTCTCCATCCACGTTAACCATGGGGTTTGGGGTTGCATTCACAACTTCTAATTGTAACAAACAAAAGGCAATGCTAGAAACGCACAGGTCCTCTGGAAGTGCCTATCGTGGAATGACATCCTCCTCAGATGACACCTGTCTTTAGCCCACGGGCAGCAGTGGCAGAAGGGTCAAGTGTTCTCCCAAAGAAAGAAGCAGCATCAAGGACCTTAAGAATGACGAAAAGCTCTGTTGTCAGTCACCCCATTGCAAAATGTTGGAGCCCCACACTGAATTTTAGGTTGGACAGAAGGAAAAGGCAGAGGCAAGACAGAGGTGAGTAACCCATCACACAGACGGCATCTGTGTCTGCAGGAGAGACGGGAAGACGGGGAGAGAGAAGGAATGGGAACCAGCAGCAGATGCTGTAGACACAACATTGAGGGCATGCGAGAAGATGGGCAGGATCCACCATCGCACTCACACAATTAAGGAAAAAGATGAGGACTAGGACAGTCCCAGACACAGAAACCAAGAAAGGACAGTTTTAAAGAAAACACACTCTAAGTCTTTTGTGGCTCACCGTATCGTTAACAAAACCACTATCATTATATGGCATGGCTCACAGGAAAAAAACTTAAATAATTTGGCATGGGGCTGTTGAAGCCTACCTTTAGAAACTCCAGTGTACTCCCACCCCTGTCCTGCTTTCCTTTCTCCCCAGCTGGTTTAATGGAGCATGAAGGAAATGTTCTCATAGTTTGAAAAAGTACTTCCCTCCCTAGTCTGCTACATTAGAGGCCATTTTTCAAATACCTTGCACTTCACTGGGAAGTCACTGTTGACAAATGTAAGTGAAGCCTAGATCTCCGCAATTTATCAAGTGAAATAGTAATGCCAAGGCTGGTTTTGTCATTACTGATCACCCAGATCCTCAAAAGATTGATTCTACTAGGAAAGCTGCCAGGATTAAGAGGTTTTGGTGAAGATTTCTCTAATGAAGTGCAGAGCCAAACAAACTGTGGGAAAGAGTCCCTCAGATGGCACACAAGATATTTACATGAAGTCACAACACATTTTTCAGGTGCATGAGAGTTGTGTGCAGTGGCATTACAGTGCAAACTCATTTAAAACTGCATTCAGTTTTTTCTAGGCATCATCCTTACGCCTTTAAACTTTCTGAATGTCAAGCTAATGGCTCCAAAAAGCAGACCGACAAATACACATTTTTGTGGGAAAATAAAGTCCTGTTATACTAATATAGACTTAGTATGAGGATCAAATCCCTTCTCTTACAGCAAATGGGCAAATTCTGTTGGCTCTGTAATTTAATAGAGGCATGTCTCTAAGCCCTTTTCAGTCCTGCTGTTCTCTGCTGCACAGGAGGAGGCTCTTTTGTCACTTTGCTTCCACCACACACGCAGTGATGGCAAGGAAAAGTGACCATTACACATTTCTAGACATTAAAGTGGGATAATGAATAGAAACTCATTCTGTTCATCAAATCATTTCTGCACTACTCCAAGACCCAATTCTGTTTGGTGAACTATTTTTCAACCTGTATAAACCACAAAGTGCTGCAGGTGGAGAGCGGACAATTGCTCTATAAATCTATTTACTCAGTTAGGCTAACTAGTAAAAACTAGTCTTCTGCGTAGTATGAAGCAGGCTCCAAGTACATTCAGCTCCCTGATGTAGGTGAGGAAAATATGGGAAGTTTGGTGATTTCCAAAGCAATTTCTGGCAGTATGAGACAGTTTAAGAAATACTCAACTCTGGGAACTTTGTCCTGTGTCACTTAGTGTTCCCTCTCACTAATCAGCAAGTAATCTGCTCATGCAATGGTCTTTGGAAGTAGCTATTTGGGTTCAAATTTCCTATTTCCTGTACATTTCTTCTCTAATAAAGACAATGAGAACTCAGCAGATGGAAATTTTTGTGTATCTATCTAAGGCAGCTGAGCTCACATCCTTTCAAACTCCCCTTTGCTGGGACCCTTTCATCAACTGGTACATAAACTGTTTCCACACTTGCTTATTTGCCAAATTAGGCACTTCCCAGAAAGTTACATTTCATTTTTTGAAGGCACTTAGCCATACTACAATTACAGATCAGCATTGCAACTGGCTATGACTGATATTCTAGTAATGCAAAACCATTTTCCGAGATGCAAGATGAGGCCATCACCTGTGCTGACACGAAGCTAGAGCTGCCCTTTTCTGAATACACACTGAGCTCAATTTGAAGGCTAATTCCTTAAAGCACCTTAAAGTGTGGTTTTATCAAGATGAAATGGGGTCACTGAATTACTTGTCAGAGGCAGAATGAGTGTGATAATTACCCTCAGTCACCTATTCTGGCTTTTATAAAATCTGCTGTTGGTTTCACACCTGAAATCTTAAAATTTTAGACAAAACATCTTTGGTGGGAGTGAAAAACATGGGTTGTCAATAGCAATTAGCTATTGCCAATAGCTGACTCACAGTCCAGTTGAGCTTTTAAGAAAACTCCAGAGGCCTTCTCCACCTTCAAATGTACTGCCCAACATCTTCGCTTGATTTCATTTTTAGACCGTATTTCTCATCTTAGTAAGACAGAAGCCAGAGTCAGATGAGAAATGTAGCCTGCCTTGGAGAAGAAACATGAGAGCTATACATTGCAGGGCTGAATTTCTCATTTATTTGATGCTGAGATAAAAACCTGTCCGTTCTGCCTCACCTAGGTCCAAGAAAAACCTCTTCTGTGTACAAAAACCAGCAGCTCTCTGAAAAAGTGATGACATGTAAGAAAACCAATTATATTTGAAACTGACAAGCTATATTAAAGCCAAAATACCTCCCACATCTCTAGGTTGTGAATGATCTTCGACACATGGTATGGGGACAGGCATGAACAGCAAACCTCTCCTACTGCACATCGCACAGAAAACCAGAGACGATCAAACACTGCTGGGGTTTACCTCCACCAGCGCCAGCACGCTTCCCTGAAATACAACCCACTTCTGTGCTACCTCTTGAACAGTGTGCATCTCTGCGCTGTCCTTGGTGTTGGTGCTGCCAATAAACGTGAGTGTCCTATAGAAATAAAATTTAATAAAACTAACTATTTTCAAGTCGTGCTGTTACTTCTGACCAGGAGAAGGAGTTTAATGATTATAAAATACAGCCTTTCCTGCAGCTCCTATCCCTATCAGAATTAGTGCAGTTTAAATATGCATGCCACCAAGACCTACCTACACTGCTATTTGCTGGGGCTGCGTTTTGGTTTGCATTATTTTGGACTTCTGCTAATTCTGAAGTAGTTGGCTGTGGCAACACACGTGACTACCAGATGCCACTGGAATAATCCACATGACCTTCCTGTGTGTCAAAGTACAGAAAGAGTACCAGAGTGAGTAACAGCATGACTCAGGTAAGCAGACTGTCACGGTTTAACCCCACTCAGCAACTACACACCACACAGCCACTCGCTCACCTCAGGCAAAAAACAAAAGAGGAGAGGCTCTCAAATACAGAATCAGAAAGAACACACGGGTTTTCTTTTCACTTGGCATGACCTCGCAAGCACACAGACTTTAGTTTAGATGGTCACGAAGGAGCACTCTGACCATCTACTTCTTCCTCCACCTACTGTCTTAAAGATATAAGTGATCTGCTCCGCATGTTTGATCTCCAAGTTCTAAAAAGATTTCTTGGAGGCTACAATATCCAGCATCCTGCTTACAACACATTCTGTGCATCACAGATACTCCAATTACCCCTGAAGTCACCACTATGGCTCAGGCGCAGTGGGAAACAATAGGAGTAATAATTATAAAAAAATTAATGGTTTGTGGTTGGAGCTGTGTAGCTACAAGGATGCATCCACTTAGTCAAGTGTTATGAGGCAGCTCAGGTAAAGAGGATTGTTAATAGAGATGGTTTTCTGCTGTGATGCCTTAATAACCATGGATCCTTCCATGAAAAATGACATTGACGGCTACTAAGATGTCTCAACTGACCTCGGGCTAGCACTGGCTTCTCTTACTTCCTCTGGGAACAGGGATGAATCTGTGCTGGGACATGATAATAGCACACCATCAACTCAAAAGCAGGACAGTGAATGCCTGCCACATCAGTCAGTCACCTCTGCTGAATTTTGAGGCCATACTGAATTTTCTTTCTTTTTCTTTCTGGGGGGAGTGGGGGGCGGGGGAGTGTATTTTTTCACTAAATAGCTTGTTCTGAAAAGGCAATTATACAAGATTCCTTTTCTCAGGTGACTCCCATATTTGCTATAGATTCTAAGTTCTTCTTTTCTCCATGACTAAAAGGTACGTTTTATGCTTCAGCAAGAGCAGACATTCAATTCTTCCTGTTACCAAGCTAGGATCCAACTTTCTTACCAGAACAGACGTCTTTCTAGCTTAACTCTTGAATCACTATCTTATCTTTCATTCCCTCTGGAAGACAACTCATTAATAACAGCTTGGCATACTTTTTTTCTGAGATGCCATAAGCTTTACTTTGAATAGTCCTTTGCATTCCTAAGTTCAACAACTGTATGCAACTGCGATATCAAATCATGCTTTTGCAATTCTATTAGACTGGATAAGTGAGCCCAGCATAATAGAAAGTAATGCAATTATAGAAACATTAGTTTATATTACTGGTCTCTTAAAATGCTGCATGCTGAACACAGGGAATTTAATTAAAAGGCATAAATAGAACACATGAAAAAAAAAAAATCCAAGACAGCTGAATAAGCTTCTGAAAGAGAAACCAGTTTAGTGTCACTTTGTGTGGTGGAGCTGTTCAAAGTCAAGTCAGATTCTTCTGCAAATCTAGATTGGGCTTACGAAAATGATGGTCTTTGCTCTGCAGATGATGATGCTTTCAATGAGCGAAAGCTCAAGGCAAGGTGATCCCATCCTTTTTCAGCAGTTGAGCTGTGTGTAACAACAGTGTTTCTTGCCTCTCCCCACCTGCTACCCCACCTTTCTTGTTTCATATCCCCATCCCTGCCAGCTCCCTAGAAAACAGCCATTATTCTTGGACTCAGTGAAGTCACCACAATAGTCATTGCTACACTCAGTTGCAAAACGGATTATGAGGTTATTATGATGATTATGGGATTAATCCTCCTTTGTGGTAGAGAAAAGACAAGAATAAGACCACCCCAAGCAACATTATCCCCAAGTCCATCCTACTGAAGGACATGGATCTTCACAGCTCAACCAGTGCACGTCCTTCTATCCCTGGTGCAGCACACTGAGCCAAAACCACACTGTAGACATGAAGTCTGTGACTCAGAAAACTGAGACCTGCCAGGCTTGGGTGTTTAGAGGATAAATAATTTCACATCTTCTGACAGGTATAATTAATCTGTTTAACTGATTTGCACCCAGCAGTGTTTGTTTAAGCTTGTAGTCAGTTGCTTCTTGATACATGAGACGAGAAAAACTTTCTGACACTGCCCAAGAAGTTCGGTTCCCATCCAAGAGCATGCTCCCAGGAAGTCAGGGGAACCAGAACAGAGAGCTGGATAACAACTTCCCCACAGTCAGCAGACAAATGCCACTCTTCCCTGTCAGCATGTACTTCTAACAAACTCTCAGTAACAGAAGGAAAGGGGCTCCTCGGAGGTCTCCTGCAGGAGTAAGTGGCTGAAAATACAGGTTTAAACTCAAGAATCAGCCCTTACGAGTCAGTTGACTTACAATCATTGCAGAACAAAGTGGAGACATTTATTTGCAAACCATCATGAAGCCACATCACTCTGACATACATTTCATTTGGGTGATAAAGAAGCCAAGGTGGTTTGCTTTTGTTTTCATGTGATAAATCAATGTTTTGTCTTTCCTAATTTGTTGCAGTTTCACATGAAGACCAGATTATGTTGTTTTCACTGTACTGCCTTCATACTGAGCAAATAAACTACAGTGGATTATTTGCTTCCCTACACAGAATAATTTAAGTAATGCATACCACTGAGTGTGATGAAGTAATAGGTAAGTTATACAGCCTCACAGTACCAAAATTTCAGTGTTGTCAAAAGGTCAGTCACACTGACTTAAATGCCTTTCACCTGAAACGCATGTTCTTGCTGGAAAATTTATTTCAAATGCCTAACTCCTCTAGAGAGCAACAAATGAAATCTGGGTAATTTCCGCTGAAATGACTGTGCACAGATTTTAGCCACTCAAGTATGTAATCAGGCGTTTTTGTCATGGCTTTGAATCTAAGAGCCACAGCTGCATATTTGTTTGCTTCGGTTTTATTCTGGAGCGTGATTGTGAAAGAATCCCAGTCAGCTCCTTTCAGCTGTTTTTCTCCTCACAACCTCATCTATATTCCCCTGTATGCATGCATTCTAACATTCCTTTACACACAAGTCTACAGCATTCCAGAGGTCACAGTTCCTGCAAGGGAGCTTTCCAAATAGGGAGGACTCCCTAGGATAGGCCCTTTCATAACGCGTCACTCCCTGACAGCCATGCGACCTACAGGATGCAGGGACAAAGACACAGGTGTCCACGTCTGGGACAGACTTGCAAGGCAGTTCACCCAAGAAACCTCCTCCACAGCACTGCAAAATCCTGTAGGAAAAAGGATGAGGTCTCTCACACACACTGGATTTGCTGGTACTGCCTATGCAGGATGAGAGGTGCGCGATCCCCTCTCTCCCGGCCTCGCTCCAGGGCCAGCTCTCCCCAGGGATGACATCAGCAAAGCCTTGGCTTGTGGCACAAAGAGTGCCCATGGCTTTCACCTTTCAGCCACGATGGGAGGCATTTGTATAACAGACCTCACAGCCGCAATCTGGTACACATCTTCAAACTCTTAACCGCCATAACCAATAAATTCTTGCAGTTCGTCCTCGGTGAGGTACGTGCTACTATTACTCCCAATTTGGAGGCAGGAGGAGGAGCTCCGTGCAGCTCGCAGATTTACCCAGTCCTGAAGGTGGGATCTTTGACAAAGTCATGACCAAGACCCAGGAGGGACTGCCAGTCCCTTCGGGACTTACCCACCCTCAGCTGTAGGATAGACAGTGGCTCTACAGCTGCCCACTGCTTCATGGACGCGTTTGCAGTACCTGCGGCTCAGATGATGTGCCCTGTCACAAAGAATGAGGAATTTATGGCCCCTCATTATTGGTCATCAAATGAAATGCAGACCTGAGACGAAAATCTAGCAGGGATGTAGTGTATTAATCAACACGAATGTGAGCCAAAGAAGTAAGGATATGAGGCAGCAGAAATTGTGAAAGAAGGAAAGAAAAAATGATTTATCTTTTTTAATATAGATCACCAAGACCATTCATTAGAGCCACCTGCAGGTTTGGATATCTCGGAAACATGGGTAAAATTACAATCCTTCAAAAATACTACAGTGAAAAATCACCACAATAAGAAAAAAGATCAGCTGGAATGCGCTTGTTGGCATCAAGCAAAAAAGAATAATTCACCCAAAATTAAATCCTTGTTGCCTTTCATTTAATTTAAAAACTATTTAATTAACAATCTCTTCCCTCCACACTTCCCATAAATAATCTAAATGTTAGCATTCCCACTCCTCAGGCTGGAAATGAGGTCCTCTGTTGTCTAGAAGACAAATACAATGTGTACAGAAGCAACACAAGTTTTCCTATGCTGCTTTGGTCAAGTCTTTATCTGAGAACAGTAAAGGTATTGGGAGTAGTCAACCTGAATAATTTTCTGACTTCTGTTTAGTAAGACATGGTTAGGTAATATGGCAGATGCACTAGATTGTGGAAAAATGTTCCCTGATATTAAACTTGTAACTGTTATGTGGTTTGGTTTTGTTTTTAAGTGTGCATTACTAATGAAACCATTTCCCTTCTTTAAACTCCCACTGATCATTTCTTTGGAGTATGGAGATATTATCTACAGGCCTCTCTCATACAAGCAAATCAGCTGAAAACATGATATGGAAAAATCTAGAAATATTCCGAGGCCTGAGGAAAAAGGGAAGAGTTGGGGTTTCTTTTATCCTAAACAGAGATCTGAGGAGGTACACAATGATTACCTTCCAATAGAAGAGGCCAATCTTTATTTCATGCCTATGCTGGATAGGAATAAAAAGTTGCGTGACAAAAGTGCATCAAGAAAGACTGAGGTAAAATGTTAGGAAAACATCATCAGGCACTAGAACTGCTTATACAAAACTCAGAAATCTCTGCTTTTGGAGATCTTGAAGCCACATCAGAAAAGTATCTTTTGGGAAAGATACAGGTATAACTGATACAGGCATAGGACAGGGAAGAACCTTCCAGGTCCCCTTTCAGCCCTAATCTTCTGTAATGACAAAAGGTAGGCCTTGAGTGGTCTTATGGAAA
Source organism: Rhynochetos jubatus (assembly GCA_027574665.1). Taxonomy (NCBI): domain Eukaryota; kingdom Metazoa; phylum Chordata; class Aves; order Eurypygiformes; family Rhynochetidae; genus Rhynochetos; species Rhynochetos jubatus. The sequence goes on from CM050690.1 coordinate 34,900,812, forward strand.
ACGCTTTGGGTTCTTCAAAGGTTGATTCATACCTGTTCAGAACAGAATGAGACCTGTTGCTCAACAAATACATAGCATATAACAATAAAGTATATACATTTCACTACATTAGCAGTTTACTTTCCCAGGCTGCAGAATCAAGATAGGTTTAGTCACTTAAGAAACACACCAGTGACGTATGAATCCACAGTCTACAGTGGGTTATTCTACTAGAACACTAATTGTTCAATTGCATTCTTTACATACAATTTATTTCAGTGGATTTTTCCACCTTAATTTTTTCTAAATTTTTCATTAGTGGAAGTGTTGACTACATGGCACTATAATACAAAGTCTTCTATCATTTTTCACTTTTTTTGAGTGGAAGATACTCACAAGCCCACAAAACTGCACGAATTATGAAGTCAACACTATTGTACACTGAAATATACCTCTTGATTTTTACTCAACAAACGTTCCAGCACAATAGCCTCCAATTAATTTTTCATTCACAGCCGCACTAGCTAACCTTAAATGTGACAATCTGCAAAGAAGCAAAACTAAATGATTACACACAATCAACCCAAACATCATGCTCAAATTATAAACAACATCTGCGGAAATTTCGTATTGCTGTTTACTCAGCTCTCACTGAGAGGATCTTGCAGCCCAGCTAAAGCCTTCTTGGACTTGCACTGACTTGGACTGGCTCCTCTCCATCTCCACACATTCTCCATCCCTGAAAACTGATTTTGAAAACAAAATTCCAAAGCCTGAAGAGAAGGGCATGGGAAGACAGTGAACTAACACTCCACTATTTCTTGTCAAGCAGTTCTCTCTCCTTGGGTGAACAGGCTTTGGGTCCTGATGGCCCAAATTTTCCATGTGCTAGGGAGGCAGTATCTGCCCTTTGGAAGAGGGCTGTTGGAAGGACAGGAGTTTTCAGCACAGAAGACAGGCTGTCCATAACTGCCTCTCAGTGAGCATAAAGCAAGAGATAGCTTACTTTCCTTCCTGAGCACCAATGCTTGACATTTTCTTCTAATTTGTATTAGACTACTTAGCAACAGTGAAATGAATTCCTTTCGCGTCTCTGCCACAGCAGCCGTTTCAGTGGCTTTCTCTAAAGCCTCTGTCCCTAGAGCACTCCAAAACTATACACCTCCCTGGCCTTCAGAGACCACAGCCCTTGCTCAGAAAACCTTGCTGGCCAGAACCTTCTTCTGGCAAGATTTTTGGTACTCAGCAATCATGTGTCACTAGAAATTCTTGTGATAACCAGATGTAGCATCTGACATGTTCTCCAGTGTGTAACAACAGCCTTAGCAGCAGACTCACTCTAGTATCTGGTGGGTTTGTGCACCCTTAAGAAATCATCAAGAAAAGAAAAAGAAAAGCAATTGCTTTCCATTAATCACTTTCTACTTCCACAATTACAGACTTCTGGATTATGCTCAATGGATCTTTTCGGACATTGTTTCAAAAACAATTCACTTTTGGAGATGGAAGGGAGCTGAACAAACTGCTTGGAGGAATATCCCTGCCAATACAGCTTCAGATCAAAGATGCAGAATTGCCTCTGAACAACACCCTTCTTTCCCCAAGCACGACTCCTAAGGCAGTGAAGCCTAGATACTCAAAACACTCTTCAAATGCAGATCTAAAAATTACTGCAGTGAAGCAAATGACACTCGTGGATAGAAAGGCAACATGTCAAACTTCTGTCCTAGCAGTATCATTCACAAACAATGGGATTAGCTGCACAAACTGCTTGGCTTGCCTCTGGATGTTGATCCTCTACTGCCTTTCACAGACACCTCCTGCTCCCTGCGACATGATGCCTCCTCTTCTGGAGATACCTCCTGTCATGTCTCTCCTGACTGCCTCCCTTGAAACTGCCTCTATGGCAAGCAGGAAAATGCCCTGCATTCAAAGCTGTTCGCTCCACACCAGCTAGCTCAGGCATCCCAGAGGTGGCTGCACTACAAACTAAGCTCTGGCCGTTTTGTTACAGCAGATTTGAAAAAGGACACATTAATTGGGAAACAGGTCACAAAACTGCTCATGAAACCGTAATGAGGTTTTGCTAACATATTGGAAGCATCACTGTTTCTATTCTGCAGGGCTCTAAACAAAGTAGTGTTTCTCTTTTTTCAGGATGCTGCACATAATATTTACAAATTACTTCTCCTGCTTCTACTACTTCTGAATACTGTACCAAGCATTCTCCCCTAGCTTATTTCTGATGTGCCTACTCTGCTTATTTACTCACCTCTTCCTTTACGAAGAGTTTTGCCCCTCTCTTCTTAACCGATTCTCTCAACCACCTGGCTCATCTACCCTCTCTTTTTCTAACATCTCACTGGATTTTTTAACTCTGCAGCCTCCTCTTACCTTGTAATATTCAGTTCCCAAATGTCCCCATGGCCTCCTGTGACGGTGTTATTTATGTTAGCATTAAATAGCATTACTACTTGTTACACTCAAGTGTTTTAGGGTGACATTTATTCTCAGTGTGACTTCCTCTTTTACCAAAAATTCAGTCATGACTGTTTCTTAGCAACAGATTTATAGGAACAGATTTGCATGGTAATCAAATGGTTTCCAAAGGAGTTGCTAAAGAAAGTTGATAACACAGCCTTATTCCTGACCACCATTAGATGCAAATGTTACAAAGCTGAATAAAGTGGTTTTGTAATTCTGTATAAATCTAATGACCATGTGTAGAACATTAGCATCAACTGAAGAAGACCGTATAGACTTCCTTAATTAGTGCACCTCTGAGCTGATCTGCAAGAATAACCTTCTTGCCTTCGGAGACTGCAAAATGAAACAAACCATGCACAGCCACAACCCTCTCCGGCGCTGGACTAGATTCAAAATCGGAGCCTGCAGCGGTCACATACAAACAAGTCTCAAAGGACCAGACTGCAAAAGGCGGGCACAAGCACGTCCCACGTGCACGAAAAATGCACACTTTCACTTCAAGCACATCAATGTTAAACAACCAAGAATCGGACCTCAGTGCAAGAACATAATCACCTAGCATTTACTCTCTGGAGTCCCCACATTATACCATAATTTCAGTAAACTGAAAGCTTTTCCTTTTCACAGTCTTTAGAAAGAATCCATTTCCCCTGAAGATTTTTCTAGACCTTACTTGACTTTGCCAAATGAGGTTTATATATTTTTTTTTTTTTTTACCCAACATAATGTGCTAAGTTCCAACTAACCTGTTCATCGAAAATGTAAAAAAAAAAAAAAAAATGGGAGTAGGGTGAAAGAGTGGAACCAAATGTGAAGCATGAAATACTACCCAAAGAAAAAGTGAAATAACAGTATCGAGTCTAATTCCCTTCATCTTAGTATGAACCAGGAGTAATTCATTAAATCAACAATGGTGCAGAACCCCTTTGAATGACAGTGGAATCAGGACTGCTGTCTTTGTATTAAGAAGGATGACAACCCTTTTGGCAAATGAAGTCTTGTGCTGCTGTGGCACTTATTTGTGTCACTGAAAGGCAGCATCTATAATATATGGCTGCTCATGAATTATGTTAGGAATGGGTTAAAATAATAGATCTGTATTATTCCCAAAAGGCAATGCCAAAAAGGTAATTGCCCATATTTGTACCACTACATTATACAGAATGACAGTTTCATGTCTTCCTAATGTTAACTGGAAATCTATAAAAGACATTTCTCTTTCTTGCTGAGAAATTAATATAGGACCAAAACCCGGAATTCCAACACTGGTCATGCTCAGACAAAACTCCCACTGAAGTCAGTGGGAGTTTTGCCAGGGAAAGGATTAAATGCAGTACAACCTGCTGCATGCTACCAGAAATGTAAAAGCTACAGAGCTACAGGGTTTTGTTACGGTGCTACTGAGATTATTAGAGTTAGCAAGATTTTGGTCTTTCACCTTTCAGTCATGCAGTCACGTGGACTTGCAGAGGAGGGATAGATGTGAGGCAGACAAGCCAGCTTGCTGGAGAGCGCTTAACGCTGGGCTGGGAGCCAGAAGAAGTAAATCCCTTCTGCACTATCTCCCTTCCCCCCTTCTCTTTAAGGCCCAAGAAGCAGAAGGAAAGGGGCAAAGAAGCAAGCCTGGATCCTTAGCAAACAGCGCTAGTTGTAGGCAGTGCAGCACACTCATTATCAGGAAAACCTACGGAAGCCATCCACAGTATCCATGACATTCCAGCACCGGGAGCATGCCTGGGCACACCCCTTTTGGTAGGCTTTTAAGATGGGCTCTGTGCCACAGAGATAAGACACTTCAGAAGAGAGATGGCAGGAAGCAGCCAACACATAACAGCTCCATTAGGCTTCTGCTGGAGGCAGCTGGACTGCACTGGCAGCCAGAGGAACCCGTTACCCCTAAGGGGGTACCTTGTTCTGCAGAGAGGGGATGCTGAACTGCCTCGGGGTCCTCAGGTTTTGCTGGCTGCTCTCTCCACTTGGTCATGTTACCTTAGATGGATACAGAAACTCATTTAAAAAAGGTATCTGGTTCATGGACTGAGTGGTTGGGATGGTTTCCTTCTTCAGTACAGTTTCCAGAGACAGTAGAATTTGATTTGTTAAGACAGTACCAACTTTTCCTACTTTATCAGCCAATTTGTCCATGTTTTCATGATGCAGTAACAACATGCAAGGAATGAAGATACGACAACTTGAAACAGCTAAGTTACCTAACCAGCCTGCAAAACGAACCAAAAATTAAGTCCTGAGCTACTCGCCCATTTAAATTCTTATGAGAAAGAAAGAATAACGTATGATCTCACTAGAGATGTAATTTTTAAAATTAAACTTCAAGAGTATGATTACAACAGACTTATGACACTTTGTATCATTAGCAATGTTATCTGGCACCAATTTAATTTCGAATTGCCAAGCAATTATTGCTAAAAAATTAACTAATATTCACACCAAGGGATATTTCCTCTAATGTTTAATGAAAAAAATGTATGTTTAGGGACCACCATCAGTTGCAAAATAAACATCAATATAGTACTAATAATTCAAACACCAGCTTAAAGACATTGAGATCCTGATTTTAAAATAAGCTAGCCCTGCCGAATTAAACTCACTAATATGGGTTCTAAAGCAAGTTCCAAAGTATATATCTGACATAAACCCATTCAGTACTAAATACAAAAAATGTGATTACTTTATTCACTCTGTTAGTAACACATGACTAAAACTGTAACATATAGCACTATTTTACACCTACATAATCTCCTAAAACATCATTTTGTAGAAAAAACAAAACTACAGATAAATACAGATCTTACATGGAATATGGGTATTTTATGGATTAAACACCACAAAAACCTTATCGTTTTGAAATTAAAACTGCATTGCTTCATTTTGTTGGCATTTCCTTTTCATGTCTGGCAAGACCTAAGATGTTTACTTCTACAAATGTTCACAGACAGTGAATTTCAATCTTTAAAATTTACCATTCCCAAGCAGCAGGGAGTACTAGTACTTACGAATGGCAAATATTTAAGATGGTCTCTTAGCTGATGTGAATTGGTTAAAGGATGTGCCTCATATCTTTCCCAGTCTCTTGATTTTGAGTTCCTCGTGGTTTTTGCATCCCATACAGATATATTCACAGCTGGACAGATTGATCTGTTAGCATTTTATAGTCACATGGCAGAAACATAAATGCAGTGCAAGGAAAGACATGGGAGAATCAGGCTGCACAAGCTCTGTACGTGCAATTGCAATGTGTGGGTAGCAATGACAAAAAGTTTCAGAATGCTATAGAAAGCAGTTGCACATTACTCAGGGACAATTTAATGTTGTACACTAACAGCCCTCCCTAAAATCCCAAAGCAGATAAAATTACTTGAGGAAGAGAAGGATGTGATTCTAAGCAGGACCACACACACAAGCATGATTTCTCCTGTCCGTAACTGCAGTGATGACAAAAACCTCAGACAAATAAACGCCCCTGATTTATTTCATACGGGAATACAGTGCTGTGCTGTATCTGGGGTCAGAGCCAGGGCTCTGGTGTAACTAGGCAAGCATCTGCGCAGACTCTTTGCATTCTGCAACATGCAGATGGAATTCCTTATGAATGCAGTGAGTTAAAATTACATTTATATTCTGTATGAAACAAATAAATCTCAGAGTAGCCTGATTTATGGCACCCAAAGCAAGACCTGCATGTCTCCAAATGGGGAAAAAAACATCAGAAGTTTTTTGGAATTTCCACTCCCCTCCTACAGACTAGCAAACCATTTTTGTAATTAGACTGATGACAGGATAACCGGTCTCTCTGCCATCAATCCTCAGCCTCTCTGCTTTATCTGCCAAAGGTTGCCCTTTACTGGCATGAGTATCTGTCCCCTGGCAATCACTGATCAAACTGCTATCATGTGGGCCATCTACAAATCACTAGCGGTTACAGCTGCTCTCGCCATGGGCTAAGTTCAGTCCAGAACCCAGGAGCAATAATGTTAAGAGCCCCCCAGACAGGAGTAACTGCCTCCAGAGTCAACACCATTGCCTCCTAACAACAGGCAACAACTTCACCTGGGTCCCAGGGTAGTCGAGTTCAACAGCAACAGGGTTATATATATATATATATTTGGATTCCAACAAAGTGTGAAGTAGCAGCAGGGAATGGAAACTTGGCATTCTCCTTAGAAAGGAAAAGCAGTTATGATAAATCTTTGCCTTCCTCTTGAACAGGCACGTGGCCCTTCATGCTTTTTTTAACACGATGATGAAGAGTGATAGTGTAACTCTTTACCTGGAAAGAGATTATGCCAAGTCCCAAGGGAAAACCAATGCTGACATGAAGGAAAAAGTAACCCGTTATACCACACAGCAAGTAGAAAGCTGGTCTCTGTGCGTTCTGCTTCAAAAACCATACCTCAAACACCAGGTGATTACTGGAGAAAGGAAATGCTTAGGCAATTCAGAGTCAACTTACCTGGTTTTGATTCATACTCTCATAAGCAAACAAATGCACAGTTGATGATTTGGGTCATATTTTAAAAACATTACAGGTATTGAAAAATGAGACAGACGAGGAATTAGTAAATACAGAGTTACCACTTGTGTGGCAGAAGGCTTCACAAGACCCGTCAGGGACTGAGACCCAAAAGACAGACTTTGCCAAGACAGGCAGACAACTATATCACAACACAGTGGTAGTACTTCAGACTGCCAAAAAAATTACTTTTTGCTTATAAAACCATCTTCCTAGATCTTTCTTCTAATCGCCTGACATTAACAGAAAAATCAGTGGAGTGGACTTACCATGAGGAAGTCAACACTGATATTCTTTCATACTTTAGATTTTGTTTCTCATAATTAAGGCAACATAAACTGCTTTGAATAAAAATGGGACTTATGTAAATGTTTTCTTCTACAAGGCATAGCCTTATCGAGACTTCACATTTTGTTCTAATAGTTAATCTGCATAGGTACATACAGCCCTTGGATTTTTCCTAGGAGTCTTAAGGCATTTAACAGAAGTGATCCAACTTCTTATGTCTACGTACTGATTAGGTATACTAGTGCACCAGCACTGGAACAGGCTGCTGAGGGAGGTGGGGGAGTCTCCTTCCCTGGAGACTTTCCAAAGCCGCCTGGCCTTGTTCCTGTGTGATCTGCTCTAGGGGATCCTGCTCTGGCAGAGGGGTTGGACTAGATGGTCTCTAGAGGTCCCTTCCAACCCCTAACACTCTGTGATTCTGTGAATCTCTGACATGACTAGACCTATGGACCTTCACTCTGGGACCATCTGGGGCAGAAAAGTGTCAGCTAACTTAAGAGCACTGATGTCAGCATCATGCTAGGTCTCATGGTGAAGCATTAAAATTGGTTACATGCCATGCATCTTTTGAAAAAGAAAGTGGATTTCTGGTTTAGACAGCAAGATCTGTGCCAGGATGTCTGCTGGGGTAAAGACAATACCAACACCCAGCATGGGCTGACAACGAAATGAAAGAAATGCCACCAAGCCCTCAGACAAAGGTTTATATAGAACTAGATGTTTCCTTGGGTCATGTTCCCTGAGGCAGTGATGATGCATCCATTCCTGAGGCATCATCGACTCCAGTGCTGTAGACACTGAAATTGTGCTAAAACCCTTCCAGGGGAAAATGTGACTCTTAGTGGGATCACACTAGCCATCCAGAAACTGCACAACCAAGTGCCCATCCGGCCACAAGGAGTTTCACCACTTCCTGATTTCAAACTTCTCATACCTAATACCAGCTACGATGAGTTACTGAGGAAATATGATCCGTGGTGTCATCAATATGTAGTCCCCAAGACACACTTCCATATTTTCCTCTTGTGTATGAGCTCACTTGGTAAGGTGTCATGGCTACAACAGCCAGTTGCATACTCTGCTTCTTCTGGAAGTATAAATAGCACAGCACTTAGATGTGGCAAGAGTAAATGCAGGTATGAAAGGCACTGTCACACTTGTATTCTAACTTATTCTGAGACACTATTTGGTATTTTACTGCTTATGGTTGCAATGTATTAGGGAACTGTAGCTCAAGTTTGCTGTGATGAAAAATGAAGACACAATAATAGCATCATGAGAATGGTATAATGGGAAGACACTATGAATTTGGAAACTACAGTAGGAAAACAAATGGTATAAGTAAAACAAACAAGTGGTTTTTAAATTACTGGTTTGCAATTACCAGAGCAAGCCATTCCTGTTAAATACAGTATCAACTTGCACACAAAACAAGTACTCTAATCCAAACTGATTTTCAGCTCTTCTTCAAATGCACCTTTCTATTCTTTTTACCCACTTTTGCCCTTTATCACACACTAGGAACTGCAGTTTTACATTCTGAGGGGATTATTTTAGTTGAAACTCCATTATCTGTTTATAGACCTTAATGACATCTGGCTCCTTTATTGTTAACTCTGCTCTGATGATGCAAGTCCTAGAGCTCTGGATAGGACCTAAGAAGCCAAACAAAACATCATCATTTAAATCTAAAGTATCCATCACCTTCAACAAACTAGCTGTAGAACACTCAGTTCAGAAATCTGCACACTATATTTGCTTTTTATAAGTAAACCACATTGCCAAAAAGGTCTTTCAATAGAAATATCTAAACACAGAATTTTGTGACTTGCAACCATTCTCATGAAACAGCAATATACAAAAAACTTATTATGTGCTCTGTAGTTTTGCTTTAGAGACTGATTACTAACATAATACAGGGAGAAATACCAATTACTCAACCTGAAAGGGGATCTTTAAATCCATTTACTTTTAAAATAGGCACAGAATTATAAACTAACCTATGAAATCAACTTCTTATTCTTGCAGTACATTAATGGAGAAATTAGACCAAAATAACAATTTCTCAAGATATAAATTACCAATATATGTTGTTTCTATTTTTTTTTCCTGTTTAAAAGACTTTACTTCTATATGAATACTCTTAAGTTACAATTATGTTGATTAAAAAATTAACCCTTGTTTGCATTTTTGCAACGATTTGCATTATCAGGAACCTTAAAGACTTTAAGTTACCTCTTATCCTGTTGACTTCCTAATTTCCTGGGTAGTGTAAATGGCTATTTTCATTTCACTTCTGCCTTCACTCAGCTTCATTTTGTGATTCTTCTCCCTAGATAATAACTTTTTGCCCTGCTGAAGCTGCCAACCCTATATTAAGAGTATTTCAATGGCAAGCTTGCTAACACTCAAAACAATATCCATTACAATTTCAATAGTTCTTCTAATTGGTACTAGATTCACTTTTATGAATCTAATATATTATATTGCTTGAATATTTTCTTTAAAATAATTGCATCTAGCAGCTTAATCAGTACCACAATTTACCTGTAATAGCAAATCTTAACAAAAACTTCTCTTAGAAAATGAATGGACCTTTACATCGAGCCTGTTTCTTCTAGGTAGTGAGGATAAATCAAATTAGTTCCAAAAGCATATTTTACAAGGGTGATGATGTGTAAAATATACTACATGACATCACAATTGTGTCAATAGGAGAAAAATTTGAAATTCCCTTTGGGCATAAGAAATAGATTTGGTACAATGCTCAGAGGTGCTGGGCTCCCAGAAGAGAAAAACGTGACGAAACATTTCAGGAGAAAATGAACATGTAATGCAATATTCGCATCTGCTATAGTCCAAATACAGCAAGCAAATTCATGGGAAAATATGACGTGCCCTAGTACAAAGCAAAAAAGGGAAAAAACTTGGTCTTAAACTGTGACATAACCATTTCAACATTCTTGTGTACTCTGTTTCATTAGGTCTGTCTAGAAATCCAGATGGTCCAGGGCAAGAAACAGAAGTCTCAAAGCAAAACATACCCTTCAAATCACAGCACTTATGTTTCTTCAAAATAGTTTGGAAAACCAGCACAACTTACTTGAGTATTCAAGCAACCCATTTTTTCTACTTTAAGTTCTGAGTAGATGAAGCATGACCTGACATGGAAAACTTGATGTCCTATGACCAACAGCCAAACATGTAGTCATTTGATCTGAATATGCGCATACCTGATTGAATGTACACGTTAAACACATATACATTTAAATTAAACAGAAATAAAACTATTGCAAACAGGGTTCTGGGGGACCAGAGGGTGTGTTTTAAATAGGACAACCATTCAGATGCTATAAAAAAATAATTAAGGAGCTGAATCTCTCTGTTCATCAGAAAACAAAAGCAACAAGCACATTTATAATAACAGATAACAGATGAGGAACTCCATGATGCACATATTTTTCAATACACTACAGAATTACTAATGTAATACTAGATGTGATCAATTTACAGAAAGTGAAAGACACAATGATAATGAATTATAAAGCTTTATTGGCCTGTTAAACGTTAGTTCATCAAGTACATTTTTCAGATGTATAGATTGTCCAAACTGTTATGGTAGTACTTGGAAATAAAAACGATTGTCTATCATTTACAAGAAATACAAAACAATTTCAACAGGAAGAATTAGAGGGGAGAGAGAGAGAGGAAAAACTCTAACAACTTGCTGATGGATTACAGCAAATTATTTCTTTATGATTTGATGTTATGTTATGGTAGAAGGCATTTTTGTACAATCATTTAGAGTATTTCTTTTTCAAACATCTGAAAAATACATTTTAGTAAAGAATGTTTAAATTCTGCACTTTGATAACATCAGAATGCCTCTCTTCCTAAGTTGTACCTGAAACCTAAGAAAGAGCAAGGAACATGAGGATTTGAATGTCAGTGGAAGGCATTCCAAATGTATTTGCCAAAGACTCTGGTCTTGGGTTTGTGCAGTGGCATGGCAGCTCAATTCTGCTCTCACACCAGTAAACCTAGTCATATCAATGAAATAGCTGTCTTAGAAAAAGAAATATCTGGAAAAAATCAGGATTTCTTTTCCTGTTTTGTGGACATGCCTGAGAAGTGAGCCCGACATTGCTTACATCAAGGAAAAATCAAAGCCATCATATGAAGGCCATGAGTTCACCCTCTAGTTGCTTGAATATCATATAGTTCCCTGAAATCTTAGGTGGTTGTTCTTGTCATTCCAGACAAGGAACAAAGTTACAGTGAAAATGCGTATGCGACGCGGTGGGTTTCCTCCTATACTAAGGCATAATCTGCTGAGTAACACTGCTGTGAGTTGCTGTCTCTAGGGGCTATGGGGGTACTGCCCTCCGCAAAATGAAAGCAGTTTAGCTCTGCACTGCCTGCAACTCCACTCCAGACCAGGACACACGTGGTTATCCACCACAGTCCTTGCAGCTGCAAAAATACAGTTAATCTTGGAACAATGCTACTGAAATTGGAAGGATATGCATGTCCATATCAAAACAATGCACACGCTGATGTGGACTCTTTCAACCTATCTTTAAAAAAAAAAAAAAAAAGTTAACCTTGAGGTTTGATTAACAGACAGTAACATCTTCTACAAGTTCGACCATACAGCTTACATGCTTGTGGAACTAAACAGCTGCATTTATTTCCAATTAATGAATCATTTTCTATTTTCACAGCAAATTCAACTTGCATGTACAGAATTAAAACAGAACAAATGGAAGCCAGCTTCAAGAGTTTGGGGATACACATTCCTGTGGAAGTGACAATGAAACAATGGAAGTGGGCTGTGAAACATGTGAAAGTGGGCTGTGAAACATGTGAAATACACAATACCAATGTTCTCTGTGCTCCCTGTAATGCTGTATTTATAGTTCTCAATACCTCCAACCATCCACAAACTCTTGCTTGGAGATGAGATGGCAAAATCTGGCACAACATGGGTCTACATTATAATCTGGAATACTTTACACCATCACATAATGATGGAAAAGCCCTTTGAAAGGATATTCACAGACTCTGCACATTTGTACCCTATGGAGGAGAGATCTTACCACAGCTCACAAATGTTGAGCTATCTCAAGAACAGAAGAGAAAGAAAGACAGAACCACATAAAATTGAAAGGAAGAGAAGAACCCAGAGAGAACAATGAGCAAAAAGAAGATGAAGACAAAGAAGAAGATGAAGATAATGATGAAGAAGAAGAAGACGAAGAAAATACAAGATATCTTCAGGTAAGCTTAAGCTTCTCAGGTTTTTTTCTGAAATTAGCACAAACAAAATACTTAGCTGCCCAATTCAATAGTAACTTTCAAATTATTTCAAATGTTAAATATGCAACTGGAAAAGGAGGGCTGAATTAAAAAGATGCTATTTCTGATCCATTTTTTTATCTGTCTGATAACAGCTTCCAACTTTACGAATTATTTGCAAATTTTTAAGCATTCAAACAGCTGCAAACAAAAGGCTGGTCTTCATGCTCATGAATAACTATCAAATTATCATGGATGGCTGGTTGAAGGGATGGAGAAACTGGACCTTTGTATGAATGCTACTGGGTAAAGAACCAGTAGAAGTGTACCAGTCATTCCTACATGGCAAACCTCCGTAAGTTTTTTAATCTCTGGAAAAGTGTGCTTAGGAATTGGCTGCCTCTAGGAAATAAACAGATTTCTAGTGCTTCTGCTGGCAGTCAAAAAAGAAAGAACAATTCCTGAGAGAACTATTTGATGCAGAATTGTTTCCACCTAGCTGTCCACAGGTTTTCTTGGCATTGTCTGCTTCTCCAAGGATCTTGCTCCCACTGAAATGAATGGTTTTCTTCACTTATGCATGGGAGAGATCCAGCTGGTAGTCAAAGGCAGTGGAAAGGTTGGGGACTGCCTCATACAGGTTAGGGTATTCAGACACACACATATTGCAATGCACATGTGTCCCACAAGCCACCATCTGCCCTTGCGGTGAGCTTCCATGATTCCCATCAAAAATGACATGGTCCCCAAACACCTTTCTGCAGCGACAGCCTTCAGGAGGGCCCCCACCTCACCTGGCATGCCGCAGGCAGCTGCAGCAAGCACAAGACGGACCCCAGGCTCTGTCTGGGAACAATGTGCTCGTTTGCAACGTAGACCTGGCCACTGGTCAAACTTCCACCAAATTCAACCAAAACATGTTTATTTAACAGACTGGATGATATGCCTTGCCTCGCACCAAAACACCCCCAGCAATGCTTCCTCTCCAGTCCCCCAGCTAATCTGCCCATCAAACTGCTCAACAGCTTATCTCAGTACTTCTCTGAGTATATTAAATGTCAATTTAAAGTAAATTCTAGTATAAATAAACCCTTTCCAGCAGAACATTAGAAATATGCTTTTATTTTAGTTTCATGTCTGGCACAGTGGAAAAAAATATAGCAACTCTGCCTTTAGATGTTTCATAGACGTTTTTATTGCTCAGTGAAACAATATAAAAGCTTTTTAATGTCAAATCCTGGATGTTCAGCAACTTTTACCATGTTAATGGTTCCTGCATGATTCTTAGTTTGAGTCTCACTTTATTTAAAGAGGTCAAGAATTCGTAATTAACTGAGCCCTTTGTAAACCAACACCATTTAGGCAGATCAGAAACTCTACAGTTACAAGCAATGTCACTTACAATCAAGATGAAAGACAGGAGCTAGTGGGTACTATAATTTCCACATTAGAAGTTTAGCTCCTTTAGCTTTAAGAGGCTCTATCCACATACTGAAAAGAAACCATTTTAGGAACACATCGTCTTTTTCCATCAAGCATTAAAACATCTGCGTTAAGACATTATTAGTAACAAATCACGTGCTGTAATCCATAAGGTTCTGTGAATATCTGCACCAAGTAATAGTGCACTGAGTGGCTAATATAAAAGATATAGTACAAAATATGTAAGAAGGATATTCTACAATATATATATAAATATATATATTTCACTGGTGCATAAATCAGTTGTGGTTTATTAAAGTTACCTCCACGATTACATAAAATCCAAAATACTGTGTCAGTACATGCTGAAATATTTGAAGGTCAAACCTACTCCTATACCATAAAGATGAACTGCAAAGTGCTACAAAATAAATTACAAAAAAATTATGTAAGATCCCCAATCAATGTGCACATTTATGCATATAAATATTATGAGTCAGAAAATATAACCTTTTAAAATTAAATATTTCAACAATCAACTGCCAAATTCCAGCTCTGCAAGTTTGCCTTTTCCCTGCCAGAAGAAAAGGGTTCAGATTCTCACCTCATTTATTTGGCAATATATTCTGAATACGTAACTGCAATACATTGACTTTGTCTCAGCAAAATATAAGACTGGAATCTGGGCTACTGGGTCAAGCTCTGCTTATAATTCAACTTACATTTGATGTAACTCCACTGACTTTAGTTCCAATATTGCTGATCTAAATGCTTCTCCATTGATTTAGAATCAGCTCAACGGCATCAGATGTTATTTCAACAGTGGGAGAGATTCATGGGTAAGCAAGAAGTATGAGAGGAATACAATTCAAAGGAAGTTGAAAGAGAATCAGTAAGCAGAAGAGAAAGTCAGTATCTCTCTAAAATAAGACCATGTCCACATAGACTTAGGGAGGAAAAAAGGCAGACATTCCTAATATTGTTCTGAGGAACAGCTGAACACTTGTTGACATCTAACATCAAACAAGAACTATGATGGATATCCTTAATTGCTGCCATGCCTCCCCAAATCACCACAGTATGTGCAGGGCGACAAAGACACCATGATTCCTAGGTCATCAGTAGACTTCGAGCTCTGCCCTCTTCTTTAATGTGGGGAGAAGAACACATCTTTGGGACAGATTTTGAAGAAGTTGACGAAAGCTCTTTAGCAACTGCAGCTCCCCTTCCCTATCCAGTGGCAAGAGAAAGGAAATAGCTCACTACATAGGCAGAGAAGAATGCAAATGTGGACATATTTCTTGACAAACAACCATACTTCCAAAACTTGAAGAGACTGAAGAGAACACAAGAAAAAAGTCAAAGGACTAAGGATCTTAAAAGGCAAAGATCGTGTAAGTATATGGAGACAGAACAAAAGAGTCAAGACAATACTGTAGAATGAGAGGGGTGGTGTATGCTGTAAAAGACCACAGCAAAAGAAAAGACAACAGTGTTTCAATGGAGGAGTGAAAAAGGCTGAAATTAAAAAGGAAAAACAATGAAAAGCAAATACAGTAGAGATAAACCAATATCATCTCAGACGTAACTGTAAGGAACTACAATCAAATCATAGTTCAGAAATGTAATCAAAATGCATGGAAATGTAAGCATCTATTTCAGTCTTTTGCTGCTAGTCTACGTAGTTAACTCTCACTTAAAAGAACTAGAAACTTCATCATTCTTACAATTCCCTCAACTGAAAAGATCAAATCATAAACTCAGGATTTCATATGTAAGTGGCATGAAAATGAATGTGTAGCATTAAATGCAGTCCCTGCTCTCGCAAAATGCTTGTGCCTTCACTTAGCTTTACTTGTTGCAGTAAACTCTTCTCAGAAGAGAGTAGGCTCTCCTCTGAAGTATACTGCAGCATACTCTGAAGCATACTTCACAGTTAAATATGAACAGTTAAACAGGCCTGGAAGTATACAGTCTGAAGGACCAACCATATAGTGTTGTTATTCTTGCTCTTGGCTCAGAATCAGCATTCCAGCCTACTAAAGATTTGTACGCTTACCCAAACTTATGGACTCTATTGAATAAGCACGGCCTAACTGAATGTGTAAGTGATGGCACTTGTTCAGTACCCAAATACACTAACGAACAGTATTGCCACCTTTCTGTATAGAGCTCCTACTCTCCACCTTCCTGGTAAAGTCAGTGGAACCACATACATAAATACAATTTGCAGGGCCAGCTCTGCAATTTACCGCTTTAGGATTCAAGGCCAAATCCTGAAAATATACAAGAACTTAACTTTAAGGATGTGAGCATTCTGATTGCAATCGATGAGTTTACACACACACACTCAAATTAAGCATTTGTAGAAGTTCTGCAGAGCCACTAATGCAATAAAATAAAAGCAACTTTGCAGTTCACCTTTGATAAATATTATTTATAAAACCATCATCTTTCCAGTTAAGTTCAAACAGAAAAAAAAAAAAAAAAATTAACAGAGGAAACAACATAACGTGATTTCATCTCAATGTCATTTTGGAAGACACAGTGAGGACAAGCAATAGGTAAAAGTGTGATAGCTTATTTCTGGACTTTCTTGAGTTTTATAGCTGCCTCAGGGCTTGGCTTCGCCCTGCTCTTGCAAAAACAGCTACTGATTTGAATGTACGTCTACAGTTCTCCAAACACAACCAATGTCTAAAAGAGAAGTCCAAGGGAGGTGGCACTTTACTGGGCAAGAACACTGTCCACTCCCTAGTGTGCAGCATACAGCTTCCACAAGCTCAACAGCCCCTCTCTCATCTTTTCCATATTTCATTTACCCATCCAGTGGGATCTTATGAAATAAAACAAAACCTAAAAGAAACAAAATAAAATATGAGAAATCATGATTTTAAAAAAAAGTTTTAAAAAAACTTAATACAAAGGTCCAAACACAAATGAATACTTGCAATCAAACACATAAAACATAAAATGCATTTAAAACATACATAAAATGTTAAATAAACACTGTGCATGAATTTATGAAAATGACAACATTAGCTCTATCTTTTGGCCAATTATTTTATTAATTAAAAATAATAGAATCATAGAATACCAAGTTGGAAGGGACCTCAAGGGTCACCTGGTCCAACCTTTCTGGACAAAACCATCCTCTAGACAACATGGCCCACCACTCTGTCCAGCTGAATCTTCAGCTTGTCCAGTGTGCAATTATCCACCACTTATACAAGGCATGTTACTCATTTGTCTTTAATATATCAAAATAATCATGCTGAGCTGTAACACAATAAATCTAGAATTCTCTAGATAGACTGTACTATGCATGGGTCAGAAAAACCTCAGTCAGGTGCCCTGCCTTGTGCAAAGGCCCATGGTGAACAAGCCTGGGTGCACAATCAAGTTCTCTGTCTCTGGTCCATCAACTAGGTGAAGGGAACCCCGCTATACCACAGAGTTGCTGTAAGTACAAAATCAATTCCTTTGTAAACATCGTTTCACACCTTAGCTGTGTGCGCATCATTCTTTCTGCCTGCTCCAAACAGGCTCCTGCCCTTAATGTCATTAAATGACTTTGTAATGGCAGAAAAAAGTGGATATTAGTTAATTATCTTGAAATCTATGGTTTCTAAATATCAACAAGAACTTAAAAATCAGTAACTAAATATGATGGCACATTGAAACACAAGTAAAAACCCCTGAGTCACGTTCTGTTCTGAGATGAAGGGGAAACCCTGCATACCTATCCCCCAAATGTTCCCTGTCCCTCTAAGGCTAAGAACTCCAAAGAAAGCCCTATGTGAAATGCAGCAATCTGACTCTATAGCATAAATACTTCCTAGAACAGCATTGTCTTACCCAGTCTGTTGTTATCTGATGCAGTTGAGTTATTATGTACATCACTGTTGACAGTCACCATTACTTGTTCTAATGACATTTGAAAAAAAACATGTGAGAGTTGTACTATTATTCTGCAAATGTAAACTTCAGCAGTAGTTTTTGTTTGGTTGGTTTTGTTGAGGTTTTGTTGTTGGTTTGGGGTTTTTTTTTTACCTTACTTTAGTTAAGTTCATAATGTTTATAAAGAGAAAAAGCTTATCTGTATTTGACTACATTTCAGAGCCAATTCAATGCCAAATCTTGATTTGCCTTAAATGAATGGCAACTATGCTATCATTTTCAAAAGAAGTTGAATTTGACTGTTAGCAATTAAGTAACAATGACTAATTCATTTACATTGCATTTTCTTGCTTGTTCTAACCTTGAGGCACTCTTAGTACTCCTACCCTGAAAGTAGGCAATGGCACATTCAGAAGCAGAACATGCTAGCTTTGAGGCACAGAACATTTCCAAAAGGGTGTGGCAAAATTCCTTTTTTTCTGAAAGAATTTATAAGGTGTAGTGTAAGGCATCAGGAAAAAACAAAGAGACCTCGCTAACTCACAGACAAAAATACAGTAGCAGTTGAAGTGAGCATCATTTCAGCACAGCTAGGCTTCTGCACAGGGGCTGTTTTACCTGGGGAGGAAGGTTCTAGGCTAGAATGACACTGAGAAGATGAGTTTCCTACAGCCATACCCACATGCAGTGATGAATATCTTAAAAACTTGTAAGGAACACTACATTGTTGTTGGATTCTGTGCTCTTACCGAGCATCATTCGGGTCCTTGCTACTTCTACCGCCTCATCTCACATATATAAAATATCTTAAAGCAAATTAATATAGTTCCGCCGCACGCTGAAATTCTCAATGAGAGAATTCAAAACTAAAACCTATCACTGAAAGTTCACTTCATCATACTGTGTAGTAACGTCACAGCCCTGAAAGCCTACAGTAATGTCAAGAAAAATGCACAGCTACAAAATATGTTGACCTTCATGACTGTATATGCATGTTGCAAACTCCATCCACCAGTGTTTGAGGAAGACTGAGGATCCAATTCTGCACATGGTATAAAGGTGGCAAAAGCAGGCCTGGCACTTTTCCAGGCCTTTCTGCAGTATTTTTACTAAATCACGGCAGTCAATCATTTTCACCTAAGCAATTTTCTGAGGGATGTTTGGAAATTACAGGTTACACAGAAAAAGAGAAGTATCATCAGGGTTTTGGTAGCCTGGCATTGAAAGCTACTTCATGATTACTATCCCCCCTTCAAATTTCCTAGGCTATCCAGATCTCCTCTGTGGAATATTGTTTTCTCAAATCTGTGAGATCACGTACATCCTTGGCCACTAAGTCAATAGACAGATATATGTGTATTTACATAAAAACACATATCTACACCACACTTTCAATGCTAAAGCAAATCATTGCAAGTGAAAGGTTCTGGCCTTTTAGTTTGCCTTACCTTGTCTGTTGCAATCATAGTGACTCACACTGCTGTGCTTAAAGTCACCACGAAATTTCCATTAGAGAAGTTGTTAACTGATGAACTACTATTAAGTGTACTGAACTTTGCAAAACACAGGTAGACAACAGATCTGCTTATATTCTTAGTTCCATCTGCACGTACATTAGTAATTCTTGTCGTCAGAAGTGATGTTTAAAACAACCAGTATGAAATAACACTCAGACCAAGAACCTGAACAGTCTACAGGAGTCAAGAAGTCCACAAAGGAGTCCTGCAAGTCCTATTGAAGGCACAAGAGTTAATCACAATAAACACATATCTTAAAGGAAAAAATGATTAATAGAAGGGAGTTTAAAAAAAAAAAGAAAAGGAAAGGTTAAAAAGTCTACTGACTTTATTTACTGAAACATGGAAAACAACCAGGTAAAGTACGTAGAAAAAGACACAGAAATACAGAATATTTGCTGGGGAGTGAGGGACAAGGGGGTGCACAGAGAGGAAAGCTCTGATGGGACACTGGTAAAAAGGAGCAAGAAAAAAGGACCAAAATACAAAGATGCAGAAACTGAACAGAAGTGCCTTAAAAAATGGTTTCAGGGAAAGGAGAAAAAGCTACAAACCCATTAAGCAGCAGGCAATCTGGACTTAATCTGTACACTAGTTCTCTGACTATTTGGAATCATTGAGCTAACAGAGGCAAAATATTATGGGCAGTGGGTATTTAGAAGATGATTTCTCATGCCCCAACTGCCAACCTCTCATCTGGCTTCTCAGAGTTCAAAAGGAGTCAGTTAGGCAGGTTGAGCCAAAGCCTGATTTTGGCTTCAGCTGCTGCCAAGGCACTGGATTCTGAGTTTAATATTAGTTTTAAAAATACTCTACTGTTATGTAAGCTGCCACTCAGACTTGTAGAGGAAAGTACACTGAAGAATAAAAATAAAAAACTCAAAATAAAAGTGGAAGAAAGAAAAAAGCTATCCATCTTCCTTGTACAAGGAATGACAGAATTTCATTCATCCTTTAAGGGAACATTATGTATCTGTCTCTCTCAGATGCAAATTTGTCTAAGACAATAAAGAAAATAATAAGTAGTTTAAAATGTAACTTGCTGATACTTGATTCGCAATATCAGCTTTCATTCAGAGAGTTTTGAAATGAGCACTGTATTCATTATTAGTCTTAGAATAAACATGATAATGATTTCGCAATACACTATTTTGGGGACATCAAATTTATGTCTTACTGCTCACCCCCAAAGACAATGTGCTACAGAAAATGTAGTTTGAATTATGTTATTAATATGGACCCCGTTGAGCCAACACTGAGGATTTTTTTTTTAATCCTACAACTGGCTTTCTAGAAAGTACCACAGCTATTTATCTCATGAACATCGCAGATCTGTATCCGTAACTTCCATAACCTCCTCTAAGTTTACTCTCATTGGGAGCTGGATAAAATGCCTTTAAGAGCAATAGGTTTTAGCTTTTTTATTCATTAGAGAAGAAAGCATTAAAAAAAAAGTATTATGGAAAAAAAGCTACATGTTTTTTACATACTGAACTCACTCTGAAGGAAGAGCCTTTCATAAAAACTCTACTTTTCATAAATAAAGAAGCCATTTTCCCCCCCTTTAACCAGCACACAACACAGAACCGAGCAGTTAATGGCATCATAGTATTTAACGCAATGCCATGTTTGGGAACATCACTGTTGCGGGAATACTCACACATCCATGGGCTCAATTTCTACCCGTCCCAAACAACCTCAATTATTCCCTTTCTATGCTCCCTACAAGACTGAACCTAAGTCTCTCAGGAAGGAAAATGTTACAACTCGGTCATCTTGTGAACATTTTTCACAAAGCCTGATGATAAACTTTAGTTGTCTGAAATCCTTTCTGCTCCAACTTGATTTGAAATAATATATTCCTAAGATTTCTACATAAACTGGAGGTCTGCAGGGAAACTTTCTTGGTCATTACAAATCTGACCTAAACTCTGCCAGAGTAAATAAAATTTTCCTATCACGATGGCAACTGAATTAAAAAATAAGTTTCATGTACTAACATCCCACTCTCCAAATATGTCTCTACCGAAGAGTTGCACAAATTTGAAGATCATGTATGTAAACCCAAGCGTTCAAGGGAAAGCTCAAGCAAAAGAAGTGCTGAGCAACTGAAACCTTCTATGATGTTAAGTCTCATTACGCTTTCTCTGTTCACCAAGTACATGTGGTTTATCCTAAGCAAAATGTTACTTGGAACTTTGATCCAAACAGAGTATTTTGAAACAAAATCAATTTACATTTTTACATTTTCCAGCTTGGAGGAAATAGAGCATAACACAACATGTATCTCTGGTCTTTTTAAATGAACCGTGATTTTATGGAGAAAGCTCAAAATGCTGAGTGGAAAGGAGTAAAGCACAGAGAAGATGTAGTTGCATTACCTAAAAAGGTAATTCTTATCAAATTTGTCAGTTCCTAATTTCAAGTAGCAAATTAAATAAAACAATTCATTCCTATTTTTATTTGCTTCTTGGATCTGAGCCACTGCTTCGAAGAGCAGTGCTGGCTAATGCTGTGGCAAAATGAGGACAAAATGTCACCTCATTTTTATTGGACAGCAAGGAGAGGCTGCTGGATAGGTTTCTGGAGAATATTGATTGCATCAAGAAGAATAATGTGTTGCCTCATTAGAGCAATGCCTACAGAGCAGCAGAAGGTAAAGTTGCCTGAAGAAATCCATACTTTTTCTTGGGATTTTGAAGATTTTGCATGCACCAGGCTCAACGCAGCCTTGTGTTTCAAAGCACAGTAACAAAAGCATTTAATATGATTTTTTCTTTATTTCTAAACACTGCTTTTACCTCATGAGGCACTAAACCAGTATTTTTCATCCATGCCATTAAGAACTCTAATGACATACACAAATACTACTTTTTTTTAACCTAAGGATAAAAGCATGGATAGAAGACAAATTAAAAACAAAACCCTAAAATGACACAGACTTGGACACACTCTTAACTTATTAGAGGCCAGGGATTCCCAGAAAAATTCTGGATCTGAATTTCACATTATTCTCTCTCTCCAGATCAGATTTTCCAATAACTGAATTTACTTTGTCATTGGAAGAACTAGGACCAGAAGAGATTAAACAGTCTGGTCCATGAAGCTGTACATCAAGATAAAGAGTCTTGGCCCTCTTATGAGCTCTAGTTTCTTACAACAACAGGAAGGAAGTACACAATGCAATTACCATATTATCCTCAGGACTATTCATAGTAACCCAAAACTTAAAGAGTTTTTGCTCTCCTGCATAATTCTTTGAAGATCTCTTTCCCGCTATCACCAGCTTTTCCTCCATGTTTAAATTTATGCTCCACGGATAAGGATACATAGTTTCTCATTTTATGGATGTTGCCACCCGTGTGAGATTTCCAAATGGTCTTAATAAAATTGGAGCCATTAACATTAGTGTTGCAGGCAGCATTCAATCTATTTAATGGTTTGTTTCATTGATCTACAAGTTCATAAAACGAGAAAGGGGGTCAAACAGAATTATATGTACTATAGTACAGGACACTATAAAGCTGTTCTGAATGTGCAGTGAGTTAGAACCAAGAGACAGTAAAACCTGACCTGTCTACTCAGCATTTTAGAGGCCAAAAATATTCTGGGCTAATAGTCCTCTACATTGCTAACCAGGATCATTTAATACCTTAATTTGTTTTTCCTTAGTCTGATTTGGAGTTTTTATTTTATTTCCCTGTATGATACATTGGAAGACGTGTTCATTTTCCAAGGAGGCAGCAGAAAATGAAACATTTGTGCTCAGCACTCCTAAGGAGAAAATATTGCATCTTCCTCAAGGACAGTCATTACCCTCATGTCTTCCAGCACAATATCCAACAGACGTTTCCTTTTACAGTGCTGCTGCTGATGCTGTAGTTGTTTTGCTTGCTATTGATTAGTGAGAGCCAAGGACACTAAAAGCTGAAGCTCAAACCACTGCTGCTCAGAGCTAGTCGAGTATATATATTTTGCACAGCTTCTAATTCAGGGACAGGTTAAAGTGAAAGAGTATGAATAAGCAACCGTTCAGATTCAGAAACAGAACTCTGCATTAACAGCAGCTCCCCACAGAACCACAGAAAACACACATTAATAGAGGCGCAGTTCATAGGAAAGGGTGTAGCAGTTACTATCTGCATACACATTTTAAACATGGAAGTCTGTAGGTTATCTTACACTTCATTTGCATGAAACACTGTATGCCTGAGAGATCAATCAATGTATCAAGGAACACTTTCTCAAAGCTTTCTGCAAGTACTTGAAAAGCCAAAGCTGTTAAGAAAAAAGGCTGTTTACCTTATTATGACATCCCTAGCATCTGTGTTTAATGCGCTCATGGGTATGCATGTAAAATACAGAAATGCTGCTATACAGATACACTTTTGACAAGTGTCAGTTTACAGCCACAAGAAAGAAGATCAGAGCGCATGAAGGGCACAGCATAATTATGTCTCACTCCTTTGAAATTCAGAGAAAATCACTGTCAACTTCGAAACCTTTGTGTCTACCTGAATATTGAAACTAACTCTACATCCATCATGTTAGTTTGCATAATTCCAAGAATCAATAGATATTCCACATTTTCAATACATGGATGGCCTTTTGTCAAGAACTGGCAAGTCAGCTTGCATATACAAGTTAGGTAAATAATGTTGCTCATTCCAATGCAGTAAGTTATGGAACTATCACATATAATAATTTTTAATGGGATTATTTTGCTTACTGTTGCCTTATAACTAAATTAACTCCTTTGATCATTATAGGCCTCATAGTTGATATCGAGCAATCCCCCAGCTTCCTTTCTATGACATTTTACCTTAAGTCTGTGAAGTCTGAACACTTCTTACAAGATGCACACCCTAATTACTGAGTGCCTCTAGTAAAACAATTCTTTTTTTTTTAAACTCCACTAATCTCAACTGCCTTCCCGTTACAGTCACTACTATTCAAGCACTTCAGTGTGGCAATAACGACCTACCTTAAAAAAACCAGTCTGTACATGGTCAATGATCAGGATAACGGACTGACACCAAGCAACCAAGAGCGAAATCCCAGATATCGCAGTTACTGTTTTGTTCTGTTAACATGTGCATCTTCTCTTCCCCCATCCTGTGCAGATTTTAAAGTCTTAGAGACAAAGATCGCTGTGCCATTTTGATACAATCTTGGCTCAAGTATTTCATGCCACAAATTCTCTCCTGATAGGAAAATTAGGACTTAGGTCCCACAGGGGAAACCCCAAAATGCCCCAAAAGCCCTGCTAGTTCTCTCTTATGACAAATCTTAATGTCACTGCAGAGAGAAGAGACAATCTTACAGTTGCGTTCCACTGAACCTTATCTACATCTGTCCTCCTCCACGCCAACACATAGGCTTTGAGGGAAGAGAAGGATGAGGCACGGGGTGTTTCCTCATGAACTTCATGGTCTGGATTTACACTCCTGAAAAGTCATCTCAAAGTCTGGCACACATTTTGTAGACAGCTTGAAGTATATACATTCAGGTCCTGCACCTCTGCCAAGGCTTCAGGGACTTTTCTTATCACCAGATATTGCAGTAAGCTGGAATCATAGCAAAGACACTGCTTGGCTGTGACTACCCTTGTGATTCCTCCCAGGCACAGAAGATGGAGAATATTTTTAAGGAAAAATACTGCACAACACAAAACTAAATGAAGCAGTTTGAGTTTTCTGAATCACAGCTGCTTGGAGCCAAAGTGAAAACAATGTGCACATACTCCAGTATGGCCTTGGTTTGCTTTACTCTGTTCTCAGTTTTGCATGGGCACAAAATGGATCTCCAAAAACGCTTGAAACGCATTTGAAATATGACATGTTTCTTCTGAAAGAAGAGAGATTGATGCTTTATTTGGTGACAATACACTCTAAAGGCACTGTTTAAGAAATCTAGAGTCCCTAGTCCTCAAGACCAAATCCCCTTGTCTTTTCACAGATTCACGGAGTGTTAGGGGTTGGAAGGGACCCCTAGAGATCACCTAGTCCAACCCCCCTGCCAGAGCAGGATCCCCTAGAGCAGATCACACAGGAACAAGGCCAGGTGGCTTTGGAAAGTCTCCAGGGAAGGAGACTCCACCACCCCTCTGGGCAGCCTGTCCCAGTGCTCTGGCACCCTCACAGGGAAGAAGGGCTTCCTCAAGTTCAGGCTGAACCTTCTGTTTCCCAGCTGATGGCCATTGCCCCCAGTCCTGTCACTGGACACCACTGAGAAGAGCCTGGCTCCATCCTCCTGACACCCACCCTTTAGATATCGATAAGCATTGATAAGATCCCCCTCAGCCTCCTCTTCTCCAAGTTAAACAGCCCCAGCTCTCTCAGCCTTTCCTCAGATGGAAGGTGCTCCACGCCCTTCATCATCTTAGTGGCCCTGCGCTGGGCCCTCTCCAGTAGCTCCTTGTCCTTCTGGAGCTGAGGAGCCCAGAACTGGACACAGCACTCCAGGCGAGGCCTCACCAGCGCAGAGTAGAGGGGGAAGATAACTTCCCTCAACCTGCTGGCCACGCTCTCCTTAAAGCATCCCAGGGTGCCATTGGCCTTCTTGGCCGCGAGGACACACTGTTGGCTCATGGTCATCCTGTTGTCCACTAGGACTCCAAGGTCCTTTTCCTCAGAGCTGCCCTCCAGCAGAACAGCCCCCAACCTGTACTGATACACGGGGTTGTTCTTCCCCCAGTCCGATAAGCTTGGCTCTTCTTTGGTCAGGAAAACAGAATGACGATTTAGCTTTGGGCTCCAGAAACCAAACAGGTCCCAGCCTGCAATAATCGCAGGTGGCCACAATGCTGCCAGTACTGCCCACAGTAGTGCTCTCCACTTGTGCTACTGCCAGTGCAGAGAGCATCTGCAATAGGGCTTACACCTGCATTCCTTTCATGAGATGGGGTTTCCATTTCACGCCCACCTCCCCATCTTCCTCCCAGAAAATCAGCTCAGACTTCCTCGGAACAAGGCTGCTACAAACTAGAGCTTGCATGACTCCAACTACCAAGAGTAATCATGTGTATTGAGATGTGGAACAGACACAGAAGATCCAAGCAGTAGTTAACAAGTCAAAAGCTCTTTAGTCTAAATGGGACGTACAAGACAAGTTGCTTCTAAGCCCTTCTACTAAGCTAAAGACTTCAAAGACAAAATGGTTCAGGGCACATTTATGTCAGTAATAAAAAAAGGCCAGCGCTCAGGCTTGAGCAGAGTGTATCTTCTTTTTTATCCACAATTATTTAATCTATGTAAGATAAAGAGGACTCTCCCAGACCACGTCCAGTACAGTTCAAAGGAAAGCGTGGGTCAGAAGTTATTTGCAATACACAGTATGTATGAGGCCACCTTATTTGAGGGATGAGGGAAAAGAGAATTTTAAACGTATGGACATGATGCTTTTCCCTAAGGGCCAGAGAATGTATCCTAGCCCCATCTGCTTTGATGGCATACTGGTACCTTCAAACACTGCTGTGCTTTGCCCCAGAATGGAGTGAAATTATATAGTACATGCAAACCACATGCTGTGCCTACTCTCCAGGGAGACCACTTAACAGACAACACAAAATTGAGTTATTTCTGATTATCTGAAGTACAATGGAAGAGGTGAGACAATTATGTGAAATCCATGCCAGTACTGCAACTGGTTAAATAATTTTCAAAATAATTGTACCAATCTTGTTAATGTAGGACACTAAAGCCTGGTATTTGGCCAGTTCTAATTATTTAGGCTTGGTGCCATGAATTGATATTGATGGAACAGAAAGCAGTTTTTCAACATTCTGTATGAAAAATGTATTAACAGGTATTTGAGAGCTCTTGTAATTTTACTCTTGTCTGGACTGGAAATAAGATGATTGAAAACATGCTAGCGAATTTAAAAAAAAAAAAAAAACAAACGAAAACCAAAACCCAAAAACCTACTCATCTAAAGACACCAGTCTAAACATGATATTTGGGACTTTTCCTTAAATATACAGCTGGGTTTGCTTACACCAAATGGATTCTTACCAACTGCTTCCCAATGTATTTGTAAGAAGCAAATTTGTAATGAGCAAAAGAAGACAGCACTGTTATTTAGTCCATCCCAATTTATCAAATATTTCAACAGAATAAAATCCCATTCAAACCTCTAACATTTGGGCAAAAGTAATCTCCAGATTCATAAGGGAACCTAACATGCATCATTATTATTCATAATTTTGACTGCATATGTATTTTTTTTTTACCAAAAATGTATTTATACATATACATGATAGGATAGGTACATCCCGGAAATATAGCTGAAAACAACTGTAGTATTTTATAATGAAATCTCTACTAAGAATAAATAATTCTGTACATTCACCAGGTATATTTAAAAACAATACAGTCTTTGCTGCTTATAGGTTAGGAGTCTGAATAGCTTTATCATCTCACCTTCATTGTCGCAGTCTTGCAATGAAAGCCATATTTGATCTACCAGACCAACTCCTTTTACTTCACCATGAACTGGAATGGAATGCATTACCATTAATGCAATTGTCAAGCGTTTGGTTTGCAATTGCCAATTCTACTCTTTCATTATATTTATATTTCTTCATCAGTTGTTTTATTTTCCATCCTACTCTGCAGGAAAGAAAACATCCACTGTGATACTTCTAGATTGTTCCCAGTACACATTTTTCACAGTCAACAATCTATACCACAAGGAGGGCTGTCACTATTAACTGATATTTTTCAGACCGGACTCTACCAGACATACCCTGTACATGTGTTTTAGAGCTATAGAAATATGCATGGCTTATAAATATGTATGAAAAAACTGTAATATCATGCTTTATGATAACCAGTGAGGACATATTCTTCAGCCACTGGCCAAATACTTCTTGTGAATAACCTTGGACTGCAAAGAAGAGCTTAATGTACAGATAGCCCCCACCGAAGTCAAGGGTCAATACTTAGTCATGCTGAATGGAGCAGTTTTTTACTCAGGGTTTATGGTGTTTGTCTGGGGCTTTTGCTTTCGTTGGGGATCATATACAGACAAAAACCTGATTCTTTAGCAGCCAGGTCAGTAATCTACTCACTGCATTAAAGAATCCTTAGAAGACCTAACATCAAATTAGCTTGTTCAGCACCTGGCCATACTCCTTACCCCTAATAATGAAATTAACCTCTAACCAACTTGCATTGCCTAAAGCTTCTGCAAGTTGCCATCTGTTGTGCCAGAGACCCTGGTGATCTCTCACTGCTTCCTGTAAGGCAGGAGGTACCAATGTACAAACCCAACAGTTTTCCACGTCTCCTCCTGTTCTAGTTCTAGGTAGTTCAGCATGAGGCATCACAATGGACATAAACAAAAGACCTGCAAATTCATAGAATCACAGAATGGTTTGGGTTGGAAGGGACCTTAAAGATCATCTAGTTCCAACCCCCTTGCCATGGGCAGGGACACCTTCCACATAGAATCGACCTTCTCTGTCAACCCTCTCTGTCCTGAGTTTTCAGATATCAGTGCGAAGTATTCTTTGCAACATGAAAAAATGAACTTCACATGCCAAGGCAACGGATTTGTGGCCTGCAGACCTGGACGTACATTATGAATTCAATGGAAAGACAAACATCTAAAAATAAAAAACACATAAAAGCAAACCTCAGCCAGCAGGGCTCAACTTAAATAGCCTACTTAAATTGTACTGCTTGAAAATTTCTGTAGCTGCACATTTATATGTATCTATATACAAATTCCATCCAAAATATTACACGAGTCACTGAACAGCTTTTTTCTTGGAAATTACATTAACATTAAAGTACTAGTCCCCCACAAAAAAGCAACAGAAATAGATTTTCTATTACTAGTATTTATGAACAGCATAACATCAACAGAATATTCACAAAACTGATTTCAGCCATATTAAATATGATGTCAATAGAATGAGCAAAATGGACTGTGGACATTCTTTGACTGATTGGGGGTTCCAACCCGCAGAAATGTGGATCCATCATGGTCAAAAAGCATGATTAACTGTGTTCATAATATTCTACAATAAAGCTGACCTCCAGGAGCTCACTCCCGAAGTTATTAAGTTAACTCTGAATTCTGTCAATGACTTCAGAGCTCTACCCTGTCCAAATTTTCCTTAAAAGTTGGAGAAGGAAGAGATGATGCCCTCAATTTTGTTATTTTTCAGCCAACAAAAAAATTAGACTGGACCAACTTTTTTGCCTCTTACAAATACATCCAGCTCATTCTACTCAACAGATCTTAAATATCACTTTTAAACTATTTTGAAATTTAAATTTCAAAAAGCAGATGCTGTTCAGCAATATGACATCTATCTGAAAACTGGAGCATTTAAGCACAGACAGCCTTGCTTGACTCTTGACAAAGTATCAGACTGGTATTTTAGTAGCCTATTCAGAAAAAAAAAAGGTTGGCTGTGACAATACTCCAACAGGATTCCAACCAAAAGGTATCAAGATATTAAGATATTGTTCTGTATTTGCGAGTGACTACTTACGATATTTCCAAAACAGGAAAGTTATTTTTCAGGGACAAAGGTTTCCACCCCCATTAGACGAACATTGTTTGCTTTCCTGAAATTAAAATATTGAATCTGGTACTTCCCATAGGATTTAAAATATAACTTCAGGAAGCGAGGTTAGTTACTGAATATGTAATAGATTTACTTATTCTATGCTGAACCAATTTCTAAATAAAGAAACAAAATGTACCAAAGAAAGTATAAAAAAACCCTTTTTTTTTTCAATACACCTTTCACTTGCCGTTCTGGAAAACAAATCGCCCAAACACATTAAAAAGTATCAGCGCTCATGCAATGAAAACATACTTTCCCTTGCAAAGACATAAAATTTTCTCAAACGCAACTCCATTTTACAAACCTTGCAAAATATATGCGATACGCTATATGACTGTTTCAAGGCTTTCCAATCCATAATGCACCTACAAAATTACTGTGGATAGGAAGGGAGGGGAAATGCCCCTTTCATGACTGACACGAAGCCATTCACGAGCACAGCACCCCTGTACCTGGGTCAGGGCAGAGCCCTCTCCTGTAATAATACAGCTTTCTGTCCCAGCCTGACTGTGCTAAGAGTTATTGATGACAACCTCGATTA